>HG992174.1:7014012-7729281 GCA_905220505.1 Laothoe populi | reverse complement strand
ACAAGCTCAATCAATACTGGCATACCGCCTGCCTTGAGTAGCTCTGTAGTTACTCCGTCATCACCCACAGCTTTGTTATTGTGAAGCTGTTCAAGGGCTCTTCTAATCTCGCCTAAGTCGATGTCGGGAAACTCGTCTGTATGGTGGCGGGTTAGTCTGGCACGCGGATCATCTGCGCTCGGGGCCTCAGGTGGACTTGTTTTTTGAGTATACAAGTCCCCATAATACCTTTCGACCTCTGCGAGTATCTCTGGCATGGAAGTGACGGTGTTGGTCTGTGATGTTCTGAGCTTTGTCAGGTGACAACTAGAGGTAAGTGGCTTGGCGAAAACTCTGGTACCCTTGTTCTGCGTAATAGCATTTTCAATGTCCAGAGTATTCGAGCGTCTTATATCGCGCCGTATTAGCTTCTTTACCTCTTTTTTAAGTACCTGACGCTCAGATGGTGTGACCTTTACGAGTTCTCGTCGTTTCCTTAAAAGTTCCAGAGTCTCGCTTGAGAGCTTCGACTTACGTCTATTGTTCTGAGGTCGAAAGTATTTATTACCTACCTCACGCAAAGTCCGCACCAGGCTGTCAGTGGCGTCATCAATATCCGCCGTAGTTTCCAATACGGCAAATCGGTTCTGTAGCTCTAGCTGGAAAGCTTCACAGCCGATCTCGACTTGGGGCAAAGTTGGTCGGAGAGTAGACTTCATTAAGCGCGCTCGGTCAATGTTAACTTTTATATTCAGAGTGCCTCTTACCAGTCGGTGATCACTACCGGTGTTAAACCTACTGATCACAGAGACATCTCTGAATATTTGGCGCTTATCAGTCATAATGAAGTCGATCTCATTCCTGGTGACATTATTGGGGCTTTGCCAAGTCCACTTCCTTTGGGGCTTCTTCTGGAAAAATGAATTCATCAAAAAGAGCCCCCGGGTCTCGAGAAAGTTGACTAGCATTTGCCCCCTGTGATTCCTGCACCCATAGCCGAATGATCCTACCCTCGATTCGCCGTGTCCTTGTACTCCCACTTTGGCATTGAAGTCACCCATTACAACGCTGTCAATATTATTAATATCATTCATCAGTATTTGATGAATGATATTAATAAGATATAAACCAGCATTAGGCCAGCGTGGTGGACTAAGGCATAACCCCTTTCATTATTAGAGGAGGCCCGTGCCCAGCAGTAGGACAATGTCTAATACAGGGCTAGTATTATTATTATTTCATATGCACCAGAAGAGACTACGATAAACAACCCTCTTGTACATACAGAACAAATTTCAAAAATGATGCAGCTGGT
Organism: Laothoe populi; assembly: GCA_905220505.1. Taxonomy (NCBI): domain Eukaryota; kingdom Metazoa; phylum Arthropoda; class Insecta; order Lepidoptera; family Sphingidae; genus Laothoe; species Laothoe populi. The sequence goes on along the minus strand of HG992174.1, from coordinate 7,727,987 downwards.
ATGAGCAAAAGATAAAAATAATAGAATTTAATTGATTATCTAGATGTACCTGACTTCTTATTGGCCTTTGTTGAAGCAATTCCTTTGATTTTTGTAATTTTGTAACAAGTCGCTGGCAGTTCTTTAGCTGACGATAACATATGTAACATGCAAAGTATGGAGTTACATCCTCTTGAACCTGTTGATTAAAATAAATCAAACATTTTTAATCCTGTGGGGATAATCCATCTTACTACTTCTGGATCAGGGCCTTAATAATTTTCGTGGCAGTCTTCTCAGGGATCGAAACAAGTTCACAGTCCAAAAAGTCTGATTTTGCTGACTCAGATTTTTAGAAAATCTGACTTTATCTTACTATTTCAACAGAATTATTTGTAGGTGTTAAGGATAAAAATAATAATACTATTTAATAATTGGCCTCCTCCGTCCCCATAGCCAACCATCATCAGCCTCTTTATTATATTAGAGAATAATCATCATCGGCCTGTAGCAGTCCACTGCTGGATATATAGGCCTGCCCTAAAACGCGCCATTTAACCCTGTCTTCAGCTTGTCACATTCAGCTTCTGCCAGCTACCTTTCTTAAATCTTCACTCCACCTAGCTGGAGGGTGTCCTGCACTGCGCTTGTCGAGTACGGTCTCTACTCAAAGAACTCGTTTACCCCAGCGGTTATTGGTCCCTCGACAGATAGGGCCAGCCCACTGCCATTTCAGCTTGCTAATCCTGTGTGCTATGTCGATAACTCGGGTTCTCTGTCAGATAAACTCGTAACAAATTTTATCCATCAGCGAATCTCCAAGCACATCCCATAGCACTTCCCATAGCTGGCTGAGCGACTTATTTATCTGTCTAACCAGTGTGTCTTACCTGTCATGACCTACAGTGCTGAGACGTGGACACTAATATTAGCGAATGATGCAATAAAATTGCACATGCAGATATAACATATACATAGATTTTGCTGGTGGTAGGATATTCATATCTGCCCAGATAGAGACCACCATACACAGGGTGTAAAACCCACCATAGTGACAAATGCAAGTGTGTCGCGGTCCGTGATCAGCCAGTTTTGTCAGGGTCTTGGAGTTAGAGTTGTGGTGCGATTTTTGGCCGTTTTGCGGCCTTCTGAGTATTCTAAGACTATACCCTAGACCGCTTCTTCACCTTCTTTCCCATGGCGTAGTGTGCAGGAGTAGGCCGGCATTTGTGTTGAGTAACGGGGTATAGATCATCTCTCGCTACTCCATACTCTAATTGGACGGAACTGCGCTTACCATCAGGTGCAGTGTGGTCACTTTGCCGTGCCAGAATAAAAAAAAAAAACTACGTGCAAAATAACCTCTGGTCAGGCCAGGGCCCAGGCAATCTCGAAATTAGTCAGTGATAAATAGTCTCTGCATAGAAACCCACATATTCCAGGACTGAGCCTACCTTGTTTGTTAACTTTTTGTACACATCTTGAACTTCCGACCCCGATATTTGATGTAATCTGACCTTGTTGGTCAGACATATTTTGCATATTTGAGGTTCAAACATTTTTTTATGTTATTACACACATGACAATATAATATAATAGGGTATTTGACAATTTTTGAAAATTGATGGACATCAATAGAGGACTCTTCACTTATAGCCCCCGTAATATTTTTATTATTGAAATATACTCAATTTATATAAAATCCGTGATTTAATTTTTTCATATATTATTTCGCGCTAAAACGCTTTGTCACGTGACATTATATCAATGTGACGTCATCGCACATATACAAACATTCGTGACACCTAACAACATAACAATTTATTTGCATTTATCTGTTATTTTTTCCACAAAAATGAATGAGCCGGCATATAAATATTGTTCAATGCCTTTGTGTAAAAACTCGACACTAAATCCCGATAAATTGTTCATCCATGTGCCAAAATCCAAAGTTTTAAGAAAGAAGTGGCAGATTTTGACTATCAGCACTTGTGATGCCTTCTTCCATTTATATAGAAGTCTTAAAGACGAAATTAACACGTTTTCACACGTTTACACATCGAAAAATATGTTCTTACTTACAATTTTATTTGTCGTAGGATGCAATGTTTATGTGCGATGTTGTCACGAGTAATGGCGGCCGGTATTGCTACGTTTTTGGCAACGAGTGATACAGATTAAAAATTCTAAATTTTAATGACGAAAATAAAATGTTTATAATGTATTTAAAATACAAAAATGTATTTAATAAATATGTTTGCCCACTATCCTTCCTCCTAGTGCAGTTTTATATTTTTTGGTTACACCAGTCAAACACCCTATTTGTAAATAACTCATTTTTTTTATTCGTCCAATGAACAGGCTATAGTCAATCGACCATACTGCCTAGTCTTACGTTTAAATCTTTTATATTAAACTAGCTGTCCCGGCAAACTTCTTTCTGCCCAACAGTCAATGAATGAGCAGATTTCTCATTCCCGTGTTCCCTCCTTCCTATGATCCTGGGTCCTTTAGGCGTAGTGTGAAGAAGCTAAACAGCGGGCAAACAATGATTGTGTTGAATAGCGAGGGATAGACTGTCTTTCGCTAGTTGATACTCTATCTGGACGGACTGCGCTTACCATCAGGTGCAGTTTGGTCACTTTGCCGCACCAGAATAAAAAAAAAGATTAAGCATATTAAAAATTTTAATCTACGGCCAAGGATGTCGATTAGGGACATGAAATGTAGGTATTAGTACTGCCGAAAAGCAGAATAGCCATATACTTCTTGTTTCAATGGTCTACGCGGAAAAACGATTCCACAATTTTGCCAACGTCACGTAATAAAATTAACAAATGTACGGATCTAGGTAATTACACAAACTATGGACACTAGTAAAGATAGTAAAATTGTGTTGAGCTTGTCATTTGAAATCTATCAATGTTTGAAACGAAGATGATTTGAAGGCTTAGAGTATTTAACACGGGAGACGCCATTGAGCGCTTACCCCGTTTGACAAATGTAAGAGCACGGTGCTCATACACGTTCTATAAAACTAGTTGCGCTTCGTGATCCGCCACTAAAAAAGTGACATCACGTGCGAATGGAGCTTCGTGAAAATGCGAGCCTGTAGCGGTATTAACATGTAAAAATAGATCTGACACATCAAACTTACAAAAATACAACATTATTTTTCACCTGGACGTATATTTTAAGTAATATTATCCTTAGAAGCCACAAAACATATAATTTCTAAAAATTATCATCGGGTAATAAATTTTGCCAGGTTAAACTTTTAGCCACAGTAGTGCAAAATTTATTTGCATTCAATATCTTAAACGCAAGTTGTTTTTTTAATATTCATTTTTAACTAGATGTTGCCCGCGGCTCCACCCGCGTTTAGGCCTTGGAGCATTTTAACCTTCTATATTTTGCTATCCCATAGGAAGCGTGCATTTTTTCGAGATAAAAGTGGTCTTTGTCATTTTCTGATCCCTAAACTGCCACTATGCAAAAAATCATGTCGATCCCTTGCTCTGTGAAAAACTAAACTATCCCATGGGAACTGTACATTTCTCCGGGATAAAAAGTAGTATATCTCTGTGCCTAATTTTAATAGATCCGTCCAGCCGTTGTAGCGTGATTGGATATCAAACAACCATGCATCCATCCAAACATACGCATTTATAATATTAGTAGGATTACTTTATTTATGCTTCCTTAACTGAATTAATAATTTAAAAATATTACGAGAGTTGACATATCGACTAAGTTTACAATTTCATAAACTGTATTACACTGGCCTTTTGGGGTGGTTTATGTGGTAACACTGTCGTTTATGCAAGACTCAAATAGTGTTGTAGATAAACTTATAAAGGTTATCGATATAATTACTAATCCATCTGGACTGTCTTCTAAACACATACTTTTAATGTAAATAGTTCTAACACACTAGGAATGTCACAAAATATACCAAAACCAGAATAAAGTATTTGTCATAAAAATGTGATCCTAAAAATGTATCCGGTATATTTAAAAAATATTTAGGTATGAAAAAATCGCGGGCTATGCCTATAATTTTAAAAACATGCAACTTAGATTTTTGTTATATATTTTTGATAACCGGTATGACTTGCCTTTTCACCCGGTTCCGGCTTGACGTCGATTTTTGGGACACCCTGTATTCAATTCAAGATCTCAAGCCCTTTTTATATGCTCTTCATAATAGATAGCGTTAACCGGCTACCACACCAAAACAGGCGATAATCGCTCTCAATGACATGCAATAATTTCATTCGCAGCATTCGCTACCAGTAACACTATGTTTCTTGGCTCCGCTTATTTAATTTGAAAAAACAGAACATTGTCTCACAATCTATATACCATTGAAAAGGTCGTGTTGTGTACTTTCCGGTAGTATATTTGCTGAATCGGAATACCTCAAAACGAGTGAGTAATCATCAAATACATTTTAAAATAATTTGCAACGGCCGTCATTGTTGTGTTCCGTGTGCTGACACACCTGAAAAACGCTTCTCTACAATAAGTGTTGACAAAAAATAAATAAATGGAAGTGTCACGGATGTTGTGCAAAGCAACTAAAAACTGATACACCTTTACGTCCCATTGACTCACGCGGCAAGTCAAGGAACAATAATGGCTCTCTACCTTTTAATGACAATATTACGCATCGCAAAAAATCCACTGTTGATACTAGCGCAATTAGTGGAAGCTCCGGCTTAAACTTGTCCGCGTCAGTTATTACAAAGGAAGACGTTAGAGAAATAATAAGAGAAGAATTCAATGTCATGAAATTGGCTTTAGCACAGGAGCTTAACCAAACCCTTAAGCAGATGGTGAGAACCGAATTTCAATCTATAAAACAGGAAATAACTGCTTTGGAGAATAATGTTTCGTTTCTGAATGAAAATTATAAAACCACCAAATCCGCCATCGCCAAATACCAAGACACACTGGGAGAGCTAAAGAAAAAGAACGTTCAGTTTGCATATACGTTACAGGATCCTCAAATCAGGCTTCAGGTTGCCGAGCAGCATAACCATTCTAACAATCTTGAGATACAGTGTGGCCAGAGCACAGACAGGAAAACTTGCTATCTATGATTACTCGGCTGTCCAACGCCAAAACCGGAAATTAAAGAAGAAATGTGAATCTCTGACCCTTCTTGTTAAATCTCTGAAAACTAAATTTTCGCTAGATGGAACATCCGAAAATAATTTGCTTGCTAAAGCAGAATTGGTTGAATACACAAAAGAAAGAAACTTCGCTGTTCGTCAAAAAAAGGAACTCTTATAGGATGACAGGCTATCCTCTATGGGTTCCTTTTATTTTTATTTTCAGGTACGGAATCCTAAAAATAGCCAAACAACGGTATATACACGGAACTATGTAATTTAGGTAACTGAACTATTCATTATTAATATACTGTTTCAACTAATAATAAATTATGAAACAGTTTGAATTCTAATGGAGCTTGTTAGGTATAAATTTCAGTAGTATTATAATGCTCTTTGGGTATAAAGCTATGTCAGTTCTGAGTCAGTCGGCAGTCTATGAAGCGACAAGTTGTTTTACAACGTTGAACAAAACGCGTAAGCGCCATGAAATTCACGGCGCTTTCGATCTTTTGGTCGCGAGAAAACTACACCTTAGAAGCGTTCTAGCGCTGCGTGTTTATTACTGTGTGATTAGACCATAGATATAGTATATACAACCGTAGATGAGGCATAGGCGTGCACCCGAAAGGGACAGCTGAACTCTATGGGGTTACCAACTAACATTAGTTTACCCAGTTCTTGAAATCTTAGGCGTGCGTCTTTCAAATTAAGATAAAATTAAAAAATTATGAGGTATAGACATCTATACTTATAATAAATCTGTAGAGAGGTCAATTCTGTACATGAAATATATTTCCAAAATAACTATCAGCGGGTGATTAGTGATCGATACTGACGCCAAAAATGCAATCAGTAAAATTTTTGTCTGTCTGTCTGTATGTTCGTTATAGAAACAAAAACCACTCGACGGATTTCAACAAAACTTGGTACAATTGTTCTTCATACTCCTGGGCAGGTTAAAGTATACTTTTCATCACGCTACGATCAATAGGAGCAGAGCAGTGAAGGGAAATGTTGGGAAAACAGGAGAACTTACTCCATTTTTTAAGCTTCCGTCGCGTGTGCAGCCTTAATAGTTAAAGCTACACAGAAATCATGTATGACGGAAATGTTCTCCTTAAAATTATATAAAAAATATTCCACGACGGCAAATGTCTATATTTTATGGTTGACTCACAATAACACGTGTAACTCCCGATAGCTTAGCAGTTCAGAGATTTCTGATTATATTTGTCTACTCTTACGTTTATAACACTCTCAATCATCCCTAATTTATTTATTTATTTATTTACTAATTAAGACACAAAACAGAATACAGCCAAGAAAAACAATAAAAATACAAATTCACAAAATATTACTAAACTAGACCATACTCCAAAGCATGTGTCCTGATCCAATTCAAACACATATGCTAGTGTGTCACCTACTCAAAATAAATATAGAATACTACAAAAATACAAAAACCACAAAAATTAATAAATTTGATCGGAAACTAAAAGAAACATATAAATATAAATCCATGTACGCACAAATGCAAAGACGACTACAAGAATTATTAAACAGTCTTATAACATATTTTTTTAATATCCGTAAAAAATCGAGGGAATCTGCCGTCCATGATATCGAGAGAACTATACAAGCTTGCCAACTCGTTATATAGACGACACATTCTAACAATAGGATTGTAGAAGGAGGTGTTATTTCTATACACATCAAGCGAGAAGATGTTAGGGTGACGTGTTCTAAATCGTATATTAAAATTAATTAAAGAGAGTAAGTCGGGTGAGTCTATGCGAGAATGAATAATTTTGTGGAGATAAACTAAATCGAAAACCTTACGTCTACAATCCAGTCTTTGGACTTTAAATCTAGCCAGTCTTTCATTGTAGCTTGTAACGCTACGCCCAAAACCACATCGATAACACAAGATTTTTAGACACCTACTCTGAATGCCCTCGAGGCGTTCAACGTGAACTGAGTAGTATGGAGACCATACAACTGATCCATATTCAAGCACAGATCTTACAAGGCTGTAGTAGAGCAAGATCATACTGCCGGGCTTTTTGAAAGGCTTACTGATACGAACAACAAATCCGAGTAGTTTGTATGCTTTAGTCACAATGTAGTTGTAGTGGTCCCGGAAAGTCAGCTCCTCATCAAAGATGATTCCAAGATCTCTGACGCTACCTTTGCGACCCAAAACGTGACCTCCTACTGTATATGGAAAAGAAATCTTGTTATGTTTTTTTGTAAAAGAGATGGTAAAGCATTTGTCTACGTTAAGCGACATTTTGTTAACAATACACCATTCATGTACTGTGTTCAAGTCATCTTGTAAACGCAAGGCATCATCAACAGAATCAACCTTTGTGTATATTTTTAAATCGTCCGCATAAAGCAAACAGGGGCAAGATAATTTTTCAATCAAATCATTAATAAAAATGACAAAAAATAGTGGACCCAAATGGGATCCTTGCGGAACTCCGGATGTAACCACTATTTCGGATGATAGAAAGCCCCTAACCGCTACCAACTGGCTCCTGAGTGAGAGATATGAACTTATCCAACGCAACAAATCTCCACTGATACCGAGAGAATTAAGCTTGTTACAAAGGAGTGGGTGGTTAACCTTATCAAAAGCCTTATGGAAATCAGTGTATATAGCATCCACTTGTTGACGTTCTGCGAAAGCAGAACATAAGTAGTTTTTGTAAATTAAAAGATTACTAATCGTAGATCTGCGGTTCACAAAGCCATGCTGGCAGGTGGAGATATAAGTCGAGACGTGGTTGTAAAGGTGATCATAAACAAGCGATTCGAATACCTTAGCAAACGATGAAAGAATACTAATTGGCCGATAATTAGCGCAAAGACATTTATCGCCAGACTTATAAATAGGAACTATGATGGCTTTCTTCCACAGACTTGGAAACACACCTGCCACAAGAGATTGGTTGTAAATGATATGCAATGGAGTAGAAAGTTCCTTGGCACATGTTTTTAGGAAATAAGGTGGAATCCCGTCCGGTCCAGCGCCTTTTTTGCCATCGAGACCCTTAAGCTTGCACAATATATCCCTTTCCGCAACAAAGACTTTTGTCAACGAATGGTTAGAGCAGTCGTTAGCCACATCCGAATAGTTAATATTAGCTGTAGATTTATCAAAAACTGAACCAAAAAAAGTGGAAAACATATCACAGATTTCCTTGTTATCCGACGCAACAATATTACCTAATCGCATTGAATGAGGAATTGAGCAACTTGAGCGTTTACTATTTACAAAACTCCAGAAAGGTTTAATATCTTTAGCTAGACCATTCTCAACACTGGAAATAAATGTATCCAAACATTCCTTCAGAAGAACTTTGCTACGAGATCTTAGCAGGTTAAAAGTATCATAATCTCGAGGATTATTGAACTTTTTAAATCTTTTGTGGAATTTTCTTTTCTCCTCCAAACAACGACGTAAAGATGAATTAAACCAAAAAGGATAATTCTGAGAGCCTTTTTTTGAAAGCTTAGCGTACTGTCCAATGACGTCTTTGATTAAATTGTAGAATTTCTCAACACACATTTCAATGTCCGGTTCAGATAACAGTTCATTATGCCAGTCTATTTTACTTAATGCCGATTTCAAAGCGGAATAATCACACTTGTAAAAGTTATATCTGTGGATTTCATTTGGTTTACGCATTTTAAAGCAGCAAGTATTAGGAATATCAATTAAAATAGGAGGATGGTGAAGGTCTATTTTGCTAAGCGCTGCCACATCATATACCTTCATAGTACTTAAAGTAGACAAAATTAAATCAAGAAAACGACCATTAGTATTGGGAATGTTATTAAATTGCAGTAAATTACAAAGGGACATAAAATCTAATAATTGAACTGACTCCTGACCACGCACTACATCAGCCATAACTTTAAAAGTGTTTGGATGTTGCACCCATGTTATATAAGGAGTGTTAAAGTCACCGATTAGGATAAAGTCGTTCTTTTCGTCCGAATTTAATATAACACTTTGTACATGACTGTAAAACTTTGAACGAGTACTAATGTCTGTGTCAGGGGGTATATAACAAACACATATATTAATTGAGGATACATCACTACCTGTGGAATGAACAGTGACCCAAACATCCTCCGCTCCACTTTCCCAAGATGATCTTCTAAAAACATTAAGAGTTTTTTTAATTGCGATAAGAACACCTCCTCCCTCAGATTTAGAACTACAAGTATTACAACGGTCACGACGGAATACATTATATCTCTCATCGAACAGCTCATTATCAGAAATACCATTGACAAGATTCGTTTCGGATAAACAAATGATATCGTAATTACAAGTGAGCATACTAGTGTAAAATTCATTCACTTTAGAGCGAAGACGGTTAACATTTTGATAATAAATATACATAACAAAATAATATAATATACCAGATAACATAATTTACATTATAAAAAAAAAAAAAAAAATACCATGCAAATTAAAGTTTACTGAGAGCCTCCATGTTCCCAATGTGCAGAGCAATGCTGTTCTCGTCTTTCCGTACATAAATCCGACCGTATTTAATCCATACAAATTTATATGATTTCTCCTTACATGCATTACGCGTCGCGGAATGAAGTATTTTGAGCTCCGGTGTCAGGTGTTCACAAACGTATATCTTTCCACCGGTTAGACCCAGTTGAGTAGCATTCAGAGCATCATTTGGATGAGCCTTATTGAAACGATGGGCAGCCGAAATAATAGTGTCGCGTAAAATAAAAGAAGATAACGACACAAGTATGTTCCGAGGACGATTAGAACTCTTGTTCATTTTGGCCACACGACGACAAGACACAATATCAGAGTCACTAATGGAGACCTGTAATAATTTACATAAATTTCTGAATAAAGTTGCAGTATCTTCTTTATGACTCTCAGGAATCAATTGGAGTTCAACATTCATATTACGTGAATTTCTTTCCATAATAAACAGGCGTTTATCTATACGTTTAATATCTTCTAATAGCTTGGAGTTTTCAGTTTGAAGCTTTCCAATTAATTTATTCTTTAGCTTAATTTCCTCATTGAGATTTATTTGAACGGCAGATATATGATCAGTAGTGACTGTAAAATCATCCTTCAATTTATCAATAATGGATTGCATTTCACTGCGTACAATAGACTTCACCTCCTCCTTTAAAGCCAACTTAAAATTATCGGAAAATTCGGCAAGTGATTGTTTTAATTTGAGCTCCAGAAGGTTGCTTATTTTATCCATCGTAACATCGCCAGGAGCACATTCTCGTTCAGTTTTCTCATTGGAGACATTTGAAGAGTTATCTACTAAAGGCTCCGGACTCCTACGCACTGGCGTACACAAGTTAGTGTTTTTACGACGAGAAGTGTTAGAACAAGCTGGACATATCCAAGAGTCGATAAATTTTGACTTCAATTTCAAAAGTTGGTCTCTTTTTATGTTAAGACATTCACAATGGAATAAGCTTGTGCAAGCAGAACATTTCAAATAATTGTCTTTGTTGTTGAGAATACCATTGCACGCATGACACTGCATAGCGACAAGTGTATAAAATATTATCTTAGACGAAAAACTGTATATTATTTAGTCATTGATTATAACAGATACAGGAAGCGACACCTTTTGAATATTTACATCAATCAATATCCCAGATTAATATCGGTTTGAGGTCACATATCATATTTATGATTCAAGCGACATCTGTTGAGCACACACAAAATAAAAATGTCCCTGTTAATAATGTTATTGACAGTTAATGATGCATATGAAAGTGGTGTAGTGATAGATGATATGATGATGTAGATGGCGCAATACCGCAGTTTCAAATTAATGATGATGGTGCAAAATTGAATAGAGAGACGGATTTAAGTTCAACGATGGTACGGTCGAATAGACACCATATCACTATAACTGACAGTATTTTGAAACACAGACAGGATGATTATGTCCCGAGGTAGTGATTTCACTAACACTTATACAGTTCAAAACAAGTAGTTCAAATTCCACTGGATTGTTCAATGTAGTCACGAAGTTTACACAGAATTTACACTTATATTCACTGATTGCTCAAGTTTAGATATTAACGGGGACTTCACACCTATTAGGAATTGAATGGTCCGAAATTCAGGCTAATTTATGCACTTTTACTAATATTAAACAAAGTAAATATATGGAGGTCCGCTTAAGAGGTTAGTTACACACAGCGCCACCTAGCGAAAAAAAAGAAGAATTAATAAATAATTAATAATTAATAAATGTTTACATTATTACCTATTTAATTTAATAAAAAAAGAATTATAGACATAGGTACAGAAACACCAAAGTTATACATGAAATACGCTAATAAGCCATCGCGCGTGAATACTGAATCATGCTATAAGGATTATTTTTGTGTAACCGTCGCGTCGGGTCGCCGCGGGAGGCTACTAGGCAGATGCTAGAGGGATGTAATATGCCTCCATGGATAGTTTGCTTTTTCTCTCAAAACCAACTTCCACGCGGGCGGAGCTGCGGGCAAAAGCTAGTAATATATAAAATAATACATGCCCTGTACTAATCATTGTCCCACTGCTGGGCACGGGCCTCTTCTACTAATGAGAGGGATTAGGCCTTTGTCCACCACGCTGGCCTAATACGGGTTGGTACGGGTATACATAATATAAGAATAGTAATAACTTCTTGAAACAAAAACTCACAGTTACATAATAGACATAATAACTTTATTAACAATGAACAATTCAAAACAAGTAATTACATACATACATATACACTCACGCCTGTAATCCCCGAAGGGGTAGGCAGAGGTGTAACCAGTACACCCACTTTTCGCCGAATTTCGGTCCCATAATGTGATAGGGGGCGAGCCTATCGCCACACCGGGCACCATTCCAGACTCCGGGTTAATACTGAGTATTTCTAGGTAGAAAAACACAATATCACTTTACCCGACCCGGGGATCGAACCCGAGACCTCAGCACAGCAATCGTAACGCATGCGCAATTACAACTGGCCACCGAGGCAAAACAAGTAATTATTACTGTCCTTTAAATAAAATTAATTTTGTATATAGGTTTCTTCTAATATTGTCTTTTTTATCTACGTAAGATTTTCCAGCATAGTGGGGCCTGACATTTACATAGCTTTGACAAATACTTTTGATGACCATTACGTAGTGGTTAACAAAAGAGAATGAAGAATCGCAAGGAACTGCTGTAAATAATAGACGACCAACACATTCCTGCGACCTGCATTCTTTTAGGAAAAGATTAGCGAGTCGTAAAGTTTATAGACTACACACCCCATCTGCCAACACCAGATTGGCACAAAGGTTTGGCAAATTTATAAGAGTGCATGTTTATAACAGTCTTGCCAAATAATCACAAGATATAAAAAATAACCCCAATACTGTTATATTTATTTATTCAGTTGTATGTTTTTTTTCGATAGTTATCCATAAATTTTAAATATAATAACAACATCGCGAGGGATAAAACGACAAAGAAAGCGAAAAGATTCACTAACTTATGACAATACTGAAGATGTACATGATACAATTTCAATATTTTATAATGTAATTTTCTGATACTAATTAGTTCAACTGTTCACTTTTATTTTGTTAGTTAAACTGTATTATTTTTTTATTAAACTCTTGGGAAACGCTGAGACATTATCCATAAATAAGAGGTAATTAAATGTCGTAAACGCTGGTATCCCCATAATGTGTATTATGCAGCCATATTAAATTTACCTAAAATTGGCATGGACAGCTAAAGATGTAAAAAGCGGCAAATGACATTTAAACAATTTCCGAATTTGACTAGGTAATACATGAAATTTTAAATTGGTTTTACATGAATTTATTTAACTTCTGCAGCAAGGAATGCCTAGAAGATGGTATACTGTCAATATTTTACAATTATTTTTCAGAAACTTGATAAATAGTAACGTAAAATTGCTACTTACGAATAAAACATTATATTTTCATATTTTCGCTTACTTAGGCTTTTACAGCCAAGAACACTGCAATGTACCATATTCAACACGTTCTAAACACTTAAATACGATGCGAAATGTATTTTCAAACACAATTTATAATTATATATTTCCACAATCACGTATATATTTCGGATATATATTTCGTTGACATTCAGACTATCTGGCCAACAAAAAAGGCCAAATCAAAAAGTTGAGAAACTCAAGTGACAGCAAATAGTATGTCTATTCCTATTGCTCTTAGCTTTTTCGTAATAAGTGCATCCTGCTCTTTCTGGGAATTATAAAAGGAATGTCAGCCCTGTGGATTAGACAACTGTTTATTGTTGCCGCGCTGCAGCGAACTTTACTTTAAATTTTTAGCAAAATGGAGCCATAACCTTTGCATAGGATAGCTTCTCTATACGTAGTAATATTAGCTCAATGATTATTTTACTTTTTAGCACAATTTTAGACGACCGATAGTACCGGTGCTGCCAGTGTATCATTGATGTGTGTCAGTGTATCATGTCATTGATATGCAGAATGAATAGCGTCGGCGTCAACACCGAGCCTTGTGGAACGCCAGCATTAATGGATAATGCGTCGGAGCAGTAGCCGTCTACGACGACTTTAATGCTCCGACTATCTGATGGTAGCTTCGATAGAAGGCCCCCATGCCATACCCGATCAAACGCCTTCGCGATGTCTAGACCGACGGCCATAGCCTCACCCTTGCTCTCTATAGCCTCCGCCCAGCGATGTGTAAGGTAAACAAGAAGATCACTAGCTGAGCGACCGTGACGGAAACCGTACTGACGATCGCTAATCAGCTGGTGCTCACTATGGGCCAAACTGTCATCGGTCTTACGCAGTGGTGGGAGACTGGACAGCTTTGACAAGCGACCAGAAAGCCCGACTGCCAGACGGATAACTCTCTAGCCGCTCGCCAATTCTGCCAATATGTCCTGCCTTGGCCTTGGCTATAGCCCTTTTGTTGGACCTAGAAGCGGCATAAAATTTCCGCCTCTTCTCCTTCGCGTTTGGACCCTGATGCTTTTGGGCTTCGTTCCACGCCCCGTATGCGGACCGCTTAAGGCGTGCAGCTTCGGCACAGGTACTATTATACCAGGGCCGGCTGCGCCGCCTGACAGGTACCCTGGAATTGGGGATGAACAGATCCATCCCCAAGACCACCAGGTCCCTGACGCGGTCCGCACAAGCATCAGGATCTTCGGAAGAGAAGCAGAACCGCTTCCATGGGAAGGACGCGAAGAATTCACGTATCCCTTCCCAATCCGCTGACCCATACCGCCAAACCCTGCGGAATCGAGTCGCTGAAGAGCGATCGGGATAAACCGCAGGGGCTGAGGTTCGAATAAGGCAGTGGTCTGATGACCCCAAAGGGGGGTCGACCACTACCCTATACCCCTCAGGGTTGGTGGTCAGCAGAAGATCCAACAGAGAGGGCTCATGGGTCTCAACATCTGGAATTCGGGTGGGCTGAGTTACCAGTTGTGTGAGACCGTAAGCCAAAGCCATCTCATAAGCAGACCGACCCGCAGCGTTGGTGGTCCGAGAACCCAAACACTCAGCATGGTGAGCGTTGAAGTCTCCAAGGACCACCACCTCCGTGGATGGGTACTGCTCTAGATATCGGTCAGTCCCCACTTGGACGTTCTCGAATAAATGAGAAGACCCCGCTTCACCGGCATGGGACCTGTAAAGGCAAGCGTAGACTCGGGTACGACCCCCGTACTGTACGCATAGCCACAAGATTGACAGGTCCCGATGCTCGAGGTCCCGAAGGCGGTGACAACATATATCATCCCTTTTTTTTTTTTTTGTTGTCGCGGGGAAAGCGTTTTATTACTACCGCCCGCTTCGGGGGGAAGCGGAATAAGAATAAAACGGTTATGCTGGACTAGCCGGTCTTACGACCCAGCATCCCCCTCGCCCGGATGATGGCTATCCGGGCAGCCGCTGGGCCGAGTCCCTACCCCCTATGTACACCCCACCCGACACTACCAGCTAAAACCCCGCGGTGGCCTTCTTCGGCGCTTACGGAGCGATCCCGGGGTATTCTAAGGAGTGCTAGAATTGCTGCCGGAACCGCCCCTGCGCGGTGCCCTGTACGGGCCCATCTCCATGGGAGGGCTTAGGAGCCCCCGCGCACCGAACAACGACAGCGAACGAGGCCTTACCACACGCGCTGCCGTCCATCTCGGGGTCGCACGATGCTCCGAAACTGGGAGTGCATCGATTCGGGCTGACAGCCCCTCGCTGCGAGCCCGCGACCCCCGATGGCCCCAATTAGTCGCCTCGTACGACAGGCAGGGGTTACCGTGGTGGAATTCAAACGCCCCCGTTCCACAGGGCGGGAGAAGCCGGTCAGTCGTCCACCCGGCGCCTCCTACGTCTTCTCTGGCGGCGGGAGGGATCATTTCGTTCCCGATCCCTCTCGGCACTCTCCTTCTGCGAGATGACGCTCTCGCAGAAGTGGGCCACCGCACGCCAGGACCTCCGGCTGGCGACCATGGACGACACCACGGCCGGCAGTGAGAGGTCTCCTCCGACGACTGCTCTGAGAGCGCTGCGCTCTTCGTCCCAGGCTGGGCACTCCTCCAACGTGTGTTGGGCCGTGTCCTCGCGGCACTTGCCACAATGGTGGCACACGGCAGACACCTCCTTTCCGATCCGACACAGGAACGAACCGAAACACCCGTGGTCCGTCAGTACCTGCGTCAGCCGGAAAGTTGGCGCACCGTGGCGCCTGTCTAGCCATCTCTATAGGACAGGACGCACTGCCGCGACTGTCCTCAAGCCCGCACTTGGGCTTTCCAGCCTGGTATGCCACTCCTCCACAGCGGTTCTGCGAAACCGGGCTGCAATCTCCCTCGGGGCCAGTCTCACCTGACGGCGACTGGACGCCTCCTCCCGCCAGAAGAACGCGGACGAGAGGAGTTTTGCGTCCAACTCCCAAGGGAGGGTGCCGGCCAATACGCAGGCCGCCTCGTGGGAGACCGTGCGGTAGCCCCTTACTATTCGCTGCGCCAACAAACGCTGCGGTTTGCGCAGCAAGGTGACGCAGCGGGCTTTCAGGGACTCGGCCCATACGGGACATCCGTACAGGGCCATTGACCGCACGACTCCAGCGTATAAACTTCGGCAAGGGCTATTAGGTCCCTCCAGGTTCGGCAGCAGGCGTCCGAGCGCGCCCGCCGCCCGCACCAATTTCGGCGACAACTCCTTGAAATGGGCACGGAAATCCCACCGGCTGTCCAGAATCAACCCCAAGTACTTCATTGTACAGCCGATGGGAATCCGCACCCCCTCCACATTGATGTGGGGCATTAAAGGTGGCCGAATCCGAGGCCCGTGAAAGTAAAGGGCCTCGGTTTTGTTCAGGGCCACCTTAAGGCCCAGTCGCCGAATCCTGCCCACCACCTGTTCGGTTGCGAACGAGGCGAGCAGGGTGGCCTCCTGGAAAGACCTGGCTGTCGCTGTTACTAGCGTGTCGTCTGCATAACAGACGACAGCGACGCCTCGGGGATTGGTACCACGGAGCACCCAATCGTAGCCGATGTTCCACAGGAGAGGGCCCAGGACTGAGCCCTGTGGAACACCGCAGGCCATAGCTCTTCGGTGCCACCTGTCGGCGCCTGGATACACTATGTACCTGTCTGTGAGATACGAGCGCACCAGACGCCGGAGATACGGTGGCACCACGTGGTACCGCAGTGCTTTCAGTATGCAGGCCCAGGGCAGGGTGTTAAACGCGTTGGCGATGTCTAGAGACACCGCCACCACCACTTCACCCCGAGCCACTGCATCCTCCGCTTGGGCCTTGACCCACAAAATCGCGTGTACTGTCGATCGGCCTTGCCGGAACCCGTACTGGCACTGTGCCAGGTCCGGCCCGACCCCTTCAAGATGCTCGACGAGACGAGCGTGAATGATACGCTCGAAGAGCTTACAGACCTCGTCGAGCAACACGATGGGCCGGTAGGCCGATGGCGACTCTGCGGGCCGCCCCTCCTTCTTGAGCAGGACCAACTTCCCAGTTTTCCACTGAGACGGAAAACGGTCCTGCTCCAGGCACGCGGAGAACAGGCCACGGAGCCTAGTCCCCAGATGCTCGACGGCTAACACCCACGCACGTCCGGGGATACCGTCGAGACCCGGGGCTGTTTTCTTGCCCCGCAGCCGAAGCACCACCGCCCGAAATTCCTCAGGCGAAACCTCCGAAATAATCCTTGCCGAACTCAACGACGATGGCGTCGATGGATGTGACGCCATCGGCGGGGGAGTGACATCTTCAGTGGCAGGGAACAAAGCTGCGACGACCTCTTCGACTAGGTCGCCCCGGAGACTCTGCGTCAGTGGGGGCGCCCACGGGCGATATTTCCTCATCGCCACGCGATATGGACGGCCCCAAGGGTCGTTATCGAGAGTTCCCCGGAACTCCTCCTGAGCTGCAGACTTTGCCCTAGCTATTGCCACGCGCAGCGCTCTCTTAGCCTCCCTGTGGAGGCCGTGAAGCAACCGCTCCTGGTCCTCGTCGCCGGGAAGACGGATTCGGCGACGACGGTGCCTGGCGAGACGACGGAGGGCGGCCACGCAGGAGATACGTAACCGCGTGAGTTCCGCCGACCACCAGAACACCTGGCGCTTCTCGGGAAGACGTCGGACTCGGGGCATGGCCGCGTCACAGACGCGCGACATCGCTGTCCCGAACCACGCCGCCTCCTGCTCGACCTGCATCGGTGCTTCCGGTGCAGGGAGCCACGCCTGGGCCAGAGCGGCCTCCTTCAGGGCCTCCACGTCGAGGCGTTTTGTTGACCAACGCGGGCCGTCCGACCGCGGGCCGGTCGGTCCTCCACTGGACTGGGGGTTAGGGGACAAGGTGACGTCGAACCGAATGTATCGGTGATCCGACAACGTCTCCTCGTCCACCAGAACTCTCCAGTCACGGACACGGCGGGCAATAGCTGGGGTGGCGAACGTGAGGTCCACCACCGATCCGCCATTATGCCGTACGCACGTGTTAACCGACCCGCGATTCACGACGGCCAGGTTGGCCGAGATCGCCCATTCCTCCAGGGCCTCGCCGCGCCTGCTGGTGACCGACGAACCCCAAGCCAGAGACTTGGCGTTGAAGTCGCCGGCAACGAGAACGGGGCGAGGCTGACTGCCTTGCACCACCAGGGCCCCTAGCCGAGCGAGAAAATGCTCGAACTCGGCCAGGGATCTATTGGGGGAGAAATACACACCCACAATCCTGACCCCCCCCCCAACAGAACCGCCACACATCCCGACCCCTTCTCTACTTTTTCGAAGGGCGGGGAGCCGGCGGCGCCCCGAGTGATGACAGCCACCAAACCGTTAAGGTCCCCAGCCCAGTCTTCCCTGGGGGGAACAAAATAAGGCTCAGCGACTACAGCCTCTTGTATCGACCACTGCGCCATGCTCTGGATTAGCAGGTCCTGAGCCCTGGCGCAGTGATTAATGTTCGCCTGGAGGAAACGTTGCGCCATATTAATGGGCGATCTCCATCGGCTCTCTACTGGTGCCCGCTGTCGGCTGGGTCAAAACCTCCGACCCCCGACCACGATTTGAGTGGCGAGGGCGGGAGGAGGCGACGCATGCCTTGGCGCCCACCTGGTGTCCCGCGGGCTTACCGACACCTGCGCAAACTACGCAGTGCGGCTCCGCGGAGCACCCCTTGGCCTTGTGGCCCACAATGCCGCAGCGATAACAAAGTTCGCTGCGGTCACACTCATCGGTGCACCGAATCCGCACATGTCCTCTGTGCAGACAACGGTAGCACCGCATGGGCCTGGGCTCAAGGAGCTGGACACGCGCCGCCACCCAGCCGATCAGGACTCGGCTCGACTTTACAATTTTGTCGGCGACCTTGGCGGGGCACCGCACCCACGCTGCACCAAGGCCCGACCGATCGGGGCGGATCTCCCCAACCTTAAAGTTCTCAAGCAGAGAATCCCCAGCTCTGGCGAGAGCCGCTGCGACCATCTCCGGGTCAGCCGAAGCATCTAACCCGGACACTCGCAACTCCGCGGACTTGAAGGGGCGGGAAATGCGAACATCACCCGCCAGTTCCATTCCGCGGAACACCTCCCTCACTTTATCAGCGAGGGAATCGGCCCTCGCCTCGGACTCCGGGCCGGGTATCTCATATAGGTACCCACCCGTCGCCATTAGACGCGCCCGCGTCTCGGCAATGCCAAGACCGGCCAAGTCCACGCGTCGTTGGACCTCCCGCAGGACCTGAGCGTAAGTGACGCCCCGCGCCAACCCCTCTGGCGTCACTGTTAACGTGACGGCTGCCTTGCGGGGTAAGTGGATACGCGGCTTGGGCCGGCTCTGCTGCGGTGGTGCGGCCACCGCAGCAATTGTAACGGGCTGGGGATTCTTCTTGCCCTTTTTTGCCACTACATTCCACCCCTCGTCCATACTTGCAGGGGCGGGAGGTAATGGCCGCGGCTCACTGGGCATTGGGGCAGCAGGAGTGCTCCTCCTTTTACTCGCTTTTCCCCTCTTTCCCCCTCTTCGTGATTTATGTTGAGGGGGATTTGGGGACGCCACAGATGTTGAAGCTTCAACAGGGGCGGGCTGGGCATTACTCTTTCCCTTGCCCCACCCTTTTCCCTTTGGAGTAGCCGGCGAACCGGCGGCGACTGGAGGGGCTTTTGATGGCCCAGCAACGGCAGGCGTCGCCGGAGCTTTAGCCCTATCAGCGGCCAATGGTGGCCGCATGATGGGCTCTGGGGGCAGCCTCAAGGATAAAGCGCTCAAGCGCGCGTCCAAAATGTTTAGGAAACGGCGCTCAAAACTCTTGAAGCTGTCCTCCTCCCCAGAAACGCCTCCAATTTGCACTGCTGGCTGCGACTGTCCTTTTAACTCTTGGACAGTCGCCATCAACTCCTCCAGGGACCTCTGTTGGGCCGCAAGGGAGGCCTTGAGGGCGGCAATTCCCTGGCCCATTGCCACCTTTTCGGCCTCCAACCTGGCCACCTCTGTGGAGGCCGACTCCTCGGCCCTCTCCGACAGCTCCCTGGCCGCGAGGTCAAGCCTCCGCTGCTCTGTCCCATTAATATTCCGGGACTTGTGTGCTACGTCCCGGATGATGGCTGACATCTGCAGGCACCAGTCACGGTCACCAGATACGTCCATTGGCGTGGTGTCTTCGTCAGAAACCACAGCCGAACTCGCTGAGACAGCAAGAACTTTATGCGCTGGTTCGACGTCACTGTCGCTTGCAGATGCGTCCAGCTGTCGAGCTCTTAGCGCCCTCTTTGAGCGCGTCATCATGCCGCTCGTCCCGGCCTTGGTCTCGGGAGTCGAGACCACTAAAGCAGCCCCGACAATCTTTTCCTTGGGCTTACACCCAGCGTCGTTCGTCTTCCCAGGGTCACCATCGTCCCCCGGGATAGACACCTTCCCCACTACATCATCTTGGTTTTTGTTTTTTTTTTAATAAAGTTTTCATTTTTAGTCCCACGATTATGGGGGAAATATTCGGTCCACCCAGCCAGAGCCCCCTGTAGCTGGGTAAGCAAATTCTGCACGGGGTTCAGCACGTTCCCCGCCGGGGTTCGCACTAGAGACCGAACTACCCATCGGCCATGCATCCCCTCACGGT
The DNA here is from genome assembly GCA_905220505.1 of Laothoe populi. NCBI lineage: Eukaryota > Metazoa > Arthropoda > Insecta > Lepidoptera > Sphingidae > Laothoe > Laothoe populi. Next base: position 7,707,228 of record HG992174.1, on the reverse strand, counting down.
GCGCCGCCGCTTGGGATTCGGGATGACTTTTTATAGAGGTTTTCTACCTCGCGGCCCGGGCGGTTAAGCCAAGACCCTCGGTCCAGTCGGAGCGCGAGACATGACCACAGACCTCCAGACCAGATTACGATTTACGACGGTGACAGCAGGAAAGAGCGTCCCCCCTACTGCCCACTCGGCGGCGGGGTGAGCGCACACCGAGCCCGCCGACACTCCCGAGACAGAACTCGGGAGTAGCTCAATAAATGAGCACGGACTTCTGATTGAAGGCCGCCGCCACAAGCGACAACCGTCAACCACCTTTTGTCAGGATATCAGCCGTCGGTCAACGTGACCGCCGTTGCCCAGGGTGCACCACGTGGAGGTTTCCTGACTCGCACCCCAACATATATCATCCCTGACGAACGCACGCACGCACACCCCGGCCTTACGTAGGAACCAATGATCCAGCACGTAACCGGGGTAGTTGAGGTACGCGATATCGTCAGGGGTAGATATCTGAGTCTCAGTTAAAAAGAGCAGGGCAGGCCGCGCCGAATCTAGGTGGTAATGTACGGCCTCTAGGTAACTGTGCAGACCCCTGACATTGCAGAAGTCTACTGTTAAAGTGGATGTAGGATCCGCCGAAGTACGCTTGCTCTTTTTTTGTGCCTTCATTTTAAAGTTTTTGTAGTAGAGGAGATATGAAGGCAGTGAAATTTAGACGACATTCGCATCATATAATCGCAGAGCCAGGTGCAGGGTGGTCATGCGGGTTATGCGGGGAGCTGGCGCGAGGCACGGAAGGGCCCCCGATGCCCCCCCGTGTACAGTCGCTGGGATCCACTCCAGTCTCCCACACTGGCACGACGACCGGACTACGGGATTTTCGCCGATTGTAATGTTGAAAAGTGTTTCCCCGGGTTCAGGTCCCCTACTGATCGGCAGGCAGCCGGCGGTGGCCGTTCCCATCGGGTCTCCCTGTACCTCACGCCAGCCCCCCACAGATGAGATCCACGCGACGACCAACACCACAGCTCCACATATCACGGGTACCGTCCAAACTGTACCACCAGGGAAAGGAGAGGACAGAGGGAACGGCTTTCTAGCCCTTCCACCGGAACGCATTACTACTTGGCGGCAGAAATAGGCTAGACGGTGGTACCAATCCGTTCGGTCCCAACCTTAAGTTTTTTTTTTATCGTGGCACGGCAATGTGACCACACTGCACCTGATGGTAAGTGCAGTGCCGTCCAGTTATAGTATCAAGTAGCGAGTGATAATCTATACCTCGCTACTCAATACAATCATGCCGGCCTGCTGTGCAGCTTCTTCACACTACGCCTAAAGGACCCAGGATCATAGGAAGGACGGAACACGGTAGCTGGCAAACTGTTCCACAGCTTGATGGTGCGGCAAAAATACGAAAGTATTAAAGTAAAGCTCAACTGTAAGTAAATAAAATTCACTTACAGTTGAGCCCTACCACCAGTAACGGGATGGGAAAGGATGGAGGAGGACATCAGAGCCACGGGGGGAGTGATGGCGCGGCGCTGACGGCTCGAGTGGCCGGGTTCGCAATCCCGAACCATTCTACGTGACAGACTGACACAAGAATGGCCACTGGCACCAGAGTTAAAGTTACATAACAATCATGTATGACGAAATTTATCCTCTTGAAAAGTTCTAAAAAAAAAGTCCGCGATAGCATATGTGTATCTATTTCGGTTAGCTCACTATAACCTTTTTAATGGTTGTCTGTTCTGAAACAATGCATTATTTGGAAAGCGGTTCTTATAAATATGCTTTATTCATCACAAGTATTTAATTTTGAACAAAGTTGCCCTTTACGTCATTTGAGTGCAATGAATATCTTAGGAGATATAACAATTTTAAAATATCTCCGCAGCAAAATTAATATTGTTGTTTGTATGTCTGTTTCTTACCTTTTCATGACTAAAGGGGTGAACGAATCCTAATGAAATTCAGGAGAGGGATAGATTATATCCTAGGGAAGGACATAGGGTACCTTATGTCTCAAAAAATTATCTTGAAAGGGGTGAAATAAGCGTTAAAAGTTTGTATGGGCAATTTATTTATTCATTTATGAAATGTAGGTTTACAGTCTTACAGCCAAACACTTACATTCTAATAATAATAATATCCTAATAAATACCCTTATAAATTATAACTAAATGTGTAATTTAAATATAAATAACTAAGTACCTAATCTAATATTACTGTACCTAATACCACCAATACATACATTTACAAATAATAACACAATTCATATTGTAGAATCAATTTTGCCTTATTGTACACACAATATGGTTTTTCCCGAAAGATATCCAGACATCTAGGTTCCAGCTGATTTGATTCCGTGCTGATTTGATTACTGGGTGACTTTTTCTATCGTCTTGAAAAAAATAGGGCGTGGCAGATATATGGAGTAGAAGCCTCAGGCACAGTTACTTTATTTTTTTTACTGACATAGACTGAAATTAATCTACTAATATACACTCCTAATTTATAATCTATTTTACATATTAAAAAATTTAAAAGAAGTAATTAAAAAAAATCACAATAGTAAACATTGTCACCCTAATAACACGCGACAAATTAGTAGGAATGGTTACGTAACAAATAACATAAAAACTATTTTCAAGGACACTCGCAATCACCGGTCGTCCCAAGCGCTGGACCCCCGCTCTAACACCCACCCTTTCGCGAATCAAATTATCACTAATGTGATAGTCAAACTTAAGTGGTTCGCGCAAACGTGAAAAAGTTATCACCTTACATTTGGATGTATTAAAATCCAAGCGATTCCTCAAACTCCAACAGTAAAGTGCATCAATGTCTTGTTGCATGGCTCTGCAGTCATTAAAGTTATTCACGGCAAAGTACAGTTTCAGATCGTCGGCAAACAGCAGACAGTGTGCAATGCTGACCACCCTTGGCAAATCATTAATCATAATGACGAATTGAGTCGGCCCCAATCGAAATAGGCGGCATCTACCTGCTTCCCCGAATCCATCTCCATTGTCGCATAGTCTACAAAATTTACGTGGCTAGTTGCTGTCGAGCGACCGGCTCTAAACCCATGCTGTTCGTCAGCTATGCGAACAATGATCTGCTGCCTTATGCCGTGATCGATGATTGATTCGAAGACCTTGCCAAATACTGACAATACCGCTATCGGTCTGTATGTGGTCAGATCCCTGCTCGTACCGCTTTTAGGCACAGGTGTTACTCTAGACACTTTCCATTGCATCGGATATCTTGAAGTCTTTAGGGAAAGGTTATACAAATGCAAAAGGGGCCCTTCTGGTACAGAAAACAGTATTTTATAAGGAATGGTGGGGTCTCATCTGGACCAGCAGCAGAATTAGATTTAAGGCGGCGAACTGCACGTCTCAGGTCTTTTTTTTTTTTTTTGTTGTCGCGGGGAAAGCGTTTTATTACTACCGCCCGCTCCGGGGGGAAGCGGAATAAGAATAAAACGGTTATGCTGGACTAGCCGGTCTTACGACCCAGCATCCCCCTCGCCCGGATGATGGCTATCCGGGCAGCCGCTGGGCCGAGTCCCTACTCCCTATGTACACCCCATCCGACACTACCAGCTAAAACCCCGCGGTGGCCTTCTTCGGCGCTTACGGAGCGATCCCGGGGTATTCTAAGGAGTGCTAGAATTGCTGCCGGAACCGCCCCTGCGCGGTGCTGCGTAGCAGCCCATCTCCATGGGAGGGCTTAGGAGCCCCCGCGCACCGAACAACGACAGCGAACGAGGCCTTACCACACGCGCTGCCGTCCATCTCGGGGTCACACGATGCTCCGAAACTGGGAGTGCATCGATTCGGGCTGACAGCCCCCCGCTGCGAGCCCGCGACCCCCGATGGCCCCTATTAGTCGCCTCGTACGACAGGAAGGGGTTACCGTGGTGGAATTCAAACGCCCCCGTTCCACAGGGCGGGAGACGCCGGTCAGTCGTCCACCCGGCGCCTCCTACGTCTTCTCTGGCGGCGGGAGGGATCATTTCGTTACCGATCCCTCTCGGCACTCTCCTTCTGCGAGATGACGCTCTCGCAGAAGTGGGCCACCGCACGCCAGGACCTCCGGCTGGCGACCATGGACGACACCACGGCCGGCAGCGAGAGGTCTCCTCCGACGACTGCTCTGAGAGCGCTGCGCTCTTCGTCCCAGGCTGGGCACTCCTCCAACGTATGTTGGGCCGTGTCCTCGTGGCAGTTGCCACAATGGTGGCACACGGCAGACACCTCCTTTCCGATCCGACACAGGAACGAACCGAAACATCCGTGGTCCGTCAGTACCTGCGTCAGCCGGAAAGTTGGCGCACCGTGGCGCCTGTCTAGCCATCTCTTTAGGACAGGACGCACTGCCGCGACGGTCCTCAAGCCCGCACTTGGGCTTTCCAGCCTGGTATGCCACTCCTCCACAGCGGTTCTGCGAAATCGGGCCGCAATCTCCCTCGGGGCCAGTCTCACCTGACCGCGACTGGACGCCTCCTCCCGCCAGAAGAACGCGGACGAGAGGAGTTTTGCATCCAACTCCCAAAGACGTCCCAGGTCTGCCGAGCAGACATCGTCATGGCAACCCTAGCGGAATCGGCTGTGCAGTCGCGAGCACAACTCCGCTGTGATGCGCAACAGTCCAAATCAGGTTTATCTTGATGGAAAACAGAAGCAAAATAATTTGCAAATGCATTTGCAGCCCGTTCCCCTTACTGTCTGGCCGTTATGCTCATATTCCGAGGTTATGTCTTTGTTGCTCCGTTTTTCTTTTATATATTGCCAGAATTTTGTCGGGTCATTCGTGATATGATGTTCCATCGTTTCGATATGCAAGTCACAAGCAGACTTTATTAAATATTTTACACGTGTGCAATCCGTAATACTTAGCTTAGGGATCTGAAAATTCATATTTAGGCTTTTGGTAAAAAATAAAGAAATACGTGTTTCAACGTTTTTACTAAATCATCACTAAAAGGGCGAAGCGAGGGGTTAACTTATGAGGTATTCTTTAAATCTTAAGCTTCAGGTACACCACTTTTTTTTTGTCGCGGGGAAAGCATTTTATTACTGCCGTCCGCTCCGGGGGGAAGCGGAATGAGAATAAAACGGTTATGCTGGACTAGCCGGTCTTACGACCCAGCATCCCCCTCGCCCGCATGATGGCTATCCGGGCTGCCGCTGGGCCGAGTCCCTACCCCTTATGTACACCCAACCGAGCACTACCAGCTAAAACCCCGCGGTGGCCTGCTTCGGCACTTACGGAGCAATCCCGGGGTATTATAAGGAGTGCTAGCATTACAGCCTGACTCGCCCCTGCGCGGTGCCGCGTAGCAACTTGTATTGTGCAGCGTACAAAACTTATCAGTGTTTTTTAAATTTCCATAAATTAAGTCTTTGCCGACTTTGGTTGTATACGACTCATATATTCATGGTAGAAATCAGCATCGGCAATACTTTCAATTGGCCGCGCCTTAGTACTCCCAGTCTGACTAGTCATATATGTAAAACCCCTGCTCTGTATTGAACTCTGTACCACTGTTCACGAGTCTCCTCTGCTAATGAGGTCAGGACTTCAGATTCCCTTGACGTTTCTATGGAGACTTCTCAGGTTTGAAGGTTTTTTCACAATGTTTGCTTCGTCGTTTAAGCAAGCGGTAATACGGTAGTTGACTCGATTTTTTTTATTACTTCAATAAACAATTTACACTACCTAAAACCTATTATCGTAAGAATTTTATGAAGCCTAACAAAAATAAGTAAATTAGACGCCATTCAAATCTACTGGAAGGGGTAATTGTCAAATGACAGTAAAAGGATGCATGATATGTACCGTGACGTCACGGTTCTCAGAATCCCCATTACTGTGCCGTTGCGCGAGGGAGATAGCAATATGTTCCCAACACGCAACCATTTTCGCTCATGCCTGTGTGAGTATTTGCTCAATATTGAAAATAAATATTGTGACCTAAAATTAAAAATATGAAACTACCCTATTACCAATACTTAACTGCCTCAGCGCAGTTGTAATTGCGCATGCGTTACGACTGATATGCTTAGGTCTCGGGTTCGATTCCCGGGTCGGGTAAAGTGATATTGGGGTTTTCTATTTAAAAATACTCGCCCCCTATTATATACAACCATAATAAATTTGGCGAAAACGGTTGTATTGTTACACCTCTGCCTACCCCTTCGGGGATTATAGGCGTGAGTGTATATGTATGTACCGATGAATACAGACACGTAACTTTTGGAGAAGTCAGGAGTGTATGTCATCATCACATATTTCACATTTAAAAGGTGTGAGTTCTAATATGGGTCTTCAAACTACTATTTTGTGTACATGTATAACTACAGTGTTGACATTTAAACGGCTTTTCTCCTGCGTGAGCTCTAATATGTCTTTTTAAATTACTACTTTCTGTACATGTATAACTACAATATTCACAATTAAACGGCTTTTCTCCTGTGTGAGTTCTCATATGTCTCTTTAAATTATGACTTTGTGCACATGTATAACTACAATATTGACATTTAAACGGCTTTTCCCCTGTGTGAGTTCTAATATGGGTCTTTAAACTACTATTTTCTGTACATGTGTAGCTACAATATTGACATTTAAACGGCTTTTCTCCTCTGTGATTTCTAATATGGTTCTTTAAATGATGTTTTTCTGTACATGTATAATTACAATATTGACATTTAAACGGCTTTTCTCCTGTGTGAGTTCTAATATGGCTCTTTAAATGATGTTTTTGTGTACATGTATAGTTACAATATTGACATTTAAACGGCTTTTCTCCTGTGTGAGTTCTAATATGGTTCTTTAATCTACTATTTTCTGTACATGTATAACTACAATTTTGATATTTAAACGACTTTTCTCCTGTGTGAGTTTTAATGTGGTCCTTTAAACTACTATTTTGGGCACATGTATAACTACAATATTGACATTTAAACGGCTTTTCTCCTGTGTGAGTTCTAATATGGGTCTTCAAACTACTATTTTGTGTACATGTATAACTACAGTATTGACATTTAAACGGCTTTTCTCCTGTGTGAGCTCTAATATGTCTTTTTAAATTACTACTTTCTGTACATGTATAACTACAATATTCACAATTAAACGGCTTTTCTCCTGTGTGAGTTCTAATATGTTTCGTTAAATGACCACTTCGTGTACATGTATAACTACAGTATCTACAATTAAACGGCTTTTCTTCTGTGTGCGTTTTAATATGTGTCTTTAAATCACCACTTTGTGTACATGTATAACTATAACATGTTTTACCACAATTGTTGAAAATAAATGATTTTTTTACTAATATTTGCTCACTTTTCTCGTCATTTACAATTCGGGATAAGTTATTTGAATCAGGTGCTGTGTTTGTCTCAATTTTAAAGATGTTTTCCTTCTTCTCACTTTCTATAGAATTAACATCACCATGTTCAATGTTGTGGTTTTCGCTCAACTTTATTTGTTTCAGTGATGGTACATCTTTGCCAACTGTAAGAAAATATTTAAGGTGCCAATAACATGCGATGGAAAAAATTAAATACTTTTTTACTGTAACAATCAATGACATCGGCGGCTAGGTTTGCAAACTTGTGACGTCACAGTTGGAATAAGTCGCTTTTTTCCGTGTGTTTAGTTTATTGTGAATATTTTTTAAAAACTTTTTTTTTTATTATGACACGGCAAAGTGACCACATTGCAACTGAATATAACAAGAACATTCATAGACAGTTAGGGGACGTCCATTAATTACGTGAGGCGTTTAGGAGTAGATGGGGTCAAGCCGAACGTCGCCCAATCTCACGCGGGTAAATGTCGGCATATATTAAGTAACTTTTTTTCCGCAAAAACATTCTAAAATTGCGAGAAAACTGGGTTACATAAACCTTCGCCTATTTTAATAACCTAAATACGGAGCATAAATTTCGTCAATGTAAAGCGCACGAAACTCAACTTGTTAGTCACTGTGATTCTTGATTACGTTCTTAGAAAACTAGTCTTAACCAAAAATAATTAGGCAAATTATGTTTTTTTTTAACAAATCCAAAACGCAATCGCGCACAGATATACATTAGATTAATCTCACGTGAGGTTAGAGGAGGGCGGAGGGGTCAGCAAGATCACACGAAGGGGAAAGTGGGAGTCGAAACATCGACAAAATCACTTCACGTAGTTTATGGATGTCCCCTTACGCCGGTACTACGTAAGGCTAATAGCGCTTTCTCTTATCGGTCACTTGAGCCCCCGCGGAGTGAGGATACTCTCGGCATCAACCTTAGCTGCGAGACCTGACCATTCGTGCTGCCGTCCATCTCAGGGTCGCACCCTGTAGGTAGACGGAACATCCGTATAGGGCCAGCGACCGCATGACTCCGGCGTATAAACGTCGGCAAAGATTGTTAGGTCCCTCCAGGCAGTGAACCGATGAGGTCCTGAGTTTTATTCCTTTTTTATTTACTGCATAGGTAGACAGATGAGCAGACGGGTCACCTGATGGTAAGTAGACACCGCCGCCCATAGACTTCTGCAATGCCAGGGCACAGCAAAGCCGCTGCCTACCGTTAGTCTCAGGATAAATAAAATATATATTACAAAAAACAAATGCGTTGCTAGATATAGTTTTATGCCCGGAATGGCAACAAACTCTCCGAAGTGATATTTTGGGTCAAAAATAAGCTTGGAGCAGCAGTGGCGGCGTAGCATGGGTTGGCACCCGGGGCGGTTTTCTATTGAGCACCCTCAAATAAAAAATATAGTCCAGGAGTGTAAATTATTAATTGAATTTTTATTAACCTCCTCCGATAGGTACACAAACACAAAATTGGCTACGCTCGTGACTCTGATGAAATATCCAAGTTTGTATTAAATATAATAATAATTTGTATTAAAATTCAACTTTGCCGAAGAAAATAAAATTGCACGCATAATAACTTACAAATATTTTTTGTAAGTCTCACATGATAAAGCAGCGTAAAGATTAAAATTAGCTTACAAAATAGTTTTTTTTTCTTGATTTAATATTATTAGTGTTATGAGAATGTCATTCATTGCCTTATAACTATGATCTAGGTCTCCGTGAAATCTATTAAGACGTTCTAAAATAGCTCTCTGCAACTCTTCTGGTAATCTTAGTCCAGCATGTTGGGTCCTCGGCTACTGAGCTGCTCGAGTGAGTTATCACCACGATGGCACCCCTTGGTGCTTGGTACCCGGGGCGGACCGCCCCCACCGCCCCCCCCTTACGCCGCCACTGTGGAGCAGTCAGTCCACTAGTTGTGCCTCATTAAGAGTATTAACGTATTATTCCTCGAACACAATAATTTATAAATTCGTTATGATCGGCTTAACAGGCAAATAAGTTCTGCACACACACAATCGCACAAACGCGCACGCACACGCGCGCACACACACATACACACACACACACACACACACACACACACACACACACACACACAACACACACGCACGCACTCGTACACGCACATGTTTTGTTGTACTCGCCTATGAAATCTAGTGTGTCCTTCCGACTAGCTTATTTTATTGTAAAATATATTGTTAATCTAGGTATACCTATAAATGACTTATGTATTGTTAAAAATGAACTGTACTTTATATAATGTTAAGACAGCTGTTGGTTTTCTCAATATATTAAAAAAAAAAATAAGAAAAACATGAGTTACTAACGTAAAATCTGTCTACACTGTAGCTCTACCATTTTTATATCTCTCTCTACCACATTGATATCTCACTTTTAAGTATTTTTGTTGTGGAAGATTAATTGTAAAATGTTTATATAAGGAAGAGATAATGTGCAAGGAAATAGAAATTTTACAAATTCAATTCAAAGATAGAAAACTTGCAATACCAGTCGACGAGCTTTATGCATAATAAAATAAGGCCGTCAATCGGGCAAGTCAGTCACCTGATGATACGTGATATGAACCATGAAGAACTGTAATGTCAAAGAAGGAATGGATTGGGGATTTTACAGTTGTTACATACTAATCAGAGCACCTCATGTCTCATGTCACCTATACTTACATTCAACATCAGAACCATCCCCAAATATCTTTTCATTAGAGTCACTTTCATCTTGCTTTTCAATTTTTATAAATTCATTGTATTCTGATATTTGTAAGGACTCTATATTGGTAGCCGTCAATGAATGTATCAATCCATGTGTCAGCCTGTCTAAATAACTGATACTTCTCAGGAACTGCAAAAGAAATAATACATTAAGTTTACCCATGTAGTATTTGATGAATGATATTAATAATATGAGCAAAAGATAAAAATAATAGAATTTAATTGATTATCTAGATGTACCTGACTTCTTATTGGGCTTTGTTGAAGCAATTCCTTTGATTTTTGTAATTTTGTAACAAGTTGCTGGCAGTTCTTTAGCTGACGATAACATATGTAACATGCAAAGTACAGATTTCCATCCTCTTGAACCTGTTGATTAAAATAAATCAAACATTTTTAATCCTGCGGGGATAATCCATCTTACTACTTCTGGATCAGGGCCTTAACAATTTTCGTGGCATCCTTCTCAGGGGTCCAAAAGTCTGATTTTGCTGACTCAGATTTTTAGAAAATCTGACTATATCTTACCATTTCAAGAGAATTATTCATAGGTGTTAAGGATAAAAATAAAAAATACTATTTAATAATTGGCCTCCTCCGTCCACCATAGCCAACCAACATCAGCCTCTTTATTATATTAGAGAATCATCATCATCGGCCTATAGCAGTCCACTGCTGGACATATAGGGCTCCCCTAAAAGAGCGCCATTTAACCCTGTCTTCAGCTCATCACATCCAGCTTCTGCCAGCTACCTTTCTTAAATCGACACTCTACCTAGCTGGAGGGTGTCCTACACTGCGCTTGTCGAGTACGGTCTCCACTCAAAGAACTCGTTTACCCCAGCAGTTATCGATCCCTCTACAGATATGGCCAGCCCACTGCCATTTCAGCTTGCTAATCCTGTGTGCTATGTCGATGCCTTGGGTTCTCTGTGGATAACCTCGTTACGCATTTTATCCATCAGAGAATCTCCAAGCATAGCACGTCCCATAGCTGGCTAAGCGACTTATTTATCTGTCTGAAAACGGAAGTTTTCAACCAGTGTGTCTTACCTATGGTGTCTAACCATGACCTATGGTGCTGAGACGTGGACACTCATATTAGAGAATAATGCAACAAATTCACACATGCAGATGTAACATATATTTATTTCAGGTAATAGTACTCTATCCTTTATGAGAACAATAAAGTACGCGAGAATACTTTATTTCGCATGATTTGATTTCTTTGGGATATTGAAAAGTTAAATTGTAAGCCCCCTTACCCCATAAATTTGGAAGTGGTAGAGCCCCGCTGTAGACATATTTGTCTACAGCATGAATGGGCCGGCTCGACCGGGGTAGTACCACTGTCTCACAGAAAACCAACGTAAAGTGACAGTTTACTGTCGCGTTTCGTATGGTAAGTGAGATAACCGGAGGCCCAGATTCCCCCTTCCCTTCCCTAATCCCTATTCCTGTCCTTTAAGGCCGACAATGCATACATGATACTTTCGGTATTGTGGATGTTCATGGGCGGTGGAGATCACTTAACATCAGGTGACCCACTCGCTCGTTTGTCGGACTATACTATAAAAAAAAAAAAAAAAAAAACGATGGACCATATTGGAAAGTTTGACCATGCAAGTGTGTCGCGTTCTGTGATCATGTTGGTTGAGGTTGCGTTGAGATGCGCCATTGATGATTGGCCATTTTGCGGCTTTCCGAGGACTCTTGACACTATTATACTCTCGACCCCTTCTTTCCAAAGGCGTAGTGTGAAGAGGTAGGCCGGCATTTGTGTTGAATAGCAGGGGATAGATTGTCTCTCGCTAGTCGATACTCTAATTGGACGGCACTGCACTTACCATCAGGTGCAGTATGGTCACTTTGCCGTGCCAGAATAAAAAATAAATAAGGAAGGCCCTCAGGGCCCAGGCCATCTCGAAATTAGTCAGTGATAAATAGTCTCTGCATAGAAGCCCACATATTCCAGGACTAAGCCTACCTTGTTTGTTAACGTTTCGTACACTTCTTGAACTTCCGATCCCGATATTTGATATAATCGGACCTTGTTGGTCAGACATATTCTGCATATTTCAGGTTCAAACATTTTTTTATATTATTACACACAGTAATATAATTGTACAAATATGATCATCAATTATTTAAAGTAACACCAATCACAAAGAGCAAAATAATACTCAAAGAGCATTATAATACTACTGAAGTAAAGTAAAGTAAACATAGATTTAGTTTATATAAACAACACCAAAATAACCATAATTTTTTTTTTTTTCGTTTTTCCCTTGTAATGGGAAGGCAAAGGGTTCCAGCCCATACAGCCTCGTCAAACGTGTTTAAAGATATGTTGTCTTTTTCCCAGTGAGGCCTAAGCCAAGTCTTCAATTTTATCTTTCAATATAGGTTTTTTTTTTCAATAAGGCCTGAGCCAAGTCTTATTTATTTTTACAATATATGTTTTTATTTTTTCCTAAGGCCTAAGCCAAGTCTTCGTTATATTTCGTTTATCCAATTTTTATTTAATTCTCCGGCCGAAGCCACGTATATATATACGCCTTCCTTATATATCCGTTATCTCACTTCAATCAAGCCATTTATTTATTCCTTTATCATAAGAATTTATCATGAATTCTCCGGCCGAAGCCACGTCTCTTATTCCCGCCATTCTCCATTCCTTTCTCATAGGTTTCTTATGTTGTTCAAATAATGTCTTCAGTATAAAATCTTCACTCTTCAATAACTAGGCTTTAATTAAGCCATTTATTTATTCATTGTCGTCACATTTCACTGATTTTACACTCGTTTCACATTTACAAACGACGGAAAGCGCGGGAACGTCTTTTCTCACTTAGACGTTCCCGCGCTCTCCCATAACCATAAATATATATATTTTTTTAATTTATTTACTCTATAAAAGAGAAGGCAAAGGTTCTCCACCATACAGCCACGTCTGTCGTTATTTTTCCCAAATCTGGGCTAGATTAAAGTCTTCTTCTTCTCTGGTTTTAACTTATAAAAAAGACCGAAGCCATGTCTGCAGTCTTCATCCATTCAAAAGGGGGAAGCCATGTCCGATATTTTTCTCATTCTAAAGGCCGGAGCCATGTCTGAAATAAACACAATTCAAGAGGCCGAAGCCATGTCTCTAATAGTCACAATTTAAAGGCCCAAGCCATGTCTGTAATAGTCACAATTTAAAGGCCTAAGCCATGTCTGAAATATTTTTTTCACTTATTAATCACAATACAACATCACATCACATTCCCGCCATTTTTTTTTCATAACCAAAAATAACACACGTATTTTTTTTATTCGGTTCATAAGGAACCGGCTAAGGTCCGAGACCATCCTACCAAGTCTTATGTGTATGTTAATATTTTAATTTCTAACAGTAACATAGTTATATAACTTTAAAAATACGTGAATTGTGTTTGTTAAAACATGCCTAATTGTATCAATATTAGTTGCGGCGTCAAAAGAAAACGTCCAACTCCAAACTTAACATTGCACCGGTTCGTACTATCTCTTAATATATAAAATTCTCGTGTCACAGTTTTCGTTGCCATACTCCTCCGAAACGGCTTGACCGATTTTGATGAAATTTTTTGTGCTTATCCGGTATCTATGAGAATCGGCCAACATCTATTTTTCATCCCCCTAAATGTTAGGGGTAGTCCACCCCAAATTTTTTTTTTTAATTTTTAGACAAAAATTTTAATTTCTATTTTTTTATGATACAACATACAAAAATACATACAATCCTCAATTTTCACCCTTCTACGATCAACCCTTATTTTTTAATAGCCATTTTAGTAATTTAATCATTTTTCCTCTCCTATTATACCTACAGATGTGCCAATTCAATTCAAACGTATTCAGTTTCCGATTAGATTGGCATTTGCAATGACTATCAACAAATCCCAAGGTCAAACGATGTCTGTTTGTGGATTAGATTTGAGAACACCATGTTTTTCACACGGACAATTATACGTGGCATGCTCTCGAGTGGGTAAACCATCCAGTTTGTTTGTGTTAGCTAAAGATGGACTAACAGAAAATATTGTTCACGCCATAGCATTAAGAGATTGATATTGTTTAATAGTGTTACTGTCGTAATTGTTTAATTAATGATATATAATTTTAAGGAATAAATTATAATAACTTAAAAATAATGTTTGCCTTTTGTTATTTTTATATTCCCTCATCGTTCACAGCGCTCCATGCTTATTTCACGCATATACCACATTCTTACTCTCAGGTATTGTGCCTGAATCTTGGACGGAGGCTAATGTGCAGCCGTTCCCCAAAAAGGTGATCGGTCAGACCCTAACAATTATCGCCCAATCGCCATAACCTCAGTGATGTGTAAAGTCATGGAGCGACTGATAAACAGCCAATTAGTTCGCTACCTAGAAGATCACTCGTTGATCAATGACCGCCAATACGGGTTCCGTCATAACCGATCAACGGGTGATCTTCTAGCGTTCGTATTACATCACTGGGGGGAGGCGATTGACAAGCATGGCGAGGCTCTGGCTGTGAGTCTCGACATAGCCAAGGCGTTTGATAGGGTATAGGCCACGCCTTCTCTCCAAGCTCCCGGCATACGGTCTGCCCGACAACCTGTGCAAGTGGATTTCCGGCTTTCTGCATGAGCGTAGAATGCGTGTCCTCGTTGATGGACACGCTTCGCAGCTCATGTCAGTAAATGCCGGAGTACCACAAGGTTCTGTGATTTCGCCCACCTTGTTACTTCTGCATATCAATGATATGTTGTCGCTTGGCAACATTCATTGCTATGCAGACGACAGCACGGTTCATGGGCGTTATAGCAGCAAGCCGCCTGGTTGCCGGGCGGATACTGAGAGGAGACGCGAGGATCTTGTCGTTGAGCTCAACGAGACCTTGGATCTCATCTCATAATGGAGTACCAGGAATCGGGTTGAGTTTAATGCCAAGAAAACCCAGGTGTGCGCGTTCTCGTGCAAGAAGTCTCCGTTTTCTCCCATCCCCATTCTTCAGGGTGTTCCACTCGCAATGCGGCATGACCTTAGTGCCCTAGGTATGGATATCCGCTGCGATCTTAATCCAAGGAGTCACATCGAGGGCGTAATATCCGCCACTACCCGCAGGGATCGGAATCCTGAACAGTGTGCGGCGGTTTTTCACGCCTGATCAGCTCTACCGCTTATATAAAGCGCAGGTGCGGCCGGGAATGGAATACTGCTCGCACCTCTGGGACAGTTCCGCAAGGTACCTTCTCGATGCCTTGGATGGGTTGCAGCGGCGGGCCATCCGCATTGTGAATGATGCAGACGTGAGTAACAGCCTGGAGCCGCTACAGCTGCGTAGGGATATTTCCTCGCTTAGCGTGTTCTACCGTCTGTATCATGGCGAATGCTCTGAAGAATTGTTTGATCTTATCCCATCCTCTCCCTTCCATACCAGAACCACGCGTACTGGATTGCGGAGCCACAGCTTCGTGGTATCTACTACCCGGCCCGAACCAAGAGGTTCGCAAACTCGTATTTTTGCCGCACCATCAAGCTGTGGAACAGTTTGCCAGCTACCGTGTTCCCTCCTTCCTATGATCAAATCAAATCATTTATTTTGTAAATTAGGCCACTATGGACACTTTTTACATGTCATAATAATGTTAAGGTCTACTGGTGCTTCGGAAATGCCCACTGGTCTGAGAAGAAGCCTGATCCTGGGTCCTTTGGGCGTAATGTGAAGAAGCTAATCAGCAGGCCGGCATGATTGTGTTGAGTAGCGGGGGATAGACTGTCTCTCGCTACTTGATACTCTATCTGGACGGCACTGCGCTTACCATCAGGTGCAGTGTGGTCACTTTGCCGCGCCAGAATAAAAAAAAAACGATATATGTTATGTTTTGATATATCGGACTCATGCCTATCATTTATTGAATTAATCAATGATATTCTGCTTGTGCTTATATTTTCTTCAATCGCACTTGAGGTAACGTAAGTAAACCTATTTTTTTGATATATCTTTCGGCAATTCGTATTTGTGGCAGCATTTTTTGACTCGTCGGGTCGTAATACTGACCTTATAGTGAAAATTGCATTGGTGCTGTCATATTTCAGTGTTTCAGGATTTGTTCTTGTCAATATTAAGCTGACTAAACCTAAAACTAACCTTTTCAACCTAAATGCATGAGAAATTTATAACTATTTTCTATGGTAAATAGAGCTAAAATTCAGTAAAAAAGAGCTATGGAGCCTAATACGTTTTTTTAAAGCTAGCTCACTGTAAATAGAGCTGAATATAGCTCTAAAAGATCTAAATCGGCAACACTGCTCTCTGTGGCCTGCCTCGGTGGCGCAGTGGTAATTGCGCATGCGTTACGACTGCTGTGCTGAGGTCTCGGGTTCGATCCCCGGGTCGGGTAAAGTGATATTGGGTTTTTCTATCTAGAAATTCCTCAGTATTAGCCCGGAGTCTGGAATTTGTGCCCGGTATGGCGATAGGCTCGTCCCCTATCACATTATGGGACCGAAATTCGGCGAAAAGTGGGTGTACTCGTTACACCTCTGCCTACCCCTTCGGGGATTACAGGCGTGAGTGTATGTATGTATGTATGTATGTACTGCTCTCTGCTATCCATAGATTTTGACAGTCTTCTGTGCAATGCAGTGTTGCCAACAATAACTTTTCGTCAAACTTCGTTCAATTCCGTCAACTTAAAAAAATAATGACAAGGTAATATAAAAACCACTTACGTTGCCGATTTAGCTCTTTTAGAGCATAATTCAGCTCTATTTGCAATGACTCAGCTTAAAGAAACGTATTTGGCTCCTTAGCTCTTTTTTCTTAGAATATTAGCACTTTTTTATACCAAAGAAAATCGTTATAATTCTCATTTATTTTATTTTATCTTAAGAGATCTGTATATATAAAAGAAGAAACTGACTGACTGATCGATCAACGCACAGCCTAAACGACTGGGGTTAGAGACTTGAAATTTTGACAGTAGGTACATTTTATCGCGTAGGCATCCACTAAGGAAGGGTTTTCGGAAATACCACCCTTAAGGGGGTGATATAGGGGATGATAGTTTGTATGAAAATCCGTCATTTCTGAACTTAAACGCATGAAAATTGGTATTTGGCCTTTCAGTTAAAAATAAAAAAGATGTATTTCCGGATTTTTGGAAATTCCACCCCTAAGGGGGTAAAATAGGGGAAGAAAGTTTGTATGAAACTCCGTCATTTTTGAAGTTAAAAGCATACAAATTTGTATTCGGCCTTTCAGTTAAAAATAAAAAAAATATGTTTCAGGATTTTTGGAAATTCCTCTCCTAACGGGGTAAAATAGAGGAAGAAAGTTTGTATGAAACTCCGTCATTTTTGAAGTTAAAGGCATAAAAAATTGGTGTTTGGCCTTTCGGTTAAAAATAAAAAATATATATTTCAGGATTTTTGGAAATTCCTCCCCTAAGGGAAGTAAAATAGGGGATGAAAATTTATATGAACTCTTTTATCGGGTGTTTATCAATAATCCTACTAATATTATAAAGCTAATGTTTGGTTGGATGGATGTTTGTTACTCAATCACGCTAAAACGGCTCGAAGGATCTGGTTGAAATTTGGCACAGAGATAGATTATAGTCTGGAATAGCACATAGGCTACGTTAATCCCGGAAAAATGTACGGTTCCCGTGGGATAGTTTTGTTTTTGTTAGACAGAGCAAGGGATCCACATGATTTTTTGCATAATGTTAGATGAGAGGCTACTTTCATACCAGAAAATGCACGGTTCCTACGGTATAGCATAATATAAGAAGATGTAAGAGCTTAAGAGGTTTCCATGGATTTTATACCTTTTCTTCCAAAAATATATACCACGCGGGCGTAGCCGCGGGCAAAAGCTAGTTTATTTATATTGAAAGGGTAGTTAATCAGCTTAATATCGTGAAGAACAAATCCTGAAACACTTAGAAATGACAATATCATTGATTAATTCATTAAATGATCGTTCTGACGACGAACTAATAATTTGTACGTTTGCCAACTTTTTTATACTGTCTAAATATTCTTTGTTTGTTCAGTTATGTATTTGCATATTTAGATTAATAGACAAATATCTGTATATATAAAAGAAGAAACTGACTGTCTGACTGACTGATCGATCAACGCACAGCCTAAACGGCTGGGGTTAGAGACTTGAAATTTTGACAGTAGGTACCTATTATTACGTAGGAAGGGTTTTTGGAAATACCAACCCTAAGGGGGTAAAATAGGGGATGATAGTTTGTATGAAAATCCGTCATTTATTAAATTAAATCCATGAAAATTGGTATTTTGTATTACTGAATACTACTGAAACTAAATTGGTATTTGTACACTTCTTCTCCAAAACATGACCTCCACGCGGGCGTAGCCGCGAGCAACAGCTAGTCTTAAATATTTATGAAGTAGTTGTAATAAATTTATCTAACATTGTATAAAAGCGTCTATTTCATAACTAATTTCCTTGAGACAAAATCAATTTGGTTTTCTGGTGTTTAGTAGTAGAGCTTATCTCTGGGTCTACCTTAGCCTCGTGATGTAGTCTAATTTTCGAATATTTTTCGATGATGACTGCCTCGGTGGCGCAGTTGTAATTGCGCATGCGTTTACGACTGCTATGCTGAGGTCTCGGGTTCGATCCCCGGGTCGGGTAAAGTGATGTTGGGTTTTTCTATCCAGAAATTCCCAGTATTAGCCCGGAGTCTGGAATCTGTGCCCGGTATGGCGATAGGCTCGCCCCCTATCACATCATGGGACCGAAATTTGGCGAAAAGTGGGTGTACTAGTTACACCTCTGCCCACCCCTTCGGGGATTACAGGTGTGAGTGTATATGTATGTATGTTTTCGATGATAGCCCGGATTATGTGCAAAATTATGTAAAAATAATGTGGATAAACAATACAAAGAATAATCATACATCAAGTGCCTATGTTGCACCCTCTGATCTAAACGACTCTGTTTGATCTATGACAGTTAGAAGCGTGATAACTCCGTCACCTTTACTCGAACGGGAATTTACGCGCGGCAAAATGGGACAAACTATATAATGATTTTTTTTGTGAAATATAGACTTTCCCATATTCAGAATTGAAATAGCTGAGTATAACAAAGAAACTATGCTCTTTTATAAATTTAAACTGTTTTTCTTTATCAAAACTCATTGAAATTTGCTGTTGGTAGGATATTCATATCCGCCCGGATAGCGACCACCGTACACAGGGTGTAAAATTTGCCATAGTGGCACACGCAAGTGTGTCGCGTTCCGGAATCAGCCAGTGTACATCCGGTTTTCGTCAGGATTCTTGAGTTGGGGACTGGGGTGCGTTGTTTTGCCGTTTTGCGGCCTTCTGAGTACTCTGACACTAGACCCTCGACCGCTTCCTCTCCTTCGCCATGGGCGTAGTGTGAAGAAGAAGGCCGGCATGATTGTGTTGAGTAGCGGGTATGGATCGTATGTCGCTACTCGATACTCTAATTGGACCGCACTGCGCTTACCATCAGGTGCAGCGTGGTCACATTGTCGTGCCAGGATAAAAAAACACTAGGTTGGGCACTTGGGACCTATAGAACATGCCCATATAGTCTTCCGAATGAGATAAACTTTGGCGAGTTTTTATAGCACTACCATCGATATAAAGATGACTATGGCCATTTCTGATTTAAAAAAAATATTTTGTTTTAGATTTGTGGTATAGGTTTAGGCCTACATAATTTACTTGTATTAGGTACTCACGGACCATGAGATATTTTGTTAGCAGTTTATATTTTTGAAAAGTTTATTCTTTTATTTTCTGCTATTGGTTTTGTACCTGCATGTTTAATTATGTTCCTATAGTGTAACCTGATCTCGTCAGCAGCCGACTTAGCTTATATGTCTATTGATTTATATGTGACTGATTACCATATCTTAGAGCGGCTCCCAAGATTTTCGTAAATCTTAATTATTTTTTTTATATCATAGTCCGACAAACGAGCCAGTGGGTCACCTGATGTTAAGTGATCTCCAACGCCCATGAACATCCACAATACCGAAAGTATCATATATGCGTTGTCGGCCTTAAAGGACAGGAATAGGGATTAGGGAAGGGAAGGGGGAATCTGGGCCTCCGGATATCTCATTTAGTTTTCTGTGAGACAGTGGTACTACCCCAGTCGAGCCGGCCCATTCATGCTGTAGACAAATATGGCTCTACCACTTTTCACTTCTTCTTCTTTTCACTTTTTACCAATTTACCATAATTCTCGATATTTATATTACTTTTATACTAAATTAGATTACAAAAGTCAAACCTTGAGATATTCCACAGTTTGACGTTTTTAAATCAAGATATTATGGTAAATCGAGATTTGAAAAATCCTGCAATTCGCCCTTATAGTATAAAATAAAACTATCTTAAATATTTTGTTGTTTCACTTAGCTAAAGTTTCTATTTTCATTTCAAATTCAAGTCTAATATTTCATAACTGTAATTTTAAATAAAATAAATGACATAAGTGTTAGTCATACTTTATTTATTAGGTATTTAACTAAGTTATCAAGAGTTTTCATTCTAAGTTAATATGAATAATTGTTTTTAATAAAATAAGATACGTAAATATCCAAATAAAACAATAAATATTTGAAAAACAAACAAACATTCAAAACGTTCCCCTGAAAAATAGCGACAACGTAATTGTGTCATTGTTCTGATGGATGAGCGATTTATTGACATTTAAACGGCTTTTCTCCTGTGTGAGTTCTAATATGGGTCTTCAAACTACTATTTTGGGCACATGTATAACTACAATATTGACATTTAAACGGCTTTTCTCCTGTGTGAATTCTAATATGGTTCTTTAATTTACTATTTTCTGTACATGTATAACTACAATTTTGACATTTAAACGGCTTTTCTCCTGTGTGAGTTCTAACATGGGTCTCCAAACTACTATTTTGTGTACATGTATAACTACAATATTGACATTTAAACGGCTTTTCTCCTGTGTGAGTTCTAATATGTCTCTTTAAATGATGATTTAGTGTACATGTATAACTACAATATTGACATTTAAACGGCTTTTCTCCTGTGTGAGTTCTAATATGTCTCTTTAAATGATAATCTCGTGTACATGTATAACTACAATATTGACATTTAAACGGCTTTTCTCCTGTGTGAGTTCTAATATGTCTCTTTAAATTATGATTTTGTGTACATGTATAACTACAATATTGACATTTAAACGGCTTTTCTCCTGTGTGAGTTCTAATATGTCTCTTTAAATGATAATCTCGTGTGCATGTATAACTACAATATTGACATTTAAACGGCTTTTCTCCTGTGTGTGTTCTAATATGGCTCTTTAAATGATGATTTAGTGTACATGTATAACTACAATATTGACATTTAAACGGCTTTTCTCCTGTGTGGGATCTAATATGTCTCTTTAAATCACTATTCCATGCACTTGTATAATTACAGTATTTGCACTTATAAGGTAAGTTTTTGTTCGAAACATCGTTTTCTTTTATTACTCTATTATAGTTCTTTTCACATAATTTCCAGTTTTTTATATTCGTCTCATTTGTTTCTACAGCCACAGGTTTATGTCCACTAATATGTTTGATAAGAACAGCTTTCGTCTCACATGTTTTACCACAATCGTTACATATAAAAGGGTTTTTAGTTAATACTTGCTTATTTTTTTCGTCATTTACAATTCGGGATACGTTATTGGGATCAGCCGGGTTTGGTTCTGTTTCAAAGATGGTTTTCTTCTTCCTACTTTCTATAGAATTGACATCACCTTGTTTAATGTTGAGGTTTTCGTCCAACGTAACCTTTTTGGGTGGGGGAGCACCTTTGACAAAAAAAAAGAAAATATTAATAGCAGGCAATTAGTTAATTTTAGCGCAGTTTGAATCGCCACGCTACCAGACTCCCGAGACGCGTGTTCAAATCCTACCCAACACGACCAATTATTGGTTTTAATAAATTTCAAGAAATATTTCTATTTGATCTACAAACAATTTGAATAAAAGATATTGGGACTGAATGTTTGAGATTGCGCCTTGTCACAACTAACCGACTCAAAAAAAATGAATTGGGTTGCTATTACCGCTTCGATTTATAACCACCCACCCACACATAGAAACACATCGCATTGCATCGCTAAGCAACGAAGACACTGCATCGCTTATAATCAAGAGTTGCATTTTTTTTTCTCGTCATGTCTACTAAAAATGGCATGGGTTGCATGAGCGATATTAAGGGTAGGGATGCTATGCTATGCTCCAACTGTAATCACCTGTACGATCTTGAATGTGCTAATATTACTGATAAGAGATTCAAGGCCATGAGCATTGAACAAAAACGCTCCTGGAAATGCCCTTGTTGTCGCAACAAAATTCCTAAATCTGACAACAGCAACACCCCTTTAAGGCCACCTATTTCATCCGACAGCCCACCTAAATTAGCTTCTCCTGATAACGAATACGATAACTACCGAATGTGTCGATATTTGCACTGACACCGAAATTCCATCATGGTTTAAAACCCTCGAGACAAACCTCACTACTAATCTTTTAACTTTGATGAAGGAATCTGTAAGCACAGAGCTAAAGCCTATTACAGCGGCCAATGAGGAAATTCTACGAAGCATAGCTTTCTCCAATGACAAATATGAAGATATGATGAAGACTATTGCTTCGTACGCGGAAGAGGTGAACAACCTGAAGAAAGAGAACAGTGACTTAAAATCCACAGTTGCTGATCTATCTTCGCGTCTTACACTATTAGAGCATCATACCCGTGAATACAATATTGAAATCTCTGGCATTCCGGAATACAAGAACGAGAATCTGCCCAACACCGTCGTCCAGATTGGTCAAGTCATTTCATACCCCATACAAGAAGCAGATATTGCTGTGTGTAAACGGGTGGCTAAATTAGATCCATCTAATAAGCGTCCACGTTCCGTAATAGTCAAACTACGTACATCTTTTCAGAGGGACTCTTTTCTTGCAGCCGTTTCTAAATTTAATAAACAACACGTGAAGGAAAAACTAAGTTCTAGCCACCTCGGAATCGGTGGTAATAAGGCTCCCATTTTCGTCTCTGAGCATTTGTCACCTGCAGCTAAAAATTTACACGCCTGCACTCGAAAGGCTGCTCGAGAAAAGGAATATAGGTTTGTTTGGATAAAATCATAATCAAATATTTATTGAATCCATGAAATGTTATACATTATTTAGATTCAGTCAATTTTTTACTCTACCGCCAGTTCGGAATGCAGTTTCGCTAGAGAAGAACGGGCAAGAAACTTTAGCGTTGCTCTTTTTCAACATTGGTTAACAATATTTGGTAATACAATTATTATACAATTTTAAATTACATTAGATTAGAGCAGCTCAATGTGTGTTAAGCTGCCTTATTGCAAGATTGTGAAATAAAACTCATTACAGCACCTAGTGCCGCACATGACCATCGTGAGAGTGAAATCTCGATTTCTTAAAGCAGTTGGTCCTTACTGAAATAGTCTGAGCAGACCAGTCCACACGAGCCGCACCCGATCACGAGTAGTGACGCATGTGTCAGCCATCGGCCTCCTCAACCATGTTACAGGGAAGAGACCGACCTTTTTTTTTTTTTTTTTTGTTGTCGCGGGGAAAGCGTTTTATTACTACCGCCCGCTCCGGGGGGAAGCGGAATAAGAATAAAACGGTTATGCTGGACTAGCCGGTCTTACGACCCAGCATCCCCCTCGCCCGGATGATGGCTATCCGGGCAGCCGCTGGGCCGAGTCCCTACCCCCTATGTACACCCCACCCGACACTACCAGCTAAAACCCCGCGGTGGCCTTCTTCGGCGCTTACGGAGCGATCCCGGGGTATTCTAAGGAGTGCTAGAATTGCTGCCGGAACCGCCCCTGCGCGGTGCTGCGTAGCAGCCCATCTCCATGGGAGGGCTTAGGAGCCCCCGCGCACCGAACAACGACAGCGAACGAGGCCTTACCACACGCGCTGCCGTCCATCTCGGGGTCGCACGATGCTCCCAATTTGGGAATGCATCGATTCGGGCTGACAGCCCCCCGCTGCGAGCCCGCGACCCCCGATGGCCCCAATTAGTCGCCTCGTACGACAGGCAGGGGTTACCGTGGTGGAATTCAAACGCCCCCGTTCCACAGGGCGGGAGACGCCGGTCAGTCGTCCACCCGGCGCCTCCTACGTCTTCTCTGGCGGCGGGAGGAATCATTTCGTTCCCGATCCCTCTCGGCACTCTCCTTCTGCGAGATGACGCTCTCGCAGAAGTGGGCCACCGCACGCCAGGACCTCCGGCTGGCGACCATGGATGACACCACGGCCGGCAGCGAGAGGTCTCCTCCGACGACTGCTCTGAGAGCGCTGCGCTCTTCGACCCAGGCTGGGCACTCCTCCAACGTGTGTTGGGCCGTGTCCTCGCGGCAGTTGCCACAATGGTGGCACACGGCAGACACCTCCTTTCCGATCCGACACAGGAACGAACCGAAACACCCGTGGTCCGTCAGTACCTGCGTCAGCCGGAAAGTTGGCGCACCGTGGCGCCTGTCTAGCCATCTCTTTAGGACAGGACGCACTGCCGCGACTGTCCTCAAGCCCGCACTTGGGCTTTCCAGCCTGGTATGCCACTCCTCCACGGCGGTTCTGCGAAACCGGGCTGCAATCTCCCTCGGGGCCAGTCTCACCTGACGGCGACTGGACGCCTCCTCCCGCCAGAAGAACGCGGACGAGAGGAGTTTTGCGTCCAACTCCCAAGGGAGGGTGCCGGCCAATACGCAAGCCGCCTCGTGGGAGACCGTGCGGTAGCCCCTTACTATTCGCTGCGCCAACAAACGCTGCGGTTTGCGCAGCAAGGCGACGCAGCGGGCTTTCAGGGACTCGGCCCATACGGGACATCCGTACAGGGCCATTGACCGCACGACTCCAGCGTATAAACTTCGGCAAGGGCTATTAGGTCCCTCCAGGTTCGGCAGCAGGCGTCCGAGCGCGCCCGCCGCCCCCACCAATTTCGGCGACAACTCCTTGAAATGGGCACGGAAATCCCACCGGCTGTCCAGAATCAACCCCAAGTACTTCATTGTACAGCCGATGGGAATCCGCACCCCCTCCACATTGATGTGGGGCATTAAAGGTGGCCGAATCCGAGGCCCGTGAAAGTAAAGGGCCTCGGTTTTGTTCAGGGCCACCTTAAGGCCCAGTCGCCGAATCCTGCCCACCACCTGTTCGGTTGCGAACGAGGCGAGCAGGGTGGCCTCCTGGAAAGACCTGGCTGTCGCTGTTACTAGCGTGTCATCTGCATAACAGACGACAGCGACGCCTCGGGGATTGGTACCACGGAGCACCCAATCGTAGCCGATGTTCCACAGGAGAGGGCCCAGGACTGAGCCCTGTGGAACACCGCAGGCCATTGCTCTTCGGTGCCACCTGTCGGCGCCTGGATACACTATGTACCTGTCTGAGAGATACGAGCGCACCAGACGCCGGAGATACGGTGGCACCACGTGGTACCGCAGTGCTTCCAGTATGCAGGCCCAGGGCAGGGTATTAAACGCGTTGGCGATGTCTAGAGACACCGCCACCACCACTTCACCCCGAGCCACTGCATCCTCCGCTTGTGCCTTGACCCGCAAAATCGCGTGTACTGTCGATCGGCCTTGCCGGAACCCGTACTGGCACTGTGCCAGGTCCGGCCCGACCCCTTCAAGATGCTCGACGAGGCGAGCGTGAATGATACGCTCGAAGAGCTTACAGACCTCGTCGAGCAACACGATGGGCCGGTAGGCCGATGGCGACTCTGCGGGCCGCCCCTCCTTCTTGAGCAGGACCAACTTCCCAGTTTTCCACTGAGATGGAAAACGGCCCTGCTCCAGGCACGCGGAGAACAGGCCACGGAGCCTAGTCCCCAGATGCTCGACGGCTAACACCCACGCACGTCCGGGGATACCGTCGAGACCCGGGGCTGTTTTCTTGCCCCGCAGCCGAAGCACCACCGCCCGAAATTCTTCGGGCGAAACCTCCGAAATAACCCTTGCCGAACTCAACGACGATGGCGTCGATGGATGTGACGCCATCGGTGGGGGAGTGACATCTTCAGTGGCAGGGAACAAAGCTGCGACGACCTCTTCGACTAGGTCGCCCCGGAGACTCTGCGTCAGTGGGGGCGCCCACGGGCGATATCTTCTCATCGCCACGCGATATGGACGCCCCCAAGGGTCGTTATCGAGAGTTCCCCGGAACTCCTCCTGAGCTGCAGACTTTGCCCTAGCTATTGCCACGCGCAGCGCTCTCTTAGCCTCTCTGTGGAGGCCGTGAAGCAACCGCTCATGGTCCTCGTCGCCGGGAAGACGGATTCGGCGACGACGGTGCCTGGCGAGACGACGGAGGGCGGCTACGCAGGATATACGTAACCGCGTGAGTTCCGCCGACCACCAGAACACCTGGCGCTTCTCAGGAAGACGTCGAACTCGGGGCATGGCCGCGTCACAGACGCGCGACATCGCTGCCCCGAACCACGCCGCCTCCTGCTCAACCTGCATCGGTGCTTCCGGTGCAGGGAGCCACGCCTGGGCCAGAGCGGCCTCCTTCAGGGCCTCCACGTCGAGGCGTTTTGCTGACCAACGCGGGCCGTCCGACCGCGGGCCGGTCGGTCCTCCATTGGACTGGGTGTTAGGGGACAAGGCGACGTCGAACCGAATGTATCGGTGATCCGACAACGTCTCCTCGTCCACCAGAACTCTCCAGTCACGGACACGGCGGGCAATAGCTGGGGTGGCGAACGTGACGTCCACCACTGATCCGCCATTATGCCGCACGCACGTGTTAACCGACCCGCGATTCACGACGGCCAGGTTGGCCGAGATCGCCCATTCCTCCAGGGCCTCGCCGCGCCTGCTGGTCACCGACGAACCCCAAGCCAGAGACTTGGCGTTAAAGTCGCCGGCAACGAGAACGGGGCGAGGCTGACTGTCTTGCACCACCAGGGCCCCCAGCCGAGAGAGAAAGTGCTCGAACTCGGCCAGGGATCTATTGGGGGAGAAATACACACCCACAATCCAGATCCCCCCCAACAGAACCGCCACACATCCCGACCCCTTCGCTACTTTTTCGAAGGGCGGGGAGCCGGCAGCGCCCCGAGTGATGACAGCCACCAAACCGTTAAGGTCCCCTGCCCAGTCTTCCCTGGGGGGAACAAAATAGGGCTCAGCGACTACAGCCACTTGTATCGACCACTGAGCCATGCTCTGGACCAGTAGGTCCTGGGCTCTGGCACAGTGATTAATGTTCGCCTGGAGGAAACGTTGCGCCATATTAATGGGCGATCTCCATCTGCTCTCTACTGGTGCCCGCTGTCGGCTGGGTCACAACCTCCGACCCCCGACCACGATTAGTGCGGCGAGGGCGGGAGGAGGCGACGCATGCCTTGGCGCCCACCTGGTGTCCCGCGGGCTTACCGACACCTGCGCAGACTACGCAGTGCGGCTCCGCGGAGCACCCCTTGGCCTTGTGGCCCACAATGCCGCAGCGATAGCAAAGTTCGCTGCGGTCACACTCATCGGTGCACCGCATCCGCACATGTCCTCTGTGCAGACAACGGTAGCACCGCATAGGCCTCGCCTCCAAGAGCTGGACACGCGCCGACACCCAGCCGATCAGGACTCGGCCCGACTTTAAAATTTTGTCGGCGACCTTGGCGGGACACCGCACCCACGCCGCACCAAGGCCCGACCGGTCGGGGCGGATCTCCCCGACCTTAAAATTCTCTGGCAAAGAATCCCCAGCTCTTGCGAGGGCCGCTGCGACCATCTCCGGGTCAGCCGAAGCATCTAACCCGGACACTCGCATCTCCGCGGACTTGAAGGGGCGGGAAACGCGAACGTCACCCGCCAGTTCTATTCCGCGGAACACCTCCCTCACTTTATCAGCGAGGGAATCGGCCCTCGCCTCGGACTCCGGGCCGGGTACCTCATATAGGTACCCACCCGTCGCCATTAGACGCGCCCGCGTCTCAGCAATGCCGAGACCGGCCAAGTCCACACGTCGTTGTACCTCCCGCAGGACTTGGGCGTAAGTGACGCCCCGCGCCAATCCCTCTGGCGTCACCGTCAGCGAGACGGCGGCCTTGCGGGGCAGGTGGATCCGTGGTTCTGGCCGACGCGGCTGCGGTGGAGCGGACGCCACAACACTCGGATTGGGCTGGGGATTTTTCTTACCTTTTTTGGCCACAACGTTCCACCCCTCTTCCATCGATACAGGGGCGGGGGGTAGTGGCCGCGGCTCTCTGGGCATTAGGGCAGCGGGAGTGCTCCTCCTTTTATTAGCTTTTCCCCGTTTTCCCCCTCTTCGTGATTTTTGTTGAGGAGGATTTGGGGACGCCACAGATGTTGAAGCTGCCACCAGCCCAGCGACTACGACAGGCGCAAGTAGGGAACGGGGAGCTTCAACAGGGGCGGGCTGGGCATTACTCTTAGGGAAGAGACCGACCTGGCACATGGCGCCGCAGCAAGCACAGACACTTTAGTGAACATGACATACCCAGACTAAATACAACAATTAAATACTAAGACAATAATATCAAGTAAAGTCATGTAAGGCATATAAGTTCGCAATGTTAAGCAAATAAAATATTGGCATAACTTAATATATATAACTCTTATACAAACATATAAAGTTCCCAATAATAAGTTAATGACTAACTTCTAAGTAATAGGATAACTTATTCCCAAGCCTTTCGGTCATCTAAATATTCAGAAATTTTGTAATAGGCTTTATTACTTAGTTTTCGCTTAATAGCTTTAAAGCATCTTTCATTAAGTTCTTTAATATGATTGGGAACCTTATTGTAGAAGCGTATACAAAGCCCCTTGAAAGAGTTGCCGATTTTGTGGAGGCTTGTTTTATAACTACGATGATACGAAATGGACGCATCTTCGTTCGAAAATCCGAGGACTCGCCATCTTTACACATCAAAAACCTTGATGACATCACCAATATGTAAATCCTATTGTGTAAACGTATACTATAGGGCCATATATTCTTAATTTTAAAATTCACTCTATACTATCAAAATATGAGAGGTATTCGCACGAAGCTAGATGAACTTCGTCTTTCCTCACTTACAAATGACTTTGATGTCATCATAGCTACAGAGACTTGGCTGAACGATAGTATCAACGACGCAGAGATACTGGATTCAAGATACACGATTTATCGGCGTGACAGGAATTCTAGCAAAAGTTCTAAAAAAGACGGCGGTGGCTGCCTCATCGCTGTTTCCGACCGTCTGAAGTCATCCCGTTTAGATAAGTGGCAAAGCGATATTGAGGATCTGTGAGTTTCAGTGCGGACATTGTCTAACGAAGATATAATTCTTGGCTCTGTATATATACTACCTAATGCTTCTTCTACTTTGTACAGTACATTCTTCGAGTCAATTAGTGATAAATTACCCTCTAGTAACAATAGGTGCATTTTGTTCGGTGACTTCAATATTGCTGGTATACATTGGACTTTAGATGACAGCGGCCTTTTCACAAATCCATCTGAATGTAGATCTCAAATTGCTTCTTCGCTTTTTGATTTTATGTCCCACAATGACATGTATCAAATTAATCACATATTGAATTCACACCACAAAATACTAGATTTAGTACTAACAAATTTTACTGGCCCCTTTCTTAGTGTAACAATGAGCCCGTTGTGCAGTACTGATAGTTACCATCCTGCATTGGAGGTAAAATTCGACTGTTTTAACACCTCACGCAATCACAAAACTCTATCGCCTAGACAATTTACCACACATAATTTTAGTAAAATTGATTATTCATCTATTAATAGTTATCTAACAAGCATTGATTGGCATGGTACTTTAGATAAACTCGACAATTTTGACGACATGGTTGCAGCATTTTACCAGCACTTAGAGGTTGCTATTGAACAAAACTGCCCTAAAACTAAGTCGCGACGGTGGAGTTATCCCAAGTGGTTCTCTGCCAGCCTGATCAAGATGATAAGAGAAAAAGATAAATGTAGATCAAAATATAAAAAGAACCATAATCCGAGAGACCTGCTTGAGTTTTTAAGAGAGAGGGTGGATAAGAAAATTAAAAACTATTACAGTAAATACCTAGCTCTTATTGAAGATCGCATAACAGGCAATCCTAATTTACTGTGGTCTTTCATTAAAGACTCTAAAAACTTAAAATCGCAATATCCCTCAACTATGCATCTAAATAATGTCACGGCCCAGAGTAATGTCGCCATATGCAACTTATTTGCAAATCATTTTTCATCCACATTTTTACCACCTGTGCCTTCCATTTATAATAACCAAGCTTTATCCCTCCCTTTTGGTCTTAACACGTTGTCGGAAATATATCTCTCCAATACATCTATATTAAAAAAACTCAAATCACTTAAACCCAGCAGAAGTGCCGGCCCTGATGGTATACCACCCTTCTTTGAGAAATCGTGTGCCAAAGGTTTAGCTACTCCTTTAACAATTATTTTCAAGAGTCTTAGGAGTCAAAGAGGTCGCCATGGCCGAAATCGGTCGGAAAACATTATTTTCAAGAAATCCTCCAATCCTCAACTTTTCCCACTTACTGGAAAAAAGCTTTTGTTGTTCCTTTTTACAAAAAAGGAGATAATAGTCTAATCACTAATTACAGACCAATATCACTTTTATCATGTTTCTCAAAGGTCTTTGAGTCTCTCATTTGCCTTTTTTTATCGTGGCATATAAAGGAGATGTTATCTCCTTTGCAACATGGTTTCGTGTCTCTGAAATCCACTACAACGAACCTAGTGACTTATGTCAATGAAGTGGCTGCATCTATCGACTCTGGGTTGCAGACTGATGCAGTGTACACCGATTTCAGCAGCGCATTTGACAGAGTGGATCACTCGATTTTAATACGGAAGTTGGAACATGGTTTTGGTGCTGCAGGGAACTTGCTTTTGTGGTTCCCATCCTATTTGTCCAATAGATCTCAAGTAGTAGTCAAGGATGGACACTTCTCTAAAACATATATTGCAACTTCTGGAGTTCCCCAGGGCTCACATTTAGGCCCTATGCTCTTTATTTTATTTATAGACGACATAGTTCAACACGTCAAACATTCCAAATGCTTACTATATGCCGATGATTTGAAATTATACCGAATCATTCGATCCCCTGAAGACTCTCATCTATTACAGGCCGACTTGTCTAGCATTAAGGACTGGTGTGTTTTGAATAATATGTCGCTAAACGCTGAAAAATTTTACCATATCAAATTTACTAAGAATCTAAATCCTTATGATTCTATGTACACTTTGGATGGTATAAAGTTATCAGAAGTCAATAGGGTAAGGGATCTAGGGGTTATTCTTGACAGTAAATTGAACTTTATAAGCCATATTGACCATATAGCTCAGTGCAGTAGCAGGATGCTCGGTTTCATCAAGAGAGTTAGTAAATCTTTCAAAAGAACCAAGACGTTAAAGATGCTGTATTGTGCTCTTGTTCGTAGCCGA
This sequence comes from Laothoe populi, assembly GCA_905220505.1. Classification (NCBI taxonomy): domain Eukaryota; kingdom Metazoa; phylum Arthropoda; class Insecta; order Lepidoptera; family Sphingidae; genus Laothoe; species Laothoe populi. Next base: position 7,675,550 of record HG992174.1, on the reverse strand, counting down.
CTCGAATACTGCAGTCAAGTGTGGAACCCTTGCTATAAAGTCCACATTAATAGGCTAGAAAAAATACAAAAATCTTTTACAAGATTTCTGGTCTACAAGGCGAAATGCAACGGTGATACCACCATTTGCCAACGCGCGGACTATGCGACTAGACTCGAGCACTTTAAAATGAACTCGTTGGAAAAGAGAAGATCTTTACTCGACGCAACATTTCTCCACAAACTTATTAGTGGTGCTATCTCTGAATCTTCTCTGTTAGGGGAGCTGAATTTTAATATCCCTAAACTGTAGGCCGAGTCGCATTGATAGGGATACATTCCGTACGCGCCGGCATAGATCCAACGTGGGGAAGTTTTCACCACTCAATAGGATACAAAGCAATTTCAATGACCTTCAGAGTTCTGTATCTGTTGATTTATTTTCGGAGTCTATACTTGGTTTCAAAAAAAAAAGTGCTGCAATCATGTCTGTCTAATTGTAATTCATAATTTTTATTTTTATTCTTATGATTATATAGTTATTGTGTTTGATAATTTGTTCTATTCTGCAGTTGTGTTATTTTTAATTTCATGTTTGTTATTTTAGGTTATTTTATTATATAATTATATTAATTTTATTTTGATACAAATGTTGTTTCACACCTGTAATTGGTGAGTAGACTGGTCTCTAGATTGTACAAGTATAATTAAGCATGTTTAGTCTATTTACTGTTGGTGTGTCACTTAATAAATAAATAAATAGTAACATTTGAAATGGTTCATTGCTTAGGTGCCCGTTTTTTTGCAAATGAGTGTATAACGGCCGTTTCGATCCGTTTGGGTTTATCCGTTTTTACGTTTGGTTTTGTTAGTTTTTGACGTAACGTTTTACTGTATTCCGTTTCATTTTGATGCCACGTTGACGTTTTGTTTGGAATTTGGTGGTTCCGAATTTATACCTTGTTAAAGACCAATCTTGGTGAAAATTGTTGATGGCTGTCTGAATGCAGCCTTACGCTTCATTCAACCGGCTCCTGTGGATGGCGGTCCTGAAGACCACCCCTGGGATATTAGTAAAGTTTGTTATATCCTAATTAGAGGTATGTAAAATTATAATTGTTGTAACGAGAAGCCTTCAGCTCACTAGCTTATTATGGGTAACTTGTTTATAAATTTCACACTTGCTAGAGTGCAGTAATGATGAATTTAAAAATGAACCTTTATATATAATCTTTATAATTTACACTTAATATTAAAAATAGTCAATTTTGTATCTGACTGTTTATAATAAATAAATATTTGTTGAGTTCCGAGGTGAATAAATACTTTGTCGTCATGACTTGTGTTTAAATTACCACCCGACTGTGATTAAAAGATCCAAGTGCTTCACTGAGTATCCACGGTAATTATATTTTTGTTATTAAACTATTTTGGCAGAGTTTAGTCTGTCTGGCTCCCGAGCACATCTTCATATGAGTTTGTTAGTTACATTAAATAAAACACATATTAGCTTCATTAAAAGATATATTTTTCTTATTGACATAATTAGATGTACTCATTAAAAGATTTTATTTATTTTCTATTTTTTTTTGTTAATTGTAATAAGGAATATTTTTTTTTATTTTATTATTACAAACTAAAGTCAATCTGTCTACACTGACGCTCTACCACTTGTAAGTATTTTTTTGTGGAAGATTAATTGTAAAATGTTTATATAAGGAAGAGAACAGAGATTTAACACATTCAATTCAAAGATAGAAAACTTACAATACCAGCCGACGAGCTTTATGCATAATAAAATAAGGCTGGCAATCGGGCAAGTCAGTCACCTGATGATACATGATATGAACCATGAAGAACTGTAATGTCAAAGAAGGAATGGATTGGGGATTTTACAGTTGTTACATACTTATCAGAGCACCTCATGTCTCATGTCACCTATACTTACATTCAACATCAGAACCATCCCCAAATATCTTTTCATCAGAGTCACTTTCATCTTGCTTTTCAATTTTTATAAATTCATTGTATTCTGGTATTTGTAAGGACTCTATATTGGTAGCCATCAATGAATGTATCAAGCCATGTGTCAGCCTGTCTAAATAACTGATACTTCTCAGGTGGAACTGCAAAAGAAATAATACATTAAGTTTACCCATGTAGTATTTGATGAATGATATTAATAAGATATCAACCAGCATTAGGCCAGCGTGGTGGACTAAGGCATAACCCCTCTCATTAGTAGAGGAGGCCCGTGCCCAGCAGTAGGACAATGTCTAATACAGGGCTAGTATTATTATTATTTCATATGCACCAGAAGAGACTACGATAAACAACCCTTTTGTACATACAAAACAAATTTCAAAAATTATGCAGCTGGTATGAGCAAAAGATAAAAATAATATAATTTAATTGGTTATCTAGATGTACCTGACTTCTTATTGGCCTTTGTTGAAGCAATCCCTTTGATTTTTGTAATTTTGTAACAAGTTGCTGGCAGTTCTTTAGCTGACAATAACATATGTAACATGCAAAGTATAGACTTCCATCCTCTTGAACCTGTTGATTAAAATTAATAGGTATTTTAGTAAATCAAACATTTTTAATCCTGCAGGGATAATCCATCTGACTACTACTGGATCAGGGCCTTAACAATTTTCGTGGTAGCCTTCTCAGGGGTCTACAGTCCAAAAAGACTGATTTTACTGCCTCAGATTTTTAGAAAATCTGACTATATCTACCATATCAACAGAATTATTTGTAGGTGTTAAGGATAAAAATAATAAATACTATTTAATAATTGGCCTCCTCCGACCCCATAGCCAACACACACCAGCCTCTTTATTATATTAGAGAATAATTCAACAAAATCGCCATGCAGATATAACATATATCGTACACAGGGTGTAAAACCCGCCACAGTGGCACATGCAAGTGTGTCGCGTTCCGTGATCAGACAGTATTTGTCGCGGTAGAGTTGTACCGCTTCTTCACCTTCTTGCTCATGGCGTAGTGTGAAGAAGCAGGCCGGCATGATTGAGTTGAGTAGCGGGGTTAGATCGTCTCTCGCTACTCGGTACTCTAATTGGAAGGCACTGCGCTTACCATCAGGTGCAGTGTGGTCACTTTGCCGTGCCAGGATAAAAAACATAAAAAAAACTATGTGCTAAATAACCTCTGGTCAGGGCAAGCCATCTCGAAATTAGTCAGTGATAAATAGTCTCTGCATGGCAGCCCAAATATTCCAGGACTGAGCCTACCTTGTTTGTTAACTTTTCGTACACATCTTGCACTTTCGAGCCCGATATTTGATGTAATCGGACTTTGTTGGTCAGACATATTCTGCATATCTGTTCAAACATTTTTTTATGTTATTACACACAGTAATATAATTTTACTATACTAGGGCCATTATATTAGGTCACATTTGACACTTCATCAAAATTCAACAACGTAACCTTGTAATGAGGACACACAATATTATTTATGTTTTCAAAATTAGAACTACACAATTGCTTAACTTTTTTCAGTTAAAAATACATATTTATTGTAATAACGACAAAAGAAGGCAAATGTACGATTTACTTTGATTATTAAACCGTTATAAATATAATAAACAATTTTTGATCTAAAACACTGAACGTCGTTACAAGGTTACGTCGGTGAACCCTTTTTGTTTTTAAACATTAGGGATGTTACCCAAAAATTAAAAGATTTATCAGTCGATAAGTTGAATTGAACGCAATGATTATTTGTGAAGGAATGTTTAATTTATAACAGTAACATAGTTATATTACTTTAAAAATATGTGAATTGTGTTTGTTAAAACATGCCTAATTGTATCAATAATGGTTGCGGCGTCAACAGAAGTAGGAATCATCCAAATTTAACATTGTACCGGTACGTTCTATATTTATTATAAACGAGCACAAATTTTAAGTTCATTTGAATTAAATTAGTCATTTATTGTGAAATGTATCATTTATTTACTATTTGTAACAAGTATATTAATATATTTCCTGAAAAAATTATATCTTTTATTTATGCATATGAAATAGTGATGACCTATTATGAATTGCTTATATCGATAGATATAACTGACTGACTATTTTTCCTATTCAATTATAGGCAAAAATGGTTCAAGTGTCTCAGTGATTGTCATTAGGTATTAACTAATTACAGCAGGTCCTTTATTAGGTTTTTTCGTCTAAGTATGGAACTTAAGACTTGGCAGCATGGTCTCGGACCTTAGCCGGTTCCTTATGGAGCGAACAAAAAAAAACATTGAAACATTTTTAGATTGCTGGAAGGTTTATTTTTCTGAAATAAATAATATTTGATTTTGATTTAGTTTTAAGTTACTTACTTAATAGTTTCAAAATGTCGAAATTAAAGTTTTGCCGAATCTGTTTGGACACCGATATCCGCATGCATCGAATATCGGGTTCGGAAGTTGAAGATGTTTATGAAAAATTAACAAAACCGAAGGTAAATTTTTTGTTCAACCTTATTGTTTCAGAAATCGTGCATTCCTGCTAACATAATTTATTGCAGAGGATTTGGTGCATGCAGTGTAAGTAACATAAAGTTAATAAAACATTGGCACCGACTTACCAGACAGAAATAATAAAAGTCTGGTTTTAAGTTTCATAGTTGGTAGAACCACTGCACACACTTTGTCAGCACACACTGTCTTCAACACGACTGGCTCAACTTAAGTAGCCAGTACTAGAGGGAAACATTTAAAATCAGCCCCATTTAAAGTTGTGCTATTTATTTATAGACATGCACTCAGCAATATGTGCAACCAGCTGACTTATCTATAACTTTACATATAAATCACAAGAAGGCCACATATTCATACACCTCTATCAACAGATAAGTTAGTGCTTCAGTGTTATGGAAACAGATTTACTAAGATATTTATATGAATATTTATCTACAGATTCAAGATGATGGAAAATACTTTGCATGTTACATATGTTATCGTCAGCTAAAGAACAGCCAGCAGCTTGTTATAAAATCACAGAAATCTGAAGAGTTGCTTCAACAAATATGTGTGAATACTCCTGAGGTATAGCCTTATTATTATTATAAACTTTTAATATATTGATGTCTTGATGTTTTTCATCCTTGACTTGTTTGTGAGAATCAGGTTATTTATTCCTGAGATTAGCACCGTGTCTTCATTGCAATATTTATTATTAAAGGTTGTCCATCCATCATCCATTTTGTCTTAGACTCAACTTCTTTCAGAGTGGTTGTCATAGTGAGAACAGTTAGGCATAGAGGTGTAAATTATCTCAAACCAATATATACACTCACGCCCCTATCCCATGAAGGTAGCCAGAGACTTTTGAGTGCCACATGCTACGATCCTGACACACTTCTTTCACCTCTCCCATATTCATACATTTTTTAAGGTTGGAGGTAATCCTGATTTGTCCTTTTTAAATTTTTTGCCTTGATTTTGTCCTTAAAAGCAAGTGAGTTAGAAGCCTGATGGAGTTGCCGAATGAGAGAACAAGGATGCATAATATGATTCCTGACATTATCATTGGTGAGAGGGATATAGTGAAATGTTCCTAATATGCACCTACTTTTGCTCACACCAACATCAGTGATATAACTGATAATACCATTGCAATAAAATCTCATATCAATAACATTTGGGAACTCATTTTCTAATAATTTATGTGTCTATTTTCACAAAAAGGTGTCTCTTTAGTATTATATCAAATAATAAACACGACTTAACTTGGAATATACCTACAAAAACCATACCAAACCCATATTGATCATATTCAGGGCTTTTTTGTTTATTTTATTTACAGCTGAATTTGAAGGCCATCCCTTTCTTAGGCAGACTTTTATGTGGTCTGCAAAATTCACTGATCGTGTCTGACATTGTGTCTCTACAAATACCAGAATATGGCAGAAATATAAAAACAGAGAACCAAGCTGACAGTGACACTAATGAGACATGCAATACAAGTGAATCAGATGATGACAGTAAGTGTTGTCTCTTAGTTAATGAATCACTCATTGTTCACATAGCTTGCAAATATTTACTATATGAAAGCATCTAAACTATTCTTTTTATATATATAAGTACCTGTTGCTCGCGGCTCCGCCTGCGTGGAGGTTATTTTCGGGAGCAGAAGTATACAATCCAAGGAGTTGTCCTCTGCACTGACGCTCCTGTAGCGATTGTCCAGCCTCTCAGTTGTTGTGACAGAATCTTGAGATTGCATCTAAAAAATTAACCCCTTTCAAAGTTTTGTTTTGAGAAAAAAGATAGCCTATGTCCTTCTACAGGATATAATCTATCTCCTTGCCAAATTTCATCACAATCCGGTCAGCCGTTTAGTCGTGAAAATGTAACAAACGCAGGGACTGACGGACGGACGGACGGACGGACTGACGGACTGACTGACTAACTCTCGCACTCTCACTCTCTCTTTCACTCTCTCACTCTCCCACTCTCTCACTCTTTCACTCTCTCACTATTTAACTTCGTGTAAAAATGTGAAACATGTATTTCTTTATTTCCTACCAAAAGCCTAAATATGAATTTACAGATCCCTAAGTCGAGGAATTATGGATTTCCCATACAAATTTTGAACTCCTATTTGACCCCTTGCAAGGTTGTTTTTTGAGAAAAAATATAGCCTATGGCCTTCTCCAGGATATAATCTATTCCCTTACCAAATTTCATTACAATCCGTTCAGCCGTTTAGTCGTGAAGAGGTAACAAACAAACAAACAAACAGAGTTACTTTCGCATTTATAGTATTAGTATGGATTAGATAGACTAAAATGTCAATTGGTGGGTTGCCACGTTATCGAAAAGTAAAAATAGTGTCGTATCCTGAGTGATCGAATATTTCGATAAACAATCGGAACATTGTGATTAATTTTCTTTTACAATAAATTGTTTCAAGTATTTGTTTGAATTTGCGTTGATCAGTAAATGAAAAACCAAACATTTTTAGTTCTGTTGCGTTGAGATCGCAAGGAATATTCGTACAACCAATCGCGAGCGAAGAAGGAAGACAAACGACTCACAAAATAGAGGATTCCTACCATTGTTACCATATTAATAATATTAGTATATTTCTACACAGGCAATGGAACTAATACACATACCTATTAACATTAAGAGTAAAAAAAATACTAAATTCTATCGATTGCATTTATTTTATTGTTGATTTCTTATTTATTAGAAGTTAAGTATATGTAATATAACAAAATAATAACTTAGGTTATTTTATTAATTTCATATTTATTAAACATTTAATAACACCAAATGAGTAAAACTTAATCGAAAGGTCATGTGACAACAGGTCGATGAATAATCCATATCAGCATTATGCTCTACGCTTGCAACATTAAAAAAAGAAAAGGCCGATCGCAGCTGCCATGTTCTAATTAATGTTTAATAAAAAATCAGAGTATAAGTAATTTTTTCCCGCAAAAAAAAAGATTCTAAAATCGCGAGTATATGGTGGTCATATTTAAAGTTAACAAACACTTAATTGATCTTTATCCCTTAATTGCACCAGGATAAAAAGCGCACTAATATGTTAATCCAGGATGTAAGCTAACTCTTAATGAAATAGCTTTCAAGTTCGTTCAACTGTTGCGACAGCTTTGAGTGACTACAAACATACACTCACACAAACTTTTGCACTATAATAATGTGAATAGTAGATACTTACCTATGTTCTATGTATATTATATTGGCGTGTTTATGTTCCTGTGTTCTATTTGACACTCGTAATATGTATGTAGGTATTGCTATCCGACATCCGTATATTATATTTAGATACTAGCGGCCAGCCCCGGCTTCACAGTTTGAAATCAGGATGTACTTTATGTACTATACCTACTCATAAACCTTCCGGGAGAAATCACCTACCCGTTACTGAAAACCGCATCAAAATCCGTTGCGCAGTTTAGGAGGAGTTAACGGAAATACAGACAAACTCGGCAAGCGACCTACTTTGTAAAAATTGAGCATCAGTATGCTATTGGACGTCCGTATATTGTTTTCAAACACAGGTTGAATCTGCTTGCCCATACAATGTACCTACCTAATAAAATAATTATAAAAAATATCGCCAAATTATATTTAATGATAATAAAAATATTTAATGTATGGCAATATCAATAAAGCATAAGTGGATATCCTCTTAATATTGCCACCATTTATTTTATAGGTTTTTAAATGTAAATGTCAGTTTACTGGTTCAAGCCTCAAGGACACAACGCGCTAACGTATGATTATAATCAGTACATATTAAGTAAAAGCGCGTCGATGCGTCCTTGAACCAGTGAACTTACATCGCGCGTAAAATATCGATACTATAAATGCGAAAGTAACTCTGTTTGGATGTAATTTGATTGTTACCTTTTCACTACTGTTTGGTAGGCTGATTAGATTGTGATGAAATTTGGCAAGTAGATAGATTATATCCTGGAGAATGACGTAGGCTATCTTTTTTGCTCAAGAAACAATCTTGAAAATGTCAAATTGGAGTTCAAAATTTGTATGGGAAATCCATAATTCCTAAATTTGCAAAATCATCCTTAAAGGTCCACACTAATACAATTAAATGTAACTATGTTTGTAAGTAAGTGTTAGTTGAGGGGTTTGAGAATAATATAGGCTCTTTCTTATCCCGGAAAATGCACGGTTTCTATGGGATAGCAAAATATAGAAAGGTGTAAAAACTTAAGATGTCTCCATGAATTTTATACCCCTTTTTGCAAAAATAACTACCTCGCGGGCGAAGCCGCGGGCAAAAGCTAGTAGTTAATAAATAGCTGGCTGGGCACGCGGCTAGGTTAAAAACCTGTAAATTAATGGGGGCTAAGAATGCTGGAAATATAATGTTGCTTTATTGATTTTGCCATACATTAACGGTCTTAGCGCTTTGTCAGTCGGTAATATCCTATTGTATAGGGTGGATCTGGCCTAACGAATATGTTGATATTAGAAAGAGCACAACGAGCCATAATTAAAGTAATGCTAAAGAAACCTGTTAGATATCCTACGACAATGGTTTACTCTCATGCAAACCTGCTCAGCGTACGTGGGCTTTTTATTCTACGTGTCATACTTCGTATTCACCGTACGCTGAGAATGAGGAGGGACATTGTTACCCAACATAAAGTCAACAGTTCATTGGCCAAAAGATTTGGCTGCTATCTCCACCCTGTACTATATAATAAAGTCAACAAAATATTTAGTATTTTTAATTGTACAATAAAGGAAGCCAAATCAAAAGTGGAAAAATGGCTAGGTAAGCTGAACTACCACGAAATTGAAAATTTACTGAGAGGGTTCACTTAAAAACACACATAACACATGCACACACAACACTCACACACACACACACACGCGCGCGCGCGTACACACACACACACACACGCGCGCGCGTACACACACACACACACACACGCGCGCGTACACACACACACACACACACGCGCGCGTCCACTCATAACACACATACACACTTACCGTTACTATTCAGAAATTTATAATTTGATTTTTCCGTTGTGTATAATCTCATCTCATCTTTACCTGTCTTAGCTTGTCAACTTGGATAGTGATTTCCCACGATACAAGCCTAGCTTAGTGTGGGGATCACGGTACCCAATATGGTTAAAACTTAGACAGTGTTTGTAAATCTAAACCATAATACTGAAAATCTATTACTATATTTCAAACATTGTATAAATAAAGATTTATTATTATTATTATGTTTGTCAGACCGTAATCACGGGACTATAGAGTCCCGGACATTTGGAAGGCATGCGTGGGGCCGAAGTCAACACGTAGAGGCCCGTTAGACAATTTTAATTTTATGTTGTGATGTGACACCAACCGACGGTTATCCCTGTATACACTATACACGTGCACCCACGGACAACCCCCGGTTGGTGTAGGACTATTGTATGGATGGATAAAAGTTATGTTGGTTTATTGAGGTGAGGTGTTAATGGATTGGGTAATTGTGTCTATAGGAAGGACTATGGCACATGCCTGACCAATGTTAAATACACGGATAAAATAGGTGGTGACTCGCCAACTCAGGTAAATGGGCTCCCCAAAATAGTCGCTATAAAAAGTGACAAAGGAGCAACATCATTTGAGCGGCTAAAGGGTGGAGAGGTGTCACTGGACTTTAAACAACGATCATTTGCTCCCTTAGGGTCCCATCACGTTGCCCACTCGCCACTTACGTTTCACATCCACCCTCCGAGCGTAAAGCTCTCGCGACTCCACTCTGACCGGCCGGTGAAGGCAAGCCAGAGGTGGGGGATCTGTTCCTCGTCATTGCTCACTCCAGCCAGCCGGTAAAGGCAAGCTAGAGCTGAAGAACAGGGCCTTCCCCCGGGAGCACTCAGGTACGTGGGATCGCTAATTCCCAACAGCTCGCCACAAGCTGCCCTGCGGGTTTATTATTATTATGAGTTATTTAACTTTTTTCTCAGCTTATCACTGGTATTAATAATTTAGTTGCATTTATGGGCCAAGCCAAGTAAATACACCCTTTGATGAAAATGATGTGTAATATCTAGGATACTCTTATTCCGGTGTTAAGTGTAGTGTTATGTTGGGCTGTTTCGCTCTCGTCTATTGGCATGAACTTTCTCACAATCCTGATTGACAAATTGATTTATTCAAATGTAATAATTCTAAACTGGTAAAGGTGCTTCGGAATAATACCTGTAGTCGATAGGACGATGGGCACTACATATACTTTATTTTGTCTCCATATTCTTGCTACTTCCTCTTTCAGATCGTATTTAGAAATTTTCTCTGTGATTGTTTTTTGAACGTTGTGTATGTTTGGGACGGCGATATGAATAAGGTATGTGATTTTGTTTGTTTTATCTTGTAGTGTAATATCCGGCCTGTTGTAGTGAATGGTTTTGTCAGTAAGAATGGCGCGATCGTAGTATAATTTGTATGATTGATTTCCAGAACAGTTTCAGGGTTGTTTTTGTAGTACGGTGTGTTTGTGTTTGGTATGAGTGTGTATTTCGTTGCGAGTGTTTGATGATTTTCTTCTTCTTCGTCGCCTCCTCATGGCTGAGGGTCGTGACTATATGAGGTCATCACTTTCTTCACCAAGGCTCGCCAGGACGCACGGTCTTCGGATGGAAGTCTGTATACTGCTTTTCGAGACTTCTTTCACGGTGTTGGTCCATCTGGTCGGTGCCCTTCCGCGGCTCCTCTTTCCTTCCACGTATCCTACCACTAGCAAACACACACAGTCACCCACACGCAGGCACACACACACATACTCATATCCATGCAGGCATACTTTAATAATTAAAATATTACTTACTATATGCGGCACCCACGACGTTGTACATATTTGTTTCGTGAGATAAAAAGTACCCTACAAAAGCTGAAAAAAATAGTGAAAATATTTACTTACTTACTAGGGAAATGAGTGTCTTTAAAGCGAGAAACTAAATTCAGATTAAACACTAATTTGTTATATTTTTTTAGCTCGGGAAAGAAGAAACTTTAAGAGGAAAAGAGGAGGCAAAAAAAATACAAGCCGTGATGCAACGCCTGTTACAGCTATCGATCTCGAATCTCCTTCAATTCAGAACCAAGAAGCTCTTAGAGAGATAGATGATAATAGTGATAATTTTCACGAGATTCCGCTTGTCACAATTAAATCTACTCCATTTGCCAATAGTCTTAATTTAACAAACGAGGCGAACGAACTTCCAAATGAAAATAATTATGAATCTTCGTCAGAATCTGAAAATGACATTTTAATGGAAAATGAATGTTTAGACGGATCACATGAGGTTAGTATAAAATTTATATACTCAGTTGCCAAATAACACTGTAATTTTATAATAGTGTAAATAAAAGCCTTAATATCTACCCTATGAAACAATATCATTGTATAAATAAAACAATTAAATGGTTAATTAGCATGGACTACGATAAATAAATAAATAACACCCAACAGTCACACACATAGCCCCCGACCCCACACTAAGATACGAGTCTTGTGTCATGGGCGGTGGGTATCAGGTACCTAGAGAGACGCACCCTCTCACAACACACAGACCCCGGACACTAATATCTGTCGGTCACACAAACATTGTCCCGGTGTGGGAATCGAACCCACGGCCTCTCGTTTCACAGCCGGCTACTCGCCAACTGCGCCACGGAGGCTGTCAAACCGTGATGAAACCAAGTCACTTCTGAAAATTATAGAATAGAGATTATCATACAAAACACACACACACCTATTTCCTTTTTTCTGTTTAGTTTTCCTGATGTTTTGTTTTATTTTATTTTTTTAGTTTGTTTAAGTTTTAGTTTTAAATCTGTGCAAATGTTTTTTTTTATATGGAGAAGCGGAGTCTTCTGGCACAAGTATTTTATTACTTAGAAGGCGCCAACCCGGCATTACTAATATTACTGTTTGTTGCCTAATCCATACTAATACTATAAATGCGAAAGTAACTCTGTTTGTTTGTTTGTTACCTCTTCACGACTAAACGGCTGAACGGATTGTAATGAAATTTGGTAAGGGAATAGATTATATCCTGGAGAAGGACATAGGCTATCTTTTTTTTCAAAAACAACCTTGAAAGGGGTCAAATAGGAGTTCAAAATTTGTATGGAAAATCCATAATTCCTCGACTTAGGGATCTGTAAATTCATATTTAGGCTTTTGGTAGGAAATAAAGAAATACGTGTTTCAACGTTTTTGAAAAATCATCCCTAAAAGGGGCAAAGTGAGGTCAAACTTATGGGGTATTCTTTAGATGCAATCTCAAGATTCAGGCACAACACCTGAGAGGCTGGACAATCGCTACAGGTGCCTCAGTGCAGAAGACAACTCCTTGGATTGTATACTTCTGCTCCCGAATATAACCTCCACGCAGGCGGAGCCGCGAGCAACAGCTAGTAATAAATAAATAAAAAACATGGTATATAAGGTACCTAGTTTGGTACAAAGACCAGTTTCATTTCTGAGCGCACTAAGCCCAATTTTTGGTCTTCTGCTAATATTTTAGGAATATAGAGTAACTAGCTGTTGCTCGCGGCTCTGCCTGCGTGGAGGTTATATTCGGGAGCAGAAGTATACAATCCAAGAAGTTGCCTTCTGCATTAAGGCACCTGTAGCAATTGTCCAGCCTCTCAGATGTTGTGCCTGAATCTTTAGATTGCATCTAAAGAGTACCCCATAAGTTTAACCTCACTTTGCCCCTTTTAGGAATCATTTTTCAAAAACGTTTTGACACCTATTTCTTTATTTCCTATCAAAAGCCTAAATATGAATTTACAGATCCCTAAGTCGAGGAATTATGGATTTCCCATACAAATTTTGAACTCCTATTTGACCCCTTTCAAGGTTGTTTTTTGAGAAAAAAGATAGCCTATGTCCTTCTCCAGGATATAATCTATTCCTTTACCAAATTTCATTACAATCCGTTCAGCCATTTAGTCGTGAAGATGTAACAAACAAACAGAGTTACTTTCGCATTTATAGTATTAGTATGGATTAAGTTGTTTTCAATTGGAGTTGTTATGCAGAAAAGATCCAACTGACGCTTTCATACTTCTGAGTAAATGCAGTTTAAAGTTTGACAGCGAATTTATAAATAGTACTATGCAGTAACTAGCTGGAAATTAGTTGGGTAATAAAACATGACAAGTTTTTTTTTCTTTTTTTTTTATCGAAATAGGCTTGCGTTTGACCACTATCTCGCCTGATGGAAAGTGATGATGTGGTCTACGGTGGAGCACGCTTGCCTAGAAGAAGTTTTTTTTAGATAAATGTCATCAAACTGCCTGGATGTTTTGTGCACATATGATACTTGATTAGGAGATTATGGCTATGTATTTAACTCGATTTCATAAAAAATGTTGGTTGGATCTTTTCTGCTTAGCAGGGTCCAATTATGAATATGTGATTTTGTTTGATTGTTACCTTACACGCCCTAACCCTACCATCTTGAAATTTTGTTTACACGTTGCCGGTAATACACAAAAATACATAGGGAACTTTTCATTATCATCATAATCATTTTCATACTTGTTAGCAACATCATCAAAACTAAGCAAGATGGATATTTAGAAAGGCACACGTACAATGTTAAACATTTTATTGATTGATTTACATAACACTGTTACACATCTCAGTGCTTAATATTAACACAAACGCATGTTAGGATTTACTTAAGGATTCTCTTTATAATTAATCTACCAGCATTACCCTCTAAGCTGAACTACGCGACCATTGAACTTATTACAATTGCACTTACTGACCCGCGATCGAACCACGAATATCCTGGCTGTCAACTAGTCATATTCACAACTCAACTGAACACCGGAGCGCGGAAGGCACTCCGTTTTATGCTAAACATTTACTACTCCCCACTTAGGTTGTCATTATTAATGTACCCGCAACTACTCTTCTAAATACCTTCGGTATTTCTAATAATAGGAAATACGCTAATATACTTATAACCCTTGTACAACGGCGACAACTAATTGTATAATAAAGTTATATGATTCTAGGTTTCTTCAAGTCATTGCGAGGATACAAACACAACAGAAAAAGAAAAGGTTTCGTTGAGAGAAGAATGCTTAGAGGAAGATTCGGATGAGGACGACGAAACAAATGAAGAAAACATAGAAGAAGAAAATAAAGTACCGGAAGCTAAAAAATTATCAAAAAGTAATTTGAAGGGTAAACACATTCGAGAAAGAGATTTTTGTTACTATTGTAAAAGTTTAGTTTTGAATTTTTCACGACATATGACTCGACATCACGTAGCCGAACCGGAAGTGCAATTAGCATTATCACATCCTAAAAATAGCATTAAACGTAAGCGTATCTTTAACGAGTTAAGAAAAAAAGGTAATTATGTGAGTAATCCACAAACTGCTATCAAACCTATGAAGAAAAGTAGGTTTTCTGAAAAGGCTGATTATTTACCCTGCTCCAAATGTCTAGGTTTTTATTCAAGAAAACGGCTGTTGAAACATGTAAAAAAATGTGATAATATTATTTCAACAAACAATGCACAAGTTCAAGCACAAAATTTTCTTGTACGTCACATAAAAGTCGACAATAGTCTATTGAAAATCGTATTTCCTCGTATGATACCAGATAAAATATCATTAGTAGCTAAAAAAGATAAATTGATTTGTATGTTCGGAGCACAGTATTTGAGAACACACCGTAAGGAACACTACGCAAATGTGGTTTCACGCAAGATGAGGGAGTTAGCGAAATTGCTTGTGGAAGTGAGGAAATTAAACGCAGATATTGATAGCTTTGAACAAGTATTAAAACCACAATACTATGACACTTTAGTACACGCAACAAAAATGGTAGCCCGGTTCAATGAGATATCACGAAAATTTGATGCACCAACATATGCCATGAACATTGCTCAATCAATAAAACAATGTTGTAATATAGCTTTATTGCAAAGTTACAAAATGGAAGCCACCATTCAGACGTCTGCTGTTCAAGCAGATTTAAAAACACTTTCAAAATTAATTGCAGAGAATTGGAAGTTTGATATATATAACAAGAAATGTCCTTCCTCTTTCCAAGAAAAAAACCACAAGACATCTCCAAAAAAAAAGCGTACTCTTGTCCCGTGGACGACTGAACAAAAAAAGGTCGTCACCAAATATTTTGACGAGCACATTAAAAATAAAAAGCCCCCAAAACGTGCCGAATGTGACCAATTAAAAAATAAATACTCTACACTTCTTCAGAACAAGGACTGGCTAAAAATTAAAGTATATATACAAAATGCCTATTCAAAACAATGATAGAAGTAATACAACATTTTAAAATGAAAAGGCAACTTTGATTTGAGAGTACTGTCATTACCGTTGATTTTTGAAGTTATACTTCTTTAGGCGCGTTATGAAAAAATGATAAGAGTGAAATTTTAAGATGCGCGCGCATACCGTGACACAAAGCAACACTTTGAAGTTGCCCTATGTACCAGGCTGTCATGAAATGTAAGGAAATTTGATACCGTTTCATTTCTAGTGACTTCTAGGTAATAAAAAGGTAAAAGGTTTGTTTGTTCCTAGATACTTCTTGGGTACGTCATCCTACGTCACTGTCATTATTCACTTTAAGTACCAGGCTGGCATGAAATGTAAGGCGATTTGATACCGTTTCATTTCTAGTGACTTAAATCAGAACCGAGATGTAATGTGTCCACTAGTGACATTATAATAAATACCTCGTTATTGTTATAAATATTATTATAAAACGTTTTTCTATGTTTTTGAATAATTGTTTTTTTTTTTTTTTTTTTTAGTGCCTTGATAGGCAGACGAGCAGACGGGCCACCTGATGGTAAGTAGTCACCGCCGCCCATAGACTTCTGCAATGCCAGGGCACAGCAAAGCCGCTGCCTACCGAATAATTGTTTTCAGATTTTAACCAAATTGTGTTTACTTTTGCTGTTTAGAATATTCGATTTTATATTTATATTATTCTTCATCGTTCATTAAAATAATTTATATACAAACCTAGTCAATTTGACGACTTTTATGAGTATAACTTCTCACGGGCGTACATAAGTACACGCACCCATTTTTTATTAATATAAAAGTTTTCGTGCATTTTTAATTAAACTGGCTGGATATCTTTATCTGGCCTTCATTTTGAAAAGTAATTGTGTTTTTTTTTATTTTGTTTTCGATGCGCAACTAAACTAGAGTTGCCAACCGTCATGTTTTCCCAGGACATGTCCTTGTTTTTAGAGTGTCCTGGGGTGTCCTGGATAGTTTTTAAACAGCGTCCTGGGTTTTTAAAGCGCCCTGATAAGGTCCTGTATTTTAAAATTCGCACACCAATCCTTACTTTAGGGGCGGCGTCACGGCTCGCAAGTGTTCACGCTATTTTAAAACAAAGATGCATCCTGTTTTTAAACTGAATTGTCCTGGTTTTCTAACTTCAAATCCTAGAATTTGGATTCCGGGGTTGGTAAGCCTAAACGAAACTAACTGTGTATTATAGGTGCCTAGAGAGCACATACATACGTAGTCATTTTTTTTTGCTTTCATGAAGAGCTTTATTTGCGTTGGTACTTAGGTACTGTTTTTTTATTATAAAAAGTTTTCAGGCGTATTTAAATAAACTGATTTTTTTATAGTAACTAATTAACATTTAACTCCAAATTTTTGGGGGTTGTTATATTACATGTTTTATAATGCTCAAAACCATCTACCTAATTAGGTATATGGTTAAAATTTATTTTTTTATATAACATTACTTTATTATTCTATGTAAAGGTAACGTGAATTGTAATCAGAGATGTTTTCGTATCAATAGGTACTAAAATATTTCTTGGCCAACAATAGGTACCAAAGTCATATAGTGTAATTTTATTAATTATAACTGTTGTGACGTTGATTATAGTCATAGCATAAGTGACGAGAGTCCACCTACAGCTAGCGTAATGATTCCTGACATTGTTAGGTGGAATTGCTACGGTACCTATATACAGTTGTCCAATAGCTATATACGGACGTCCAATAGCTATATACGGACGTCTAATAGCTATATACGGACGTCCAAAAGCTATATATGGACGTCAAATAGCTATATACGGACGTCCAAAAGCTATATACGGACGTCAAATAGCTATATACGGACGTCCAATAGCTATATACGGACTTCAAATAGGTATATAAAATCAGTCGAGTACTTAACAAAAATTAGTCAATTTCAGCCAAAAAAAAATGAATATTAACAGTGGCATCTGACGACAGTATAATTAATCCCATCAAAACATAAATGTGAATGGAATGGTCAGTCCTGAAATTTATTTAAATAATAACATAAAATATTTTATAACTACTTAAAATATAATTTCTTCTTATAACTTAGGATAATAAATTAAAGCCTAAGGTCTGGCGTGAGTGTATATGTATGTATGTAAAATTGGCACTAGTGTCTAAACTAGGCCTAGCCTGTATCACAATAATGTTATCTATTAAAGTATTCTGTCTTCATACAAACGGCCGTAACGCGAGTTATACCTACGCGCCTCGAGCTCGGTCGGCACTCTGTACACAACAGTCGGGAATGCGCCCGGGCCGTGCCGCAGTCACGAACGAACGGTGTCATGGTTTTGTAAGCGATTCGTGAATATTTGAGCATTATAACACGTTAAAATCAATATTTTGCTAAAATATTCAATGTATTGGCAAATTGCCTCTTCAGCCTTATTACAGTATAGATTAATTCTCCATAGCAATGAATATTGCCATGTTGTAATGTGATGACTATATTGCTGACAACGTTGGTTGATGCCTATTGTATTACCTAAAAAACGAAGCAGATTTCAATGGGTTACAGTTGTAGATCAAATGAAGGAAACCACTCAACATGTTTATTCATTTATTTTAAAACGTTTTTACTTTTTTATTGATCTCTCGAAAAAGGGTTAGCCTTTTTATTTTCTGCATAACCAATTAATAATCGCTTTTCTGTAAGTATATTGTTTTTCAATTATAAATGCTACGCCTCATTCTGGCTGTAGGCGATATATTCCTTTGCATTAACATTAGTGGATTACTCCGTGGTTTGACATCTATATGCATCGTTTCCGACATAGACAATTGGCGCGTAGAACTCTTGTCTATTGCTCGAAACACGAATAAAGGAGGTTCTGTTGATTGGGCTGTAATGAAAAGTATTTAAGTTGAAGAACTGCAGCCAAACTTATATCACTATGATGACTTGGTACACAATATTGGTTACTTTACAGATGTTTTCAAATCCATAGTAATCTTGCATTCCTGAGTTCTACCTGAGAATTTTGAAAACAAGAAGTGAAGTCTACCAACCCGCACTAGGCCAGCGCGGTGGATTAACTTTTTTTCTAAAAAAATAGCATTTATTACTGCCGCTCCGCTCCGCGGGGAAGCGCAATGAGGATAAAACAGTTATGCTGGACTAGAGACTATCCCGCCCACACACCCGCCATTGTAACTCCTGTTTAGCCAGCATCAACAATGGCACGCATTTTTTCGACACCGAGTCATGAAACTCGGCGAGTCTCTGGGAATGCTTAATTACTGTCTTTTATCCCGCAACGAAATAAATCAAACAGAAATATAGGGAGAAGTTGGAAATATAAATTGTCCACTTCCCTCCATAGCAAAGCGGGAGACAAATACTGAACTAAAGAGGTATAACCTCCAATAAAGGACATTTACGTCTGGAGAAGCCAGACGTAAAGACCACGGAAGTTACTTAGCGGGTCCTATCATGCGAGCTGTTATGCTGGACTAGCTGCTCTTGCGACCCAGGACCTCCTCGCCCGGATGATGGCTGGGCTGCCGCTAGGCCGAGTCCCTACCCCCTTTGTACACCCCACCCGACACTACCAGATAAAACCTCGCAGTGGCCTTCTCCGGCGCTTATGGAGCGATCCCGGGGTATTCTAAGGAGTGCTGGAATAGCTGCCGGAACCGCCACTGCGCGGTGCCACGTAGCAGCCCACAGTGGATTATCCTAACCTAACCTCTCTCATTATTAAAGGTCTTGATAAGCAATGGGGCTCACGCTGCTCTGTTAATTTAATTGTATTCTTTTCTAAATACCGAGTTATATATGACTGCCTCGGTGGCACAGTTGTAATTGCGTACCTGCGTACTACTGTGCTGACATCTCGAGATTCTGGGTGAAAATACTCAGTATCAGCCCGGAGTCTGGAAGTCCCGGTATGGCGATAGGCTCGCCCCATATCACGTCATGGGACGGTAATAAGCTAGCCGGAATGTGGGTGTACTTATGAGGAATACAGGCGAGAGTGCTATGATATTATCTACTGAATCACGATGCTATTAAAAAAATTACACCCAATAGTCACATAATCCATCACAGTTCACACATAATCCTGATCCCATACTAGGTAAAACCTGTATCATGGGTTTCAACTATGAGGGACTACACACAACAGCCAGACCTAAAACAACTATCTGTGACACAAACATTTAGTGTGGGAATCGAACCCACTGCCTCTCGTTTCACAGCCGGCTCGCCCGCTGCGCCACGGAGGCTGTCGTCTATCATAGCTTAAAATTTGAATGAAAATAGTACCATTTCTGAAACTCTTTTTCTTTTCTTTATGCATCTGTTCGTTTTCTGCAGCAGAAAGTTGCTTAGTCGACTTCGATATGACAGTTTTGGATGGTCCTCTGAAATAATAAACTGCGTAAACATTTTCTATTATACAAATAAAATAATTACAGTTACATTCAATTATGTACTACAGAGGTATATAATAACTTGTACTTTGTACGATGTTTGGCCGTGTTGCGGCCTTCTGAGTACTCTGACACTAGACCCTCGACCGCTTCTTCACCTTCTTGCCACATGGCGTAGTGTGAAGAAGCTACACAGCAGGCCGGCATTTTTGTGTTGAGAAGCGGGGGATAGATTGTCTCCCGCTACTTGATACTTTAACTGGACGGCACTGCGCTTACCAGTTACCACCAGGACCAGTGTGGTCACTTTTCCGTACCAGGATAATAAAAAACATTTTTTTTTCAAATCCCTTTAGCATCATGCTGGTGGTAGGATATTCATATCCGCCCGGATAGTGACCACCGTACACAGGGTGTAAAACCTGCCATAGTGGCACACGCAAGTGTGTCGCGTTCCGGGATCAGCCAGTGTACATCCGGTTTTTCTCTGGGGTCTAGAGTTAGGGTACAATGTTTGGCCATTTTGTGGCCTTCTGAGTACTCTGACAATAGACCCTCGACCGCTTCTTCACCTTCTTGCCCATGGCGTAGTGTGAAGGAGCAGGCCGGCATGATTGTGTTGAGTAGCGGGGGATAGATCGTCTTTCGCTACTCGATACTCTAATTGGACCGCACTGCGCTTACCATCAGCAGTGTGCAGTGCGGTCACTTTGCCGTGCTAGGATAAAAAAAATATCATAATGCAAAACCAAGTTATAATAAAATAAGTAAATTAGACACCTTTTAAATTATGGAGGAAGGGGTAATTGTCAAATGACAGTAAAAGGATGCATGATATGAGCCGTGACGTCACCTCTCAGAATGGCCATTACTGTGCCGTTGTGCGAGGGAGATAGTGATATGTTCCCACTACGTACACATTTTTGGTCATACCAATATTTAAAATAAATATTGTGAACTCATTTCTTAAGCAATTTTGATTCTGTTTTGACAAAAGGGTTTCTTTTGCGTATTATATTCGGTTGCATGTCGAATAATGTACAAAATTAAACACAGGAAACTATTGTTGCGGTCTTATCTTTGTGCTTTCATTCATTAACTTACCTTGCTAGAGAAGCTTTCTTTGGAAATATCCCGTACTTCAAATGTGGTACCGTAGGATCGGGCGCCTTGACTCTCGACTGCCCGCACGGCCAGCACCGTTGAGGAACAGCCAAGGGTCTCTTCCTAAATGGACACAGAAGGTTTTTTAATAGGGTCACTATTATGTCCTATAACAAATTTTTGATGTGTAACATTTAACTATCTGAGAGTGATTTCGTGAAAAGGGACGGAAGTGTGTAACAGGAAGTGGAGAAGCGCGCGCTATTTTTTTTATCTTGGCACGGCAATGAGACCACACTGCACCTGATGGTAAGTGATTAAACTTAATTTTGAGATATTAAAAACGTTGAAGTGATGTCCCTAGAAATGGTGGCAATATTAAAGTATATAAGTGGGGGTGTGATAAGTAAAATGTCTCGATAGTAAATATTTCTTTATTTTTTAGATCTTAAACATTTATTGGCATCGTCCAAATTATGAAAACTACTATATTCTACAAGCCATTTCGACCTACTAAAGGTATTTAAGCTCAAAATCTATTAAAAAGTAGAAATCTACCAAAAGTGGTCACGCTGTGACTGTCCGATCTACGAGTTGCGATACCAATAAAAAATAAAAAGTATTGCTAGCCGGGAAAAAGTAATATGAAAATTATAACACTTATATGTATTCAGGGCTATATCTCAACCATACATTTATCTTACGTATAATTACTAACGAAAGAGTAAACTATTTATATGACGAAATATAACCCTCTTGGGGTTACGTGAGAAACTAAATTTCTTTTTATTTTTTTATCCTGGCCCGGCAAAGTGGCTACACTGCATCTGATGGTAAGCGCAATGCCGACCAATTAGCATATTGAGTAGCGAGAGACAATATATTGCCCGCTACTCGAACACAATCATGCCGGCCTGCTTCTTTACACTTCGCCATGGGCAAGGAAGTGGAGAAGCCGTCGAGGGTCAGAGCACTCGGAAGACCACAAAACGGCCAAACATCGTTCCCCAACTCTAGACCCCCGACAAAAACCGGATGTACATTGGCTGATCCCGGAACGCGACACACTTGTGTGTGCCACTATGGCGGGTTTTACACCCTGTGTAGGGTGGTCGCTATCCGGGCGGATATGAGTATCCTACCACCAACAATAAGAACGAAACATTTCGATACATAAAAAAAACAACGCTAGCGACTCAGTTTACGTGTCGTAACTTTTTTACATAAACTCATAGCTGAGCTACAGATTTTAGCGCTTTGGCCAGATCTATATCTGTACATATATAATAACTGGCCCTTTTTTTTTTTTTGTTGTCGCGGGGAAAGCGTTTTATTACTACCGCCTGCTCCGGGGGGAAGCGGAATAAGAATAAAACGGTTATGCTGGACTAGCCGGTCTTACGACCCAGCATCCCCCTCGCCCGGATGATGGCTATCCGGGCAGCCGCTGGGCCGAGTCCCTACCCCCTATGTACACCCCACCCGATACTACCAGCTAAAACCCCGCGGTGGCCTTCTTCGGCGCTTACGGAGCGATCCCGGGGTATTCTAAGGAGTGCTAGAATTGCTGCCGGAACCGCCCCTGCGCGGTGCTGCGTAGCAGCCCATCTCCATGGGAGGGCTTAGGGGCCCCGCGCACCGAACAACGACAGCGAACGAGGCCTTACCACACGCGCTGCCGTCCATCTCGGGGTCGCACGATGCTCCGAAACTGGGAGTGCATCGATTCGGGCTGACAGCCCCCCGCTACGAGCCCGCGACCCCCGATGGCCCCTATTAGTCGCCTCGTACGACAGGCAGGGGTTACCGTGGTGGAATTCAAACGCCCCCGTTCCACAGGGCGGGAGACGCCGGTCAGTCGTCCACCCGGCGCCTCCTACGTCTTTTCTGGCGGCGGGAGGGATCATTTCGTTCCCGATCCCTCTCGGCACTCTCCTTCTGCGAGATGACGCTCTCGCAGAAGTGGGCCACCGCACGCCAGGACCTCCGGCTGGCGACCATGGACGACACCACGGCCGGCAGCGAGAGGTCTCCTCCGACGACTGCTCTGAGAGCGCTGCGCTCTTCGTCCCAGGCTGGGCACTCCTCCAACGTATGTTGGGCCGTGTCCTCGTGGCAGTTGCCACAATGGTGGCACACGGCAGACACCTCCTTTCCGATCCGACACAGGAACGAACCGAAACATCCGTGGTCCGTCAGTACCTGCGTCAGATAATAACTGGCCCTGACTAACAGATTCAAGTCGAGAGTGAATAGGTATCTTCTAGGCAAGCGTGCTCCACCGTAGACCACATCATCACTTACCATCAGGCGAGATAGTGGTCAAACGCAAGCCTATTTAGGTAAAAAAAAAACATCAAAGCAGAGCCTAAACCGTTGGGGCTAAAAACTTTATATTTTGACAGTTGATGCTTTTTTTTTGTGGGGCGCTATGCTCCACTCTCGTTCCCCTAACGCCTTAAAGCTAGAGTCCTTATTTATCGCTCCCTGTTTTCCTCCTCTTCTTTATTTATTACTCTATCCTCCTATGCACTCTTTTTTCCTACTCTAAGATTTATTTATATATACATGCTTTTATATTGTAAGCATCCAGGATTTTTGAAAATTTGCCCATAAGGGGTAAAACAAGTGAAAAACAGTTGTTTGAAAGTCCGTCATTTTCAAAGTAAGAAGCACATAAGTTCGTATACCTATTTCTTTTTATTTTCTTTATTCTGGTGCAGCAAAGTGACCACACTGCACCTGATGGTAAGCGCGGTGCCGTCCAGATAGAGTATCAAGTAGTGAGAGACAGTCTATCTCTCGCTACTCAACACAATCATGCCGGCCTGCTGTTTAGCTTCTTCACACTACGCCTGAAGGACCCAGGATCATAGGGAACATAGTACCTGGCAAACTGTTCCACAGCTTGATGGATGTATGTACATCCATGACCTAAAATTTTTGGTAATCGCGGATGTCCGCGATTACCAAAAATTTTAGGTCAATTAGGGGTTGAAGGTTTTCTGTCTGTTTGGTAAACCAATTAACCGATTTTGATGAAATTTAGTTTGCGGATACCTACAACTGAGAGGACGGACTTAGCCATAGGGTACTAAATTTTTAATCACATCCTCTCTGCTGTCAATATAACGCGGGTGAAGCTGCGAGCAAATGCTAGTGCAGAATAAAGCTATAATAATATCTTATCCCTGTATTAAACATTGTCCCACTGCTGGGCACGGGCCTCCTCTACTAATGAGAGGGGTTAGGCCTTAGTCCACCACGCTGGCCTAATGCGGGTTGGTAGACTTCACATACCTTCGAAATTCTTATGAGAATTCTCAGGTATGCAGGTTTCCTCACGATGTTTTCCTTCACCGTTAAAGCAAGCGATAATTAACATTTAATACACACATAACTTTAGAAAAGTCAGAGGTGTATGCCACTGGGTGTCCGTACCGCAACCAACTAGGGTATCGCTGCTTTTTTATTAGAATAAAGCTATAGCTACACAAAATCATGATTCTTACTGTGCAATCCGTGACGTTGATTTCTTGTGTTTTACTGCGCGTTCATTCGGCCACGACTGCGTATAGGGAATAGGATATTTAATTTGCCTGAAAAAAGTAGGCAACAGTCAACGATCTATATGTACTACGTACTAGATGCGGCGACCAAAACAAACATTATGTTCCACCGAGTCGCGGTGTATACACTGCACCGACGTTAGTTAGCTTCATGCCACCTAAGTATGCACACCACATTGCATCTTTCAGTGTCGAGTTAATTTTAGTTATTTGTGCGACGTTCCCGAACAATTTTGCCTTCAATTGATTTACAGTGAAACTGTTAATAGTATATAAGGTAAATAACATAATTTCATAACGGTTAGAACGTAATATCAATAAATATTAATTAATTTCGTTTCTGAATACGGGAAGTCTATATTTCACAACAAAATTCATTATATAGTTAGTCCCGTTTTGGCGCGCGGAAAGTCGCGTTCGAGAAAAAGTGACGGGAGTTATCACCATTCTAAATACCAAATAGTTCTTAGTAAAATGATAGATGGCATTAGTGGGCGGACAAGGTTATCGGAACATCTTTTATGTTCCACAGTTCGTGTCTATAGAATATAAGTCAATGGCAACAGTCATTTTGTGTCCAAGAGAAGCCAGAAAGAAATAAAAGATGTAAATACAATTATGAACACTACGTTCTAGCTTGAAGAATGAACGTCCAAAAGCGTCCAATGGACTTCCATAAACAGTACAAATAACATAAAGCTTATAAACTGAAATAAAACACAAAAATTGTTTCTACCTATGTCCGTTATAGATTTTGAAACCACTCAACCGATTTCTATGAAATTTTGTATATGTGTGGTTGGGTCCAATTTAAAAGATATGGTAGTTTTAAATTCGATAGGTGGCGCTGTTTCTTTCACGGAATATTCCTCAGGAAGGCGATTTCGGGGCAGGAATATGTCTACCCGGGCGTCGGGGCTAGTGTAATATAATCAAATTGAAATTGTATAACGAAATATTGCTAACCGGTGTTCGAAAAGAGCAACGCTAAAGTTTCTTGCCCGTTTTTCTCTAGCGAAAGTACATTCCGAACTGGCGGTAGAGTAAATATTGACTAAACTTGACTTTTTTTTATTGTATAGTCCGACAAACGAGCCAGTGGATCACCTGATGTTAAGTGATCTCCACCGCCCATGAACATCCACAATACCGAAAGTATCATGTATGCGCATACAAGGCGGCCTAAAAGGTCAGGAATAGGGATTAGGGAAGGGAAGGGGGAATCTGGGCCTCCGGATATCTCACTTACCATACGAAACGCGACAGTAAACTGTCACTTTACGTTGGTTTTCTGTGAGACAGTGGTACTACCCCGGTCGAGCCGGCCCATTCATGCTGTAGACAAATATGTCTACAGCGTGGCTCTGCCACTTCCAAAAAACGGTAGGCAGCGGCTTTGCTGTGCCCTGGCATTGCAGAAGTCTATGGGCGGCGGTGACTACTTACCATCAGGTGGCCCGTCAGCTCGTCTGCCTAGCAAGGTACAAAAAAAAACTAAATAATGTATGCATATTAGATTTGACTTGTTGTAATCAATGTAGGAATTAGTTCTGGTTTCTCAGAGCCGAATATTAACGAAAATATTTTTGGAATAAATCAGTAAAACACAAAAAGAAAACTTACAGCGTTTTAGTTTTTCTTGGTTTACATGTTTCCATATTATTATAATTTTTATTGTTTCATCACGTAATAATTTTGACACTTGAAAATATAGTGAAAGGACAATGGCGAAATCGTAGTTACAAAAAAATATTGCGTTTAGGAATTTCATACTTTGTAATCTAAATATTATTATTTTGCATGATTTTTCAGCATACTAACAATAGCTGTATAAGTATAGATAAGTTGTATAATTTATTCAAAATCTCAATTGATTTTTTTGTAACGTGTTATGGCCGTAAGATTTTTTTAATGAATGGCTTAAGGTCTTTTAGGCCAAAGAAAAATCTTTTTCATAAGAATTCTATAAGCCGTTAAAAAAAACTATAAAACCAAGGCAAGTGTGTGTGTCCCTAAAATTACAAATAACAAAAATAAATCAGCTTTACTTTTTACCAACTTAGTAAATGACTGGATCGTCTGTTATTTGGCTGTATAGTTACGACCATAGCTTATCTTATTAAGGAAAAAAAATCACTACTTCCGTCATTTCATACTGACATATTGTGACATAGTTTAAATACACGAATACTTGAAAGATTTAACTTAGAAAATAATCTAGCAAACATGACTGTGGCCACAAATGTGATCTGGAGATCGGCTAATTTCCAAAGCATAGCAGACCGATATAGGCTGTGTTCCGAAAAACACTGGAAGCACTGTACACTGCTCTTCAGTGCTGCCAACAACTAAACTAGTTCTCCCCAGATGCAACTACTTAACCACCAGAAAACCACTAACAAAAATTGTCATATAATACAGTACCATATACACATAACCACCAAAATTTCCACTAACAAAATATTGTTTTTTTTTACTAAGTATATACAATACATACGCCTGTAATCCCCGAACTGTAGGGACACGATATCGAATAGAAAGTATCGATACATTTCCTAGGGCTTAAGCAACTAGAAAGGAGGAGTCTGCCATGTCAAAATCTATCAATGGAGACATTTCTGGTGGTAGTAGCTGGCGTGGTGATAGCTGCTATGGTCTATGGGGTCGGGAACAAACCGATTCCGCTCGCCACCAATCGAGGGGGCGCCGAGTTTGATGACTGGCTGGCGCCTCCCGCCCTTTTTACCCGACTGCCAAGGAAGGTTTATGTTTTTCGCGAGTATCTTGTATGTATGTTTGTAAATTTCTTTATTGCCTCGGATCTTCTAAACGCCTGGATGCATTACGACAATTAAGATATCGTTATATTCTAGGGCGTGCAATTACCGTAGATTTTATTTACCGGTAAAAAAATACCGTATTAATTTATTTTACCGGTAATAGGTGCATTTTTCAATTTTCTTTAAAATTGGAGAAGATAATATTATTTAGTCGCCTGAAAGTAAATAGGAAGCGAAAGTATATAAAATAAACCTTAACTCATAAATTAAACAAAATCATACGTTTGTTTCACTAAGACAGTAAAGGCCAACCAACAATTATGTTTGCGGTGTTAGGATATTCATATCCACCCGGATAGCAACCACCGTACAGGGTGTAAAACCCGCCATAGTGGCACACGCAAGTGCGTTGCGTTCCGGGACCAGCCAGTGTACATTCGGTTTTTTCTGTCGAAGGTCTATAGTTAGGGTGCGATGGTTGGCCGTTTTGCGGCCTTCTTTATTTTGGCGAAAGTTTGGGGAGAACTAGTTCTGTGTCTAATTAATAAAAGAAATCTAAGATTTGTTCTTTGTGTCGTAATTAAAACGGCAGGCGTAAAACAATACAATGCTGCCAACAGTATTCTTTCGATAACCTGCCCGCTGCAGCGTGTCGCGGTCGTGCCGCTGCCACACGCCAATGGCAAGTCAAACATCTCATCTCGTGTACCAATCAGAGGGAAGTGTTAGATAGTGGAATGTATGTAATTTTGAACAAAGTAAATAGATGAAAACTGTGTTTTATTTTTAGTAGATGTCAAATCAATACAAATAAATAATGTTGAAGCGTCTGTTTGTAATATCAAAATGACCACTTATTTAGAAATTTATATGAGAGCATAACTAATACCTATAGCAAAATATTTTTTGTCTGTCTGTTCCAAATAATCTCCCAAACGGCTGGATCGATTTTGATGGAACTTTCACTAGTATGAAATGAATGTGGAATGAGCTCCCTGCCGAGATGTCCAAGGGGACTACAGTCCTTCAAGAAGGGAGTAAATAGGTTTTTGAAGGGTCGGGAACGCGCATGACGCATGTGATGCTCCTAGTGTTGCAAGCGTCCATAGGCTACGGTAACCACTTACCATCAGGCGGGCCGCAAGCTCGTTTGCCATCATCGTGATATAAAACAAAAAAGTGGGTTACTGGAAGTAAAATAGGCTTCTTTTTATTCCGATATTCCTGTGGTAACATTGAGATAAAAAGGAAAAATATTGTGGGGAAAAAATTCGGAAATATATCTTTTTAGGGAAAATTTAAACCTAAAATGGGGAAATTTCATATACATAACCTGGAGACACTGTTTCTGAACGCTATTGATCACGTGACCAAAGCACTGAGAGCGCCTTACCTCGAAAACGCCAGTGTTCCCAGTGGCTTTCAGTACAAAAATGCCGCCGATTTATAACGTCATTTCATACAGCGGCAGTATGAGAGCACTGAACAGTGGCGCAGTGTATACCGGAACACGGCCATAATATGCTATATTTGCCGTGAGAACGTACCAAATTCGACAAACACGTTCCTATTATGGTGAACATGTACGTTTCCACGGTAGTTCTATAATTGAAGTGTGCGAAGGAACAATTAGTTCATCTTAATTTAATTTAAGAGGCAGTTCAGATACCTTATTGATAAGAGGTAAAATAAAATCACACCATGTTTCAAATAAACCGACCAGGCTGGTCGAGCAGGCATTATAGAATACTATTGTAGTTGCTTCGTTGTGCGTCGTACAGTGGGCTGCTGCGCTCATACCATGATAGTAATCTGGTATTTGGGACGGGCCAGAGAAGACATATCTGCCCCTGTAGCATTTTTAGATATATAAGATAGGATAATTATGAAGATGAATAAACATAAAAAAAGTGTTTTATTTTTATTTAGAACCCGTTTTTATTTTCTAATTTAATTTCTAAGTCCAGGTTTTAGGGTCACCGCCCTGTGGAACGGGGGCGTTTGAATTCCACCACGGTAACCCCTGCCTGTCGTACGAGGCGACTAATTGGGGCCATCGGGGGTCGCGGGCTCGCAGCGGGAATACCCCGGGATCGCTCCGTAAGCGCCGATGAAGGCCACCGCGGGGTTTTAGCTGGTAGTGTCGGGTGGGGTGTACATAGGGGGTAGGGACTCGGCCCAGCGGCTGCCCGGATAGCCATCATCCGGGCGAGGGGGATGCTGGGTCGTAAGACCGGCTAGTCCAGCATAACCGTTTTATTCTTATTCCGCTTCCCCCCGAAGCGGGCGGTAGTAATAAAATGCTTTCCCCGCGACAAAAAAAAAAAAAAAAGGTTTTAGGGTCAGAAGATATTTTCTGCACAACTATTGACAAACTCTGTCTTCCATTCCAACTTAGCTTGTATTGAAATAAATTATATGTGGCTTATGTTACTTTTAGTATAAATCTAATGGTGAATTATTTAAAACGGTTCAGCAGTTACATAAGTTTAAAGGATTTATCGATTTCCAAAAAATAAACAAATTATTCCTATAATTAAGTATAATGTGTTCATATCTGAACATGTAAACGTAAACACGAATGTAAACACTTGTGTGTAAGTACCTACGGTGTTGCGGATCATCCTTCCCCACAATAGTTATAAGTCAAGTTCAGTAGTTACGTGTTTAATTCACGACCCTGCCTCAGGTGACAATAGCAGTAGTATTATAATGCTCTTTGGAAAATAGGCAAATTACATTTTTATCAGCTTCATAGATAAAAATATTTTATTCAGAAATGTCAAATAGATCATAACCTCAAAATCTTTAAATTGAAATATCTTTAGTATTAGACTTTTTCATCAGAAATCCCTAATACATTATTGTTTAGGAATTGCTGCTGAATTTTTTGATATTTTTTTCACTTCTAAACGCTACATATTTATGTCAACTAATTTCATGTATGGGAACCTGCCATTGTCCTTTATTCCGACCTAAAGAGAGACAGCAGATAGACATTGAAACTGCGTAGTAAAATATATCAAATATATGTAAAATGCATATTTAAAATAAACCTAAAAATGCCTCAGACCCAATAATCTGCGTACAATAGAACAAAATCTTATAGTAAACAATTTTCCTTAAGTCATTTTTGCATCAATAGTTATAATAAAAAATACTAATAAAACTCTTGCGTCAATTGAAACGTATCTAATGCAGCTCTATCTAGCGATTTCATTCGGAACTAAAAAGGGTTGACAGCTTATAATTTATCTTAAATGTGACGAAAAAATACAAAACATATTTCCAATAAATTTTAATATAATATTTATATTCTTCGTTTTTTTCAATATTTTATCAGTTACTACAATAAAATCCATTACAATTAGATGAAGTGTTTTCCATCACTAAATAGCTATAACGGTACATCATGTCATTATCATCATCAAAAAGTTAACAAACGTGTGTTTAGAAATGACTAGCGATAAAGGGGAATGCCCATCAGCCATATAGAAAAAAAAATGCATGCACATACCGAATTAACAAAAAATTGTTATGTTTACTACAGTGATTTAAGTAAATATTCCATAATGATTCAGTGTAAACCATACATAATAATCTATATATTAAAACTAATTTCTTAATTGGTTTTTACTACTCTATATATAAAAATAGTTATATATAATCTACAAAACGACGTTTACTTTTATTTATTTGATGCAAACATAAACTTATGATGGATTGAATATCTCTAAAATTCTACTAAATATATTTTTAAGTCCAGTCTCTGATTTCATATATTATAAACTGGTATCCCACCACTTGCCAAACGGCGCGCGGCGTGCGGGGGCATCTGTATTTTTTGCAAGTTTTTCCTCGAATCGTAAATTTATTCAGATATCGCTGTCCCGTTCTACAGCTATTTTCACCCGGCAAAATCCATTAAATCTCTCTGGAATCGCTTAAAATACCTAGAGAAGTGCATTATAATGTGAAGAACAGTGTTCTTGAATTGTTTATCAATCTACGTAAGTATGTTGACACGGCTAAAATTATAACTTTTGCGTGTGCGTGTGGAGCGTGTAAAAGTTGTGTTAGTGTGTGTAAATGTCATATTTCTTGGAATTGGCTCGTTCGGGATACAGCGGGGCTTTCGTTCAATACTTACAGGTGAAATTTATATTCTCCAGAACCGGGCGAAAGATAAACCTTCCCGTAGATGTTAAAGTGTTCCAAACTCATTTCAAGAAGTACGCAATACCAACATTGAGGTAAATAGCATTTTCAATGTGCATTAAAAACTTTTTGCACGTAATTGTAAAGTATTTTTTTATTGTTTCCGAGAATTTTTCAACCTGTTACTGCATTTTAAATTTGATCTATACGAATTTTATTTGCTACTTTGAACAGAGTATCTCCAAGCAAATAAACATTTAAAACACTACATAAGCATATCTTCGATATAAATATGTGATGTTACAGCACTAGTTATTTTGCCTGTGGTAGGATATTCATATCCGCCCGGATAGAGACCACCGTACACAGGGCGAAAAACCCGCCATAGTGGCACACGCAAGTGTATCGCGTTCCGGGATCAGCCAGTGTACATCCAATTTTTGTCGGGGGTCTAGAGTTGGGTGCGATGTTTAGCCGTTTTGCGGACTTCTGAGTACTCTGACAGTAGACACTCGACCGCTTCTTCACCTTCTTGCCCATGGCGTAGTGTGATGAAGCAGGCCGGCATAAGTGTGTTGAGTAGCGGGGGATAGATTGTCTCTCGCTACTCTATACTGTATTTGGACGGCCCTGAGCTTGCCATCAGGTGCAGTATGGTGCGAGGATAAAAAAAAAGATTTTAATTCCCTTATTGCCTACTTAAATAAGAGTATAAATTGTCTTGCCATCAAAATTACTTGTACTCTATCTGCTTCCAAGTATTAAAAGACACTTATTTAGTTAAAAAGAATGCATGCAATTTTTATATCTCAAGGTTTACTTCTGTTTCATACTTTGCTCTGCCATTGTGGCAATTTTTCTACTGTTTCTGATGTTTGGTTTAAAATGTCTGTACAAGATTGTAAAAAACATCAGTGCACTAATAATTCAGAACCTTCAGTACAAATAAATCTAACTACACTGGTCATTTGTAAGTGGTAGAGCCGGCCCATTCATGCTGTAGACAAATATGTCTACAGCATGAATGGGCCGGCCCGACCGGGGTAGTACCACTGTCTCACAGAAAACCAACATAAAGTGACAGTTTACTGTTGCGTTTCGTATGGTAAGTGAGATATCCGGAGGCCCAGATTCCCCCTTCCCTTCCCTAATCCCTCCTTTAAGGCCGACAGTGCATACATGATACTTTCGGTATTGTGGATGTTCATGGGCAGTGGAGATCACTTAACATCAGGTGGCCCACTGGCTCGTTTGTCAGACTATGCAATAAAAAAAAGATAATTAATTATTTGGGCACTAGGGGCGCTTTTATCAATTTTATGATTATATGGGTCCTTTAAGCTTCTTAGCAGGTATTTTATTGAGAGATTTTAATGAAATAAAAACTAAATATTACCTTGATATATGCTCTTTAGTTTTATTGCTGATTCTTTTGTAAGAACTGTAAGTACTTTAGACATAATGCCTTGACAGACAGACAGACAATAATTACAAAAACAGTAGGGTAGTTTCCTGTGTTTAATTTTGTACATTATTCGATATGCAACTGAATATAATACGCAAAAGAAACTCTTTTGCGTAAACAAAACCAAATTGCTTGAAATATGAGGTCACAATATTTATTTTAAATATTGGTATGAGCAAAAATGTGTGCGCAATGGGAACATCTCCCTATCTCCCTTGCACAACGGTACAGTTATGGTCATTCTGAGAACCGTGACGTCACGGGACTTATGCATGATTTTACTGTCATTTGACAATTACCCTTTTCAGCAGATTTGAATGGCGTCTTATTTACTAATTTTTGTTTGGATACATAAAATTCTTTCATTAATAGGTTTTGCTAACTTACTTATTACTTGATTTTTTATTAATTTAATCAACGAATATAGCAGCGATAGCCTAGTTGGTTGCGGTACGGACTGCCAAGACGAAAATCGTAGGTTCGAAACCCAAGTGGCATACACCTCTGACTTTTCTAAAGTTATGTGTGTATTAAAATGTTAATTATTGCTTGCTTTAACGGTGAAGGAAAACATCGTGAGGAAACCTGCATACCTGAGAATTTTTCGAAGGTATGAGAAGTCTGCAAACTCGCATTAGGCCAGCGTGGTGGACTAAGGCCTAACCCCTCTCATTAGTAGAGGAGGCCCGTGCTCAGCAGTGGGACAATGTTTAATACAGGGCTGGTATTATTATTATATATTATATTAATCAATGAGCAAAAAAATCGAGTTAACTACCCTATTGCTATTACACATTACAATCAAAATTTTGCAAAAATATCTAATGAACATACAAAGTATCTCTTCAACTTTATTATAGTATAGATATGACAAAAATAATTATTATATTTTTCTTTTCAGACTGAAGTTTTAAAAACAAAAATTATCTGAGAAGAGTTTCAAAGGAATTTGTAAGTATGTTTTGAAAATTGCTCGCACATAATTGCTATCTAATATTACGACCTTAATAAATTTTAATAGAGTAGAAAATACCATGAAATATTAATTTCCCAAATTTTTATGAAATGCAATTGTTTAATTATCATGTAGGCAATGAAAAAGCTCTTATGACCAGTCAGTCTTAAAAAAAAAACTAATATTATGTTCTTTATAGTATAGAGTAGATGTAGATTTATAACCAGTATAGAGTAGATGGCTCACTGGAGTCACGCTCTTCCCGTCAATGACCATATAACCCACCTGCTAAAAGTATGGATTACTGATTGCAGATGTACAATAATAATAAAAAAAAAAAATGTTCTTTATGATTTATTGTTTTGTTTAATTTGACAGCCTCCGTGGCGCAGTTGGCGAGTAGCTGGCTGTGAAACGAGAGGCCGTGGGTTCAATTCCCACACCGGGACAAATGTTTGTGTGACAGACAGATATTAGTGTCCGGGGTCTGGGTGTTGTGAGACCGAAAGTCTCTCGTAGTCCCTGATACCCACAACACAAGACTCGTATCTTAGTGTGGGGTCGGGGCTATGTGTGTGACTGTTGGGTGTTATTTATTTATTTTATTTTTATCAGCTTATGTATACGTAGACTTCACAAACCTTCGAAATCTTATGAGAATTCTCAGGCACGTAGGTTTCCTCACGATGTTTTCCTTCACCGTTAACGTTTGTATGCGGGTCCTACTACTAGCAGGCCTCTTTAGTAAAGGCCTGCTCGACTAAAGAGGGAATAACAGGCTAGTTGACTCTATTTAGGAAAGCGTTTTTTTATTCTTCATGGTCTATATTATTAAAATATTATCATTAATAAACATAA
Organism: Laothoe populi; assembly: GCA_905220505.1. Classification (NCBI taxonomy): domain Eukaryota; kingdom Metazoa; phylum Arthropoda; class Insecta; order Lepidoptera; family Sphingidae; genus Laothoe; species Laothoe populi. The sequence goes on along the minus strand of HG992174.1, from coordinate 7,640,426 downwards.
ATTTTCAAGATTTAATTTGCATGTTTATAAACCAACTTTATTTTACCAAAACGCTATCAACTGTCATGGCGTCTCGTGTGACGTCACCATCCGCAAAACTAATAGACGTTTGGCTCAGCGTTTTAGATGTTTCGACCGGTGACGTCATGCATGACTGATGGGTGTTTCATGTCACGTGACAAAATGCTTTATTTTTGCGTATTTGTTTATTGAAAATATTAATTAATCATATATAAATTAACAAACTGGTTTAATTCTCGATATTTTTAGACTAAAATCCTACTAATATTATAAATGCGAAAGTTTGTAAGTATGAATGGATGGATGGATGTTTGTTACTCAATCACACCACAACGGCTGGACGGATCTGGATGAAATTTAGTACAGAGATAGATTATAGTCTGGAATAGCACATAGGCTACTTTTTATTCCGGAAAAGTGTAAGGTTCCCGCGGGATAGATTTTTGTTTTTCACATAACAAGGAATTGACATGATTTTGCATATGTTGTTAAGGGGTTAGAGAATTACATAGGCTACTTTTATCCCAGAAAAATGCACGCTTCCTATGGAATGCTCCATGGATCCACGCGGGCGGAGCTGCGAGCAAAATCTAGTCTATTATAAAAAACAAAATTCTATCAGGTTTTCACTTACTGTCTACCCTATTATAAATACTAATAATGAGTGGTAGATTTATCCGCAGTGACACGTCATTCAACACAAAAGCTGTATTGTAAACTCTAAATGATTTAACTGAAATTATCTTTAAATTGATCATTGACGTCACATGTACTTTTTTACTGGGCAACGTGACCACACTCGTCCAGTTAGAGTATCGAGTAGCGCGACAACTGTTCCTACTACTTGCTATGTCAGTTGGTATCATTCATATTGAACTAGCTGTAGCTCGCGGCTCTGCCTGCGTGGAGGTTATATTCGGGAGCAGAAGTATAAAAGGAGTTGTCTTCTGCACTGAGGCACCTGTAGCGATTGTCCAGCCTCTCAGGTGTGCCTGAATCTTGCGATTGCATCTAAAGAATACCCGATAAGTTTAACCTCACTTTGCCCCTTTTAGGGATGATTTTTCAAAAACGTTGAAACACGTATTTCTTTATTTCCTACCAAAAGCCTAAATATGAATTTACAGATCCCTAAGTCGAGGAATTATGGATTTCCCATACAAATTTAGAACTACTATTTGATCCCTTTCAAGGTTGTTTTTTGAGAAAAAAGATAGCATATGTCCTTCTTCAGGTTATAATCTATCCCCTTACCAAATTTCATTACGATCCGTTCAGCCGTTTAGTCGTGAAAAGGTAACAAAAAAACAAACAGAGTTACTTTCGCATTTATAGTATTAGTATGGATTAATTGCGATATTTATCGGTGACTTACGACTGCATCGGTGCTCCGGTGTAATTGCGCATGTGATACGAGTTACCAATGCTGTGCTGGGGTCTCGTTCAATCCCCGGGTCGGTAAAGTGATTTTGGTTTTTTAGAAATACTAATCAGCCCGGAGTCTGGAATTGTGCCTGGTATTGATAGGCTCGCTCCCTATCATATGGGACAGTAAATTCGGCGAAAAGTGGGTGTACTGGTGGTGTTTAGTGTATATGTAATTTCTACCAATCGGCATAGATCAGCATGGACTAATGCCTAACCTCTGATTATTAGATGGTCCGAGAGCAGTGGGACAATCTATACATATGATATGATGGCAAAAAGACTCGTGTCCAAATATTAATTTAAAAAATATTTGTCACAGATTCAAAATGTCGCTCTGGGCGAGGGCGCAGCAGTTGCCTCCGGACAGCTTGCAGAAGGTAAGTCATAATACACCCTACAATCACACACATATATTCTAGAATTCAACTTGAGGCATGTAAAATCATTTTAACGGTAGGCAGCGGCTTTGCTGTGCCCTGGTATTGCAGAAGTCTATGGGCGGAGGTGATTACTTACCATCAGGCGGCCCGTCTGCTCATCTGCCTATCGAAGCACAAAAAAAAAATTGGGTCTACGTCCAAGAAAATCCTGAAGTCTGCTGCTTTGCCTTTGCTGGTGGTAGGATATTCATATCCGCCCGAATAGCGACCACCGTACACAGGGTGTAAAACCCGCCATAGTGCCACACGCAAGTGTGTCGCGTTCCGGGATCAGCCAGTGTACATCCGGTTTTTCTCGGGGGTCTAGAGTTGGGATACAATGTTTGGCTATTTTGTGGCCTTCTGAGTACTCTGACAATAGACCCTCGACCGCTTCTTCACCTTCTTGCCCATGGCGTAGTGTGAAGGAGTAGGCCGGAGCGGCATGATTGTGTTGAGTAGCGGGGGATTGATTGGGATTGGGATTTGTTGAGTAGATTGTCTCTCGCTACTCGATACTCTAATTTGACCGCACTGCGTTTACGATCAGGTGCAGTGGTCACTTTGCCCTGCCAGTATAAAAAAAATCGTACCAGTCGCTATACATGTCACAGGAATAACCATAGGCATTGATAATCGACCGAGCCTCTATCCAGCTGTTAAGTGAATACGGGCAGAAAAATGTGCGGTTGGGACCAATTTGAATATAGGATAGTTTTAGATCTGATAGGTGGCGCTGACGAGATCTGAATTTCTTATTTTTTCAACTAAAATTCGGTCCACAGAGAAGACGGGTTATGGCAGGACTACGTCTACCTGGTATTGTTCTTTTTTTATTCTGGCGCGGCCAAGTGACCACACTGCACCTGATGGTAAGCGCCGTCCAGATAGAGTATCAAGTAGCGAGACAGTCTATCCCAGTCTATCAGTGGGGTCTTCACGGAAGTATCAGCCCGGAGTGTCTGGTATGGCGATAGGCCTTATCACATCATGGGACGGTAATAAGTATTTTACAGTACACATTGTTTTGCACTTGATAATGCATAGCAGTGGTTTTATCCAGCACGGCAAATCACACTGCACCTGATGGTAAGCGCAGTGCCGTCCAGATAGAGTATCAAGTAGCGAGACAATCTATCCCTAACTACTCAACACAATCATGCCGGCCTGCTGTTTAGCTTCTTCACAATACGCCTAAAGGAGCCAGGATCATAGGAAGGAGGGAACACGGTAGCTGGCAAACTGTTCCACAGCTTGATGGTGCGGCAAAAATACAAATTTGCAAACAAATCTATACTATTATATAAAGCTGAAGAGTTTGTTTGTTTGCTTTGTTTGTTTATTTGAACGGGCTAATCTCAGGAACTACTGGTTCGAATTGAAAAAATCTTTTAGTGTTGGATAGCCCATTTATCGAGGAGCGCTATAGGCTATATAACATCACGCTATGACCAATCGGAGCAGAGCAGCAATGAAAAATGTTGCAAAAACGGGGAAAATTGATTCCTATTGAGAGCTTCCGTTGCGTACGCTGCGTTAACGGTTAAAGTTACATAACAATCATGTACGACGAAATTGTTCCTCTTAAAAAGTTCTAAAAAAAAGTCCGTGATAGCATATGTCTATCTATTTCGGTTGGCTCACTATAACCTTTTTAATGGTTATCGAATTTGTTCTGAAACAATGCATTATTTGGAAAGGGGTTTTTATAAACATGGTATTCATCCTTATCCAAATATATACTTTATTCATCACAAGTATTTAATTTTGAACAAAGTTGCCCTTTACGTCATTTGATTTCAATGAATTTCTTAGGAGATATAACAGTTTTAAAATATCTCCGCAGCAAAATTAATATTGATGACCTTTTCATGACTAAACAGGTGAACGAATCCTAATGAAATTCAGTAGAGGGATAGATTATATCATAGGGAAGGACATAGGGTATCTTTTGTCTCAAAAAATATCTTGAAAGGGGTGAAATAGAGGTTAAAAGTTTGTATGGGCAATCCGTAATACTTCAACTTAGGGATCTGAAAATTCATATTTAGGCTTTTGGTAAAAAATAAAGAAATACGTGTTTCAACGTTTTTACCAAATCATCCCTTAAAGGGCGAAGTGAGGAGTTAACTTATGAGGTATTCTTGAAATGTAATCTCAAGCTTCAGACACAACACTTTTTTTTGTCGCGGGGAAAGCATTTTATTACTGCCGTCCGCTTCGGGGGGAAGCGGAATGAGAATAAAACGGTTATACTGGACTAGCCGGTCTTACGACCCAGCACCCCCTCGCCCGGATGATGGCTATCCAGGCTGCGGCTGGGCCGAGTCCCTATTACTTATGTACACCCAACCGGACACTACCAGCTAAAACCCCGCGGTGGCCTTCTTCGACACTTACGGAGTGATCCCGGGGTATTATAAGGAGTACTAGAAGTTTTAGTTAGGAGTTGTGCCTGTCTAGCCATCTAGACAGTCACAACACCTGAGATTCAGGACGATCGCTATAGGTGTCTCAGTGCAGCAGATAACTCCTTGCATTGATACTTCTCCTCCCGAAAATAACCTAAACGGGGGCGGAGCCGCGAGCAACAGCTAGTTATAAAATAAATCCACATTTTACCAATTATCTTGTTGAATAATAACATCTTAGTGTTCGGCCAATAGGAAAAAAATAGCCGGAAACCGAATAATAGCCGAAAATTCAATGCAAATCTAGTATGGAGCTTTCAGCATTCAAATCGCCAAGGTTAATAATAATAATACACCCAACAGTCACACATGGGTAAGGCTCATATTTTTAGCGCTATCGCACAAAATATATCACAACGGAATGTGTCATAACTGAAATAATGTGTTACAACCGAATTTGTAAACCTTAGTACTCAATAGCTCTGACAAAGAGCTTTAAAAACTTTTAAAGCTTTTAAGTAAATAATAGAAATATATGTATGAAAAAAATTAAACATAAATAAATATACATGCTTTATTTTGTTTTTATAAAAAGCAGGTTTAATATTTTTTTTTTTTTTTGTAGTCAAACTCTTGGGACAGCCAGTTTTTACAAAGTGCGCTAAAAATATGAGCCTTACCCACGTAGTTCTGACCCCACACTAGGTAAAACCTGTATCGTGGGTATCAACTACGAGGGACTACGGTCCCACGACACCACGTAAGTTAGCTAGACTAGGGTTTACTTTCCTTCCAAATCCGTCCTGTTTCCTTTCAACTTCTCCCCTCCCATTCCTGTCCTGATCATCATCTCCCGTCAGATCCTTTACCGACGATCATGATTCCTTTCATTTTCCGGTCATCCTCTTTTCTCCTTTTCCAGTCCTATCCTCGACGTTGTATCCTTGCCTACCAGCCCTTGATGGTAGATTCCAAGTTCCTACTAACCATAATTACTCATTCCCGTATGGAGAATTTCCATTTGTATTTTGACCTGTCATAAGTGCCTTTTATATGCCTACATGATGAATAAAGATTTTTATTTTTTTATTTTATTTTACCCGAAACAAATATCCGTCTGTCACACAAACATTTGCTCGGTGTGGGAGTTTTTATTACGTTTAGAACCAACACATTTTGCAACGTTATATGGTCAGTGAACTCAAAAACTGGTTATCGGGAGCCGTAAAAATGTGTACAAAGAACATCGTATTGTGTTAAAACTTTTTATATGCATTTGTAAGACCGTGTTTTGTACTATGAAATTATTGACCACGGAGTGTTTTTTTATCCTGGCACGGTAGAGTGATCACACTGCACCTGATGGTAAGCGCAGTGCCGGTCAATTAGAGTAACGAGTACTTAGAGACATTCGATCCCTCGCTACTCAACACAATCATGACGGCCTGCTTGACACTACGCCATGGGCAAGAAGGTGAAGAAGCGGTGGAGGGTCTAGTGTCAGAGTACTCAAAAGGCCGCATCACGACCAAACATAGTACTCTAACTCTAGACCTCCGACAAAAACCGGATGTACCTACACTGGTTGATCCCGAAACGCTACATATTTGCGTGTGTCACTATGGCGGATTTTAATTATGATATTTAAAAAGTAAGGCTACATTGTTAGAGCAAAAGTGTGTGCGTAGTGGTATAGCACTATCTCTCTCGCACAATTGGCCATTCTGCGTGACGTCATAAATCATATCGTGCATCCTTTTCTGTCATTTGACAACTGCCGCTTCCACTTCTCAATATTATGGGATTTATGAAATTCTTTTCATAATAAATAAGGTAGCTTAGTGTTTTAAAAAAATAGGTAGTAATGGGGACTACCGACAGAAGTGAAAAATTACTGTGTTCTTTTATATAACGCTAGCTTGCTTATATTCGGGAGCAGAAGTATACAATCTAAGGATTTGTCTTCTGCACTGAGGCACCTGTAGCGATTGTCCAGCCTCTCAAGTGTTGTGCCTGAATCTTGAAATTGCATCTAAAGAATCCATATTAATACTATAAATGCGAAAGTAACTCTGTTTGTTTGTTTGTTTGTTTGTTTGTTTGTGTGTTTGTTACCTCTTCACGACTAAACGGCTGGACGGATTGTAATGAAATTTGGTAAGGGAATAGATTATATCCTGGAGAAGGACATAGGCTATCTTTTTTCTCAAAAAACAACCTTGAAAGGGGTCAAATAGGAATTTAAAATTTGTATGGGAAATCCATAATTCCTCGACTTAGGGATCTGTAAATTCATATTTAGGCTTTTCGTAGGAAATAAAGAAATACGTGTTTCAACGTTTTTGAAAAATCATCCCTAAAAGGGGCAAAGTGAGGTGGGCGTCCGCGACGATAATTCTTTTTTGTTATATTTGTTATTGTCAGGAGAAGGTTCTTGTGAAAGAAAAAATTAAGAAATTAGCGCGGAAATTAACTTATTATTAATAAACGACCATATTAACTTTTCTAATGTAACCTTAGCGCGTTTGACATAACTGTCCGTCGTTTGACAGTTCGCAAAATATAGAAACATGTCATAACTTAAGATGACTCCATGGATTTTATAACTTTTTTTTTCAAAAATAACAACCACGCGTCAAAAGCTAGTCTAAAGTAAAGTTTAGAGCTTTTTACGTATCCTAAAATTGCCCAATGTGCCAAGGAAGTTTCACTTGAAGAATATCGCGTCATCCCCATTTTTAACCGACTTCAAAAAAAGGAGGAGGTTCTCAATTCGTCGGAATCTTGTTTTTTATGTATGTTCCCCGATTACTCGGAGACGCCTGGACCGATTCGAGAAATTCTTTTTTTGTTTAAAAGGGTATACTTCCCAGGTGGTCACATTGGCACTAAGTCAGGATCTGATCATGATATCTCAGAAAAAAATTATAGGGACGCATAATGTGTTTTTCATTGAAGTCGGTATACTTTGAGGCCAACATATTTTAAAACTGCATTCAATATAAACTTATAAAGTACACTTAAATCTAGCGTGTCAGACTTTTACTACAAATTATCTCGACAAGTTATCAATTAACCTTGGCACACTACAATTTTTATTATAAACATGCTAGCGTCGCTAGGGTTGCACAACTTTTTTTTAAATCCTGGCACGGCAAAGTGACCAATGCCGTCCAATTAGACTAGCCAGAGAATATCTATCCGTCGCTACTCAACACAATCACGCCGGCCTGCTGTGCAGCTTCAGGGAAGAAAAATTAAGTAAAATACTTCATTTTAAAGTTTAGTTGCCAACCCTAAGTGCCGCTCTTAGCTCCACTCTCGTGAAGCGTGATGATATCTGTATATATAAAAAAAGAAACTGACTGACATACGCACAGCCTAAATTCATGAAAATTAGTATTCGGCGTTTTAGTTAAAAATAATAAATATATGCCGGATCGTGATGAATACGGACCGGACGACCCATCATATATATTTCAGGGTTTTTGGAAATTCCACCGCTAAGGGGGTAAAATAGAGGATGAAAATCTTTCATTTTTGAAGTTAAACGCATGAAAATAGGTGTTTTGTATTGTATACTTTTTCTCCCAAATATGACCTCCACGCGGGCGGAGCCGCGAGCAGCTAGTGTATAATAAATAAATACGCAATACAATAGTGTAGTTGCCATTTTTATTATTTCAATCAATGAGTTCTACATAGGGTACATACATTATTTATGTCTTGGTGGTAGGATATTCATATCCGCCCGGATAGCGACCACCGTACTCAGGGTGTAAAACCCGCCATAGTGGCACACGCAAGTGTGTCGCGTTCCGGGATCATGTATATGCGGTTTTTGTCAGGGTCTATTTGGGTACGATGTTAGGCCCTCGACCGCTTCTTGACCATGGCGTAGCGTGAAGAAGTAACACAGCAGGCTTGATTGTATTAGTGACAAGTTCTCACAAGTTCTCATACATTCTTTCTCAAACATATTTAGACAAGATATTTCTTACTTACTATTAAATTTTTAATTATTAATCTTTAATTTGTTAAATTCAATGCATATATTATGATAATAATTAATTAATTTTATTCAAATGATGTTGTTATGTCCAAATTATAGTTAGTTATAAGGCTGTTTAAATTGCATGGATGTTTGTAACTATAATTGTTGTAACACTTGGCATGAGTTTGACATTTCTAGTATACATATGAATAAGTTGGTGTTTACAATGTTGTTACGACAAAATAAATAAATACTCTAACCGGACAACACTTACAGGTGGTCACAGCCGTGCCAGGATAAAAAAATCGAGCTATTATTGTCAGGAATGCGTGACGTGACTCATTTACCCTGGTGTAACAGACATTTAAAGGTCAAATAACAATAGGGGAGTAAAAATAACTCGTTTTTTTTACCCTTGGTCATGACAATCGATACAAGCAGAACAAAAAGCGTAGTTGCGAACCGTTTTACCGTATTATATTTTACTAGATGTTGCTCGCGGCTCCGCCCGCGTGGATCTGTTTTTGGAAGAAAAGGTATACAATCCATGGAGGCATCTTAAGCTATTGCATGTAGGGGTTGCTTCTGCTCTACTCAAATGTAGTTGGTAATTCAGGGTTGTGAATAAAACAATAACGTTGTATCTGACTCGAATGCCGACAGTGGCAGGTGTGTGCTGTGTCTGTCTATTTGATATACTCGTATGGAGCGTAGCGCGGCCGTGACTTTTGTATAGTCTTACTCTCTGCGCGCGGCACCCCCGTTCTGGCCATATGCATATTTACCATATGTCAGCATTCTTGGTGTTTTATTAATATAAACATAAAATACAATGGTTCTTACAGCTATTTCTCCATAGGTAAAAGTTTACATTGAATCTAATAACTAAGCGTTGTTAAAATATGTCCTGTATGTGTGTGGCCGTGATGCCACATACACAAATCTATATTTTGCTATAGCATAGAAATGCATTATTCCGGAATAAAAAGTGGCTTTAGTTGGTGGCGGTACGGACTGTCAAGACGAAAGTCGTAGGTTCGAAACCCAAGTGGCATACACCTCTGACTTTTCTAAAGTTATGTGTGTTATGTATTAAAATGTTAATTATCGCTTGCGTTAATGGTGAAGGAAAACATCGTGAGGAAACCTGCATATCTGCGAGTTTTTCGAAGATATGAGAAGTCTGCCAACCCGCATTAGGCCAGCGTGGTGGACTAAGGCCTAACCCCTCTCATTAGTAGAGGAGGCCCGTGCCCAGCAGTGGGACAATGTTTAATACAGGGCTAGTATTATTATTTATTATATAAAAAGTGGCTTATGTCATTTTCTGATCCCTAAACTGCCACTATGCAAAAAATCATGTCCATCCCTTGTTCTGTGAAAAACTAAACTATCCCACGGAAATGTGCTACTCCAGACTATAATCTATCTTTGAGTTAAATTTCAACCAGATCCGTCCAGCCGTTGTATCGTGATTGAGTAACGAACATACATCCATCCAAACATTCCCATTTATAATATTAGTAGGATTTCCTGCTATTTTAATGGGTATACGTTTTTTTATGAAAAAAGGGGGCAAACGGGCTCTTGCTTTCTCTGAAAGTGATCACCGCTCCCCTGAACATCTGCAACACCAGAGGGCTTGCAAATGCGTTGCCGGCCTTTCAGGAAAGAATATGCTCTTCTTGAAGGTTCCCAGGTCGTAACGGTTTGGAAAGACCACCGGCGACAGCTGGTTCCACAGAGTGGTTGTGCGAGGCAGAAAATGCCGTAAAATTCGCGCTGTTGTGGAACGCTGGACATCGAGGTGGTGCGGATGGATTTTGATGTTTTGACGCGATGTCCGATTGTATTCATACTTTCTACTTGTTCCCAGGTGCGTATGCTTTATGTGGACATCTTCCCCATTGAAGTGAGACACTGTCTGGCGCCATGGATCGAAAGCAGGATATGGTAAGTCTATCCTTCAAATCCCGGAGAATTCCGGAATTTTCTTTTTGACCTGACTTTTGACTGCCTCGGTATAGCAGCGATAGCCTAGTTGGTTGCGGTACGGACTGTCAAGACGAAAGTCGTAGGTTCGTCACCCAAGTGGCATACACCTCTGACTAAAGTTATGTGTGTATTAAAATGTTAATTATCGCTTGCTTTAACGGCGAAGGAAAACATCGTGAGGAAACCTGTATGTCTGAGGATTTTTCGAAGGTATGAGAAGTCTGCCAACCCGCATTAGGCCAGCGTGGTGGACTAAGGCCTAACCCCTCTGCTTAGTAGAGGAGGCCCGTGCCCAGCAGTGGGACAATGTTTAAGACAGGGCTAGTATTAGTATTATTTATATGACTGCTGTGCTGAGGTCTCGGGTTCGATCCCCGGGTCGGGTAAAGTGATATTGGTTTTTCTATTTAGAAATACTCAGTATCAGCCCGGAGTCTGGAATTGTGCCCGGTGTGGCGATAGGCTCGCCCCCTATCACATTATGTGACCGAAATTCGGCGAAAAGTGGTTGTACTGCCTACCTCTTCGGCGATTACGGGCGTGAGTGTATGTGTATGTATGTAGAATTTTAGTAATTTTCAACCCCCTCCTTCTTGTCAGCAAATATAAGCAAAGTACCCTTCTACGCTTACATAAGTGCTATAATTTGAACAAAATCTATGAGATAAACATCCTTTCAGCTTTTAAGCATAGTCGAGTAGGATTCCCATTATATGTTCAAATCAGAATGTAATGTCGTAATGTGTTTTATTTCACAATCTTGCAATAAGGCAACTTAACATACATTGAGCTACTAATCTAATGTAATTAAACATTTTTTTTTTGCCTCGATAGGCAGACGAGCAGACGGGCCACCTGATGGTAAGTAGTCACCGCCGCCCATAGACTTCTGCAATACCAGGGCACAGCAGAGCCGCTGCCTACCGTACTTAAATTGTATAATAATTGTATTACCAAATATTGTTAACCTATGTTGAAAAAGAGCAACGCTAAAGTTTCTTTTCTAGCGAAACTGCATTCCGAACTGGCGGTAGAGTAAAAAAAAATACTGAATCTAAATAATATATAATAACATTTCATGGATTCAATAAATATTTGATTTTTTCGTCGTAATTTTTTAATAAAATTCTAAATAAATAAATATGGCTGATGTAATCGCCTTTCATTACCCGACCCGGGGATCGAACCCGAGACCTCAGCACCGCATGCGCAATTACAACTGCACCACATATGCCTACATGATATAATACGCCCCTAGGGCCACGGAGCCAGAAGACCAGCAACGCAACTTCGTCAACGAACTGGTCCAGGAGATTCAGACACATGCCGACCTGATGCTGTCTCCAGAGTTATTCGTCACTAAGATGAAATTATTGGATGCGGCCAAAAACTTCCATATTCAGTACAGGTAACGGTTTTAGCTGGTAGGGTGTATCCTAGATTGGAGGAGACCTCTCGCTGCCGGCCGTGGTGTCGTCCATGGTCGCCAGTCGGAGGTCCTGGCGTGCGGTGGAGAACGTCATCTCGCAGAAGGAGAGTGCTGAGAGGGATCGGGAACGATATGATCCCTCCCGCCGCCAGAGAAGACGTAGGAGGCGTCGGGTGGACGACTGACCGGCGTCTCCCGCCCTGTGGAATGGGGGCGTTTGAATTCCACCACGGTAACCCCTGCCTGTCGTACGAGGCGACTAATAGGGGCCATCGGGGGTCGCGGGCGCGCAGCGGAGGGCTGTCAGCCCGTATCGATGCACTCCCAAATTCGGGGCATCGTGCGACCCCGAGATGGACGGCAGCGCGTGTGGTAAGGCCTCGTTCGCTGTCGTTGTTTGGTGCGCGGGGTCTCCTTAGCCCTCCATGGAGATGGGCTGCTACGCAGCACCGCGCAGGGGTGATTCCGGCTGCAATTCTAGCACTCCTTAGAATACCCCGGGATCGCTCCGCAAGCGCCGAAGAAGGCCACCGCGGGGTTTTAGCTGGTAGTGTCGGGTGGGGTGTATATAGGGGTTAGGGACTCGGCCCAGCGGCAGCACGGATAGCCATCATCCGTGCGAGGGGGATGCTGGGTCGTAAGACCGGCTAGTCCAGTATAACCGTTTTATTCTTAATCCGCTTCCCTCCGGAGCGGGCGACAGTAATAAAACGCTTTCCCCGCGACAAAAAAAAAAAAGGGTGTATCCTAGATAGCGAGCACAGTATACAGGGTGTAAAACCCGCCATAGTGGCACACGCAAGTGTCGCGTTCCGTGATCAGTGTACGTCCGGTTTTGTCGGGGGTCTTGAGTTGGGGTACGATGTTCTGGGTACTCTGACACTAGACCCTTGACCGCTTCTTCCTTGCCCCACGGCGTAGTGTGAAGAAGCAGGCCGGCATGATTGTGTCGAGTAGTATTGCTACTCGATACTTTAGTTGGACGGTACTGCGCTTACCATCAGGTGCAGTGTGATCATTTTGCCGTGCCATTTTTTTTATTGTTTTTCACAGAGCAAGGGATCGACATGATTTTTTGCATAGTGGTAGTTTAGGAGTCAGTGAATGACATAGGCGTTTTTTATTCCGGAAAAATGCATGATTCCTATGGAACTCTCCAGCGGGAACTGTACATTTTTCCGGGATAAAAGTAGTCTATGTGCTATTCCGGACTATAATCGATCTGTGTGCCAAATTTCAACCAGATCCGTTCAGCCGTTCTGAACAAACATCCATCTAAACATTCGCATTTATAATATTAGTAAGAAGTAAAATAAGGCATACCAACAGCACTACATGTTAAGACATTCCAACTTTCATATTATTTATTGTAAAACCGTGGTAAGTACCCCACCCACTTTTACCAAAACAATGGTACCCACTTTTACCAAAACCCCGGTTTTACCGAATCAGTGGTACTGCCCCGGGTTTACCAAATCGTGGTACTACCCCGGTTTTGACAAAACCGTGGTTCTACCATTATCGTTGTTCAACAGCCACGCTCCTCACGAGTTATACGCGTACATGCGCCGCTGCCTCGCTATGGAAATGGAAGTGATACAGACCGCCATGGGCACCCAGTATGTGGCACAGCCCCAGACCGAGAGGAAATATAGCGAGGTGAGTTAATGACATTGAATTGGGAAGGGTCCATATTCAAAAGTCATCTTATATCATAATAATACTAACTTTCCTATGATCCTGGGTCCTTTAGGCGTAGTGTGAAGAAGCTTCACAGCAGGTCGGCATGATTGTGTTGAGTAGCGAGGGATAGACTGTCTCCCGCTACTTGATACTCTATCTGGACGGCACTGCGCTTACCATCAGGTGTAGTGTGGTCACTTTGCCGCGCCAGAAAAAAAACTAGTCCTGTTGTAAACTTTGTCCCACTGCTGGGCAAGGACCTCCTCTACTAATGAGATCAGGCCTTAGTCCACCGCGCTGGCCTAATACGGGTTGGTGGACTTTATATACCTTCGAAATTCTTATGAGAATTCTCAGCTATGCCGGTTTCCTCACGAAGTTTTCCTTCACCGTTAAAGCAAGCCACTACGCCACCGTGGCGCAGTTGGCGAGTAGCCGGCTGTGAAACGAGAGGCCGTGGGTTCGATTCCCACACCGGGACAAATGTTTGTGTGACAGACAGATATTAGTGTCCGGGGTCTGTGTGTTGTGAGAGGGTGCGGTCTCTCTAGGTCCCTGATACCCACCGGCCATGACACAAGACTCGTATCTTAGTGTGGGGTCGGGGCTATGTGTGACTGCTGGGTGATATTTATTATTTGTTTGTAGCTCATCACTGGACTGCAGACCGTACGTCAGAAAGTCAACATGGCAGCGGAAGAAATCAGAAGCTTGCAGGCGAATATTGAAGCTTTCTCGCTCCAGTACCATGAGTGTTTGAAGAATAAAGGTACAAGGAAACCCAGACCCTAAACACGTAACAGACTTAACCCCATACTAGGCCAAACCTGTATGAAAGTGTATAGTCCCACACCCAAGCTCTAAACACCCACAAGTCACACACATAGTCCTGACCTTACTAGGCCTTTGTCAAGGTCTACGGTCCCACACCCAGGCTCTAGACACCCACAAGTCACACACATAGTCCTGACCTTACTAGGTCTTTGTCAAGGTCTACGGTCCCACACCCAGGCTCTAAACACCCACAAGTCACACACATAGTCCTGACCTTACTAGGCCTTTGTCAAGGTCTCAGTCCCACACCCAGGCTCTAAACACCCACAAGTCACACACATAGTCCTGACCTTACTAGGCCTTTGTCAAGGTCTACGGTCCCACACCCAGGCTCTAAACACCCACAAGTCACACACATAGTCCTGACCTTACTAGGCCTTTGTCAAGGTCTACGGTCCCACACCCAGGCTCTAAACACCCACAAGTCACACACATAGTCCTGACCTTACTAGGCCTTTGTCAAGGTCTACGGTCCCACACCCAGGCTCTAAACACCCACAAGTCACACACATAGTCCTGAACTTACTAGACCTTTGTCAAGGTCTACGGTCCCACACCCAGGCTCTAAACACCCACAAGTCACACACATAGTCCTGACCTTACTAGGCCTTTGTCAAGGTCTACGGTCCCACACCCAAGTTCTAAACACCCACAAGTCACACACATAGTCCTGACCTTACTAGGCCTTTGTCAAGGTCTACGGTCCCACACCCAGGCTCTAAACACCCACAAGTCACACACATAGTCCTGACCTTACTAGACCTTTGTCAAGGTCTACGGTCCCACACCCAGGCTCTAAACACCCACAAGTCACACACATAGTCCTGACCTTACTAGGCCTTTGTCAAGGTCTACGGTCCCACACCCAAGCTCTAAACACCCACAAGTCACACACATAGTCCTGACCTTACTAGGCCTTTGTCAAGGTCTACGGTCCCACACCCAGGCTCTAAACACCCACAAGTCACACACATAGTCCTGACCTTACTAGACCTTTGTCAAGGTCTACGGTCCCACACCCAGGCTCTAAACACCCACAAGTCACACACATAGTCCTGACCTTACTAGGCCTTTGTCAAGGTCTACGGTCCCACACCCAGGCTCTAAACACCCACAAGTCACACACATAGTCCTGACCTTACTAGACCTTTATCAAGGTCTACGGTCCCACACCTTGACCCTAAACACATAATATAACCCCATACTAGGCGAAGTCTGTATCAAGGACTATGGTCTCACACCCAGGCTCTAAACACCCACAATTCACACACATAGTCCTGACCTTACTAGACCTTTATCAAGGTCTACGGTCCCACACCTTGACCCTAAACACATAATATAACCCCATACTAGGCGAAGTCTGTATCAAGGACTATGGTCTCACACCCAGGCTCTAAACACCCACAATTCACACACATAGTCCTGACCTTACTAGACCTTTATCAAGGTCTACGGTCCCACACCTTGACCCTAAACACATAATATAACCTCATACTAGGCGAAGTCTGTATCAAGGACTACGGTCTCACACCCAGACCCTAAAGACACAACAGTCACACACATAGTCCTGACCTTACTAGACCTTTATCAAGGTCTACAGTCCCACACCCAGGCTCTAAATACCCAATAACCCAAATCACTATCTCCCTCGCTCGGCTGTACAGTAATGGACATCCTAAATGACGTCATAACTCATATAGTGCATCCTTTTCTGTCATTTGACAACAACCCCTTCCACCAATTTGGAATGATTGTTAACTTATTTCAGTAGATTTAAATTCTTTCGGTAGTGACTTATTGATAAACTTAAGCAGTCAATGTGGACTACCGACAGAAGTGGAAGCTTAGAACTTTGGAAACAATGTGGTCTTTTAACCGACTTAAAAAAAAGGAGGAGGTTAACAATTCGTTGGAATTTTTTTTTTTAGTATGATGATTACTCGAAGACGCCTGGGCAGATTCGAGAAATTCTTTTTTTTTTGTTTAAAAGGGTGTACTTCCCAGGTGGTCCCATTATCACCAAGTCAGAATCTGATGATGGGATCTCATAAAAATCGAGGGCAAACCTCAAATTTTATAGTGACGCATAATTTGTTTTTTATTAAGTCGGTGTACTTTTTATGAAACAGCATCCATGAAGTAGTAACTATTATTGTTTATGATTGGTTGCCAATAATTGTAGAACTACATAGGCGTTTTTATCGTGGCACGGCAAGGTGACCACACTGCACCTGATGGTAAGCTCAGTGCCGTCCAATTAGAGTATCGGGTAGTGGGAGACGATCTATACCTCGCTACTCAACACAATCATACCGGCCTGCTTCTTCACACTACACCATGGGCAAGGTGAAGAAGTGGTCTAGGGTCTAGTATCAGAGTACACAGAACATCGTACCCCAACTCTAGACCCTCACAAAAACCGGATGTACACTGGCTGATCCCAGAACGCGACACACTTGCGTGTGCCACAATGGCGGGTACATCCTGTGTATGGTGGCCGCTATCCGGACGGATATGAATATCCTACCACCAGCAAAATCGTGTTTATGTCAACAGTAAAATAATCTGAGCGTGATGGTAACTCATTGCCTTTTCCCCATCACAAAAGTGATCGATGTGCTTTGAAACTTCTCACTTCAATAAAAAGTTTTTAATTCATAAAAAGCACACAGACTTCAATAAACAACAAATTATGAGTCCCTATAAAATTTGAGGGTTCTCATCATCAGATCCTGACTTGGTGCCAATGAGACCACCTGGGAAGTATACCATATTAAACAAAAAAAGAATTTCTCGAATCGGTCCAGGCGTCTTTGATTAATCGGGGAACATACATAGAAAAAGATACCAACGAATTGAGAACCTCCTCCTTTTTTTGAAGTCTGTTAAAATATGTGTATTTGTTCTCAGGTCACATGAACTACCTTCAACAGTCGATGACGAATGAACGCCGGGACTTGGTGGCCTGTCTCCGGAGTCAAATAGAGGAGACAGAGAGAAAGCTGAACGCCTTTGTAAGTTGTTTTATCCTGGCACGGTAGTGACCACACTGCACCTGATGGTACTCAGTGCCATCCATTTAGAGTAGCAAGTAGCGAGAGACAGTCTATCTGTGCCTACCATCAGGTGCAGTGTAGTCACTTTGCCGTCCCAGAATAAAACGTAAATTATGGATGGCCCCTTATGGCAGGACAATGTCTGCCCACCAGTATTCTAATATCTCACTATCCATGATTCTTCCACCAGGTTGCCCAGATCAGCCAGTCGCAGATCGAGCTGGTTGACCACATGAAGGACAACATCGCGACCCTACGTCAGCTCCAGAGCCAGGTCTTGGACGACGAGCTGATCAAGTGAGTGGCAACTTAAAACCTCCAAGGGTTAGAGATCCCCAAACTCTATTTTTAGTGCCTCGATAAGCAGACGAGCAGACGGGCCACCTGATGGTAAGTAGTCACCGCCGCCCATAGACTTCTGCAATGCCAGGGCACAGCAAAACCGCTGCCTACCGTTGAACCTCGATAGACAGACGAGCAGACGGGCCACCTGATGGTAAGTAGTCACCGCCGCCCATAGACTTCTGCAATGCCAGGGCACAGCAGAGCCGCTGCCTACCGTTGAACCTCGATAGACAGACAAGCAGACGGGCCACCTGATGGTAAGTAGTCACCGCCGCCCATAGACTTCTGCAATGCCAGGGCACAGCAGAGCCGCTGCCTACCGTTATTTAATCAAGTGTTCATTCACCAGATGGAAACGCGAGCAGCAGCTCAGCGGCAACGGGGTTCCGATGCAATCGAACCTGAACACGATCCAGGAGTGGTGCGAGCTGCTCGCCGACCTGATCTGGAGCACGCGGCAGCAGGTCAACAACGTCACCAGGATCAACACCAAGACCATCGTGGAGCTGCGGCAGCCGCATCTGGCAGAGATGCTGGACGACATGAGCAAGCAGGTATGTACTACGGTCACTTGGTGTGAGGTTTGATCGCACATCTAATGCTGGTATGCTAAGCGACCACCGTACACAGGGTGTAAAACCCGCCATAGTGGCACACGCAAGTGTGTCGCATTCCGGGATCAGCCAGTGTACATCCGGTTATTGTCGGGGGTCTAGAGTTGGGGTACTATGTTGTGAGTACCCTGACACTAGACCCTCGACCGCTTCTTCACTTTCTTGCGTAGTATGAAGAAGCAGGCCGGCATGATTGTGTTGATAGGATAGATCGTCTCTCGCTACTCGATACTCTAATTGGACGGCACTGCGCTTACCATCAGGTGCAGTCTGTTCACTTTGCCGTGCCAGGATAAAAAAAATAGTTACTCAGTGCCTTTTTTTGACCTGGCAAGACAATCTATCCTCCACTATTCAACACATGCCGGCCTGCTTCTTCACACTACGCCATGAGCAAGAAATTGAAGCGGTCGAGGGTCTAGTGTCAGAGTACTCAGAACATCGTTCCCCAACTCTAGACCCCCGACACAAACCGGATGTACACTGGCTGATCCCAGAACGCGACTCTCATGCGTGTGCCATTTTGGCGGGTTTTACACCATGTGTACGGTGCGAGCTATCCACTAGGATTTGAATATCCTAGTGGATACCATAATAATTATATTACAACAAGAAACCTTAAAACTAGAGTAAGTTACAATAGGCAGTCTTATCATCATCATCTTGACAGCCTGACAGCCTCCGTGGCGCAGTAGCCGGCTTTGAAACGAGAGGCCGTGCGTTCGATTCCCACACCGGGACAAATGTTTGTGTGACACAGATATTAGTGTCCGGGGTCTGTGTGTTGTGAGAGGGTGCGTCTCTCTAGGTCCCTGATACCCACCGGCCATGACACAAGACTCGTATCTTAGTGTGGGGTCGGGGCTGTGTGTGTGACTGTTGGCTGTTATTATATTAGTATCCGGGGTCTGTGTGTTGTGAGACGGTGCGTCTCTCTAGGTCCCTGATACCCACCGGCCATGACACTAGACTCGTATCTTAGTGTGGGGTCGGGGCTGTGTGTGTGACTGTTGGCTGTTATTATATTAGTATCCGGGGTCTGTGTGTTGTGAGACGGTGCGTCTCTCTAGGTCCCTGATACCCACCGGCCATGACACTAGACTCGTATCTTAGTGTGGGGTCGGGGCTGTGTGTGTGACTGTTGGCTGTTATTATATTAGTATCCGGGGTCTGTGTGTTGTGAGACGGTGCGTCTCTCTAGGTCCCTGATACCCACCGGCCATGACACTAGACTCGTATCTTAGTGTGGGGTCGGGGCTGTGTGTGTGACTGTTGGCTGTTATTATATTAGTATCCGGGGTCTGTGTGTTGTGAGACGGTGCGTCTCTCTAGGTCCCTGATACCCACCGGCCATGACACTAGACTCGTATCTTAGTGTGGGGTCGGGGCTATGTGTGTGACTGTTGGCTGTTATTCATTTATCCTTAAAGGCGATCTCCGCGCTGCACGATCTCATATAATTCTATATTTGTTTCAGGTGACAGGTTTATTGTCCACGCTGGTGACTTCAACCTTCGTTATTGAGAAGCAGCCTCCCCAGGTCATGAAGACCAACACACGGTGAGTCATACAGGATTGGGTCTCTGCTGGATCTCAGACAGGTTCGGCGTGATTGTGTTGAGTAGCGAGGGATAGACTGTCTCTCGCTACTTTATACTCTATCTGGACGGCACTGCGCTTTCCATCGGGTGCAGTGTGGTCACTGGTCACTTTGCCGCGCCAGAATTAAAAAAAAGCGTCGCGGTACATTAGTAGTTAAAAACACGCGGGGTTTCATATACAGGTGCTAGCCCACTTGAAAATATTTCACTTTTAATAGGGTAGTTGACAGTAAGTGAAAACCTGATAGAATTTTGTTTTTTATTATAGATTTTAGTTTAAAAATATCGAAAATAAATCAATTTGTTAATTCATATGTGATTATTTAATATTTTCAAGAAACAAATATGTAAAAACAAAGCATTTGTCACGTGACATGAAACACAAATCAGTCATGCATGACGTCACCGTTCGAAACATCTAAAACGCTGAGCCAAAAGTTCTTGTTTTGCGGATGGTGACGTCACACGAGAGGCCATGACTGTTGGTAGCGTTTTGGAGGGAAAAATAAAGTTGTTTTATAAAAATGCAAATTAAATCTTGAAAACTTATGTTTTATGTTTATTAATAATATTTTAATAATATAGACCATGAAGAATAAAATAAAACGGTTTCCCAAAAACAGTGAACTAGCCTGTTAACACAGGATGTTTATAAAAAATATATATTTTGTACAGATTCACAGCGACTGTGCGTCTGCTCGTCGGCGGGCAGTTGAATGTCTACATGACGCCGCCACGAGTTAGCGTGAGTATATTTTTAGCAACTGATAAACAGTGTCTCAATAAAACGCAGATGATAAGTCGTAGTGAAGTCTATATTTGGACAGAGTAACGTCATGTCCCGTAGTAACAACCAACTGCCGAACAATTATTCTGACACCCTATTTATACCTTTATACAAATGTATCAAATCAGCAATATTGAGTATGTTTGAGGACAGTAAATTATTGTATCTGTATATATAAAAGAAGAAACTGACTGACTGACTGACTGACCGATCAACGCACAGCCAAAACGGCTGGGGTTAGAGACTTGAAATTTTGACAGTAGGTACCTTTTATGACGTAGGCATCCACTAAGGAAGGGTTTTTGGAAATACCACCCCTAAGGGGGTAAATTAGGGGAAGAAAGTTTGTATGAAAATATGTCATTTTTGCAGTTAAACGCATGAAATTTGGTATTTGGCCTTGCAGTTAAAAATTAAAAACACATATTTCAGGGTTTTTGGAAATTCCACCCCTAAGGGGGTTAAATAGGGTAAGAAAGTTTGTATGAATTGGTATTTTGTAGTGTATACTTTTTGTCTCAAACATGACCTCCAAGCGGGCGGAGCCGCGAGCAACAGCTAGTAATTATATAAATAAATAATCAGTAATTATAATTAGTGTTTCTGGTGATATAAACCAATAATCAAGATGTGACGTCATATCCGTCGGATGTCTTCTACGTAGTACTGCTGGTACTTGTTAACACAACATACAAAAAAGGGTACTTAATGTGGGTACCTTCAGTAGCACATAAATGATGAATACGATAGTGATCAATATAACAACTTAGTGCTTAAGATTCACAACTCCATGTCAAGATGTACCACTACCACTATGTAAGTCTCAAGTACGCACGGACAGCATGACCCTCTATGCTGAACTGCCACCACACCAATAGTGGTGTGGGAACAAATCACATTAATACTTTTTGATTACTAGCACGTATATTTATTATATTTTTCTATTTAGCAAGTTGCCATTTTGTAAAATATTTTATTTATTTATTTATGCTTTATTGTACACCAGAATACAAATATTAACAGTACATTGCAATAAACTTAAAGTAGAATGTACAGACGGCGGTCTTATCACTAACTGCGATCTCTTCCAGACAACCTTTACATGGATTCGATTTGAAGAGAAACAAAAGTAATAGGTGGTCATCGTTGGGAAATAGACATACTATGATGTACAACAAAATACATAGACATAACATACATACTTCATACTATAATATACTACATAAATTAAATATCTTTATATTATATTCTATATATTTTATTCCATTTTCTATTTCGTTATTGTGTTTTCATATTCCGCTTTACACTTTCTACATGTGAGGGGATTAAATATGTGCTCCGTAAATACTTTATCATTTAAATTTTCTCCCACAGTGGTATAGGACGATGTGAACTGATTACACAACACACGTCCGTATGGTGGACAGTCTGAGAATCGACTGTGATCTAGAACGCCTGAGCACTCTCCTTTATTGCAAATCTTTAACCCCACTCAGTTGTTAATTATTGACCTACCCGCAGATAATCAAATCACCCTCGATATCGGCAATAAATGAGAACTACCCTACAACAATTAATTCACATCACAACAACGAACAAAAGTGCTATGAACCGTAGTTAGAAGCACACCCCTTGGTTATAAATTTATTCCTAACTATATTATATATGAGTTGTACCAAAGTCGGCAAAGTAGGTAGTTGGGCAAAAATTAAAATATATGTGCCAATATAGGAAATTAAATTCTGCATCGACTATTGCATTGTTTTATAATAGGCTATTTGACTAATTTTCGAAAATGATTTAAAACTATTATTTATTACATAATAAGCACACTATATTGATATTTCCGGGAAATCTACTGTATTTTGAATAAAAATCAATGTTAAAGTTTAAATCTCCAAAACCGCGGCAAAAACGCTATTTCTGTAATGGCGCTGATCATATGACACGTGTGACGTCACATGCAAGTAAACAAGCTAATAATGATAAGCAAAGCTATTATATTATCATAAAACTGCTTCAAAAATAGATCAGCAATAAAATTTATCACCCAGAAAACATAAAATGCGAACTAAAATCACTCGAAGAAACTATGTTTACTTGCGTGTGACGTCACCAGAGTTGCAACCAATCACAGAGTGTTCACATCACATATAAAATTAAAAAAAAATGTTGTACTTTATTTCGTTTAATTTGCAAAAAATATACATTATTTTGTTTAAAATTAAGTGAAATATGGTTTTTAAAGCTATTATCTAACAGGATGACCACAATTTGTAGTGTATTTTCAATGTTGTCAAATAGCCTATTAAAACGGCTGTAAAACCTTCTGATACACAGAACGAAAGTTGCTTTAGAACCAAAGTCGGTCTTTTAAACTATCAACTAATCAAAAGCGTCTGTCAAGTCAACAGTCCTATTTCTCATGAAGTCAATAACAATCAAAAATGGCAAACTTACTTTATTACCAAAATCTTACCTTAGTTGGGTTCAAACACGGCGATCTAGACAATTTGAAAGATTATTCACTGTTAAACTTATTTTTTTATCATTTTAAATATCAATAACTAGCTGTTGCTCGCGGCTCCGCCCGCGTGGATGTCATGTTTGAGACAAAAGTATACACTACAAAATACCAATTTTCATGCATTTAACTTCAAAAATGAAGGATTTTCATACAAACGTTCTTACCCTATTTTACCCCCTTAGGGGTGGTATTTCCAAAAACCCTTCCTTAGTGGATGCCTACGTCATAAAAGGTACCTACTGTCAAAATTTCAAGTCTCTAGCCCCAGCCGTTTTGACTGTGCGTTGATCGATCAGTCAGTCAGTCAGTCAGTTTCTTCTTTTATATATACAGATAGATTAAAGTTAAATATTCAGCGAAATTGTTTTTCGACTTACACGAAAGTTATAATTTTTTTTTTATTTTGCCAAAATATATGTCAGCCTCATTTTACTGACATTGGTTTTATACGACTCATTATATCCAGAATAGTTCAAATATGTTTTTAGACTCTCGCGATTTGAATACATATTATAAAATTAGGAACGGGTCTTAATCGCGCAATATTTTAATGGTATAAATACCACAATTATTTCCCGACGTTTCGACCGAGTTGCATCGGCCGTGGTCACGGGCTGACTGAGTAGATTTAGTGCCGTCTTGGTAAGGTGGGCTTTCGTGTGGTGGGAGTATCGGTAACCAGTTTAGTGGGGGTTTTGATAACTACCTTCCCTTGGTTTTTATTTTTATTTTTGTGGTAGTTATACCATTAAAATATTTAGTTCAAATATGTTTTTCTTTCCAAAATTGGTTCTAGGTGTTTTTGAAGTTATACTTCTTTTCGTTATGAAAAAATGTTGAGAGTGAAATTTTAAGATGCGCGCGCATACCGTCACACAAAAGTAACTGATTATTTACTATTCGTAAATATTAGTGAAAAAATTGTGCTTATTTACTTTCTCAAGTGCTCCAATATAATTGAGGTTAACTATCCGTATGTAATATTTATTGATATAAATTAAAATATTATTAATATTTGCATGCAGTTAAAAACTATTTTTTAATGATGCCAAAGAAGTATAACTTCTCACGCGGGTACACGCATCCATTTTTTTATATTTATTTTCAAGTAAAAACGACGACTACCCCTTATTTGACAGGTCGTGATAATATCCGAGCAGCAAGCCCAGTTGCTCTTGAAGAGCGAAACCCAGGCTGGCAAAGGAAAGCAACCGGTGGAATGTGGAGACATCCTGAACAACACCGGCACTATGGAGTACCAGCCAACTAGCCGACAGCTCAGTGTTAGCTTCAGGTCAGGGTTGAGGAGTTTGGTGATGATAATAATAATAAATAACACCCAACAGTCACACACACAGCCCCGACCCCACACTAAGATACGAGTCTTGTGTCATGGCCGGTGGGTATCAGGGACCTAGAGAGACGCACCCTCTCACAACACACAGACCCCGGACACTAATATAATAACAGCCAACAGTCACACACATAGCCCCGACCCCCACACTAAGATACGAGTCTTGTGTCATGGCCGGTGGGTATCAGGGACCTAGAGAGACGCACCCTCTCACAACACACAGACCCTGGACACTAATATAATAACAGCCAACAGTCACACACACAGCCCCGACCCCACACTAAGATACGAGTCTTGTGTCATGGCCGGTGGGTATCAGGGACCTAGAGAGACGCACCCTCTCACAACACACAGACCCTGGACACTAATATAATAACAGCCAACAGTCACACACACAGCCCCGACCCCACACTAAGATACGAGTCTTGTGTCATGGCCGGTGGGTATCAGGGACCTAGAGAGATGCACCCTCTCACAACACACAGACCCTGGACACTAATATCTGTTTGTCACATTTGTCCTGGTGTGGGAATCGAACCCACGGCCTCTCGTTTCACAGCCAGCTACTCGCCACGTCACGGATGCTGTCAGTGATGGTGATACACTCACGCTGTCCCCGAAGGGGTAGGCAGAGATGTAACCAGTACACTTCGAGGCATTTATTACAGTCCCATATGATAGGGGCGAGCCTGTCCACACCGGGCACAATTCCAGACTCCGGGCTGGTACTGAGTATTTCTTAATAAAAAACCCCAAAGTAGGATCACATAGAGGATGGGGTCTAGTGTTGGGGTACGATGTTCTGAGTATTCTGACACTAGACCCTCGACCGCTTCTTCACCTTGCCTCATGGTGTAGTGTGAAGAAGCAGGCCGGCATGATTGTGTTGAGTATAGGACAGATTGTCTCTCGCTACTTGATACTCTAACTGGACTGAACTGCGAACCATCAGGTGCAGTGTGGTCACTTTGCCGTGCCAGGATAAAAAAATGTTCGCCCCCTATTATGGGACCGTAATTTTAAAAGTGGATGTACTGGTTACACCTCTGCCTACACCTTCGGGGATTACAGGCGTGAGTGTATATCTGTGTATAAATTTAACCGTCCATTTATCCCCCAGGAACATGCAGCTGCGCAAGATCAAGCGTGCCGAGAAGAAAGGCACCGAGAGTGTCATGGATGAGAAGTTAACGCTGCTATTCCAGTCGCAGTTCAATGTCGGCGGGGGGGAACTGGTGTTCCAGGTGAGATCATGTATATAGCACATGCCAAACGGTTAACCAGGTCACTGGGTCACAAAGTGTTTATTGAAGTAAAACTTCTTTAGAATCGTTGTGATTTGAAACTCGATGAAACGAAAAAAGCGTCAGTAAAAAGAGACAAACACATAAATCTATAGGACTACGCCTACGAGAGAATGAGACAGAATATATATTCGAGGGGAGTTGGATCGAGTGGGATCGGTTGGGATCGTGTGGGATGGGGTGGGATCAATTAGGATCGAGTGGAATCGAATTGGTTACTGTTATTGCCTTGTTCTTTAATGGTTTTGAAATGTTTTAGTAGTTGTTAGTACTTAGTACGTGCCTGCGTATTACAAAGCTTACTCGTAGGTAACTTTACTGAAGTTACACTTCTACCGTGTGTGTATTGCACACACACACACACTTTTTGTTTTTTTTTTATTTTATTTTATGTTACACCAACGACATGTCACGTCATGTCATGGGAAAATTCACAATATGAAATGCCTTTACATGTGTATACAACAATTAAAAGTTTCAGAGCAAGAATTAGAAAAAATAAATAGATTACACGAAAAGTATACATACAACATTAATAATACATACATATACACTCACGCCTATAATCCCCGAAGGGGTAGACAGAGGTGTATGTAACCAGTACACCCACTTTTCGCCAAATTTCGGTCCCATAATGTGATAGGGGGCGAGTCTATCGCCATACCGGCACAGGTTCCAGACTCCGGGCCAATACTGAGAATTTCTAGATAGAAAAACCCAATATCACTTTACCCGACCCGGAGATCGAACCCGAGACCTCAGCATAGCAGTCGTAACGCATGCGCAATTACAACTGCGCCACCGAGGCAGTCTAACATAACATTAATAATATAGTTAATTAATAAGCTAATTGCTTAAGAATGAGTTTTTTTTTATAGTATAGTATAGTCCGACAAACGAGCCCGTGGGTCACCTGATGTTAAGTGATCTCCACCGCCCATGAACATACACAATACCGAAAGTATCATGTATGCGCTGTCGGCCTTAAAGGACAGGAATAGGGATTAGGGAAGGGAAGGGGGAATCTGGGCCTCCGGATATCTCACTTACCATACGAAACACGACAGTAACTGTCACTTTACGTTGGTTTTCTGTGAGACAGTGGTACTACCCCGGTCGAGCCGGCCCATTCATGCTATAGACAAATATGTCTCCCTGTAGTTATAAGTGTCCCTATGTTAAATTTATGTGTTATTGCATGTACTATCTGCCATCTGTCCAGAGACAATGGTCAAATAAAGTTATTTCTTTCTTGCAGGTGTGGACCCTATCGCTGCCTGTAGTGGTGATTGTCCATGGCAACCAGGAGCCCCACGGCTGGGCAACGGTCACGTGGGATAATGCCTTCAGCCCTCCAGGCAGGGTGCCTTTCGCTGTGCCTGATAAGGTATGATTTCTTTTGGTTGGTATATTAAAGGTACTCCTTTTGGCGCATTGGGGGAAAACTATAGATTTTAAAGACTGCCTCGGTGCCGCAGTTGTAATTGCGCATGCGTTACGGCTGTTGTACTGAGGTCTCGCGTTCGACCCCCGTGTCGGGTAAAGTGATATTGGGTTTCTATCTAGAAATACCTCAGTATTAGCCCGGAGTCCAGAACCTGTGCCCGGTATGGCGATAGGCTCGCCCCTATCACATTATGGGACCGAAATTCGGCGAAAAGTGGGTGTACTCCTCCGCCTACCCCTTCGGGGATTACAGGCGTGAGTGTATGTGTGTGTGTGATTTTTAAAGCATGAAATTAACACGGGCAGAGCCGCTGGCAACTAGTGGTATATTATTTGGAAGTCGATAAAAAATCTTTACGTACCATTAATAGTAGTTGTATGTTTTTGAAGTCGATATAAAATGATGTACTTTAACCAGTCACGTATCAATGGCATGCCGGCGAACCAAAAATACCGGAAACACTCGCCGTTCTTACATGCTATTTTAAACTTTAATACTATGGAAATAAAATTCATTTTAGCTTATATTTTACAGACTACTTATTACATTTTCTATAATAATGTGTGATGGTATATTTTCGGTGTCCAGGTGACCTGGGGCCAGCTGGCTGAAACCCTGAGCATCAAGTTCAGCTCGGCCACCGGCGGGAGTCTCTCGGAGGACAACCTTCGATTCCTCGCCGAGAAGATTTTCAGGTAAGGACCTTTTATTTTGTAGTTATTGTCACAATGATATAGTATTTTGTAAAATTTATTGAGCTTATACGACTATGCGATACGATTGTCCGACACGATTTGCGTCAAATAGCCGCTGTATAAAAAAACCGTAAGACACGCACGATACGACGCGATTATCCGAAACGATAGTTACAGCACCACTAAGATTGAACATGAACATTCACCGTAACTCCACCATCCGACAATACGACACGCAACACTAAGATACGACGCGACTATCCGACACGATATTCACAGTAACATTACTATACGACGCGATTACTTAACACGTCATAACACTAGGATCCGACATCACGACACGACTATCCGACACGACATTTACAATAACATTACTATACGACGCGATTACTTAACACGTCATAACACTAGGATCCGACATCACGACACGACTATCCGACACGACATTTACAATAACATTACTATACGACGCGATTACTTAACACGTCATAACACTAGGATCCGACATCACGACACGACTATCCGACACGACATTTACAATAACATTACTATACGACGCGATTACTTAACACGTCATAACACTAGGATCCGACATCACGACACGACTATCCGACACGACATTTACAATAACATTACTATACGACGCGATTACTTAACACGTCATAACACTAGGATCCGACATCACGACACGACTATCCGACACGACATTTCCCATATCGTATCGCACCCAACCGCTGGCAAGGACCTTCAATAGTTTGAGTGCAGTGTGTCCACCAGGACCTCGCTGCCGCTCAACACCATGGAGCTGAACTCGATGGCGGTGTCCTGGACCCAGTTCTGCAAGGACGCGCTGCCAGATCGCAACTTCACGTTCTGGGAGTGGTTCTACATGGTGGTGAAGGTGACCCGGGACTATCTGAGGGCGCTGTGGTGTGACCAGTAAGTGGTTCCAGGATATTGATTTTATCCTGGCAGGGTAAAGTGATGACACCTGATGGTAAGTGCCGTCCAGTTAGAGTATCGAATAGTGAGAGACAATCTATCCTATACTCAACACAATCATGCCGGCCTGCTTCTTCACACTACGCCATGGGCAAGAAGGTGAAGTGATCGAGGGTCTAGTGTCAGAGTACTCAGAACATCGTACTCCTACTCTAGACCCCTGACAAAATTCAAAGTCATTACTATGTATGATTGGATTTTATCATCAACAAAACACAGTGTCAGTCTGGAGTCAGGAATTATTTATTTTATTTTCCGTATTCCGGAAAATCGAAAATTTTACTGGTGGTAGGATATTCATATCCGCCCTGATAGCGACAACCTACACAGGGTGTCGCGTTCCGGGATCAGCCAGTTTACATCCGGTTTTTGTCGGGGGTCTAGAGTTGGGGTACGATGTTTGGCCATTTTACGGCCTTCTGAGTACTCTGACAATAGATCCTCGACCGCTTCTTCACCTTCTTGCCCATGGCGTAGTGAGAAGAAGCAGGCCGGCATGAGTGTATTGAGTAGCGGGGATAGATCGTCTCTCGCTACTCAGTACACTATTTGGACCGCACTGCGCTTACCATCAGGTGCAGTTTGGTCACTTTGCCGTGCCAGTATAAAAAAATCGTTCCGTTACTTTCCGGTTACCGGAAATACAGTTTATATAAAAATCTCTATTTTGATGTACGTGACAAAAAATTTATAGGATATATTGTGTTTCTCTACAGCTTGATAATGGGCTTCATCCAGAAGAAACAGGCCGAGGACATGCTGTCCAAGTGTCCCCCAGGAACATTCCTGCTGCGTTTTTCGGATTCAGAACTTGGCGGGATCACTATAGCGTGGACCGGGGGTATGTGATTTTTTAAATCAACCTTGTTTTTACAATGTCCCAATTAGGGATGTGCGAATATCGTTCGAATCGAATCGAATATTGATATTCAATTCGAACTTCGATTCGAATAAATCGAATTTTACGAATAATTTGAGAAATGCTGAATGCCCAAATCAGTTCTATCTTTTAAATAAAGTGCCATACACATATTTATAATTCATAAAATCTTTTTGAAGGTTATTTTAACAGAAAAATATTTTCCACTGCTGGTGATATTATATCTGTGAAACGGAACATTATTATCACCACATTCAGTAGCTGATTTGTTATTTTTAAACAAAAAATTGTAGCAAATTTTTAAACGTTGTATTTTATAATACTTCATTTGCTACAAAATTATATCTGTTGTTTTATTCTTATTTAAAAAGTGTGTGTGCAATACACACACGGTAGAAATGTAACTTCAGTAAAGTTACCTACGAGTAAGCTTTGTAATACGCAGGCACATACACGCGGATTCACACACATACTAAGTAATAACTACTAACATATTTCAAAACCATTAAAAACATAAACCCTAAACTCAAAACACTCAAAAATTCGCGTATAATTTAATATAAATAATATATAATAATACTAGCCCTGTATTAAACATTGTCCCACTGCTGGGCACGGGCCTCCTCTACTAATGAGAGGGGTTAGGCCTTAGTCCACCACGCTGGCCTAATGCGGGTTGGTAGACTTCACATACCTTCGAAATTCGTATAAGAATTCTCAGGTATGCAGGTTTCCTCACGATGTTTTCCTTCACCGTTAAAGCAAGCGATAATTAACATTTTAATACACACATAACTTTATAAAAGTCAGAGGTGTATGCCACTTGTGTTTCGTACGACTTTCGTCTTGACAGTCCGTACCGCAACCAACTCGGCTATCGCTGCTATGCTAATTTAATAATTCGAGAAAAATCTAATAATTCGTAATTTCGAATTATTCGCACACCCCTAAAAAAACGTGTCAACTACCATACTGTTCTTGGAGTAATAAAGATATTAAAATTGAAATTGAACCAACAGAAGGCAACGAGGTATTCAGCCTGCAACCGTTCACCTCCCGGGATCTGATACTACGGTCCCTCGCAGACAGGGTGTTTGACCTCACACAACTACAGTTCCTGTACCCCAATCTGCCCAAAGATGAGATGTTCTCCAAATATTACACCAAACCAGGTCAGTATAGTAGAAACTAGAAGTTTGCCCGTACCGTACACAGGGTGTCAAACCCGCCATGGTGTGTCGCGTGCGTCAGCCAGTGTACATCCGGTTTGTGTCGGGGGTCTAGAGTTGGGGTACGATGTTCTGAGTACTCTGACACTAGACCCTCGACCGCTTCCTCACCTTCTTGCTCATGGCGTAGTGTGAAGAAGGCTGGCATGATTGTTTTGAGTAGCGGGGGATGGATTGTCTCGCTACTCTAATTGGACGGCACTGCGCTACCATCAGGTGCAGTGTGGTCACTTTGCCGTGCCAGGAAAAAAAGCTGCCTTATGGACGCAGTACTGTGCTGAGGTGTCATTGGTTCCCGGGTAAAAGTGGGATCTTCACGGAAGTATCAGCCCGGAGTGTCTGGTATGGCGATAGGCCTTATCACATCATGGGACGATAATAAGTATTTTACAGTACACATTGTTTTGCACTTCATAATTCATAGCATAGTTTTATCCAGCACGGCAAATCACACTGCACCTGATGGTAAGCGCAGTGCCGTCCATTTAGAGTATCTAGAAGCGAGACAGTCTATCCCTCGCTACTCAACACAATCATGCCGGCCTGTTGTGTAGCTTCACACTACGCCTAAAGGATCCAGGATCATAGGAAGGGACACAGTAGCTGGCAAACTGTTCCATAGCTTGAAGTGTCAGCCCGGAGTCTGGAATTGTGCCCGGCATGGACAGGCTCGCCCCCTATTATATGGGACCGAACTTTTGGCGAAAAGTACTGTACAATAAATCCGTAAGCTATATCACTACAATCATTCCGTAGAGAACGAAATGTTGAAGAATGGTTACGTGAAGCCAGTACTGGTGACAACACTGCCTCCATACATGTCCTCCTCGCCATCGTACGCGCACTCCCCGGACTCGCACCGAAACACGCCCAGCGTGCAAAGCAGGTCAGTACACTACACTATAGTATACCATATGCCAGGGGTGGCTAAGCAGGCAAGGCAGCGGCTCTGCTGTGCCCTGTCATTTCAGAAGTCTATGGGCGGCGGTGACTACTTACCATCAGGAGGCCCGTCTGCTCGTCTGTCTAATCAGGCATTAAATAAAACTTTGTAACATAATTAAGTATCTAATAATGTTTGTCTAAGCATCAACTGATAATTATTAGTTGAAAAAATGCAGATCTTAGTTGGTTATAATCAACTAGAATAAATAAATAAACTAAGATCTGCCTATTTTTCAACTAATACTGGACAGGCGTTTATTAAAGTGATCTAAGATCTGCTATAGCATTTATCAACTAATAACTGCCTGCTTACTGTTGTCAACTAGTATTTGTCCGGGCATGTATCAAGTCACCATTTAAGATCTGCTATCATGATCACCATTATGATCTGCCTACTTACCATGTATCAACTAATATTGGCCAAGCACTTACTAGGTCACCATCTAAAGTCTACCATATCATTTTTCAACTAAGATATGCCTGGTTATCATCTATCATCTAATAAGTTAAATTAACATGTGGTTACTAAAAATTTGTTAACTAATATTTGCTCAAACATGTATTAAATTATCATTTAATACCATAGTATCTATCAACTAAAATTGACCTGTTGACCACATTTCAATTAATATTTGTCAAGGCATCAATTAAGTTTCCATCTAACATCCAGTTTCTCATAATATATCAACTAATTATTGACAAATCACCAACTAACGCCAAAACTATGTAGTATATTATCATATAATTGCTGTATCAACTAATATTCTGTAAAGTAAATATTTGTAAGTGGTAGAGCCACGCTGTAGACATATTTGTCTACAGCATGAATGGGCCGGCTCGACCGGGGTAGTACCACTGTCTCACAGAAAACCAACGTAAAGTGACAGTTTACTGTCGCGTTTCGTATGGTAAGTGAGATATCCGGAGGCCCAGATTCCCCCTTCCCTTCCCTAATCCCTATTCCTGTCCTTTAAGGCCGACAGCGCATACATGATACTTTCGGTATTGTGTATGTTCATGGGCGGTGGAGATCACTTAACATCAGGTGACCCACGGGCTCGTTTGTGGGACTATGAAATAAAAATAAAAATAAATAAATAAAGTATTTGTTAAATTACACCATCTAACATCTGCCTGCTAAACATCTATCAACTAACACCTGCCTACTTACCATGTTTCAACTAATACTTGCCAAAGAGGCGATTAAGTTTCCATATAACATTTGTGAAATATAGTAGTATATTACTGTATAATGCATCCATTTAAGACATTTTGATTAATTGTGCAACACATTGAAGTTCTTGTGTATAGTTTTTAATCATCTTTTATCATCTAACAACTGCCCAAACATTTAAAAATCATTTTTTTTGTAGAATAAGACCAAAGATCTATAGATGTAGTCTGCCTAAATATTTTTTATGTTGTTTTCTTTTGTTTTTTATTGTTTTTTTTTCTCTTCCCTAGGTACATGATTGATTTTTGATGCACTATCTATATCAAGAATATATTGACACGTTTTAATTTGTTTAAAATTAAGTTCATTTTATCTTTTAATAGTCACATCCTGGGTTTATAAGTTTTTTTTTTATTTTAAATTTAAGTTAACCTAGTTATTTAGAGAGTGTGGAGAACTTGGCAAAAAGTGTTAAGGAATTTAGTAGTTTTTTCGGGAATTAAACGAAATAAAAAAGTTTTTTTGACCCCGAAATCAATCAAGTTACTTCTGCCGTTATCCAAAAATAGGTTGTGATATTCGCGAACATGTTTTTTATATAAAAAAAACTATGTTCGATATTTCGGAAGTAAAAATTATAGCTTTTTGCCCAGTTTTCCAATATAAAACATCTATTCTCTTTTTCTAGCTGCGGAACAACTATTTTGCAACTATAAATATGGACTTTATCGTAATTTTAAATGTGCGGTTTTGGTGCAATATGATTTTTTCGACGTTACGACTCATTTGTATGAAAACGGCAATATGCGATTTATTGACAGATCATCAACTATTAAAGGACCAATTCTCGTAATATGATTGAAGGTTAACGGTAGACAGCGGCTTTGCTTTGGCATTGCAGAAGTCTATGGGCGGCGGTGACTACTTACCATCAGGTGGCCCGTCTGCTCGTCTGTCTATCCAGGCACTAAAAAAACATTGATATAATGGGCTAATTATTAATTACGTAAAAACAATTTTTGTTTTTGAACTCCCTTCCTCCATGTAAGGAATAAGTCTAGGTCTTCCTTCCCCCTTCTTACGTAAGATTTTACCTATAATTATGTTTTATAGTTGTTAGAAGAGCATCAGTTGCAATGCTCATTGTTTGACATAAATCAAATATTTATTACATAAAACAATAACTATGCACATTCAGACGAGAAAAATATTACGTAAGAATTAGGAGTGTGCGAATCGTATATTAATATTATTATATAACTTACGAATTATTCGTTCCGATTAATATTCGATTCGGAACTATCGAATAATTCGAATTTTCGAATATACTAGTGATGGCGTACTTTGAAATGAAACAAAACTCATTCATTTTTATTGTGGGGTGTTTACTATTTAAACAAACTAATGTTCTGTTGTTATTATTATTTTCGAATAATTCGGCATTTTTCGAATTATTCGTAAAATTTCGAACTATTCGAAAATTCTAAATATAATAATTTTCGAATAATTCGATTGAAGTTTGAATATTAATATTCGATTCAGAACGAATAATTCGTAAGTTAGAATTACTCGCACACCCCTGGCAAGAATGAGTTTTACCCTCTCCCCCGAGATAAGCTCATGTAGAGATATCTTACACCCTTTCCTCCTTGGGGCCCCTAGGTAATTGATAAATATGATTTTGAATTAACTAACATTTTATTTATTTTTGGAAGGCTAAGAGACTAATAAGGAATACATTCTATGATATAAATTATAACAAAGTGACCACTGCTACTGATGGACATTGCCGTCCGGTTAGAGTATCAAGTAGCGAGTCTTATCGACCTGAAAACTCTTGTATCTATCACATCGCATTTCGCCGTTTTCGTCGCATTAAAGCATAATATTTATCGTTGTTTCGTCGAAAAATGTCTCAAGTATGCGATTGGCTTGAAAACAGTATTAAATTGTTCGTTTTAAATTATCTTTCCATTATGCATTTATGTTAGTTAAGGTCTGTCTTGTGAAATTGTGAAATATGTCCAATATATATTTACACTAGTATCTATTAATAAAAAATGTATACAATTTTTATAATAATTTTAATTCTATGTTATATTTTACAGTATTTTTATTCAAAAATTAGATTAGGTTATTTGATAAAGCGACGGTGCGCGGTTTTTCTGATTAAAATCAAATATCGTTAGAAAAAAAAATTGTCAGCTTGAAAAAAGTGAACGGGTTAAAAAATCTGTGTAAATGTTAAAAAATATGGCTCCTAGGAATATAATAAAAACTAGGACACTAAATAGGTTTTCATCCCATTTACCCATCAATGTCCACCCAATAAAACCTAGTAGTTATCAATTCTAAATATATCAATATTATTGGCAAAATTACTTAAGACTGCACTGAGAAAAACTATACGCTAACTGATTGAAGTGCAAACTGAACTTGAATTGGGCACGAACAGGGCTAGACTAACCTCTGGAACGCCGAGGCTCGCCCTTTTATTACATTCACCCCGATTAATAACTTATCGATCTACCCGTACTTATTTAAAGACCCCCGATATTTCTAATAAACAGGGTCTACCCTAAACAATAATTGTTTATTTATTTAAAGCCGTAACAAACGGCAGTCAATATATTTTTATTAAAAACTCATGAAAATTGTGGGTAGTTTAAAATCTTGTTTTGAAAAATATTATGTCATTAATATAAACGCACACCTTGAATGTAGTTAGGAATGAATGTAATGGGATACCGAATCTATATCAGGCATTTTTTTTAATAACTGGAAGTAGGTAAATAACACTCGTAAAACCACTGACTTATATTCTATAGAAACGAACTGTCGAACAAAAAAGATGTTCCGATAACCTTGTCCGCCCACTAATGCCATCTATCATTTTACTAAGAACTATTTGGAAGTAAAACTCCTGTCACTGTCTCTCGAACGGGACTTTCCGCGCGCCAAAACGGGACAAACTATATAATGAATTTGTTTTGAAATATAGACTTCCAGTATTCGAAATTGAAATTAATTAATATTTATTGATATTACGTTCTAAACGTTATAAAATTATGTTATTTACCTTATATACTATTAACAGTTTCACTGTAAATCAATTTAAGGCAGATTTGTTCGGGGATGTCGCTATAAATAACTATAATTAAACTGGTGTGCATTCGTAGATGGCATGAAGCATACTAACGTCGGTGTGGAGTATACACCTCAACTCGGTGGAACATAACGTTTGTTCTGGTCGCCGCATCTAGTACGTAGTACATATAGATCGCTGCGTAAAACAAACGAATTTGAAACATAAATTCAGGTGATAAGGTCTTTTTAAAAAATTATATTTAAGGTCACGGAAATAATATTTACAAATCTTAATACTGAAATAGATCTCTGTATGTAGAATGACTGTAACTTTATTTCAATTAGCCTGAGAGTGTGTGTTGAATAAATATCTTATCTACACTCGATCAGAGTCGAAAATACCGTGCACCGTTGTAATGTACTAAAAATTGTCACAAAGTCTGATGCTCTTAACATATCGAAAAAACTTATTAAGGGGGTAAAAAATTAGTTACTGATATCAATACTCTAATAAACACACCAAAACTATCCATGACTGAAACAAAAGAGTGTTTTTTATGTTTTTTTTAGTTTTTACTCTTTGATGACGTTTTCCAAACTGATCTTTCATTGTATAAAAACACTAGTTAACAAATTAAATCCAAATACATTGCCCCTTGTTGTATATATTGTTTGAAATCAGGGTCTCAACGAATTTATAAAACAAAATTTTTGTAACTGAAAAATATGACTTAAAACAAAATGTCATTGGTTATTTTTGGCGCAAAAACAAAAAACGTGTAAAATCGACATTTATGGCATAGAAACATATTTATATGGAATTACGTAGTTAATATTAACATTTCAGGCATTTTTGGGTAAAAAAAAACTAAATGTATTTTTTTCTATACAGGTCAATTAAAATGAATTATTACCGTCCTTTATTGTTTATTATACAAAAATTTGTACAAAAAAACAGTTTCAACGATTTTTAGAATATAAAAAAAACAGATGTTTTTATGGTACTGACTATAGATGCGTAAAATCATAAAATATAAAACATGGTTCCTAGTTCAGATTATCGCTCGAATATTGCTAAATTCATTTGAAAGAAATTGTGGCTGCATATTATTATTAACTATATCACATTGTAAAAAAAATGAATTTAATAATTTTTTATGTTGTATGAATATATATTTAAACTTAATTATTTTACTAATTGGGTCCATTTATGGCATTTTTCATATTAAAAATGTTAGTATACTTCAGATAAATTATTTTAAGAAAATATATTTTTTAATCTATCTCAGAACTAGCGTACAGCGACGCCATTTTCCAATATGGCGTTTACTTATTAGTTGTACAGAAATCTCAGTATTTGTAATTAGTATAAGATACCGGACCAGAGATTTTGGCGGGTTTTTATTGAAATATAAAAATATTTTCCAAAGTTTTTTTACACATAAATGTTGTGTAAAAACATGTCTGCATTTATATAAAAAATTGTTAAAAACCCCACTAAATTAAAAAAGGTTTTTCTCATATTTATTTTGATTTAATTCAAAAAGGTTGTATGTGAGTTCAATATTTTTTTTATTCGGTGCTAATTCTTTTCTGTATTAAGTTTAAAATCATGACATATTAGGTAATTGCTAGTAAATAAGTATTAAAATAGTGGTAACCAGAGCGGAGTAAACGAAATTTGAGGTCTATAAAATATCAATTTATAAATTGAATTTGACGAGTTGTTAATTTTTTTGCGTTTTTATCTTTTCCAAAAAACTTTTAAAATAGTATCATTGTTTAAGGTGTAGTTTTTTTACGTATAAGACAAAAATAAGTGGTTAAAAATGAATGTATAGGTGTATTTAGTATGACGTAAAGACACGTTTTTATATTACGTCAATTAATTGTTATATCTAGTTAAATTTAAGTTTTGCCAACGCTGCTTTTAATCCGCCATCTTATAGTCGTTTTTTTTAAATACGTTCGTTATTACTTACTACGTTCGTTACACATTTCTAACTTAAGAAATGTTTTAGTAACGAATTTTACATATTTTTATTTCTAAAAAAGTTTTTTTAATTTTTTTTATGCAAACATCCCCCTTAACGTATGCATTGCATATTAAATGATTTTTCTCCAACCAGAGGGCAATGGGACACTGCAGTGTTGGCAAAACGACCCCAATTGACTTTGATGTATTTTATCGAATTTATGAATGAATCGGAAAATGTTGGAAAAAATGTTTCTCTCAATATGGATGTGACTATTAATATTAAGCGGTCTCGCATATACCTTATTACCTCTAACTACGAAAACTAGAAGATAAGTCATGTTATTTCAGCCACAGACAAGCTGTGACTAGAATTTTTTGTGGTACGGCAAAGTGAAAACACCTGACGGCACCGTCCAATTAGACTATCAAGTAGCAAGATACTGTACCTCGCTACTCGAAACAATCATACCGGCTGAGTACACTACGCCTTCGTTTTCCATAGTCAAATATACCATCACATAATTCCAGTTCTAAAGTACTGAGACTTAACAAAACAAGTCTTCAAACAACCCAATCTACATGGTGTTGCATAAAGGTGGTATTACGGAAAGTTCCTCGTATAGTTAGCGATCCAGTAACTTATTAGTTAAAAAATAATTGATAATTTTTCTTGTCATTTTTGTAGCGCAATGTTAAAATTGCATTTAAATCTCTTGGTAAATTATCATATAACTAAGTATTAGACATACTTACACACTGCCAAAATAGTTCGTTAGCATTTATCATTAGCTCCATGGGTAATAAAATGAATGATTTCGAATTTCAGTTACTCAGATTAGGTTTATAGGATTTTTAACTTTAGGAATAAGTTACCCATCACCATCCCTTTACTTCGTATGGTTATGTATACCATATTTTGGAACAGCCTGTATATTTGACTATATAACTTTAGATTGAACAACCGGCCTTAAAACTAACGACAGTTAAACGTTACAGTTGTTCAACCGGTCTTAGAACGTCGTAGCTCGAGGTAATCGTAGAAAAGAGGTAAAATTAATGTTAAGATGTTTTAAAAACAAAATATAATATGTATTTGATGTAACGGATCTCACACAATTCGTGGTATATGCGAGACACGACGACAGTGAATATATTGTTTATAGATAGAATATTTTCTATGGACAAGACGTGATAATGCGTCTTGCGGGCGAGTTGTTTCAACCGTTGTCAAGATTAACTATGGTCTTCATAATTATTAAATTTGGTTTTAACAATAGTTGACTTTATTCTCTATTTTTACAGTCAAAGCTCCTTTTTCACGATTTTCCGGGGCTACAAATTTGTTTATTCGTGCATTTATCAATCGGCGTTTAAAAACCTTTTAAAAGTTGCAAAATTTACAGTTCTTTAAAACCTCGATTAAACCTGACAATCAATACATATTGATAATTCTCATTAAATTTATGTTTTTGGTACCTTGGATATCTCATAGAATTCCATACAGATTACCATTTGTAGCATATTTGCGGAACATATCGCCGCGAATAAGTATAACTTTGACAATAGTTAAGTCTGAATATACCTTAAATATGTGAATACTATAAAAAAACAAACGCGCCTTATAGCAATCATATGATGTGTAACATGTGACATTTCATATTGGTAATAAGCAACACTAACATTATAATCTATACAAAAATTTAGATTTTAGTCCATTCCGATTCCATACGATATCGTTTTATTCCATTCGATTATATTTGATTGTATTTGATTCCATTCGAAAACTAAAATCAAACCATCTGACGGCCAACTCTACCACCGCGTTCATTGTTCAAATCAAATTGCGCGCGCTTCTCTGACTTCCTGTTACACACTTCCGTCCCTTTTCACGAAATCACTCCCAGAAATCGGTAGTAAAGATATTACACATCAAAAATAATTATTATAAGTTATGTCTTGACTACGGTTCAAATCACAGGCTTTAGTGGTTTGACGTATTCTCACGTCTAATATGTTTTTAAGTTCACTGCCGTCATCAATTACGTGTTTAATGTTGCATAAGTCGACATGATCTTTATATACTATCGTTGTATGCATGTTTTCGAATTATTTGTAATATATTATGTGAGAAATATATGAATTTCTTTATTTATGTTGGATGAAAAAGTTTGAGTAATGTGGAAAGAATATTCTAGAACAATACTAGAGATTTTTAAAAGTTTTAGTACAAAGCAAAGTAGTATATCAATTCTTCTGTTATTTTATGTATTTTTTGATTTGTTTTTAACAGTTTTTTTAAGTAATGTTTTCTTTTGTGCCTATTATATTTAATTCTATTTTTTATATATTATATTTATAAAACTTTTTTGTCCAACAATAATCTATCGCGAAAATGCAACACAGACGGTCGTTTTTTTATTAAAATTCCATATTTTGTATGTATTTACATTTGTTTATGGTACCGTTGAGACAATTTGTTTTTTTATAATTATTTTTGTCTGTGCTGCCTTTTTGGCGACGGTTCTGTTAGCGAATTTTCTTAGGTTTTTGTTTTCAACGACCGTCTTCGACTAATGTGTTGCATTTTCTTCTCTTCCCGATCCCCCACAACGGCTGCGGTACTTCGAACACTAAAAAAAATACAAAAAAAACTTTCGTTTTGAATACTTACACTCAAATTAAAATTTTGTGAATATGTAAATTTTCAAAAAAAAATTTTTTTATAATTTTTGTACATAAATACAATTTAAATCATAATTGGTAATAATATTTGACTACACAAAATAAAAATAAACAAAAATCACGACTTTAATCTGTTAAATAACACTTAATAAATTCTCACGCTACTACACATTCAAACATATTGTGAATACTCAATAAAAAAACACAAAA
This sequence comes from Laothoe populi, assembly GCA_905220505.1. Taxonomy (NCBI): domain Eukaryota; kingdom Metazoa; phylum Arthropoda; class Insecta; order Lepidoptera; family Sphingidae; genus Laothoe; species Laothoe populi. Next base: position 7,599,295 of record HG992174.1, on the reverse strand, counting down.
AACCCTCATTGTGAATACTCAATAAAAAAAACAAAAAACGCTTACTGTGAATACTCAAAAAAAATACACACACAAAAAACCCTTATTGTGAATACTCAAAAAAATTACACACAAACACAAAAAAAAACCCCGTCGCTCGTATAATGACGTCGGAGCAGCTACTTCAGCGCGTCGACGCCTGCGCAGACCGACACCATTATGGACAGCGACCTGTTCGAACAGATACGGGCCTTCGAGCCGGACGGACTGGACGACTTCGATATATACAACAATATGAGTATGAAATGAGGTGAGTGTTAACGTTTTTATTTAGCCCTGGTTGTTTTTTGGGTCACTAAATAAATTTACAAATTTTATTACCACCGTACTCCATGGTGTTAAACCCGCCATAGTGACATATGCAAGTGTGTCGCGTTCCGGGATCAGCCAGTGTACATCCGGTTTTTGTCGGGGGTCTAGAGTTGAGGAACAATTTTTGGCCATTTTGCAGCCTTCTGACACTAGACCCTCGACTGCTTCTTCACTTTTTTGCCCATGGCGTAGTGTGAAGAAGCAGGCCGGCATGATTGTGTTGAGTAGCGGGTGATAGACTTTCTCTTGGTATTTGATACTCTAATTGGACGGCACTGCGCTTACCATCAGGTGCAGTGTGGTCACTTTGTCGCGCCAGAATAAATAAATACTGAGGCATTGATCAGACAAAAAAAAAATCGTGGGGCGCGCGATATTTAATAGTCAAACGCTAATATCATCATAAATTCTATTTAGATATTTACTCTGGTTACGATACGCCTGTCTCGGTACTCCGTTCGTAATTGCGCATGCGTTACGACTGCTATTCTGAGGTCCCGGGTTCAATCCCCGGATCGGGTAAAGTGATATTGGGTTTTCCTATTTACAAATACTACCTATCAGCCCGTAGTCTTGAATTAGGATTGGGAATTGGTAAAACATTATGGGATATGGGACCGTAATGAATTCAGCGTTAAGTGTGCTGGTTACACCTCTGCCTACCCCTTTGGGGATTATAGACGTGAGTGTATATGTATGTATTGATATCTGCTTTATTTTCAGATGACTACCACGAGACGACTTTAATTAATATGTTTACAGTCAGAGTTATTGCGGCCGTTATAAATTGACATTCAAATGCAGACATATATAAACTAATATATTGTGCTACAATAGAATAGAGTTGCCAACCGTCCTGTTTTCCCAGGACATGTCCTGGTTTTTAAGGCAGTGTCCTGGGTTTTTAAAGCGCTTTGCAATCATGGGGGGGGGGGGGGGAGGTGTTTGGAGGGTGCATCTCGGCTCGCAAAAGATGCGTCCTGTTTTTAAATTGAATGGTCCTGGTTTTTCGAAATTCAAAAACTAAAAATCCTGGTATTTGAATTTCGGAGTTGGCAACCCTACAATAGAACCCTTGCTAGATTTAATTAGATTTTCACTTAAGCGGTAGAACGGCCTATCAATCTCAGATAACTACAATAAAGGTCGAATTAAACAGTTTTCTAAAATGGACCCTGTTAAGCAGAAAGATCCAACGAACATTTTTTAACCGACATTAAAAAAGTTGTTTATTCATAAAAAGTACACCGACTTCAATAAAAAACAAATCATGCGTCCCTTTAAAATTTGAGGGTTGCTCTCGATTTTTATGAGATCCCATCATCAGATCCTGACTTGTGACTTGGTGCCAATGAGACCACCTGGAAAGTATACCCTTTTAAACAAAAAAAGAATTTCTCGAATCGGTCCAGGCGTCATCGAGTAATCGGGTAACATACATAAAAAAAAAGATTCCGACGAATTGTTAACCTCCTCCTTTTTTAAATTCGGTTAAAAAAGGAAGAGGTTCTCAATTCCACGTGTATTTTTTTTATGTTTGTTACCTCCGAACTCCGTCATTTATTGACCGATTTGGAAAAATCTTCTTTTATTACAGAGATTATGCTTCCGATATGGCTGGCACCGACTCCAAAAATAATTGATTTAAATTGTATGTAATTAATTGATGTAAATGTAACCAATTATTTTTTGCTTTTTATTTGTGTCTGGGTTTTTTTTGAAGACGGTTTTATTTAAAAAGTAATTATGAAATCAAGTCAAATACATATCCATTATCTTCTAATCAAGTTTAATATCACAAAATATCAAGGAATTTTGATGAATATCCTAAAAAACTTTTAATTTTTTATAATAACTAATTTTCAATTAGTTACTGCATAGTGCTATTTATAAATTCGCTGTCAAACTTTAAACCTTTACTCAAAAGTATGAAAACGTCAGTTGGATCTTCTCTGCTTAACTGTTAAGCAGAAAAGTTTAGTGAGGGTTGCAATTGAAATACTATGATTTTTAGTATTTTAAATTAGAAAAACCAGGACATTTCAATTTAAAAACGGGACGCATCTTTTACGAGCCGAGACGCACCCCCATTGCAAAAGTTGTGTGCTAATTTTAAAATACAGGACCTTATCGGGGCGCTTTAACAACCCAGGACGCTGCTTAAAAAACCAGGACATGTCCTGGGAAAACAGGACGGTTGGTAACTCTAGCTTAACGAGATAGTCATGTTGAATATAGGCCATTTTTCCACGTCTGTATTTATCTGATTATTGATGCATGGTTAGTGTTAATTTTCGTCAAACAAGTTGGTGAAATCAAGTAAGTGCTTATAGAGAAATATATTTAGTACATTTACGTAGATTTCAGGAAATTATATACAAGGTTAGTCTGAAAGGGTGTACTAAGCCGCGGCCATCTTAATGTATCGCTGATACCTTTCTACCACGAATATATGAGTCGTATAAGTTGGCAAAGTAGGTAGTTGATGATGGGCATCAGATCCTGACTTGGTGCCAATGGGACCACCTGGGAAGTATACCCTTTTAAACAAAAAAAGAATTTCTCAAATCGGTCCAGGCGTCTTCGAGTAATCGGGGAACATACATAAAAAAGATTCCGACGAACTGAGAACCTCCTCCTTTTTTTTAAGTCGGTTAAAAAAGCGCGACCAAACGCGACGCCTGTGTCATGCCTAACAATATACGGGGTGTAGGAGTCACCTTACTGTCTAGGTCAATGACCCTAAGTTAAAACAGCTGATCGTAGGGTTAATATCAAAGTGTTTAAACTTCAATAACTCGGAATCTATTGGGTTTTTTGAAAAAAAATTAAGTATGTAACTTGCTTAGAATTGCGGGTAGTTTTAGTACACCCTTTCTGTCTAGCCCTGTATACATAAACGGCCGCATTTATTTTCCACGCATTATGTGCCATAGATATTATTTTGTTATACACTGTTTCCGACGCGGCGTTTTATTTCGGTTGATTCCTACTAAAAACGCTGAGCGAAAAAAGCCTTTTCAGCGGATAATCAGCAAAACGCCCGTATGCACCATATAAAGATAAAGCTATTAATTTTAACAGAGAAAATATATGTTGCAGTCATAATGCTGTTTTGTAAAATGTCTAGTCGGTGAAAAATAATGGAAATACAACGGTAGGTAGCGGCTTTGCCCTGGCATTGCAGAAGTCTATGGGCGGCGGTGACTACTTACCATCAGGTGGCCCGTCTGCTCGTCTGCTCGTCTGTCTATCGAGGCACCAAAAAATGTAATAAGGATTGAATTTGTGCCCCATGCCGAGACAGTATATGCCCTGTCAACCAGTCAAAAATCAAATCAAAAGTAAATAATATCTAATTTTTGCAAAATATACCGACTAGACAGTTTGCTATATTCTACTCTATTCTTGTACGATAAAACTTCTGTACCTTATGTTATTTGTAAACACTGGCGCAAATTATCACATAGTCATACTATATTGGCATAGTAGGCAAGTAGCTGGGAGTATTCCCTGAAATGAGAAAAGGTTTTGTGTGATTTTTTTTACTTAAGTTGGCTCGCGTTTCATGTTCTCCCCTATTTACTAATTTTATTTCTGATAGATTCGGGAACTCCGTCGTCTTTAAGACTACGTATAGATCTAGCCTGTAGCAACGCATGTCTTTTATCTGTATAAGAGCAATCCCACAAAAAAGCATTTTAATTTTTGGAAAGATTTTACCAATATCTTTTTCCAAAAACTTAATTCTTACTCATTAACCACTCAAGTATCTGGACATATTTTACGCCAAACTGGCAATAGTCGCCCTTATTGGCGTATTTGTAACGTTAATACTATGGACATAAAGTTGATTTTGGCTTGTATCATTACCTTTTACGGACACCGGTGGCCGTGTGATATATGAGAAGTTAAATAAAGGTGTGTTGGCCCCAGTCTATATATGCCTCCTAGATCACCATGCATGCTGTGCTATTCATACTTGTGAATTGCATGTTATAAAGTGTGGTTTTTGTGCCAGTTTTTACAAAAAAAGAAATATTTCACCGTTATTTTTAAGATCTATCAATGTTTTTGGTGTGATTTTTATATTGTAGTTGCGTTATTAAGAATTAGGGTGCCCTTTTAAATATGGATAACTCAGTTGCAAAGTGTGTCAAGAGAAGTTTTGTTTTCTGTTATTTGAACCAGATGGTATGTAGCTTTTGGTGTTAATATATAAATTAACATATACATTTTGTTTCTGGATAAAATTGTTTACCTTTTTAGGTTATAAAAACTATAACTCGACTCGAATTATATAAGACTGCCTCGGTGGCGCAGTTGTAATTGCGCATGCGTTACTACTGCTGTGCTGAGGTCGCGGGTTCGATCCCCGGCTCGGGTAAAGTGATATTGGGTTTTTCTATCTAGAAATTCTCAGTATTAGCCCGGAGTCTGGAACCTGTGCCCGGTATCGCGATAGGGTCGCCCCTGTCACATTATGGGACCGAAATTCCCAAGTGGTTGTACTGGTTACACCTCTGCCTACCCCTTCGGGGATTACAGGCGTGAGTGTATATGTATGTAAAAACTATAACCTATAATGGTAACTAATTTTTTAAATATCTTATACAGCTTTGAAACTGAGCTATCATTTTACACTTTCACAATAAAGTGTGAAATAAAACCGCTGCTAGTGACACATAAATATATTGAAAGCACCAGTCAACAGATTTATTGTTTTTTAATTATTCAACTGTGTCATTTTATTTTTGTAATTTTTAATAATAGTTTAGTCATAAGTAAAATTGCAATTAAGTGTTAGTGCAAATATGTAGCAGGCGTGGTGTGTGATCAGGTGTTTTATGAAATGTCTATCTGCTGGTGGTATTTCATATCCGTTTGGATAGCGACCACCGTACACAGGGTGTAAAACCCGCCATATTGGCACATGCAAGTGTGTCGCGTTCCGGGGTCAGCCAGTGTACATCCGGTTTTGTCAGGGGTCTAGAGTTGGGGTACGATGTTCTGAGTACTCCCTCGACCGCTGCTTCACCTCCTTGCCCATGGCGTAGTGTGAAGAAGCTTTACAGCCGGCATGATTGTGTTGATTAGAGGGATAGATTGTTTCTCGCTACTTGATACTCTAATTGGACGGCATTACGCTTACCATCAGGTGCCAAATTATCATATTTAAACTTAACTAATGTTAAGGCCGTTTTAAACTGTAGTTAATTTTAACTACAGTTAAAGTCTAAAGACAAAAGATCATCGAGTTGCAATAGAGTACTCTATTTTCATAATGAAAGCAAATGCTTCACAATTCTAATATCTAGATAATGATTAAATCAACAGTTGTTGTGTTTTTTTCATGGTACTGCAGTGACCACACTGCATGGTGTGCCGTCCAGTTAGAGTATCAAGTAGCGAGAGACAATATCCCTCGCTTCTTGATACAATTATGCGACTGATTCCTCACACTACGCCTAAAGGAGCCAAGATCATAGGAAGGAGGGAACACGGTAGCTGGCAAACTGTGTGCGTAAGAATAGATTCATTTAAAAATAAACTCATTGCACACCACGTCTACAAATTTATTGTAAATGTATGTTCACATCGTCCGCCATTTTGTTTTCAATGCCCAGTAATGTACGTCCCTCAGTGACAGAGTGGCTTAACCCATAAAAACAATATAATAGAATCATCGCACACCCTGGAAGTTAATAATGGGCTATTGAATCTATTCCAGTAATTTTCACTTTTCCCTGACCGGGGATCGAACCCGAAACCGGATCCCAGCAGCCATTCATCACGGGACGGTAAGTTCGGCGTAATTTGGGGGTATTGGTTACAACTATGTATGTACAATTATTTCTTTTAAAAATTTGAGTTAAGCCACTCTGATTCTCGGGTCCTTCATATAAGTCTAAGTATGTTGATTATCTAATTGTGATACGTGTGGCCTTTATAGACCCCAGTGTCCTTAAAATTAAATTTAAAACACATTTCTTGATATATAAGTGTTGGCTTTGCTTTCTCGCCATTGACATTCGGCAGGTTTTTTTAATCTTGGTGCCATAGTATACAACATGTAACATGATTAACGCACACTCTGGAAGTAGTTTGTTCAGAATAAGCGACTGAATCGATATCAACAATTTTTTAATAGACGATTTTTTTCCAGTAATAATTAACACTCAGGTAAATAATAGTCACCCTTTAATCTAACGTTCAAGATAAATAAAACTGAAACATAACTCGATGCGATAAAGTCTTTTCTAAATGCAATAATAAACGAACACTTTAAAAAAATCAAATAATTAAAATTACGAACTTTATGTCAAAAATTAGTACAACTAATTTCATAAAAAACAATATTTACATTCATCGCAGTGGAATTTCAATACATGAATTATGATTGTAATAATATTTTTATATTGGGGTGTCTGAGGATGTGCGTTATTCCCGTTACACGTAGTATATGCTATTTATAACACTTGACAAAAGCCGAAGCGCCTAATTTTCGTACAATAGGAAGGTTAAAAAGATGCGGCAAGAAAACCTGTAAAGCGTACATTGGTAGTTAGAATTTATGTAACGTCACATGCAATGTAAATTGAACATCTAGGCTATCGGACAGGTATTTCAAATAAGCTTAACCTAACGTATACTGTTTTTTTTTAAATAAAGTTTCTATATACAGTGTGTTGCAAAAATGTGGTATTAAAAGGTTTACGTTAGAGTTGGCAATACGGTAGTTTCCTGTGTTTAATTTTGTACATTATTCGATATGCAGCCGAATATAATACGCAAAAGAAAACTGGATCAAAATTGCTTGAAAAATGAGTTCACAATATTTTAAATATTGGTATGAGCAAAAATATGTGCGTAGTGGGAACATCTCACTATCTCCCTCGCACAATGGCACAGTAATGGCCCTTCTGAGAGGTGACGTCACGGCTTGCATATTTAAGTGACGTCATTTGTAATGCTCCCTGGCTATAAATTAAAAGACAAAAGTAATGATTTCTAAAGTTTACGCGAATATTACACATTGAAGTAAAACTAATTTTACGAAGTTTATCGCAGTTTATTATGAAAGATCCGCCCAGTGACCATGAAGGCTGTAAAGCTTTCGGAACGGATTAAAAAAGCAAATTAAACCGCGATAAACACCGTAAAATTTGTTTTATTTCAATACTCAATTAAGTTTTCGGAGATTACATCTATTTTCTAGCCTTTGTAACAATTGTCCGATAGCCTAAACACAAGTTGGTCGACAGTTGGTATAGGTTGTGTTTGCTCACTTTAAAAAATCTACAGGGGGTTTCATTTTCTGAACATTAATTGTTTATCCAATCTTTGGTCTCTATATCAAAATGTTAAAGTTAATCTTCCACGGCCAATTTCAATAATCAATCTGGATTGTCAGACCAGAAAATAAACTATGACATTTGTAGGCGTGGCATTCAAACTGAATATGGTAGTTGACTGGATTATTTATTAACTTAATCAAATATTTACACTACCTAAAACCTATTATCGAAAGAATTTCATGAATCCGAACAAAAATAAGTAAATTAGACGCCATTCAAATCTGCTGGAAGGTGTAGTTGTCAAATAACATAAAATAATGCATGATATGTACCATGACGTCACGGTTCTCAGAATCCCCATTAATGTGCCGTTGTGCGAGGGAGATAGCAATATGTTCCCAATACGCAACCATTTTCACTCATGCCTGTGAATATTTGCTCATAGCAATAATTAAAATAAATATTGTGACCTCATTTTTCAAGCATATTTGATTCTGTTTTCGCAAAAGAGTTTCTTTTGCGTATTGTATTCGGTTGCATATAGAATTATGTACAAAATTAAACACAGGAAACTACCGTATTCTTACTGGTAAATTTTTTGGAATGATCTGTTTCGAATTAAGATCATTTATTGAATTTTTCGTTAGTCTGCCACTAGCACTAACAAATTTTTGAGTTCATAACAATCTGTAGGCCTCCTCTTGAAATTAATTCCAATCTCGAACTTGATACAGTTTCAATTCCAATTTAGAAGATATTGGCACTAACTCAACTAAATGAAATAGAATATTTACGAACTAGTGATCATAAATACTCATTCGTAAATAATTCATTTAGTTACTAAAAAATCCGCCGTATTCAGTTAAATCGTGCGCTGGTGTTGCGTTCAAGAGTGCCAATTGTACAGTTTTCCAATCCCAATTTTAAATTGGAATCGAGTTTTAAGAGTAACCCTCCTGGTCATATCGAAATGATCATGTCATGAGCAACTGTCGACCGATGTTTTCAATGTCCCACCCGGACCATAGCCACGATACATCTGAATGCTTTGTCAAACGCTTTATAAATGTTAATGTTCGTGTAGTGATTACAATAAATATAATAATTGTTGACACTTTTGTTTTATTTAAGAGTGAATGTTTGAATGTGTCCTTTAAATTAGAATGTCTCATTAAAATTCAAATGTGTCCTTAAAATTCAAACGTGTCCATTAAGTATGAATATGTGCTTAAATTCGAATGTGTCCTTAAAGTTCAGAAGTATCCTTTAAGTTTGAATATGTCATTAAAATTCAAATGTGTCCTTAAAATTCAAACCTGTCCTTAAAATTTGAATGTGTCCTTAAAGTTCAGAAGTATCCTTTAAGTTTGAATATGTCCTTCAAATTTGAATGGGTCCTTAAAGTTTAAACGTGACCTTTAAGTTTGAATATGTCCTTAAAATTCGAATGCGTCCTTAAAGTTAAGAAGTATCCTTTAAGTTTGAATTTGTCCTTAAAATTTGAATGGGTCCTTAAAGTTTAAACGTGACCTTTAAGTTTGAATATGTCCTTAAAATTCGAATGCGCCCTTAAAGTTCAGAAGTATCCTTTAAGTTTGAATTTGTCATTAGAATTTGAATGGGTCCTTAAAGTTTAAATGTGTCCTTTAAGTTTGAATATGTCCTTAGAATGTGAATGGGTCCTTAAATTTTAAACGTGTCCTTTAAGTTTAAATATGTCCTTAGAATGTGAATGGGTCCTTAAAGTTTAAACGTGTCCTTTAAGTTTAAATATGTCCTTAGAATGTGAATGGGTCCTTAAAGTTTAAACGTGTCCTTTGAAGTTTAAATATCGCATACTTAGTGGAATAGTGACTTAACTAAAAAAAAGCAATTTTTGGAAAATCGCAAAAGAAGATTTTGCTATGAGGACTCATCCTATTTGTTGGCGCATAAAATTAATACTAGTTATTATTTAATTATGAGTATTTGTATTTTAAACGTATGATTAGTTATTGATCAGATCTGAATAAAAAATATGCCGGTTATAATTTCTATCTTTTTTTATATATAACGGCACGCGATGTTATTGAATAATGAAAATCAGTCTATTTTGAGAATTATCCATTAACTTTATTATTTCTAAGGAATTATGGTTTTGTATTCGATTAAATACTATTTGTAATTAAGAGCGGGTAACCCCGAATGGAGTTGCGTCTGTCATTACGTGCAAATGGCTGGTCAGTTGGTTCTCTGGTTGACAGCGGTAGTGCGTTGTGTGATTCGCAAACTCATTGGCTCTAAATCGCTAATTATTATTGTAATCCCTAATTGTCTAAGTTATTTAAATGTCTGTATTATTAAAATATTGTAAAGTCAAGGCCATAGTGCACTTATTTAAACGATTCCTGAAGTTTAACGTCTACAATGGAATTTCGTGATACAAATTCACGAATAAGCAAGATGGAGCAGATCGGCTATCCCGACGTCCCGACATATATATTTTAAAAAGTAGATTCTAAGTTAAGTCAGTTTTTTATAAAAAGTAAACCAAATATTTTTTAATGCAAGTGTCCTATTAAGTTGTAAGCTTGTTTCAGTTTAAATTATTTCTTATTTATAATGACTCATTCAGTATTTAGTCTGTACATGATTCATTTAGTAAAATACATTTAGTAATTGGGTCACTTTATTAAAAGTAGCAGACCGTAAATAAATTAAATATGGTCATTTTTCGATTAATTAAAAGAAATAAATATATATAATCAGTCTTTTATTGCAGCATCCTTCACAAATAACATAGAAAAACAAGTTTAACTTCTCAGTCTTATTTATAGGTTTCATAAATCAACATAAAAATCAAGCCGGTAAAGTACTCAATTTTTACAACAAAATCGCTATTAAAAAAAGTACAACTTTTACAAACTTACTTTAAAAAAATATACCCACTTTAGTGATCGGACTTATTAAATAAAACAATGTCATTATCAAGTTTAGTTAAATCACTATAAAACAAAAAATAAAAACTTCTAAAGCAAACATAGTTAAATATAAAGGAACTTTCTTTTTTTAATTACCTTTGGTATGTAATCAGTAATGAAATCAATGTTAAGGTACACTATTAAAGAATAGAGTTATAAAAGTCGGAATAAAAATTTGGGATCAATTTTTTTGACAATAACTCTCTCAGATCTTTCTTTTTATTCTCACTTAGCTCTTGCCTTTGTGTGTAGACATTAGTTGGTATAATTTCACACAGAGGAAGCATTTTCTTCCTTTTATTTCTGACGCTCACTTCCTGGTATTCTCTATCTTTGTACGAGGTCTTAATGAAAAAGGAGTATCTCTGTTCACTCTTATCACCTTTAGGTCATTCCATAAAACAGTTCTCCCGCCTTTAGTTTTATTAAAATTAAGACCCCAATCTTCTTGAAGTTTTTTTAAGTCTAAAAATGACTCGAATGTCAGTTCATGTACTGAGAATTTCTTGCCAGACTTCTTTGCGTTTTTAATTATGGCTACATATTGGTGAGGGGAATATATTGGCCCGGATTTTAGATTTTTTGTTATCTCTTTTTCTATGAGGCTATGAATATTATCACCTTCGTTTTGGGTATGCCCTTTTACTAAAAATTTATGAGTGATAGATGCAATATTTAGATGAGTGACTGCAAACAGGTAAAGTGCTACTATGAATTTATTTTTATTTTGACCGGAACAATTGTCAGAATATAGAATTAAGTTATACCCATTTTCATTCATTGGTGGCTCCGCTGAGAGCTTCTCAAAAACTTTTAGTAAACAAGATCCGATTTCGTTGGCCCCGCGTTTAGCATCAGTTTCATTCCAGAAGAAGCAGTAAACATCGTCATACGAGTCCTTCATGTGGCGGTCAACTTTTTTGTTTAAAGATGTGACAGTAAAGTTGTAACTGTTTAATTTTGATTTATAATAAAATTCTGACCAATCTCCTCTAGGAGATTGCAAAACCGCTTGCAGATCAAACACAAGTACTTTATTGCTATCGTCTATTTTGCAGCGGTCATTGTATTTTTCTTGGCGGCTTAATGTTTTTTGTTCTAAATGTGTATCGTACGATTCTTTTAGTAATAGTCTTTGTTCAGGCATCGAGTTCTTGAATTGTAAACATACATCGCACTGGTCTTTTCTGGGACGAAAAAATGATATATTATAATCTTGTGTAAATACTTTATAAAATGTACAATACCTACCAGCCGCTTTGTTATTTTTAATTTGAGCTTCTTCAAAGTCCCTGAATAGATCTGAAATTGTTTTTCCGCCATCAATGTACTCACGAGTAGAATATTGCCTAATGTAATGGGATTCAATTCTTGGTATCGCGTCTATGAACTGTTTAATATCGGTTAGTAATTGTTCATCAACCCTTACATGGTTGATGTGCTGTCCTCTCAGATCTCGTGCTAGAATCCCATGTTCATCTATTTTGCCTTTGACAGTACGTATAACACGATCAGAAATATCTAAGGTTTTTAAAAAAAATGTTTTACAGACACGTACCGATTGCCCCTCTACTAAAAAATGGAATGCTTGATTGCAATTCCTTGGATTACGAGCATTTGTATATTTATATCTTGGGGTTATATTGGTCATACAAGACATAATAAACGATCTTTGAGCATCAACCTGGCCGAGATTCCAATACACATCAAAAATTGTTTGTCTTTGGTCTGCAGTTATCTTATCACAGCATTTGAGTCTACATTTAAAACCACAGGGTGATTGAACAGAACGAGGTTTAATTGTTTTATTTTTCTTACTAACGTATTGTTTTCCAGTATTTCTTAGACTTTTAGCTTTATTCTGTTTCCAGCTTTCTTCATTTCGTTTACGTTTCCTTCCCTTCTTCTTTTCTTCTTGTGGTGTAGTATTTTCTGTGAATTCTTGATTTATCGAAACTTCTGTTTTTGTAGGTGCATCAATGTTAGTTTGCTCGGATTGCTTTTCTGTGGTTACCTGAATTATTTTCTCTTGTGTTTTGTACTGTTCATTACAGGGTTCTGTATCGGAACTATCACTGGATGATCCTGAAGATGATGAAGACGAAGAAGACGCAGAAGACGAGGAGCTCCCTGATGATTTTGATTGACCTGGGTATACTGGTATTTGCTTTTTCTTTGTACTGGGAACTTTGTATGTTGGATCTTGATCACTTAAATCGACATCGCTATTTTCAGAATGTCTCTCATCAGTAAAATCGTCGACGACTGTGGTGTTAAAAAAGTGATTGTCATTGCCGATTGAAGCTGATTCCAAAATCTTAAAATATTCTTGAACGTTTGAGTAAGTTCAGGCTTGTTTGTTATATCGCCTAACATCTACAACAACAAAAACCGTATTTTAGTAGTTAAAATAAATAACAAATATACACACCTAACTTTTTAAAATTATTACCGTCACTTCAGTTGTTGGCACTGATTCATGTCCAGTATGTCCATTTCTGGTTTCCGTTGTCGTTTCTGGCGGCGGATTTTGTGCCCGAACCAGCTCCATCATCTTTTTCGCCCTATTGAATGGCATTGTCACCCTTAAACGTGAAAAGTAATACAATAAGACTCTTTTACAAAACAAAAATGTAATTAGTATTTAGACTAACAAAGACTTAATATAAAATAGTAACAGGCAATAAAAAAATTGCACATAATATTCCGTTCTTTTTCTTCAAATAAAGACTCAACTAATATTGCGGCTCCTAAGTAACAATCACCTTTAGTAGTAAACAGCCTTATACTTGAATGTTACAAAGTATTACCTTAAGTAATGGATAGATTTTAATAGTAAACTGACTCAACTCGTAATGGGCCACGAAAAATATAACAACGTTCAATGAAAAACTGTCTTAAAACGAAATGTTTCATGTAACATATTATTGAAATTTGTAGTAAACTGACCTAAGATTTAAACTGTCAATATTAGACTATACAATTTAATAAAACTTACCTTCGAATTTAGACGTAAATGTACTCAACATAGATTGGGTCTTCGTTTAATAAAATGATAATAACCTTACTCTGCAAGTGCCGGACACAAACTGGCATGAGTCGTTATCCCGCGAAAACACGATGAGAGATCCCATAAAAGTGAACGAGACGGATGTTATCACTGGGCGGCAACAATGCGTAACTTCAACAAAATGCAAACGGTAGATGGCGTTAACAGAAGCCTGTCTCTTTACGTAACTCAATTCTGACCGATCTGCTAATGTGTCAATTTTCCATTAAGCATGCGATATGTCCTTAGAATGTGAATGGGTCCTTAAAGTTTAAACGTGTCCTTTAAGTTTGAATATGTCCTTAAAATTTTAATGGGTCCTTAAAGTTTAAAAGTGTCCTTTAAGTTTGAATATGGCCTTAATATTTCTAGTTCTCAGTTCTCATATTTAATTAACACACATACGTAAGAGATCACTGAAGAGGCAGGGTGAGTTTTAACCAAATTATCACCTTATCTCATCTCACCCTTCCCCCCGGACCACCGTGAGGTAACGTGTCTGCAAACTGTATTTCATTTTATTTAAAAGTTTAACAAGATATTTTTGAAACTTGGACTGGCTCGGTGACGCAGTTGTTATTGCGTTACGACTGTTGTGCTGAGGTCTCGGGTTCGATCCCCGGGTCGGGTAAAGTGATATTGGGGTTTTTCTATCTAGAAATTCCTCAGTATTAGACCGGAGTCCGGAATCTTTGCCCGGCATATGGTATGGCGATAGGCTCGCCCCCTATCATATTATGGGACCGATATTCGGCGAAAAGTGGGTGTACTGGTTACACCTCTGCCTTTGAGGACTACAGTTCTGAGTGTATGTTTGTGTGTATGTCTGTATGCATATGTGTGTATGTATATATGCATATATTATGAAGTGCTTCGTGAGGCTTGTCTAAGGCGGTCCAATAAGCACGGCGGTGGGTTAGTTTTTTCACAGAGCAAGGGATCGACATGATTTTTTGCATAGTAAAAGTTTAGGGATCAGAATGACATAGAACACTATTTATCCCGGAAAAATGCACGCTTCCTATGGGATAGCAAAAAATAGAAAGGTGTAATAGCTTAAGATGCCTCCATGGATTGTATACCTTTCCTTCCAAAAATAACCTCCACCCGGGCGGAGCCGCGGGCAACATTTAGTGAAGAATAAAACACATCTAGGTATGATAACATTTAATATATCTACGATACACGGTTACATAACATATAACATTTCTACACTAATGTTAAATTAACTACGGAATGGTTATTATAATTTGTACCGAACATTCGAGAACGAAGTCTAACATTAAAACAACGTAAGTGCTCTAGACAGTCAACAGAAACCTACAAGACCGGGTCAGTTTTCAGAAGCCTTATATAACATATTTTTACAGTAATTTTGTTTATAAGCTTGGCAACATTTCGGCCTAAAGGACCAGACTTCAGAGCCGTAAAATATACATGACACTGTAAAGAAACAAAAAGGTTCACAAAAAAACAATATAAGATTTAGGTAACTTGTGAATATTACAAACAAACACAATTAACCAGACCAATGACAGTTTTATTTGGTTATTGCATGGCAAGAAACATTACATGACCTCGGAATGACTGTCGTAAAGCCATAGACAAACGATTCCTAAATTCCATAGCTAAAAACAAACGAGCGATAAATAGTTTATTTATTTTAAACAATAAATTAAGAAAGGCTTCATGGTGTAAAACCTTTGCCTTCTCTTTTATATAAAAAAGAGAGAATGAAACATAAAAAAAAAATATTTTACTTAATAATGAAAGAATTTTATAAAACGCTCAAAAATAAGTTAGAAGCCATTTAAATCTGACAGCTTGGTAACTGTCAAATAGAAAAAGATGCAAGATATACTGCGGTCGTGCGAGAGAGATAGAACACCACGCACAAACTATTCCTCAGATACATTTATAATTGCTTTTTGAATCAATTTTGATAAATTTTTTGCATTAATTTTCGATTGTATATCAACTTAAAAATTAAATACAGTAAACTATCACCGATTATTAAACTTCAAAGGCTATATTATATATTTATATAACAGAATGATTTTAGGTTTCATAAACAAGGTTTTTTCTAGATAGTTTAGGAATCGCTGCCATAGCTCTTTAGTTTACAAGTTTCGTCACATAGTTACTCGGGAACAGACCCGTCATGCCTCGGAGTTCACCTGGAAGTAAAAAATAATTTTAGAAGTTTTTCTGTAGTCAAATCAGTCTTTGGTAATTTTTTTTATTTGTCCAGTCAAATATGTCTAATTGGTACCGTCAAATCTGTCTAATCGATCCTGTCAAATTTGTCTAATTTGTCCTGTCAAATTTGTCTAATTTGTCCTGTCAAATCTGTCTAATTGGTCCCGTCAAATCTGTCTAAATGATCCCGTCAAATCTGTCTACTTAGTCCCGTCAAAATTGTCTAATTGGTCCCGTCAAATCTGTCTAATTTGTCATGTAGACAAAAGTAAGATCAAGTTTGTAACCGACTTCAAAAAAAGGAGAATCATTTTTTATGTATGTTCCCCGATTATTATTTGTCTCGTCAAATCTGTCTAATTTGTTCTGCAGACAAAGTATCTACAGGACAAATTAAAGGATTCTATAAGGTGTATATTACCTTGCCACCACGCTGGGTCCTGGCTTCTATCAGTTACAGCTATTATATCATCCTTTTCGAAACTCAATTCATCCGCATTCTGAGCTGTATAAGGGTACAAAGCTATCACCTGTAAATAAATAAATACTTTGTTCATAACAATCTTAACAATACAATCATCAATGCATGTTAAATACAATACAATTATCAATGCATGTGATATACAATACAATCAATAATGCATGTGATATACAATACAATCATCAATGCATGTTAAATACAATACAATTATCAATGCATGTTAAATACAATACAATCATCAATGCATGTTAAATACAATACAATCATCAAAGCATGTTAAATACAATACAATTATCAATGCATGTGATATACAATACAATCATCAAAGCATGTTAAATACAATACAATTATCAATGCATGTTAAATACAATACAATCATCAAAGCATGTTAAATACAATACAATTATCAATGCATGTGATATACAATACAATCATCAAAGCATGTTAAATACAATACAATTATCAATGCATGTTTAATACAATACAATTATCAATGCATGTGATATACAATACAATCATCAAAGCATGTTAAATACAATACAATTATCAATGCATGTTAAATACAATACAATTATCAATGCATGTTAAACAAAATAAAATTAACAATACAATATAATTATATATCAGAACATTTCGAGTACAGTACTGTTATTAAGGATGATTTAGAATAACCATAGCCGGTATTAGTTTTCCCTTAAACATTTTAGTGGAAATATAGTCACAGTCATGTCACATTTGTTTTTTTATTCGAAAGCGACTATATTTAGTAAATTTACCTTATCAATGACGGTTTCTGCTGGCAAGGTGTCCATTTTGGACAGCACCGGTGTGGTGCGACCGGACGTACGGCCTGAAGACTGAAGTATCTGTAGGATATGATTTAAATAACTGGTCTTAAAGTTCAAAAATTATAGTCAAGAAAGTTTTTTATTTTTATCCCTAAACATGTGGACAGGTGTTACAAAGTTTTTTGGCCAAATTTGATATTTTTTATTATCCTGGCACGGCAAAGTGACCCTCTGCACCGGATGGTAAGCGCAGTGCCGTCCAATTAGAGTACCAAGTAGCGAGAGGCAATCTATCCTCCGCTACTCAACACAATCATGCCGGCCTGCTTCCTCACACTACGCCATGGGCAAGATGGTGAAGAAGCGGTCGAGGGTCTAGTGTCAGAGTACTCAGAACATCGTACTCCAACTCTAGACCCCGAGAAAATATTCAGATATTCAGTATTCATGTACTTGGATACAATACATTTTTGGCGTTTATTTATTTAACCCCAACGCAAGAAAATTATGTATTAAATAATATTTTTGTTATAGACATAGGTCATTTAATCAGATTTGCAAAAAGAACCATAGGTTATATTAGAATATATAATAAAAAATAACCTCCCTTCTGCAGGCGGGTAATAATATATCTTGCCAGCTGACACTTATCACTAACATTTTTACAAGACTAAATGGGGTCAGGACTATGTAATACTCAAATACATGCCTGCCTTGACTGCCTAGCTGCCGTGGTGTGGTTATAATTTCATACGCAGTACGACTGCTATAAGGTCTCGGGTACGATCCCGGGACGGGTAAAAGTGATACTGTATCAGCCCGGAGTAGGGAATTGTGCCAAATATGGCGATAGGCTAGTTATCACATTATGGGACGGTAACAGGTAAAATGTGGGTCTTTTTTTAATGTCTGAATAGACAGACGAGCAGACGGGCACCTGATGGGAAGTAGTCACTGTCTATAGACTTCTGCAATGCCAGGGCACAGCAAAGCCGCTGCCTACCGTTTAAACTGGGTGTACAGGTCTGCCTTTGAGGACTACAGTCCTGAGTGTATGTATGTATGTATGTCGGTATGTATGTGTGTATGTATGTACGTACCTTGACATAGCTAGCTGGAAACCAGCCGACTTGTCTGTTCCTGCCCTTGGCCTGCAACTCCCCCTCCCACCACCCGCTGTCTGCCTTCTTCCGGACCACCAGGAGTTGGCCTTTCTGCAGGGACAGCTGTTCAGTACTGAAAACGATATATAACACTGTAAAAAAGTATTTCTATCATTCTGGTACACTCTTAGAGTGTTAAATACTTTAAGGGTACACTGAACATAATTATTATATCTGTTACGTTATATTTCAAAATTTTATTGTTATTAGTAATATTGCTTTAGAATGTTTTGTCTTGTGGCTCATGCTGTGATTGCTTTTAATCAGAGTTGCAATTACAAAAGAGACTATTATTGTATTTATAAGTAGATTTTAAGTATTATTGTAAACTCCGTAAGCAATCCTAAAACAATAAAATAAAAATAAAAATGAAATAGGGTAGTTGAAAATAAGTGAAAAACTGATAGAATTTTGTTTTTTATAATAGTTTTTTTTTCTAAAAATATCGAAAATTAAACCAATTTGTTAATTTATATGTGATTATTTAATATTTTCAAGAATCAAATATGTAAATATACATAAGTAAAGTGTTGGAGGGTCTCTCGTAGTTGTTTCCTCACCTAGTAGCTGTGTAACTGGCTATGGCCTGCGCTATTTCGTTCTTCCGGCGTCCCGTGGCGGAGTCCCGACCGGAGTCCCGGCGTCCCGCGCCCGTCACAGACCCCGGGCGGGGCTGCGGTGCCGCCGCCACACCGTCCGTTATCGCGGCCACCTCTGATGATATCGGGGTCGAGGATTTCTGCTCCTGTTTATTCGAGTGGGATCGTAGTACGTGTGTGAATCCGCGTGTACGTGCCTGCGTATTACAAAGCTTACTCGTAGGTAACTTTACTGAAGTTACACTTCTACCGTGTGTGTATTGCACTTTTTTTTATGTATGTTCCCCGATTACTCGGAGACGCCTGGACCGATTCGAGAAATTCTTTTTTTGTTTAAAAGGGTATACTTCCCAGGTGGTCCCATTGGCACCAAGTCAAGATCTGATGATGGGATCTCAGAAAAATCGAGGACAACCCTCAAAATGTATATGGATGCATAATTTGTTTTTTATTGAAGTCAGATGTACTTTTTATAACTTAGAAAACGTTTTATTTAAATGGCGATCGTTGATTGATCGATCGTGACTGAAGCAAGCGGATATGTTACTAACAATTTCGATATCGAAGAGAATTTGCATTTATGGCCAGACATAAATTAAATCACACGTAATGGATCGACAAAGTGTGACAAGAGGTGGGAATGGTCCTAATTTTCATGACATTTACAAATGTTTGTTCGATGTTGATTTTGATCGTGAAATTCGTGTGACGTAATTTATGGTTTTTTCTCTTTATTTGGAACAACAAACAGCAGTACAATATATCTTAACTAAAAGTGTTATTACATATTTATACAATGATGGTTGGCCCCTTTCAACAGGTTTTAATTTAAAGTTTTTAATATTATCACAGGTTGCCACGGTAACCCACAACGAATAATAAATACACCCAACAGTCACACACATAGTTCTGACCCCACACTAGGTCCTGTATCGTGGGTATCAAGAACTACGAGGGACTACGGACACCCAGTCCCGAAACAAACATCTGTCACACAAACATTTGTCCCGGTGTGGGAATCGAACCCACGGCCTCTCGTTTCACAGCCCGCTGCATCACGGAGGCTGTCAACTCAACTCTTCATATAAACCCAGTTATTTATAATTTTCATAAGGCAGTCTTCAATTCATACTACTTATCATCATAAACTTTTGATACTTTTTTATCTATAAAAAAAACTAGTAATTGAAATATCTAAAGCCAAGTGAACTCTACCGTCCATTCATTATATGAGAACGTGTGTAGAAATCTAAATTACCATCTAACACACTAAATTTCATGTAACTAAGGGGTGAAAGAAGGGGTAAAACAAGAGGTTAAACAAGGGGTTAAAACAAGGGGCGAAACGGTACTTACTAGTAGCGGCGGAGAAGCAGCTGACGGTGCCGGCGCCATGGGGGCCGCTGTAGAGGGCGCGGGCGGTGCGGGGGAATCCTGGGGCACAATGGGGGCCTTGTAGGGGGCCAGTCAACACGAACAACATTCCACAAATAATTAACATTTTAAGCAAATTAAAAGCATTTAAAATAGCGGATCAACTCCGGCAATATAAGTTACAAATATCAGAAAACGTCATAAAAATAAAAAAATACTGAACTAATCAAGGGCTAATTCAAAGGAAAACGTTACGGCATGTTACATGGGGAAGGAAGGGTCAATAATCTTCAAAAGTTTCGTAATACTTAAACGGCCTCTTAGGGGATGAAAGTTTTTATTTATTTATACACTTTATATATATACGTCATATATAGGCGGACTTAATGCCATGCATTCTCTCCCAGTCAACCTTAGGTGGTGCAGAGATGAACAAGGCAGATGCATAAAGATATATGAGAAGAGGATACAAGAAAAATATAAATAATACTAGCCCTGTATTAAACATTGTCCCACTGCTGGACACGGGCCTCCTCTACTAATGAGAGGGGTTAGGCCTTAGTCCACCACGCTGGCCTAATGCGGGTTGGCAGACTTCTCATACCTTCGAAATTCTTATGAGAATTCTCAGGTATGCAGGTTCCCTCACGATGTTTTCCTTCACCGTTAAAGCAAGCGATAATTAATATTTAATACACACATAACTTTAGAAAAGTCAGAGGTGTATGCCACTTGTGTTTCGAACCTACGACTTTCGTCTTGACAGTCCGTACCACAACCAACTAGGCTATCGCTGCTCACAAGAAAAATAATTGGGATGAAAGTTTTCACTCACATGAGGTGGTGGTGAGGAGACAGTGGGGGCGGAGTACTGCGGCTCCGGGGGCTCCTCGGTCTCCGGCGCCTCCGGGATGGTGGCAGGCACGGGCTGCAGCGGCGGCACCGCGTCGGAAGTCGTGTCCTTCGTCACGTAGTTAGAGGGGAATATGCCAGTCCTACAAATATAATATATGAATATGCTGGTGGTAGGATATTCATATCCGCCCGGATAGCGACCACCGTACACAGGGTGTAAAACCCGCCATAGTAGCACACGTAAGTGTGTCGCGTTCCGTCTAGAGTTGGGGTACGATGTTCTGAGTACTCTGACACTAGACCCTCGACCGCTTCTTCACCTTGCCCCATGGTGTAGTGTGAAGAAGCTACACAGCAGGCCGGCATGATTGTGTTGAGTAGCGAGATAGATTGTCTCTCGCTACTTGATACTCTAATTGGATGGCACTGCGCTTACGCTTCTTCACACTACGCCAAGGTCCAAATATGTATCTTCTATGATAAAACTCTGTCGCTCAGTTACTATCTAATCTATATTACCTGATGCCAATCCTGCCGGTCCACCAGTCCCCATCCCGTCTCATGACCTCGATCCTCTCGCCAGCCTCGAAGGTCAGGTCTCCCGGCTCCGAGGATATGTACGGGTATGCAGCTATGTAGAAATCACCACCTTCTGAACAAACAGACAAACTGATCAAGTGTTGTAAATATGTTATATCAATGTATAATGGGAGAAAAACGATGTAAATGCTACAAAATATCTTACTGTTACTGAAGCGAAACTTCTTTAGCATCATTGTGATTTGAAACTCGATGAAACGGAAAAAACGTCAGTAAAAAGAGACAAACACATAAATCTATAGGACTAAGCCTACGAGAGAACGAGACAGAATATACATTCGAGGGGATTCGAGTGGGATCGAGTGGCATCGAGCGGGATCGAGTGGGAGCTATAATATTAATTAAGTAAACGCTGTCTTGATTGTTTCAATGTTTTTGATTATTCGAATACTCAATTGCATAAAACAGATATCATTACTCGCGGTTCGGTTTCCATAGATTGCAGGCGGGCGACATAATTCGACGTAACGTAAGTTTCTTCCGTGTGGGAATTGCACACACACACTTTTTTTTATAAATGCTAATGTTTGGATTTGCCGGCCACTTATCTGCGGACCACCAGACAGTAAGTGGAAACCATGCTACTGGTCAGGGTACGGGCATTAAGAAAACCCCTTTACGTAAACATCTTCGCGTGGGGACTTGGAATGTCAGAGGGCTTTTAAAGCCCGGGAAGCTGGAAATCATAGAACAAGAGATGGTCAGAGGCAACATTGACATCTTGGGGCTGAGTGAAGTGCATCGACGGGGTAGCGGTAATTGTAACACAAATAACGGCAATACTATGTATTATACCGGTGCCGATGACCACAGTAACAATGGAGTAGCCCTCATTATACCGAGGAATCTACAGAACAGCGTTAAAGGATATGCAACTCCCAACGATCGGATGATTGCTATAAAGCTAGATGCGAGTCCTGCTCCAATTAACATAATTCAGGTATATGCACCTACAGCTCAATCAGTTGAAGAAACCTCAGATCAGTTCTATGATTCGATTTTTATGATATGTTCTGATCTCGATACCCTGCTACGCACTATACCATCCAGGGAAATAACCATCGTACAGGGGGACTGGAACGCGAAGGTTGGTGGTACTACAGGAGACCCATTAAAAGGCACAATTGTCGGTGGATATGGTCTTGGGGCACGAAATGACAGAGGCGAAAAATTTCTTCAATATTGTGTTGAAAATCAGCTGACTATTATGAACACCTGGTTCAAAAACCACCCAAGGAGACTATATACGTGGACTTCGCCACAAGGCCATAGACACCAAATAGATTTTACTACGATTAAGACTAGATGGCGATCGTCAGTCACCAATGCCAAAACACTTCCTGGTGCGGACTGCGGTAGTGATCACCAATTGTTAATAGCCGATTTCAAACTTCGCCTAAAAAGTTCTCGACCTAAGCCTAAACAGACCATTCTACTAAATAAACCAGCTCTAGACCATTTCCACAAAACAGTTGATAATAAGATCAAATCACTAGATTGGGACCCTTTTGACTCCAGCGAAACCGAATGGAATACCCTCAAAGAGGTCGTTTTATATACCGCAAAGGAGAGTAGGGATCTGTACAAAACTGTGACAAAAAAGGAAGAGTGGATTAGTAAAGAATCATGGGAGCTGATTGAGGAAAGGAAGATGCTTAAATGTGAAGGACTCGGGACTAAAAGTAAACTGGATCGCTACAACCAGCTGCATGCTGAAGTACAAAGGTCTACACGAAGAGATAGAGACAAGCACATCAATGAAATATGCAGTGAAATTGAGGGACATGCTGACAAAGCGCAAACGAAAGACCTATTTCTGAAAGTAAAGCAATTGACTGGCACCTTCAAACCAAAGAGTTGGATAATTGATGACAGTAGAGGTAACACCTTGACAGAGATGGAACACGTTCTAGAGAGATGGAGGGACTACTGTTATGAACTCTACCGGGATGAAGAGGGACATAGCATTGACAGGAGATGGGATGATCACGTTAGAGAACCAGACATACTGCTTTCTGAGGTCCAAGACGCAATCAAGCGACTAAAGCACAAGGCTGTGGGTCCTGATGGTGTTTCGGCAGCTATGCTTCAACATCTGGGTTGTGAAGGAACTAAAATCATCCACCGGATATGCAACAAGATCTGGAGAACAGGCCAATGGCCAGACGACTGGACACAATCTGCTGTAGTTCCGTTACACAAGAAAGGCTCCACAAGAAAATGTGAAAATTATCGCACCCTGTCACTCATGTCACATGCAAGTAAGATCTTCCTGCGCATTTTGAACAGCCGACTGTCATCATCTTTTGTCGATTACCAGATACCGAGTGAACAATCCGGTTTTGTAGCTGGAAAGGGCACTCGCGAACAGATTTTGAATGTTCGTGTTCTCATTGAGAAATGTCGCGAATTTAACAAGCCGCTGGTTTTGTGCTTCATTGACTACGCGAAGGCGTTCGATTGTGTGCAGTGGAGGACGATGTTAGATGTTCTTGTGGAGATGGGCGTTCCAGAACACCTTAGTTTTCTGATACAGAACCTCTACCTTGATGGCTCTAGCTTCGTGAAATTGGAAAACCAGAAATCCAAAGCATTTCATACAGAAAGAGGCTTGCGGCAGGGTTGTATTTTGTCGCCGAAGTTATTCAATCTGTACGGCGAATACATTATGAGGAAGGCACTGGATAGCTGGGATGGTGGAGCTGTAGTGGGTGGTAGCAGGGTCAGTAACCTGAGATATGCAGATGATACAACAATATTTGCGTCGAGTGAAGTAGAAATGGCTACTTTACTGAAGAAAATTGAAGTAGAGAGTGCCAAACTCGGTCTTAAGATAAACCATTCTAAAACAAAAATAATGGTGGTGGACCGAGCACAATTACTTCCAGTAACGAATGTACTCAGTAAATACAAAAAGGTCAGCGAGTTTGTGTATCTTGGTTCGTTGGTAACCTGTGACGGCGGCTGCACTGAAGAAATCCGCCGTAGAGCCGGTATGGCCAAAAGTGCTATGGCTAACCTCGACAAGATCTGGAGGAACCGAAGCATTCGACGCTCTACAAAGGTGCGCTTGGTCCGTACTCTGGTATTCTCTATATTTTTGTACGGTGCCGAAACTTGGAGCTTAAGAAGTCGCGACAGCAGTAAGATCGATGCTTTCGAGATGTGGTGTTGGAGGAGATTGCTCCGTATACCTTGGACTGCAATGAGGACTAATGAGTCTATATTAAAAGAACTCAACATCACCTCGCGACTTTCTTCAATATGTCAGAAACGAGTCCTAAGTTTCTTCGGACACATTATGCGGTCGTCAAAGCATTGTCTGGAGAAACAGATAATTGTAGGGCAAATGGAAGGCAGACGTGCTCGAGGAAGGGCACCTACAAGGTGGTCACATACAGTGAGGAAAGCGGTGGGCGGCAGCATGCATCGGGCGGTCCACACGGCTCAAGACCGCACACAGTGGCGAGTGACGACATGTGGTCGCGATCCTCAGCATTGAGGGAACGAGGAAGAAGAAGAATGTTTGGATGGATGGATGTTTGTTACTCAATCACGCTACAACGGCTGAACGAATCTGGTTTTAATTTGGCACAGAGATAGATTATAGTCTGGAATAGCACATAGGCTACTTTTTATCCCGGAAAAATGTACAGTTCCCGTGGGATAGTTTAGTTTTTCTCAGGGCAAGGGATCGACATGATTTTGTGCATAGAGGCAGTTTAGGGATCGGAAAATGATATAGGCTACTCTTTGTCCCGGAAAATGCACGCTTCGCACTCAATAGCAAAATATTAAAAAATAATAAATATTTTCTTCCAAAAATAACATCCACGCGAACGGAGCCGCGGGCAACATCTAGAATTATATATGTCGGAGCTACAAGAAAATTTATACTGAATTGAACTTACAAATAACTCGATCCATTGTAAATTGTGGGTACCGTCACTTGTTTTAGTATTTTGAGGGTGGTTAAAAGTTGTTTACTGGGTGATTTCACTCATAGGGGGCGCAATAGAAAAACACACGCCTTATCATTTGTAGAACATTAAATCTTGAATAGCTAGTAACTTATAGGTCGTAATTCCGAAATACTTTTTGTTAAGTGTAATTGTAAATCGATCATTGTATTGCAAAATGAGTTATATTTAAAGAGCAACCATGGGTTTTCTTACCAGTTCTTTCCCATTGATTACTGTATTACAAACTGGTAGTTTAATGAACTGTGAAGTGTTAACTCGTGTTATTTCTACTGAACTATCATACGATGTGCATCCTAAGCCATCTCACAACCTCGGCCTTCGACACGTAGTTAAGTTTATCTAATGCGGCGGGTTAGACCGACTGTTGACGCTACATGACAATAAGATACATCTAAAACTGTGTGGTGAAGAAGCTCACTGATTAAAAGAATTTAGTGGGGTGAAAGTGGAGTCAAGGCAGGGTCATCTTTATGTCAGAAACAATTACTATTTTTTTTTAAATATAGGAGTGTTGCGAGTTAATATTTCAAACATACCGACAGTGGGCATGGCACCTCCCAGATCGTTGGATATTTCTGGCTCAGGCACTTCAGCTATACCTGGAAATAATCACTTAGTGAATAATAATAATAATACTAGCCCTGTATTAAACATTGTCCCACTGCTGGGCACGGGCCTCCTCTACTAATGAGAGGGGTTAGGCCTTAGTCCACCACGCTGGCCTAATGCAACCCGCATTAGGCAGACTTCTCATACCTTCGAAAAATTCTCTGATATGCAGGTTTCCTCACGATGTTTTCCTTCACCGTTAAAGCAAGCGATAATTAACATTTTAATACGCACATAACTTTAGAAAAGTCAGAGGTGTATGCCACTTGGGTTTCGAACATACGACTTTCGTCTTGGCAGTCCGTACCGCAACCAACTAGGCTATCGCTGCTTCTTAGTGAATACATATACATTATTTTTAGTATACTACAAAGCCGAAAGTAATTTGTTGAGACATCAGCAGCACAATCCATTGCACTAATTTTTAACGTGTTATATGTGTATCCCAAAAACATATAAAAATTTTCGTCAACCTGGTTACCTTGTTTATTACTTAATAAAAATGCGGCGCGTGTCGGTCGTTCACCTATACCTACATATTACTTTGGCGGGAAACAAACAGCATACACAGGGTGTAGAACCCGCCATTCACATAGTACTTAGTAGCACACGCAAGAGACGCGCCGGTGTTAGACAGTGTACATCCGGTTTGTGTCGGGGGTCTAGAGTCTACTAGACCCTCGACCGCTTCTTCACCATGTCCCATGGCGTAGTGTGAAGAAGCAGGCCGGCATGATTGTGTAGAGTGGCTGGGGATAGATTGTCTCTCGCTACTCGCTACTCTAATTGGACGGCACTGCGCTTACCATCACGTGCAGTGCGGTAGTTTGCAGTACCATGGTAAAAAAACAACACTTTATGTAAGTGTTCTGAAAAATGTAAATGTAATAAAAAAATGCGTTTTTTATTATTCTTAATTTCTTGTATTCTAAATACAGTCAACTAGGTCCTGTATCGTGGACCCGAAACAAATATCTGTCTGACACACAAACATTTGTCTCGATACGGGAATCGAACCCACGGCCTCTTGCTTTACCGGCTACTCCTCCGCTACGCCACGTAGGTTGTCCATAACATTACAATGGCAATACAATTACAGTGTAAACTCTATATAGCGACACTGAAGGGACTGTGCATTTTATGGCGTTATAGAGAGTTGTCGTTAAATGGAGAGAAGAAACATCAGAATTAGAAAAATAAAAAGTTTATTTCTGACTATTGTTAGTAGTTATGTGCATAAAAAAGAATGTTATTTGAACGCTATTGAGTATAGTCTGTTATTTTTGTCTGACGTCTTTTGCTGCACCAGTAATTTTGTTGTATTTTTTTAGTTATTTTATTAATATCTAGCAATACTGAGGCATCTTGGTTATAAAGGAAATATTTTTCCAATAATTTTGCTGCTTCCAGAGCTTCTTTAATGCTCGGCGGAAGCTCAGGCTCATCCGTCTCATCTTCTTCATCACCTTGTTCTTGATCCTCAGTTTTTCTCACTGAATCCAAAATTTCTTCGTCTGTGAGTGAAGCCGTTGTAAGCAGGCGGTCGTCCACTTCAATGTAGGTTTGAAGATTTACCGTATTTCCTGCCATGTTGAATTGTTGAATCCACTCAGTTAATGGAAGGTCGTCGTCGCTTTCAAACTCAGATTCTGTTTCCACCTCATCACTCGTAGAATTGGTACAAAGTCCAGCATGTCGAAAAGAGTGCTGTATAGTTGTGGGTGTCACTTCTTCCCAGGCTTTAGATAAAAAATTTACTGCATGCAGCATATTAACAGAAGTTTTACCCTCAGATTCGACTAGCTCCATCAATAATTTCCTTCTGTAGTGACCCTTGAGGCTTTTAATCACACTCTGGTCCATTGGCTGTAAGACACTAGTCGTATTTGGAGGAAGAAATGCCAACTCTATGTTTTGAAGGTTTGATATAAAAGGGTGGGCAGGGCAGTTGTCAACAAGAAGTAAAATTTTTCGTCCCTTTAATTCTGCATCCCACTTTCGCACTTCTTCTTCAAAAAGTTGACTGGTCATCCAAGCTGATTTATTAGCTTTATACGTCACTGGCAATTTTTTGATGTTCTTAAAACAGCGCGGATTTTTCGATTTGCCTATTATTAGTAGCTTTTTTTTCTCTGTGCCATCCATATTAGCAGCCACAAGCACCGTAATACGTTCCTTGGAAAGCTTTCCTCCCACACACTTTTCCCCTTTAAATTTCAGAGTTTTATCTGGAGTCAACTTATAGAAAATTCCTGCTTCATCAGCATTGAAAATGTCACTTGGGGCGTATTTTTCTATGAATTTTGACCACACTCTGTTAATCCAATCATGAGTCACATTTGTATCAACACTTCGTGCTTCCCCACTTATTTTACCATAGTTGATATGATGACGCTGCTTGAATTTTCCGAGCCATCCTTCTGATGCTTTGAAAGAAGTTAAACCAAGTTCAGCAGCAAAATTCTCCGCCTTAGCTTTCACGAGCGGCCCCGAGATAGGCATATTATTCTGGCGCTGTCGATGAAACCATGATAGTACAGCTTTATCCAAATCTTCGTATATAGGTTTCTTTAATTTTTTGGAAGATTTTCCCTCGCCCGCAGCGTGGAGGATTTTTTCTTTATTTTTCCATATTGTGGACACGGTAGAGCGACTAAATCCAAAGCGTTTGCCAACATCACTTATCTTCTCTCCCGTTTCTATTGCGCGTATCAGTAAAACTTTTTCGTCAATACACAGTGATTTTCTTTTAGTAGCCATGTTTACAGTTTGCAAGTTTGTGAGCAACTAAGAATATGATAAGGTATAGATAATCCATGACTCCTAGTTATGAATCATGGTCAATAACAGTCTACACGTGCAAGCAATCCCAATTTGTAAACAAAAGAATGAATTTCTTAGAAAGTTCGGTATGCATGATGCCGACAGTCGAGTTTATTGCGGGCTAGGATAATAAAGCGACAATAGATCGTACACAGCTGCGCAGTTTTTACTAATTTTAGCAACTTAATTGTTGTCGTTATTGAGAGTGGGTGTAATGCTATATAGAGTGAAACATTGTATGAAAAACAAGCTAAACCAACCAAAGCCAATTGATTTCGACGCTTAAGAGAGTTTGTCGTTAAATAGAGTGACGTTACATGGAGTTTACACTGTATATAGAAAAAGA
The DNA here is from genome assembly GCA_905220505.1 of Laothoe populi. Taxonomy (NCBI): domain Eukaryota; kingdom Metazoa; phylum Arthropoda; class Insecta; order Lepidoptera; family Sphingidae; genus Laothoe; species Laothoe populi. Next base: position 7,569,817 of record HG992174.1, on the reverse strand, counting down.
GTTCTGACATCCTTGAAAATGCCAATTATCATCGTAAAAAATTAGGAAAAAAAAGTCGCGGCATTTCGAACTGTTATAAGAAAACTGCCAAAAGGCTTTTTAAAAAAAAATTAATTATACTCAAAAACTTATTTTAACAATTTGGGCTCAATTTGAGGGGCAAGGGTCACGCGTGGATGATGGATATGAACTGAGCTGTCCAATGGACCTAGAAATTTTAAAACATGAGAAATGCTGACGGGACAATAGGATGAGATGGGTAGCCACTATTATATACTAAGGCAGTATATAACAGAACGCTAAGAAATTATTAAAAATTGAGGTATTTTCATTTTTTGTTATTTTTTTTTTACTATAACGCAAAACAAAACAAATAAGTTTTTTTTTATATTTTTTGCCTTTTAGATTAATTCTATAACATTATTAAAAGTTAAAAACATTACACCAGCTATTTAGAACACTCTGTACACTGTTTACTTGTCAATACCATACCTTCCAGCTGTGTCTTGGACTCCAGGGGTTCCACCACATCAGCGGTGTAAGTAGATGGGGCATTGATATCCTCGACGTAGGACTCCGGGAACCATCCAGACTGACCTGGGTGGTAAATCCAAAGCATCGACTTACACAGGATGATGCAAAAAGGTGGTATTCACAAAATACAAAGTAAATTGGACCCTGTTAAGCACAAAAGTTTTTTTAATTCATAGAAAGTACACCGACAAATTAAGCGTCCCTATAAACTTCAAAGAATGCCCTCGATTTTTCTGAGATCCCATCATCAGATCTTGACTTACCGCCAATGACCACCTGGGAAGTATACCATTTTAAACAAAAAAGAATTCTCGAATCGGTCCAGGCGTCGTCGAGTAATCGGGGAACATACATAAAAAAAAGATTCCGACGAATTGAGAACCTCCTTCGTTTTTGAAGTCGGCTAAAAAGATCCAACTGACCTTCTCATACTTTTAAGTAAAAGTTTAAAGGTTGACAGCGAATTTAAAAATAGTACTATGCAGTAACTAATTGAAAATTAGTAGGGTAATAGAACATGATAAGTTTTTTAGGATATTGTGTGCTGGTGGTAGGATATTCATATCCGCCCGGATAGCGACCACCGTACACAGGGCGAAAAACCCGCCATAGTGGCACACGCAAGTGTGTCGCGTTCCGGGATCAGCCAGTGTACATCCAGTTTTTTGGGGGTCTAGAGTTGGAGTACAATGTTTGGCCATTTTGCGGCCTTCTGAATACTCTGACAATAGACCCTCGGCCGCTTCTTCACCTTCTTGCCCATGGCGTAGTGTGAAGGAGCAGGCCAGCATGATTGTGTTGAGTAGCGGGGGATAGGTCTCTCGCTACTCGATACTCTAATTGGACCGTACTGCGCTTACCATCAGGTGAAGTGCGGTCATTTTGCCGTGCTAGGATAAAAAAAAAACATCAAACTGCCTGGATGTTTTGTGATGTGAAACTTAATTAGGAGATGGCTATGTCTTAAACTCGATTTCATAAATAATGTTGGTTGGATCTTTTAACAGGGTCCAATCGAGGGTTGTTTTACACTAAACCTCAATTTATCTGAGCAATAGGGTAGATGACAGTAAGTGAAAACCTGATAGGATTGTTTTATAATAGATTTTAGTCTAAAAATATCGAAAATTAAACCAATTTGTTAATTTATATGTGATTATTTAACATTTTCAACAAATAATATGTATAAATAAAGCATTTTTCCGTGACATGAAACACCCATCAGTCATGCATGACGTCACCGTTCGAAACATCTGAAACGCTGAGCCAAACCTCTATTAGCTTTGCGGATGGTGACGTCACACGAGAGGCCATGACAATTGGTAGCGTTTTGGTGGGAAAAATAAAGTTGGTTTATAAAAATGCAAATTAAATCTTGTAAACTTATGTTTTATGTTTATTAATGATAATATATTAAAGACCATGAAGAATAAAATAAAACGGTTTCCCAAAAACAGTGAACTAGCCTATTGTGATCTTTGGTGAGACTTCTAAAAATGGCGGGAATGACAAATCAGACATGGCTTTGGCCTTTTGAATTGTGAGTATTACAGACATGGCTTCGGCCTTTAGAATGGAAAAATCGGGCATGGTTTCCCCCTTTAAAATGGATAAAAACCACATACATTGCTTTGGTCTTTTGTATAAGTTAAAACCAGAGAAGAAGACTTTCAATTTTAGCCAAGATTTGGAAAAGAACCACCCATTACTTTTGTTTCTCTTCAAATCCAATCCATGTAAAGGTTGTCTGGAAGAGATCGCAGTTAGTGATAAGACCGCCGTCTGTACATTCTACTTTAAGTTTATTGCAATGTACTGTTAATATTATTATTTTGGTGTACAATAAAGCATAAATAAATAAATAAAAAAAGATCTTCGATGGAGAAAGTGACGGGAAATGATGATCAGAAGGGGGATATTACAGGTTGTTTGTGTGTAAGTGTTTGTTTATGTGTTTCTTTGTTTGATTGTGTGTTTGTTTGTTTGTTTGTTTATGTGTTTCTTTGTTTGTGTGTAAGTGTTTGTTTATGTGTTTCTTTGTTTGATTGTGTGTCTGTTTGTGTGTAAGTGTTTGTTTATGTGTTTATTTGTTTGATTGTGTGTTTGTTTGTGTGTAAGTGTTTGTTTGTTTATTTACCTCGTGCGACGCCCCACTTCCACCCTGGCTCGGCGTCTCCCCTGGGCGGCGGCGCCTCCGCCACCAGATCTCCGGGCTGCAGACTCAGCTCGTCCGTAGTCCTGGCGTTGAACTCGTACACACAACGCCATCGCGGAGTCGCTGCGGGCACGGTCTCCGTGGCTACTGACCGCCCCAATATAAATAAATAAATAAAATACACACAACAGTCACACACATAGTCCTGACCCCACACTAGGTCAACCCTGTATCGTGGGTATCAAGATCTACGAGGGACTATGGTCCCACAACACCCAGGCCCGAAACAACATTTGGGAATCGAACCCACGGCCTCTCGTTTCACAGCCGGCTACTCGCCCGCTGCGCCACGGAGGCTGTCGAATAAATAAATTTATTTATGTACTAGGGTTTGCTCGCGGCTTCGTCCGCGTGGTAGTTATTGACATCTTCAGCTATTACATCTTTCTATAAAATGCTATCCCATAGGAACCGTTCATTTCCGGGATAAAAGTAACCTATGTCATTCTCAGACCCCACAACTAACACGGCAAATAATCATGTCGATCCCTTGCTCTGTTCAAGACAAAGTAGTAACACACGCAGTACCCCACACTAGGTCAAACGGTTCACCCAGAACCGAAAACATACAACATTATTTTTAGTATACTACAAAGCCGAAAGTAGTTTGTTGAGAATCAGTAGCACAATCCATTGCACTAATTTTTAACGTTTTATATTGGTATCTCAAAAACATATAAAAAATTTCGTCAACCTGGTTACCTTGTTTATTACTTAATAAAAATGCGGCGCGTGTCGGTCGTTCACCTATACCTACATAATACTTTGGCGGGAAACAAACAGCAGCGCGCGCTGCATGCATCGTTCAAGAAACGGGATAAATTATTTTTGCATGGCACCGCGTGAGTTTTCCTTATTATTATTATGTCATATATTTATCTGATCGTTTATACCAAAATCTAATTTGGTTGTTTCGGCTTTATGGTATACAAAAACTAATCTTGTATATGTCACACAAACATTTGTCTCGGCGCGGGAATCGAACCCACAGTCTCTGTGCCACAGCCAGCTACTGGCTATCTACGCCACATAGACTCCCAATAATATTAAATATACAAAATATAAGATTAAAATTGTATTTCTATAGATGCTTCTAGTAACTTTCACTTTACTGAAATGACAGTGCACTAATAGAGCAAGAGCCCGTGAACCCCAGACCTACGTTAGTTTATAAAACCGGAAAGTTTGTCAGCGCATGCTCCCAACACAGGTAAGAACGATGGACCATTATGAAGTTTGGGTTACAGTGGCTTTGGCACGTAAACGTCACTAAAGGTGTGTAAAATACCGATCTAAATACATCAAATAATAAAGTGCGAGTTTTTGGTATTACCTTTAGAATATTATTAAAAATCACGTTATTCATTGCCAGACACTTAACATCGTGGCAACCCCTTGCCAGACACCCTTAATGGTCATGAAATTATAATTTTACTTACGTTATAGTATAAAAGCTGATTTTTATAAATAATACTTGGGTAATAAATAGATGATGTTTCCTCATTAGCCAGACACTTTTGATAGTTCCAACCCCTTGCCAGACAAGCATGTAGGGTAGCTGTAGGAGAGCGCGAGGCAGTATGCATATGGGTGAGTGCGAGTGAGATAGCGAGTTAAGTCTACCGCGGTCCCTCACTGCGCAGTTGTTATTTCTACTGATAGTCTATGTAAATTTTAAAAACATGTTTCTTGCTCTGTTTCAACAGTCTTTGGAGAATTTTTTGGTTCTAAGATAAAATATTTTTTCATTAGCCCTGTGAATGATTTGTAACATTCCCTGTGATATGGTTATCACACCTCTGTATATTCACGTGGAAGAATGATGTCATTATATTTGAGGTTATGTTTTTTCCACAATTTTAAAATTAATTCACATTTTTTCAATGTCTCGTCAGAAAATAATGTTATATTGCCACTACTTTTGTTGCAAATAACACAAAGTAATGTATCACCCATGACTTGATTTTTAATACAAAACTACTTTTATTTACAAAGTCACAAAAACAAATTGTAAACATATAATCTACGTATCAGACACCAATAATATTGAATTTACTTTATGTACTGTATATATCCGAAATATTTTATATTGTTAATTAATAATGAATATTAAATAACATGAAGATAGTATATATCGGAGTGTGAAGAAAATAAATTAAATTAAATAGAAGACTAACGCCATCTATTGAAAATAAATATCAATTGAGATGTGACAGCCCGCCATTTCGGATAATACAATGTAAAAATATTATTATTGAAGGCCGGTTGTCGTTTTTGTTAATTATTGGACTGAATAAGTAAAAAGTGTAATTGTCAACTGATGTAAAAGTGATATGTTTAAAAGAGCAACTACAGGTTTTATTGCCGGCTACTTTCCTAGTGGATAACTGCATTCCGAACCGGTGTAGCTTAGTAAACAATGAACAGATGAAAGTGTGTTATTTCTACTGAACTATCGTACGCTATGCATCCTGGTTATCTGAAGATCAAAGAAGGATGAATAACCCTCATAGTCATGACCTGTGACGACGTCATGACCTCAGCCATTCTGACCACAACACATAGAACCCGGATATATATAATATTTATTATTTTAGCTGATGTAAACACGTACTGATTACTAAACAATACATGCGCAGTGAGTGACCGCGGTAGACTTAACTCGCTATCTCACTCGCACTCACCCATATGCATACTGCCTCGCGCTCTCCTACAGCTACCCTACATGCTTGTCTGGCAAGGGGTTGGAACTATCAAAAGTGTCTGGCTAATGAGGAAACATCATCTATTTATTACCCAAGTATTATTTATAAAAATCAGCTTTTATACTATAACGTAAGTAAAATTATAATTTCATGACCATTAAGGGTGTCTGGCAAGGGGTTGCCACGATGTTAAGTGTCTGGCAATGAATAACGTGATTTTTAATAATATTCTAAAGGTAATACCAAAAAATCGCACTTTATTATTTGATGTATTTAGATAGGTATTTTACACACCTTTAGTAACGTTTACCTGCCAAAGTCACTGTAACCCAAACTTCATAATGGTCCATCGTTCTTACCTGTGTTGGGAGCATGCGCTGACAAACTTTCAGCTTTTATAAAATAACGTAGGTCTGGGGTTCACGGGCTCTTAGACCATAAATGAAACAGCCACTCGTGTCTCTAAAGGATAACGGTGTTCAGAAAGAGGTAATAAGTAGAGAGTAAATGCAAGCCAACATCAATTTTATATCCATTACATTAAAGTTAAAAAGTGTTTTTTTTATTCATAAAAAGTAAACCGACTTCAATAAAAAAACAAATTATGCGTCCCTATAATTTGAGGGTTGCCCCCGATTCTTGACATCCCATCAGATCCTAACTTGGTGCCAACGGGACCACCTGGGAAGTATACCCTTTTAAACAGATAAAGAATTTCTCGAATCAGGCGTCTTCGAGTAATCGGGTAACATACATAAAAAAAGAATCCGACGAATTGTTAACCTCCTCCTTTTTTGAAGTCGGTTAAAAATAGCATGTAAGAGCAGCGAGTGTTGCCGGTATTTGTCTGCTAACCGGCATACCAACGATACATGACTGGCTAAAACTTGAAAATATGTCAATATATTTTACTGGCAGAAATGCAAACCGCGCCACGTTAAAACGTACCAGTGGTGGCAGGGGCATCCCCCCAGGCGTCGTCGGCGGGGGTGTCCCACGTGTCGTTTGTCGTCTCCCACTCCGCTTCTGTTAAACACAAATATCGTCATATCCTGAGAAACTAGACTAGGGGTATATTTCTTATTATTATTTCAAAAAAAGTATCGAATAAAAAAAAATGTTTATTCGTTTATCATTATTATTTTTTTATACATTTAATATATAATGTGTATAGGCGGACTTAATGCCAAAGGCATTCTCTACCAGTCAACCTTAGAATTATTAAAGTAGTTATTTTAAAAAGTATATTTCTGTTATTTATAGTGACATTATTCAAATATCATCGTAATAACGATTGATTGATGAAACGAAATTGAATTCTAAAGTTTTTGTTCTTTCAGACACATGATATGATATCATGTTACATTACATGATACCATTTCATGTAACATCACATGAGACCATATCATGCCACATGATACCATATCACGCCACATGATACCATATCACGCCACATGATACCATAATATGCCACATAATACCATATCACGCAACATGATACCATAATATGCCACATGATACCATATCACGCCACATGATACCATAATATGCCACATGATACCATATCAAGCCACATGATAACATATCATACCGCATGATACCATATCATGCCACATGGTACCACATCATGTCCCACCTGTAGCCGGCCAGGCGCTCTCCGCCGGCGCGGTGCTCCTCTTCTCCATGTACTCCTTCCTTCTCTCTTCGTACATCTCCCACACTCTCTGACACTTGTCCGTCAGTGAGGTGACAGTCGCGTTCAGTTCTGACAGTTGGGATTTGTTGTTTTCAAGGTCTGACTTCTTCGTCTCCACTATGGCTCGAGCTGCTTCGACCTTGGGACAAGGGCATGGTAGTTTAAATTAATTACTCGTTTTTTATTGCCTGATTTGACTGCCTCGGTGGCGCAGTTATAATTGCGCATTTCGACTGCTGTGCTGAAGTCTCGGGTTCAATCCCCGGGTCGGGTAAAATCATATTGGGTTTTCCTATCTAGAAATTCTCAGCATCAGCCCGGAGTCTGGAATTTGTGCCCGGTATGGCGATAGGCTCGCCCCCTATCACATTATGGGATTGAAATAAATTTCGGCGAAAAGTGGGTGTACTGGTTGCACCTCTGCCAACCCCTTCGGGGATTACAGGCGTGAGTGTAAGTGTAACTATGTATGTTTAAAAAATATATATCGCGAGGCGTAATGAGAATAAAACGGTTATGCTGGACTAGCCGGCCTTACGACCCAGCACCCCCCTCGCCCGGGTGATGGCTCTCCGGGCAGCCGCTAGTAGTAGTGACCACACTGCAGTCTTTTTTTAAAGGAAATAAATTTAACGGTAGGCAGCGGCTTTGCTGTGCCTACTAGAGACTAGCAAAACATTTTCACCCATAAAAGCTATAACATTATCACCCGACACCGCTTACCTTCTCTCTAAGCTGTTTCAGGGTAACTTCCATCATGTTCAACTTGCCATCTTCGCCGGCGCCTTCGGATGCCTTTGCCTGTAACCAACAATCAAAATTTTGAGGATTATGGAGCCAAATGAAGTGATAGCCTAGTTGGTTAACTGACTGTCAAGACGAAAGTCGTATATTCGGAAACAAAATGGCATACACCTCTGATTTTACTTTTACTTTAAGAATACCGTTCGCAAAAAGGTAGTAAGTAGTGATTGATACAAGCCAAAATCAACTTTATTCCCATAATATTAACGTTAAAAATGGCCTAATTCGCAAGACATTTTTTTTATTTATTCATGTCCATGGATACAAGTCCTTCACACATATACATAAATTGTTACAAAACAAAAACTAGAGACTAAAAATTAAATCAAATTTTCTCAACAGTATGAATTATAAAGTTATACAACATTATTTTTAGTATACTCCAAAGCCGAAAGTAGTTTGTTGAGAATCAGTAGCACAATCCATTCCACTAATTTTTAACGTGTTATATGTGTATCTCAAAAACATATAAAAATTTTCGTCGACCTGGTTACCTTGTTTATTACTTGATAAAAATGCGGCGCAATATGCGTAAACAGGCCCGCTTGTGTGTTAGGTAAAGGGGTGGACATTTTGAACAAACAGCAGCGCGCGGCGCGCGTATGCCCATGCGTCGTTCAAGAAACTGGATAAATTATTTTTGCATGTCACCGCGTGAGTTTTCCTTATTATTATTATGTCGTATATTTATGTGATCTTTTATACCAAAATCTAATTTGGGTGTTTCGGCTTTATGGTAAACAAAAACTAATCTTGTATATAGTTAAATACATTTTAGAGTTTGATAATAAATCTTCTAATCGGCGGGGTATACTTTCAACAGCTTCAGTTTCAACATCATTTTCATTTTTGTTCTCATTTGATATACTGTCACTAATGTCGTTAGTTAATACTAATTACTATACTAATTACTAGCTAATAGTAAATACTAATTACTATTACATAATTTAATTCCCCCAACCCCTTTCCATCATCGGACGACAAGAGACTCGGCGAAGCGTCATCGATACATGGTTGATATTCCACCAGCGCGCACGAAGCGTTTTGCAAGTACATTTATCATGCGCACCGCTAGAGAGTGGAACCCTTTGCCGGAGTCTATATTTCCCAACAATTATGACCTGGGTATCTTCAAGTCAAGAGTGAATAGGTATCTTCTAGGCAAGCGTGCTCCACCGTAGACCACATCATCACTTTCCATCAGGCGAGATAGTGGTCAAACGCAAGCCTATTTCGATAAAAAAAAAACTAAACGGTAAATTCCAAATGCAGGGCATCGAATCACAAGACAGAAAAGTGTGATCATTGCCAGTATTTCTTTGGTAGCCGGCTACCGAATGATAAGTGACGTCTTTTTAATTCCTCTAACAATGTAATGCAACGGTACAAAAAATCAGCTGATGCTCGGTTCAACGACCGCGTGTTGCACGGAGCAGCAACGCTTTTTGTCAATACTTATTATTAATATTAAGTCCATGTTTTATTTGGTCGGAGAACATACCAATTTCAAAATATAAAACTTGAACAATGATATAGGTTAGATATTCTAGGTTCATCTTATAAATATAAAAAAGCACAACTGTTTATAAAAAGTACACCGCCTTCAATAAAAAAACAAATTATGCGTCCCTACAAAATTTGAGGATTGCCCTCGATTTTTCTGAGATCCCATCATCAGATCCTGACTTGGTGCTAATGGGACCACCTGGGAAGTATACCCTTTTAAATAAAAAAAGAATTTCTCGAATCGGTCCAGGCGTCTTCGAGTAACATACATAAAAAAAATATTCCAACGAATTGTTAACCTCCTCCTTTTTTGAAGTCGGTTAATAATGACAGTGACGTACCCAAGAAGTATCTAGGAACAAACAAACCTTGCATTTTTCAAATCATATCTCCTTACATTTCATGCCAGCCTGGTACTTAGGACAACTTCAGAGGTGTGACTTTTGTGTCACGCGCATCTTAAAATTTCACTCTCATTTTCATAACGCGCCTAAAGAAGTATAACTTCAAAAATGCACAACTGTTAATAAAAATGACCAGTGTAATGATAGTTCTAAATGTCAAAACTCACTTTAGCGTCCAGATCTGCCTTCTCTTTGTTGAGTGATATTTGCTTAGCATTCAGCTCCTTGACCTTGGCCTTCAGCTGCTGCATCTCAGCCATGCTTGCATCACGGTCAGACCTACGGGAAATTATATAAAGGTTTCCATAGGTAATGTCCCTATTACATATGGTTGTGAATGCTTCGGTGGCGCAGTTGTAATTGCTCATTACTGTGCTGAGGTCTCGTTCGATCCCCGGGTCTGGTAAAGTGATATTGGGTTTTTCTATTTAGTAATACTCAGTATCAGCCCGGAGTCTGGAATTGAGCCCGGTATGGCGATAGGCTCGCCCCCTATCACATTATGGGACTGAATTTTTACGAAAAGTGGGTGTAATGGTTACACATCTGACTACCCCTTCAGGGGTTACAGGCGTGAATGTATATGTATGAAGAAGTGATAAGGTCCAGAAGAAGAAAGGCAGAAAGTAACTTCGTACTTGTTTTTCGAGGATCAGAGTGTATTGTATTGCATTGCATTGCATTGCATTGTATTGTATTGTATTGTATTGTATTATACATTAGACTGCATAAGAGTTGGAGTATAGTCCCGGTCTCACCTCATGCCATCAATGGTGCACTTGGCAGCGGCGACGGCAGTCCTGGTGTCTCGTATCTCGGAGGCCAGGTTGGTGGAGCGCACGCCCTCGGCGCTGAGCTGAGCGGTCAAGTCCTGGCACTTGGCCTTCAGGCTGAGCACCTTGGACTGCTCTTCAGTACGCATCGATTCCAGTTCTCGGATCCTGAGGGTAAATACTCGTATTGAATGTCAGTAATGTGAACCGCATGTGAACTACGATGTATTTGACATTGGCATTATGAAAGTAAAAACACAGACTACGATGTATTTGACATTGGCATTATGAAAGTAAAAACACAGACTATAATGTATTTGATATTGGCATTATGAAAGTAAAAACACAGACTATAATGTATTTGATATTGGCATTATGAAAGTAAAAACACAGACTATAATGTATTTGACATTGGCATTATGAAAGTAAAAACACAGACTATAATGTATTTGATATTGGCATTATGAAAGTAAAAACATAGACTACAATGTATTTGACATTGGCATTATGGAAGTAAAAAACATAGACTATAATGTATTTGACATTGGCATTATGGAAGTAAAAAACACAGACTATAATGTGTATTTGAAACTGGCAGTATAAAACATTTCTGTAACTTTATGTGATACTGGTGGTGGGATATTCATATCCGCCATTGTACATCCGGTTTTTGTCGGACGTCTAGAGCTGGGGTACGATGTTCTGAGTACTCTGACACTAGACCCTTGACCACTTCTTCACCTCTTGCCCATGGCGTAGTGTGAAGAAGTAGGCCGGCATGATTGTATTGAGTAGCGCGGGATAGATTGTCTCTCGCTACTCGATACTCTAATTGAACGCCACTGCTTACCATGAGGTGCAGTGTGGTCACTTTGCCGTGGCAGGATTAAAAAAATAAATAAAAGATATGATTACAAACCTTTTCTTCTCCCATTCGAGTTGGCACTGTCTCTCCATCTCTTTCCGTGCTGCTTCACGTTTCTCCTTTAAAATAATACAATGCAATGCAAGTGGAGATTCTGTTGTAGCAATTTAAACCAAAACATAATATACCTACTGAATTCTGTATTGGACTTATTCCACTACTCCTCAAGTGTCGCTGGCGGGTAACCAATGAAAAGCCAAAACTTGCTGACTAATAGTGGTCTGCATTTATTATATCTTATCATAAGGATCTCCGACGGGCTACAAACTAAATACATTTTGCACCATCTTGTATGGGGCTCGCAATATGTTAGCGCTCACCGGGTGCGAGACTGTACCGCCTAGCGGTCGGCCAATCAGAGAGGAGCGCTCTCTACGCCTCCCGCCGACCAATCAGGAAGCTTTATTTTACAGTCGCACCCGGCGACGCCCACTTACAATCAATTATCTGCGGCGTAGCTGTACACGTTCGAAGGCTGGCTCACTCGGCGTCTGCTTAGTTAGATATGTCAATGACAATTTAAAAAATTACGTGTAAGAGATTCAATTGTCCTATTTACAGAACAAGTTTTGATAGTCAAAAGATCTCAAAAATCAGTGAAGAGAGCAGAAAAAAACGGAGTGAGTCTATAGGCTATAGGCTTGTAGAAGACTAGAGGAAAAAACTCTTTGTTTTTGAAATATAGTTTAAAAAAATCATTTATCTATGCATATCGATTATCTAGATATAATTCACACTTTCATACCTGTTCTTCTTTTTGCTTCCGAAGCAACTCCTCTTGCTCCCTCTTCTGCGCTTCTAAGCGCAACTTCTCACGCTTCTCTGCTTCTTCGCGCTCTTTTCTCTCCCTCTCCGCCTATAAAGCATTATTAGAAGTATATCTAATATCTCTTCTTTAACTTGAGTGTTTTACTGCGTAATACATGCTAGGTGTGTCAACTATAATAATAATAATACTAGCCCTGTATTAAACATTGTCCCACTGCTCACGGAACCTCTACTGATGAGATCAGGCCTTAGTCCACCACGCTGTAATGCGGGTTGGTAGACTTCACATTTGAAATTCTTATGAGAATTCTCAAGTATGCAGATTTCCTCACGATGTTTTCTTTCGTTAAAGCAAGCGATAATTAATATTTAATACACACGTAACTTTATAAAAGTCAGAGGTGTATGCCACTTGGGTTTCGAACGACTTTCGTCTTGATAGTCCGTACCGCAACCAACTAGGCTATCGCTGCTGTTAAACTATTGCAAGTGTGTCAATCTGTATATATAAAAGAAGAAACTGACTGACTGACTGACTGATCGATCAACGCACAGCCTAAACGGCTGGGGTTAGAGACTTGAAATTTTGACAGTAGGTACCTTTTATCACGTAGGCATCCACTAAGGAAGGGTTTTTGGAAATTCCACCCCTAAGGGGGTAAATTAGGGGATGAAAGTTTGTATGAAAATCCGTGACTTTTGAAGTTAAATTCATGAAAATTTGTATTTAGCCTTTTAGTTAATATCAAAACATATATACTTTAGGATTTTTGGAAATTCAACCCCTAAGGGTGTAAAATTGGGGATGAAAGTTTGTATGAAAATGAGTCATTTTTGAAGTTAAACGCATGAAAATTGGTAATGTGTATTATATACTTTTTCTCCCAAACATGACCCCCACGTTGGCGGAGCCGCGAGCAACAGGTAGTTAACTATAATTAAATAAAACCTGGTGTATCTTAATTATTTTACCTGGATGTGACGTCACAGCTCAAATATTTCTACTAGGGCTAAATACAGGTGCATCATTCAATTCACTACTGTGATTTCGGAAATTTTGATCTTCGGCGGATAACTTTGGCTATATCTGAACTAACAGTCAAAATGAGTTCAATTTAAAGATAAAATGATTTTAAGGCAAAATAGAAAGATGGATTGTAAATTGTCTATGTACTGGCTAGCTAACAAGCTAACGTCACACGTCTAAGGTCAAAGATACTTACTTGCTAACGTCACAAGTGTCATTAAAGGTCAAAATTCCTCGCTAAGGTCAAAGTAGCTGTTAAGGTCACACATACTTTTCAATGCCAAAATTACCCGCTAAACGGTCCAAACTACGCGCTAAGTTTTGGTTTTTATTCTTAAGTCAAAATTACCTATTAAGGTCGCATATACTTTTCAAGGTCAAAGTCACCCGCTAAGAGCGAAACTACCCGCTAAGATCTAAAATCCTTGCTAAGGTCAAAAGTAGCTGTTAAATTCCTACACACATTTCAAGGCCAAAGTTACTCTTTAAGTTCGCAACTACCCGCTAAGGTCTAAATTTCTAGCTAAGGTCAGTCACCGAAATTACCTCCGCCTCCTTGAACGCATTTGAACAAAGCAAAGTGTTATTCTTTAAATTCAGCTGAACCTTATTTTATTATTTTCCCTTAGTGTAAAGAAAGAAAGAAGGAACTAAGAAGGCAACAAGAAGGGAAGAAGACTAGACGCAAAGTAGCAAAGCTACAACACTTAAATTTTTACCCATTCCACCACTTATCTACATATAAAAACCCTGAAACCCTGAAACTGGACTGCCTTGGCGTAGTTGTAATTGCGCATGCGTTACTGCTGTGCTGAGGTCTCGGGTTCGATCCCCGGGTCGGGTAAAGTGATATTGGGTTTTTCTAACTAGAAATACTCAGTATTAACCCGGAGTCTGTAATGGTGCCCGGTGTGGCGATAGGCTCGCCCCCTATCACATTATGGGACCGAAATTCGGCGAAAAGTGGGTGTACTGGTTACACCTCTGCTTACCCCTTCGGGGATTACAGGCGTGAGTGTATATAAAAACCCTGAAACTGCGCAACCGATTTCAATGACATTTTCAGCATGTATATGTTTGGGACCAACATAAAAGATAGTATAGTTTTAGATCCGATAGGTGGCGCTGTTATCAAGATCAGATTTTTCTTTTTCAAGGTTAATTCGGCCTATAGAGACGGCGGTTTGTGGCTAACCCTGGTAATACTATAAAAACATAATAAGACAAGTATGTAGCTTTTTAATTCATACTGTTGAGAACATTTAATTAAATTTTTAGTCTTTATAGTTTTTGTTTTGTATACGTCTGAAGGACGTGAATAACCATGGTCATGAATAAATAAAAAAAAAAATAAGACAATACCTTTTCCTTCATCTGTGCGTCTGCTAACTGCGACCTTCTCCTCTCCAACTCTGCCTGGCCTCTCGCCATGTTCTCTCTTCTTCTCTCTTCATAAGACTTGGCGCTCGCGTTAGAACTGATCGAGTCTCTTCTGAAATTAACGTTTTAGCTTTCCGTTCAAATACAAATCAATTAAATCGAGTACGTTCTAAGAATCTATATACAGCGGGCCGGGCGGACGTCGTCCTGCCCGTAAAAGCAGCGCCACACCGACTGGAGCGCCATCTGCCGGGCGGATTTGTGAATAGAAACCATCCAGGGCGCCACCCAAACACATACAAAAAAATCATTCAAGTCGGCCCAGCCGTTTAGGAGGAGTTCAGTGACATACACACGTACAGTAGAATTATATATATAAAGACATACGGGGTGTCCCTGGAAGTATGAATCAAATCGAATAGGGGCATAACTATTGAACCGTAAAAAAATGCACCGACATTCTTAGAGTATCAAGGTAATGGTATCAAGTAACATTATTGTATCCTGATGTACCGGTATCAATTTATAAGGATATTTTGATGTACCGGTATAATTAATCTACTAGAATTACCCTCCAAGCTGAACTACGCCATTGAACTGTTTACACTTACTGCGCCGCGAACGAACCACGAATATCCTGGCTATTACCTAGTCTTCTTCACAACTCAACTGAACACTGGAGCGCGGAAGGCACTTCGTTTTATGCTAAACATTTACTACTCCCCACTTAGGTTGTCATTATTAATGTACCAGCAATTACTCTCCTAAATACCTTCGGTATTTCTAATAATAGGAAATACCCTAATAGTATATATAAATTAATTTAGTGCATTTAACTCACCTATATATTTGAATGAGTTAGTGCACGTGATAATTGTAAAACAATACGCACCTGAACGTAGGCGGTATCAGTTCCAGCGGTAGTTTAGCCGGAACAGTTTCTCCCTGTGTCGCCTTCTCGCACAAATACATGGCTAGGACAAACTCTTCGCATCCTGTGTATAAAACGATATTTAATTAGGAGCTTAGAGGACAACTAAAGAAAGATTTTATTCTGGCACGGCAAGGTGGTAACTGCACCTGATGGTAAGCGCAGTGTCTTCCAGTTAGAGTATCGAATAGCGAGAGACAATCTATCATATATTCAACACAATCATGCCGACCTACTCCTTCACACTACGTCATGGGCAAGGAGGTGAAGAAGCGGTCGAGGGTCTATTGTCAGAGTACTCAGATCTTACCCAAACTCTAGACCCCCGACACAAACCGGATGTACACTGGCTGATCCCGGAACGCGACACACTTGCGTGTGCTACTGTGGCGGGTTCTACACCCTGTGTACGCTGCGAGTTATCCACTAGGATATGGATATCCTACCACCACCAGTTTTATTATAATCAATGGAAATGTAGTGACAAAAAGTATACGTTAATTTCTGACACGAAGGTATAATAATAAAGTTGTGTAGCGAGGGGTAGATTGTCTCTCGCTACTCGATACTCTAACTGGAGGCACTGAGTACCATCAGGCGCAGTGTGGCTCTGCCGTGCCAGGATAAAAAAAATTACAACCCCTCGTAAGTCAGCCCATTCATGCTGTATCGTCATATGCTATTTTCGTTGAAATGTGTGCTGCTTCGGGGTTCCGTTACTGGGTTCTTATCTGGCTATCATATCCCAGGCTAGAGGGCGCCACCCGCGCCGAACTTTGCACGATATCCGATTGCGCCCGATCGGATTAGCCGAACCTCATTGTCCAATACGCAACCCTCACGACTGGCCAATGGGAGGAACGCAAAAGTGGTAGATAAGAACGGTTACTGGGAACTCTGGACACCAGTTCTATTCGAAATCTCGCAACGGAAAACCCTCCAAGAACACTCGTTATCCTCTCGCTGTTTTCATCGTTGAACTTGAGTACTTAGTATTTTGTGTGTGCCGTGGTGCAAGCTGTGGACTCCGCAAAGCGGGGAAGCCGGAAAGCTCGGGTAAGTGGTAGTACGATAAGTTCCCAGATCCAGATTTCAACGATTTCTCGTGGCACACATTTCGTCTATAAATAGTGTAAGTTCCTCTCCCCTCGGCAGCTGCACCTGCAGCTGAACACCTTGTCCAGCATCCGTGCTGGTACACATGCTTTTCTTTTTTTACTATAAATATGCTTGCGTTTGACCACTATCTCGCCTGATGGTAAGTGGTGATGTGGTCTACGGTGGAGCACGCTTGACTTGAAGATACCCAGGTTTTTTTGAGGAAATATATAATACTAGCTGTTGCTCGCGGCTCCGCCCGCGTGGAAGTTATTTTCGGGAGCAGAAGTATACAATCCAAGGAGTTGTCTTCTGCACGGAGGCACCTGAAGCTTGAGATTACATTCAAATAATACCTCATAAGTTAACCCTCACTTTGCCCCTTTAGGGATGATTTGGTAAAAACGTTGAACACGTATTTCGTTATTTCTTACCAAAAGCCTAAATATGAATTTTCAGATCCCTAACTTGAGGCATTATGGATTTTCCATACAAATTTAGAACTCCTATCTGACCCCTTTCAAGATTGTTATTTGAAAGAATAGATAGCCTATGTTCTTCTTTCATCACAATCCGTTCAGCCATTTAGTCGTGAAAAGGTAGCAAACAAACAAACAGAGTTACTTTCTCTAGTATTAGTATGGATAAATGCTTAAGACAAAATGTTCTTCTTTAAATAGACTCAACAGCACTCACCCAACTTCCCGTCCGAATCAAGGTCGGCCAGCGCCCAGATCTGCGCGAGGGTCTGTTGCGGCAGACGGGACTGCAGCATGATGGACCTCGCCTGAGCCCCAGAAACAGACCCTGACTTCGCACGGTCCGTCGCGTTGAACAGTTGGGTGTACCTAGAATACATGTTGTTGACCAAATCCGCCCAAAAAAAATCAACAATCCTTGTAATCACACCTGCAATAGAATAGCCAGAGGTGTAACCAGTACACCCACAATTCTCCCGGATTAGTCACATGTGATAAGGGGCGAGCCTATCGCCATACCGGGCACAATTCCAGACTCCGGGCTGATACTGAGTATTTCTAGAAAAACCCAATATCACTTTACCCGACCCGGGTATCAAACCCGAGACCTCAACACAGCAATGAGCAATTACAACTGCGCCCCCGCGGCAGTCACATAAATCAATTTGTTCAACATTGTTTAGTCTCCACATTTATGACATAACTAGACGTTGCTCGCGGCTACGCCCGCGTGGTGCCATGGAGCCGTAGAGAATTCCATAGGTTGCATGCATTTTTCCGGTATAAAAAGTGGCCTATGTCATTTTCTGATCCCTAAACTACCACTATGCAAAAAATCATGTCGATCCCTTGCTCTGTGAAAAACTAAGCTTTCCCACGGGAACTGTAATTTTTTCTGGGATAAAAGGTAGCCTATGTGCTATTCCAGACTATAATCTATCTCTGTGCCAAATTTCAACCAGATCCTTCCAGCCGTTGTAGCGTGATTGAGTAACAAACATCCATCCATTCATCTAAACTTTCGCATTTATAATATTAGTAGGATGTAGGATTTGTACTCAACGTAAATTGTGAACCACACATAATCGATCTTAAGCTACTAGTTGAGAGTACTTACTTAAGCTTCTGTGGTTGGGGGATCCCCCATTCAGCTGGTGGTGGACTCATCACTCCCATGGGGACCTCTGTGGGACTTGTCACCGCGGACCCTGCTAACAAATACAACGTTAAACAAAATAGGGTCATCATTGGTAGTGAAAGTATATGACTTTAGGCGTAGTGTGAAGAAGCTAAACAATAGGCAGGCATGATCTTTCCAATTTTGGAGCATCGTGTGACCCCGAGTTGGACGGCAGCTCAGACGGCAGTGGTAAGGCCTCGTTCGCTGTCGTTGTTCGGTGCGCGGGGCTCCTAAGGCCCCATGGAGATGGGCTGCTATGTAGCACCGCGCAGGGGCGGTTCCGGCTGCAATTCTAGTACTCCTTAGAACACCCCGGGATCGCTCCGTAAGTGCCGAAGAAGACAACCGCGGGGTTTCAGCTGGTAGTGTGTGGTGGGGTGTATATAGAGGTTAAGGACTCGGCCCAGCGGCTGTCTAGATAGCCATCATCCGTGCGAGAGGGATGCTGGGTCGTAAGACCGGCTAGTCCAGCATAAACGTTTTATTCTCATTCTGCTTTCCCCCGGAGAGGGCGGCAGTAATAAAAAAAAGGCAGGCGTGATCTTATTACATTCTCTCCCTTCCATACCAGAACCACGCGTACTGGCTTGCGGAGCCACAGCTTCGTGGTGTCTACTACCCCGACACCTAGCCCGAACAAAGAGCAGAGCAAATTTATATCTTTGCCGCACCATCAAGCTGTGGAACAGTTTGACATCTACCGTGTTCCCTCCCTCCATGCAGAGGCCAGCAGGCCGGCATGATTGTGTTGAGTAGCGAGGGATACATTGTCTCTCGCTACTGGCAACTCTAATTGGACGGCACTGCGCTTACCATCAGCAGTATGGTCACTTTGAGGTACCAGGATAAAAAAAAAAACAATGGAATTCATCTAAAATTATCACCAAAACGTATTTAATCTCACCTGGCTTCGACATAACTTCACTCTTGACCGCAGTAATCGGCGTCGAAGTTATCGGCTGACTGGGAATAGAAGCACTCACTGTCTGAGGCGGGCTATTTATCAATGAACCAGTGGGAGCTGAAGGCTGAGACGGGGGCACCATTGTTGATCCCATTAACGTTTGAGGTGGGGATTGTATCAAAACGGACTGCGAAGACATGGGTTGGGCTTGAGGCACCATAGAGCCCATAGAAACTGTCGGGGCAGTTGAACCCATAGGCTGGGAACCCATAGACTGAGAACCCATCACAGTTGATTGCGTTGAAATTAAAGATTGATTCGGTAACTGCTGAGACTGTATAGGTTGAGACATCAAAGGTGCAGGTAACGGTTGGGTACTTCCTATTAACGTCTGGGTATTTCCTATTAAAGACTGATTACCCATCAGAGGCTGAGATGCCGAAACCAACGGCTGTGTATCAATCAGTGATTGAGAAAGTGGCTTCACACCAGAAATCAGATCCGGTACAGGTTTTGAGGGTTGCATCAAAGGCTGGATTAATGTGTTGACTAAAGGTTGGGAGGGAGCCCCGAAATCCCCGAGTAACGATTGGTTTGACTGGCTGGATGGTAAGCCAGCTATAAGGGGCTGTGCCGGCATTGGTGGTACGGAAGGCGGTATCGATGGCATAGGAGGGATTGGGGGCTTGGCAGGTGGGGTGAAGGATTGTTTTTGGGCACCTGTGGACAATACGTAAGTTTTTGTTACATTGTACAAAGATTTGTGTAGACATAAGATCTGCCGTCCGTTTACTAAAAGGCCTTTAAGTAGAATAAACTTATTTTGGAGGTTATGTTAAAATTTAGAACCCCACATGTTATCACACATATTTTCATTTAATTCTATCAATAAGATACTTGCCAACTCTATACATGGACCTTTATTACTACCATTTTTCTGCATCGCGTACAGAAATGCGTTCAAACAGTAAATCAGTGTAAACTAAAAAAATAATTTATGTAAAATCGATTCGTTTTGCATTTTCTACTGCAGCCATACGTAAATAATCCACTATAAAATAAAATACATATTTTATCATCATAGTTGTGGAACAGTTTGATATTTACCGTGGTCCCTCCTTCCTATGACCCTGGGTCCTTTAGGCGTAGTGTGAAGAAGCTACACAACAGGCCGGCATGATTGTGTTGAGTAGCGGGGGACAGAGTGTCTGTCGCTACTTGATACTCTAACTGGACTGCACTTACCATCAGGTGCAGTGTAAATAATAATATTGAAAGGTAGCTTACCTGTAGGACTTAGAGATGCCATAAGGGATTGTGGCAAAACCTTGGGCACTTCAATTCCATGGAGTTTTAGGTTGATTATCTAAAAATTGATATTTCCAATGAGAAAAGATTCAAGGAGCATTGTACAGAGGAGGCGTAAGGCACTAGCGACGTGTACCTCTGCCTACCGCTTCAGGGTTTATAGGCGTGAGTGCGTTTGTATACATATACACTCACGCCTGTAATCCTCAAAGGAGTAGGCAGAGGTGTAACCAGTATACCCACTTTTCTCCGAATCTATTATGGTCCCATAATGGGATAGGGGGCGAGCCTATCGCCATACCGGACATAATTTCAGGCTGATACTGAGTATTTCCAAATAGAAAAAACCCAATATCACTTTACCCGACCTGGGGATCGAACCCGAGACCTCAGCACAGCAGTCGAAAAGTATGCGCAATTACAACTACGCTACCGAGACAGTCGAGTGAGTATGTTTGTATGTATGTATGTGTGTATGTATGTATGTGTGTATGTATGTATGTGTGTATGTATGTATGTGTGTATGTATGTATGTGTATATGTATGTACGTGTGTATGTATATATGTATGTATCAATGTATGTATGTTATAATATGATAGCGCACTTACTTTACAAGCTATAGAGAACTCTTTGAGGTCAAGTTTGCCATCAGCATTGGTGTCAGCTAACGACCAGATCTGACCCAGGATCGGAGGAGGTAGTTGTGACTGGAACAAAGGATTTGCGAATAGGTGTCCTTATTTAATAAGTTAATCCATAACCAGTACGCACGGTGATCAAACGCAACGTCGACCCTGGATAGCGGTAGCAAAGTTTACGCGACGTTATATATACAACTCTAGCTGCAGACGCCTTTCCTCCGGATAAGCAGCGTAACACCGACAGCAGCGCCTCCTACCGGGTCCAATTGTGTTTTCAAACCATCCAGGAACCCATTGAAATATACACACTAAATTTCCTCCAAATCGGTCCAGTCGTTTAGCAGTTAGTTAAGAAACACACATACAGAAGAATTATATATACAGGGTGTCCCTGAAAGTATGGATCAAATCGAATAGGGGCATGGACAAGGTCATTTCCAAATTTTTTATCCAGAGAATGTTGGTGCATTTTTTTCCGTTCAAAAGTTATGACCAATTTTTGTATTTTTCAATCAATTCGCAGTGCTCAAAGAAAAAAATCATAAAAATAAACTATCAGATTTTTTTTTGAGAATGTTGTAAAAGAGTGGGCCTTCCTGTCGTAATAAAATTACGCAGCTAGAAAACATATGTTCAATAAGAAAACATATTTACTACAAGTTTCGTTCTGGCACAAATTTAACTCAATTTTCGAGCGATTTTCATGGGAAATAGTTACACTAGCGAAAGGTGACTACGTATTGAGAAACTTGCACAAGTCATAAATATTATTTGGAGGTATGAATCACTGGGATATTCTTATCAGTTTAAGAGTTACAGAAATTTATTTACAAGGACGTCGTATTTTTAAATTGATCATAACTTTTGAACCAACATTCTTGGTGTAAAAAATTAGGAAATGACTCTGCCCATGCCCCTAATCGATTTGATCCATATTTCCAGGAACACCCTGTATAATAAGCTATAGACTAAGCAGTGTGATTTTTTGCAACAACAGAGCACCTCGGCATTCCATAGCCCAGTCTCGCCCGGTTTGTGCCCAGTTCGTATATTTCTGTCTGTGTGCTTACAGTTATTCCCTATGCAGTTTTTTTTATCAGGCAGAGCAAAGTGACCACACTGCACCTGATGGTAAGCGCAGTGCCGTCCAGTTAGAGTGTCAAGTAGCGAGAGACAATCTATACCTTGCTATTAGACACAATCATGACGGCCTGCTGTGTGATTCTTCACACTACACCATGGGGCATGGAGGTGAATAGGCGGTCGAGGGTCTAGTGTCGAAGTACTTAGTACCCCTCTAAGTCACTGACCGAAATAAATAAATAACACCCAACAGTCACACACATAGCCCCTACCTCACACTAAGATACGAGTCTTGTGTTGTGGGTATCAGGGACTACGAGAGACTTTTTGGTTTCACAACACCCAGACCCGTACATAATTATCTGTCTGTCACACAAACATTTGTCCCGGTGTGGGAATCAAACCCACGGCCTCTTGGTTCACAGCCAGCTACACGCTAACTGCTTAACTTAACATAAGTTTAACATACCTGTAACATAAACCTCTTGGCTTGTTCTCCTGATAGGTTACCGTTCACGGGACCAAGGTTCCGGAAGTGTTCAGCAAACTTGGCATGCTCATGAGGCTGTACCACCCACGGATCTCCAGCCATTGTCTATAAATAAAGATTAAAAAAAATATATTTATGGGAAATTTTTACGGTAGGCAGCGGTTTTGCTGTGCCCTGGCATTGCAGAAGTCTATGGGCGGCTTGACTACTTACCATCAGGTGGCCCGTCTGCTCGTCTGTCTATCGAGGTTCAACGGTAGGCAGCGGCTCTGCTGTGCCCTGGCATTACAGAAGTCTATGGGCGGCGGTGACTACTTACCATCAGGTGGCTCGTCTGCTTGTCTGTCTATCGAGGCACTAAAAAAACAAAATCAAACCTATCCCACAGAAACCGTGAATTTTTACAGGACAAAAGGTAGCCTATGTGCTATTTCAGACTATAATCTATCTCTGGGCCAAATTTCAACCAGATCCATTCAGCTATTCTGGTGTGATTGAGTAACAATCATCCATACATTTATAATATTAGCAAGATTATTAAAGTTGAATAGAGAGAGAGACTCCAAGTAATTTGAATGTTATATACTTTAGATTTAAAAAAATATTCTCGTGTCTATAGTCTTTGTGGAGGAACGATTCCAAAATTAATCATTCAGGGATAGTATAATACATGTTTCCAACGTCATTAAGAGAGAAAAATACACCTACAATTCAGTACTACTTTGCGAAAGGAAAGACGTAATATTTAAGAATATATTGTGAATTCCGGTTCTTCTCTTGTATAAAATGCAAAGAAAGTGAAAATAAATACATATCAACTATTAGGATGTGATATAAGTGGTTTTAATAGTTCAAATATGACTAAAACCACCCATTTAAATAGATAAGTTACGGAAGTGCTTTTTTCATCTCAACGATAGCGAAATATGGGTTTACGTTTAAATTATGTAGTCGACAATCAACAATACTTACTTGTGCTTTAGTTCAGAGTCCCTGAAGTGTTAACTGTACGCCTCCTTAAATTTAAAATGACTTAAATTGTGGAGCAACCAGAAAATCTCTGGACCATTTATTGATTTTTAATGTTAACTGTCAAAAGCGAAAGCTGAAATTTCAACATTGACAGCTGATGCTTCGTTCAGAAACAGAAATTTTGTGATTGATACCGTATACCGTCTTCTGCTTAGCTACCTTCTTGGAACAAGTTCTTTCGGACCTATTCTAACTATAATAGAATATTTATATTGTAATAAAAAAATAGAAAAGATATTTTACAGCACAGAATATGATTATAATGACTGATGGTACAATATCAGAAGAATCATGGGTGCGACTTCTGCCATAAATGTGATGAGCTTAATTTGGCCTCCAAAATCTTATGCACTGTAGAAAACCATCAGTAAGCCGATCATTCTCATCGGTTTTCCGTGACACAAAATATAATCGTGAATAACCTGACCAAGCCGAAATGTGTCTAGAGCTTGGCTCTATCACTTTATATCTCAGAATCCAGAACAAACTTTTTTTTCTGTATTCTGAGCTTTATACAGAGATTTCAAATTAGATGCTGATTGTAAGGTCATGAATTTGAACTTAATTATTATTATAATTATAAAAAATAGGCAATTACTTACAATTAACCTTTTTAGGTATTTTTTTAAGTTAGTTTCCTCCAACAAACAAATAATAAAAAAAAACCTATTTTCCGAACGATATTTTTATGTCAGATCTGTTATCAACAAAAGTACATTCAAAAATTTAAACAAATATATTAAAGATAGTCAATAAAAAGTATTTCGCTTAAAATGTCTCCAAAACTAACTAATACTTATGATTAATTGCCTAACCTAGGTCTTATAAATCTTAACCATTCTTACTGCGCATGGCATAAAATATTGATTAATAGAAATTTTTAAATTCGTGTTTGGACGCACCCAACAAAATTTCCGAACGCGTGCGTCACGAACCATGTTGTATTTAGATGAGAAAACTTGCATCGAAAGGTTGTTTAGAATGACGAAAATTATTGACAACGTAAATCCTAACGTTTACGACAAGGGTTCGGAGAGGGTGATTACTGACGCTGATCGCGATGAAAACGTGGTTGACGAGTTTGATCGCCGGGAAATATTCGATATGATCAGAAACATCAACGACCCCGAACATCCATTGACTTTAGAAGAATTGAAAGTTGTTGAAGAAGATGGTGTGTTTTTGGACAATAAAAATAATAGTATACTTATTAAATTCACGCCCACCATACCACATTGCAGCATGGCAACGTTAATCGGTAAGATATGTAACTTAATCTTATTTTGATATCCAGAAAATTGTCTACTGCGAAAAAAATCTTAAAGTTCGTAATAAGTGTCTGTGCTGCCATCTACAGATATCAATAAGTACCTGGTAGGGATTAAAGAGTATTATTTTCCTTGAGTTGTATAGATCCAAAGTCAAAACCATTAAAGAACTTACCATTACCATTAAGTAACGGTAGGCAGCGGTTTTGCTGTGCCCTGGCATTGCAGAAGTCTATGGGCGGCGGTGACTACTTACCATCAGGTGGCCCGTCTGCTCGTCTGCCTATCAAGGTACAAAAAAAAAGCTATGTTAATAACAGTATAAATATGGATGATTGCCTGTGATTAAAAATTATTTCCAACCTCCTACAATATATAAGTCAGACTGTCGTGAATACGGACACTGAATTGAACTTACAAATAAGTTTAATTATTGTAAACTATTGGTACCATATTTTATTGTGTTTCGATTATTGTAACATTAACTGTGATGTGTTAAAAGAGCAACCATGGGGTTTCTTGCCAGGCTCTTCCCCATGGATAACCGCCTTCTGAACTGGTAGTAATTTAATTAACTGTGAAGTGTTATTCTTGTGTTTTTTTACTGAACTATCATACGCTATGCATCCTGACTATATCTGGAGATCAGAGAGAGACGTGTAAGCCCTCTCACAGCCTCAGCCGATGACCTGCGACACAACATATGTAACATGAAATAAATTCTTCTCCCCAGGCCTCTCCATCCGTGTGCAGCTACTCCGAGCCCTCCCCACCAGGTTTAAAGTGACTGTACAAGTTACAGAAGGATCTCATGCCTCCGAAGAAGCAGTTAATAAACAACTTGCAGACAAGGAAAGGGTTGCAGCCGCATTAGAGAATATTAGTCTTTTGGCCATTATAAATCAATGTATAATGAGTAAGAGTGTATGATAGGAGGTAGCTATTATCAAGTTGGGAGGCTAAGGGATAATATAAAAGGGTTTTTACTCGTTTTCACCAGCTGGTGTTTAAATGTAATTGATCTCTAACTAGAGTTTTCATTATCAGCATTTTCGGATTCCCGGTATCCCGGAAATTTCACATTCCGGGAATTCCCGAATTCCGAAAATATTTAAAATGTTTGTAAATAAATACCTTGTTTATATGTATTTTATATACATTTGTAATTATACAAGTAACATTTAACATATAAGAATAGATCTGTAAATATGTATGACCAGTAGCAATGTAACACGTCAAAATCTTAAAGAATATTTTTGTAATGTAATGACTATTAAAAATTTCCATATTATAATATTTTTTATATAACTTCATACGGTACATATTAATAACATTATAATTAAACCATTTGTTAAAAAATGTGGTGTGCCTTAATTTGATTTTCTACCGAGTTTGTTAGCCATACCTAATCCAGCATTTTCCAGAATTTACCGGGACGAGATAGTAAATTTTCCGGGATTTTCCGGAAACGAGTCGCTATCCGGGCGGATGTGAATATCCTACGAGCAGAAAAGGAGAGAGGTGTCATATGGACACCCGGTTGGAACGGAATTCCTTTCGCTATATGTATATCTCTTTTGGTAATAATAAATAAGAAAAAGAGTTGGCATAAAATAATTAAATCAATCTTAAAATGTGAATAAATAGGCATAAAGAGACTCAAAAATCACTTAAAAAAATGACGGTTTTAGGTGTCGTTTTCCATTGTTACACTTTTTTCGGTCTAGCCTCAGCCGCAAACAAATCAGGGCGATAACGTGCGATAAGTAACCCGTTCCAAAAGTCTTAAATTTCATTTAATCTGGTGAGGAAATCACCGAACACCAACCAAACTAGAACACGACTACTATCTACAGCATACTGTATTTCATAACTTCATTCTTTCTCTTTTTCTAATTTTTTTTTACAGCGATTTGGATAGAGAATAAGCGCCGTATAGCAATATATCGCACAGAGCGCTAGTATTGCTTGTTTTATTGTTTATTTATATATATCATAGTCCGACAAACGAGCCAGTGGGTCACCTGATGTTAAGTGATCTCCACCGCCCATGAACATCCACAATACCGAAAGTATCATGTATGCGCTTTCGGCCTTAAAGGACAGGAATAGGGATTAGGGAAGGGAAGGGGGAATCTGGGCCTCCGGATATCTCACTTACCATACGAAACGCGACAGTGAACTGTCACTTTACGTTGGTTTTCTGTGAGACAGTGGTACTACCCCGGCCGAGCCGGCCCTACCACTTTAAATTTTTTATTTGTTGAAAAATGTGGTGTACCTTTATTTAATTTTCTATCGAGTTTGTAAGCCATACATAATCCAGCATTTTCCGGAATTTACCGGGACGAGATAGTAAATTTTCCGGGATTTTCCGGAAACGAGAAACCCAAAGGGAAATCCTACCGCAATTAATTAAAGTAAAAATAGACTGAGCTAATGATTGTAGTAGACGGCAAGCGTCGATAAATACTAGAGCGTATTGAATTATAGAAGTGGTTTGAGTTAAACAAAGATAAAGCAAAAACATAATTTATTCAATTGAAATATTTATAAGTCAAAAATAATAATTAATTTTTTAGCTATTGGCGGCTTTTGTTTCGTTTTTGATGTCGTCATATGATTTCAAATTCTGTAAATAATATTCCAATAAGTTATTTATCTTAACACAATTATTAAATCAAACAGTCACACACTTAGGTCTGAGCCCACACCATGTCCTGTACAATACCCAGACCCAACAAGTATTCGTTGAATAAACTTTTCTCTCTTGCGGGAATCGAACCCGACAGGCTCACGTTTCACAACCCACTCACTTCGCCACGTCGAATGCAGCCCCAGATCTACGTTTTTTGAACCGGGGTGAAATCTTGATAGCGGCGCCTCTCTCCAGCATTTGGGATAAACTACTTAAAAATCACAAATATAAATATTATGGGAGGGATTTTTCGTGAATGAAAATAAAAACCACCGACGGTGACCAAACCAGGCTACCGTATGCTAGGCACTTTGTGGAGCAAGTTATCTAGTACATATTTATAAAATAATTTCATCTCTCACAGCTACTCTACAGATAGTTCAAACAGGTATAACATGGTTGAATGCACCGATTTCAATAAAGACTAAATGTTATCTCGATACACACTGTATGATTTTTTTTTATGCACTTATTCCTGCAATCAGTTACTTAAGGATTTCTTCTTCTTTGATGGCGACGAGCTTAACTAAGAAGCTAATGTCAAGTTAGTCAGTTTTTTGTTCAGTATTTTAGTTGTCAGCAGGAATTTCAACTTTCAAGTATTTACTTGATTCTGCTCGTAAATGCGCCACGCCAGGACACATACGTGCCCGGCCAGATGCTGATTTGCCGTCCGGGGGGGTTTGCCTCTAGATCGGGGGCTGGTAGAATGTCATCACAATAAACCAATTTCATGAATAATACCTACCTCCCACATATCATCAGACCAAGAAGGAAACATCTTCTTGAAGACAGCTGGCTCTGATGCTTGTTTGACGGTTACCACTATAGCTGTTTCCACCGTTCGCTCCATACCATCATCTTCTATATAGCGCTGTTGGAAAAACATACAATGAACAGCCACATACATTTCTGACCTCAGACTAGGTCAACCCTCTATAAGAAATACGAGGGACGGCGGCCCACATCCAGACACTAAACACCCAATAGTTACACAAATACTCCTGACTTTATACTAAGTCAAAACTGTATCGAGTAATAAACCATTAAACCTGGTGGTAGGATATTCATATCCGCCCGGGTAGCGACCACCGTACACAGGGTGTAAAACCCACCATACACAGTGGCACACGCATGTGTTGTGTTCCGGGATCAGCCAGTGTACATCTTGTTACAGTCAGGGGTCTAGAGTTGGTGTACGATGTTCTGAGTACTCCGATACTAGACCCTCGACCGCTTCTTTACCTCTTGCCCCATGGCGCAGTGTAAAGAAGCTACACTGCAGGTCAGCATGATTGTGTTGAGTAGCGAGGGATAGATTGTTTCTCGCTACTTGATACTCTAAATGGACGGCACTGCGCTTACCATCTGCTGTGCAGTGTGGTCACTTTGCTGAGCCAGGATTAAACAAAAAAAAGAATATTCCAAAAAAAATATGCCCTGACAAAAAAATTAGCCCTGTAAAAGTACAATTTTATTTTAACTTGGTTCAAAACATGCAGGAAAATTTGCGAATTCCGAATATGTATATAAATATAACTCAATATCGCAAAGAATGTTGCTTAAATTAAATAACCGTGTATATATTCCTGACCTCACACTAAAGGCCTGAAATATTTGACACGTTTATTTGTCATGTTATAATAAGCAGGTTAATTAATCTAAAGATCTACCTTGATGATATCACTCCGAGAATTCTTGACACGTTCAGGTGTAGACTTCCCGATCCAGAAGTAAAGTTCTTCACCAGCGTCCAGGATGTATGCACCATCCTCTGCCAAGTCCTAGAAAAGGTGTCAGCTTTGCATTTATCAGTACTATAGATTGAAAGTCTTACAAAACAACTCAGATTTTTTTTGTTTTTTTTTTTTTTATTCTGGCGCGGCAAAGTGACCACACTGCGCCTGATGGTAAGCGCAGTGCCGTCCAGATAGAGTATCAAGTAGCGAGAGACAGTCTATCCCCCGCTACTCAACACAATCATGCCGGCCTGCTGTTTAGCTTCTTCACATTACGCCTAAAGGACCCATTTTCTAGAATAGTCCTATTTTTTCTTGACTTGCGTGTGCTACTATGACGGGTTCTTAATAAAGTCTAAGTTAGGTGTACTTTAAACCAACGTGAATATATGAGATAAATGAAAGTAAGTAAACAAAAATAAAAAGTGTGTGTATGCAATTCACACACGGCAGAATTGAAAATCACATTACGTGGAATTATGTCGCCCGCCTGCAATCTATGGAAGCCGAACCGTGAGTAATGATATCTGTTTTATGCAATTGAGTATTTGAATAATCAATTAAACGTCGTTAACGCATTGAAACAATCAAAATATTGTTAACTTAATTAATATTAGAGCTCCCACTCGATCCCACTCGAATCCCCTCGAATATATTCTGTCTCATTCTCTCACAGCCTTAGTCCTATAGATTCTGTGTTTGTCTCTTTTTACTGTCGCTTTTCCCTTAGACGAAAATGTATACTGTTTTTTCTTCATTGCTTTTTCCGTTTCATCGAGTTTCAAATCACAACGATGCTTAAGAAGTTTCACTTCAAAAAAGTAAAATAAACCGCGATAGAATCCGTAAAGTTCGTTTTATTTCAATGTCTAATCGCGTAAACATAAGAAACCATTAATAAATTGAGTTAACTAAAGTCTCGGTATATGAATTTCGAAGGTATGTGAACTCTACCAACCCGCATTAGGCCAGCGTGGTGGACTAAGGCCTTCCATTAGTAGAGGAGGCCCGTGCCCAGCAGTGGGACAATTTTTAATACAGGGCTAGTATTATTATTATATTATATAGACTGAGACTTTTACAAAACAACTATCAGATTTTCTAGAATATTCCAAATTTTTATGACTTGCGTGTTGTACTATGACGGGCTAAGTTAGGAGTACTTCAAACCGACGTGAATGTTTGAGATTAATGAAAGTAAGTAAATTAAGTCCCTATTCGTCTTCGCCGGAATACTCACATTTTATTTCTTCTTTATAACATTTTGTTCAATCCGATATATCCCCACTATCTTAAAGTACATTTCAACTTTCTCCATGACTCTCATTCTTTAAATTTAAGATCGTCGAGAAAATTTGACTCTTAAGACTCCACTGCAATGCAGTGGTTTCTTTGACAGTTCGTTTACCGTCCAGCCTGGACGGTAAACGAACGAACCTGTTCGCCTGTGGAATTCCTTGCCGCAATTTGTACGTAAAGCGCCATCATTGAGTATTTTTAAAACCCGAGTTAAAATTTAATATATGTCTTTGCTGGCGTAATTATTATACCATAACGCTTTATTTTTATATGATTAATTATTATTTCATATTATTGTTATATTATATGTATTGATATATTATTTATTATTTATATGCTATGTATTGCTATGTGTTGCATATATATGTATGTCTATGTGTATATATATATATCATTGTTAGTCTGTTTCACACCCCTTATTTTTACGGACCCCTTTCATTTGTCTCCATATTATTAAGGTTGTCTGGCAGAGATCGCTTTTAGCGATAAGACAGCCTATTGTAACTTACTCTAGTTTTAAGGTTTCTTGTTGTAATATAATTATGATGGTGTGCAATAAAGAGTTATCTATCTATCTATCTAAGTTAGCAAAAGTCTCGGTGAGGGGATCGTACCCGGGACTTCTCCACGGAGTCTAACCAGCTCACCTGCTGCGAGTATTCAGTGTCCAAGTCCTCAAACTTGATCTTCCCCGCAGTGCCCACTGTGACTGCAGTCAAGGTCCTAGGAGTAGTCACTCTCCGGTTCACAGCCAGCTTCCACGCTGAAGGGTCGGCTTTCTCTTCTGGTACTCCACCTGAGAAGAACATTTTTAAGAATAAGTAAAAGTTTTTTGATTGATAAAAAGTACACCGACTGCAATAAAATCAAATTATGCGTCACTATAAAATTTGAGGGTTCCCCTCGATTTTTCTGAGATCCCATCATCAGATCTTGACTTGGTGCCAATGGGACCACCTGGGAAGTATACCCTTTTAAACAAAAAAAGAATTTCTCGAATCGGTCCAGGCGTCTTCGCGTAATCGGGAAACATACATAAAAAAAAGATTCCGACGAATTGTTAACCTCCTCCTTTTTTTGAAATCGGTTAACAATGAATTATGCGACCACCTCCGTGGCGCAGTTGATGAGTAGCCAGCTGTGAAACGAAAGGCCGTGGGTACGATTCCCACATGATAAATGTTTGTGTGACAGACAGATATTAGTGTCCGGGGTCTGTGTGTTGTGAGAGGGTGCGTCTCTCTAGGTCCCTGATACCCACCGCCCATGACACTAGACTCGTATCTTAGTGTGGGGTCGGGGCTGTGTGTGTGACTGTTGGGTGTTATTTATTTATTTATTATAAGGTTGTTCGGAAAGTTATTAGTTTTTGGCAACTTTTTTTTCCTTGGCTGACAATGTGACCACACTGCACCTGATGGTAAGCGCAGTGCAGTCCAATTAGAGTATCGAGTAGCGAGAGACAATCTATTCCCCGCTACTCAACAACCATGCCGGCCTGCTTCTTCACATTACGCCAACTAAGGACTAAATTGATTTTTTTCAAATCTAACTTCACACCGAAGCCGCATTATATATTTTGAAAGCTAATGCGGTAAGGCTAGCTTGTGAAAAATTCTGTTGATTCTATGCAGAAGTTTTTGGTTGGCACCCTTTAATATGGAAAGTTTACTTTAAAGCATAATTTTCGGCATATTTTAGTTTTTTTACTATTGAAAGTTATGTTTAAGTTATTAAAGTTGACTGCCTCGGTGGCGCAGTTGTATCTGCGCATGCGTTACGACTGCTACTGTGCTGAGATCTCGGGTTCGATCCCCGGGTCGGGTAAAGTGATATTTGGTTTTTCTATCTAGAAATTCTCAGTATTAGCCCGGAGTCTGGTATCTGTGCCCGGTATGGCGATAGGCTCGCCCCCTATCACATTATGAGACATAAATTCGGCGAAAAGTGGGTGTACTGTGGTTACACCTTTGCCTACCCCTTCGAGGATTACAGGCGTGAGTGTATATGTATGTATGAAAGTTATGCAGAAAAAATAAAAAATAAAATTAACATTTTGACTGCGATTTTTACATTTATATTATTATACTTACGGCTCGCAACACGCGTGAAACCCCAACAGGTGTGTGGGACCGCTTTTATTTTTATCCTGGCACGGCATAATGATCACACTGTACCAGATGGTAAGCGCAGTGTCGTCCAGTTACAGTATCAAGAGAGAGACAATCCATCCCCCGCTACTCAACACAATTATGCCTGCTGAGGAGCTTCTTTTTCTTTTACGTAATTTACGCCCAAGGAGGAAAGCCAACAGCATTGTTTCCTCGTCGGAATCCATTTTGTCTTTTATTGTACGCCTCAAACCGCAGCATGTTGTTTTAAAAGTGGTAGAGCCACGCTGAAGACCTATTTGTCTACAGCATAAATGGGCTGGCTCGACCGGGGTAATACCAATGTCTTACAGAAAACCAACGTAAAGTGACAGTTTACTGTCGCATTTCGTATGGTAAGTGAGATATCCGGAGGCCCAGATTCCCCCTTCCCTTCCCTAATCCCTATTCCTGTCCTTTAAAGCTGACAGCGCTTACATGATACTTTCAGTATTGTGGATGTTCATGGGCGGTGGAGATCACTTAACATCAGGTGACCCACTGGCTCGTTTGTCGGATTATGCCATCAAAAAAAATGAGCGCTATGTTAAGGGAAACATCACGCAAAATGTTTAAAATTACATTGAGTTCGAAGAAATTCCTGAGATATCTGCTGAACCAAGCGCTATATTAAAAATATATGTTAAATATAGATTCATTGCGCAACTTTCAGGGTAAGCTGAATTTGTTTAAATGCCCTCAAATTATTTAAATAAAATCCTTTTGTATTTTGTGTTCAAAATGCGTTTTGTGGACGCGCAACGTTAACGTCGTCGCTGCGCAGATGCTGGAGACACGCTAACGCTCGTAAAACGCCGGTGGGATAGGGGCCTAAGTTTGTCGACCGGTGCTTCGGAAATGCCCATCCGAGAAGATGCACCGAGAAACTCAGCCGTAGGTTGGTCTTTTGTATATTTTCCGTGACACTATATAATATAATTTAATTCAAGTTCGAGAAATACCTGGCGTGCTGCGAGCCGCAACCATAATTAAAATACATTGCATTTTTTATCTCATAACTACTTTCACAGGGTTTAAAATAGAAGTGTAATTTTTGGAATATTTTTATTTTCTATTATATCAATAATGGAATTTTGATATGAAAATAACGTTAAAAGTGCGTTTAGTGCATGGCATATTTACTCAATGTACGATCTTAAAGACATATAACAAATTGTGCTTATAAATACTTCACAATTACCCAATGCCTCCCAGAATTCGTCCGGTTCTTCCCCTTGCTCCACAACAGTGACTTCCTTTTCCTCTCCGACTACTAGATTCACGAATTTCACCGCAGCTTCCCTTTCTTCATCACTCGATTCCTGTACATTATATACCGATTGAATTTTTTATGAGGACAGTAAGTGAAAACCTTAGAATTTTGTTTTTTATAATTGATCTTAGTCTAAAAATATCGAAAATTAAACTAATTTGTTAATTGATATGTGATTATTTAATATTTTCAAGAAACAAATATTTTAAAATAATGCATTTTGACATGAAACACAAATCAGTAATGCATGACGTCACCGTTCGAAACATCTAAAACGCTGAGCCAAACGTCTATTAGTTTTGCGGATGGTGACGTCACACGAGAGGCCATGACAGTTGGTAGCGTTTTGGTAAAATAAAGTTGGTTTATAAAAATGCAAATTAAATCTTGAAAACTTATGTTTTATCTTTATTAATGATAATATTTTAATAATATAGACCATGAACAATAAAATAAAACTGTTTCCCAAACACAGTCAACTGAAGATGTTGGTCGAGGCTCTACAATAAAACGCCAATATTATTATTGGAATTAATTTTAAGTCTTTTTATATGGTACGCGATATTGATAATAGGTATTTCATAAACTCTTGAAGTATTTTCATTTTTCTTTTATAATTTACTTTACAAGACAGGTGTTGAGCCAGTCGCTCAGGCTCTGTTAAAGTATTTTTAATTTACGACTCTGGATACGGGTCCTTCGATCCGCTTATTACATATATATAAGAATACTTACCAAACCATTCCACACGTACACAAGGTCCCGTGTCTGTAGTACGAAGACGTCGTCATTCTCCAGGGTGTCCGAAGTCTCTGGGACTTGGACTGCTCTCATGTCAACACCCAACTTAGTGCCTTCAACCTGTATGCAATAGTAAATGAGTAAGACAAGGTAAGTGACCATAACACAAGAACTATGGGCCTTTGCTGGTTAAGCAAAGGAAAATCTAATCAAATATTCATTGAATCTTATCCTCTCCCTTCCACACCAGAACCACGCTTACTAGCATGCAGAGCCACAGCATCGTGGTGTCTACTACCCCGGCCCGAACCAAGAGCAGAGCAAATTCATATTTCTGCCGCACCATCAAGCTGTGGAACAGTTTGCCAGCTACCGTGTTCCCTCCTTCCTATGAAACTGGGTCCTTTAGGCGTAGTGTGAAGAAGCTTAGCAGCAGGCCGGCATGATTGTGCATCTTCTTCACAGTACGCTTAAACCCAGGATCATAGGAAGGAAGGAATGAGAGTGATGTAAAAACACGATTTCTTTAAGATTTCCGGCATGATTGTGTTGAGTAGAGAGAGTTAAGTCTAAATGGACGGACTACACTCACCATCAGTTGCAGTGTGGTCACTTTGCCGTGCAGAGCCGTCCAGTTAGAGTATCAAGTAGCGAGAGACAATCTATCCCTCTCTACTCAACACAATCATGCCTGTCTGCTGTGTATCTTCTTCATACTACGCTTAAAGGACCCAGGATCATAGAAGGAGTAGAGGATGTAAACGATTTCTTAAGGCATTAAGAACTAAAATAGACTCATGCCAAGCTGTCTTCAGCAGGTATGATTGGGTTGAGTATAGGATAGATTGTCTCTCGCTACTTGATACTCTAACTGGACGGCGGACCATCAGGTGCAGTGTGGTTACTTTACTAATATAAAAAATATAACATTGCCTATGGGGTATATAATTCATCAAACTCACAGCCTCCATGGCGCAGTTGGCGAGTACCCGGCTGTGAAACGAGAGGCCGTGGGTTCGGTTCCCACACCGGGACAAATGTTTGTATGATAGATATTTGTGTCCGGGGTCTGTGTGTTGTGAGAGGGTGCGTCTCTCTAGGTCCCTGATACCCACCGGCCATGAAACAAGACTCGTATCTTAGTGTGGGGTCGGGGCTGTGTGTGTGACTGTTGGCTGATATTAACTTACTCTGAATAAACGGATTCCATCGTCATCAAATGAGTCTTTATGGTTCTTTGGTTTGTATTCATTGTCCTTGCTCCCAAAGACTATGGCGAGGTTACCTAAAAAAATACATATACACTAACTCCTGTAATCCCCGAAGGGGTATGCCGAGGTGTATCCAGTGATACGGTCCCATGTGATAGGGGGCAAACCTATCCGTACCGGGCACAATTACTACAGGGCTAATACTGATCATTTCTAAATAGAAAAACCCAATATCACTTACCAGACCCGGAGATCGAACCCGAGACCTCAGCACAGCAGTCGTAACGCATGCGCAATTACAACTGCGCCACCGAGGCAGTCAGTCGAAATAAAAATGTTATGAATAAATATTTAACAATCTTATGAACAGCAGCGATAGCCTAGTTGGTCACGGTACGGACTGTCAAGACGAAAGTCGGATGTTCGAAACACAAGTGGCATACACCTCTGACTTTTATAAAGTTATGTGTGAATTAAATGTTAATTATCGCTTGCTTTAACGGTGAAGGAAAACATCGTGAGGAAACCTGCATAGCTTAGAATTCTTATTCGAATTTCGAAGGTATGTGAAATCTACCAACCCGCATCAGGCCAGCGTGGTGGACTAAAGCCTAACCCCTCTCATTAGTAGAGGAGGCCCGTGCCCAGCAGTGGGACAACGTCTAATACAGGGCTAGTATTATTATATACAGATAGTGTACCTTTAAAGATAGCCAGGAAATGTTTGGTTTCCTTCCCTTGAGGAACCTTGACAGAGATGCCGTGTTCACCAGCTTCCTCTTCCAGGTTCTTCAGCATTTCATACCCAGCTTCCTTATCATCATCGTTGGCATCAGCTCCCTATAAAGAAATGCATTTACCCTACGCGAATGATCTCAAGATCTCAAGAGTATTCTATAGCGCTGTTGTTGTAATTTGATTTTTAACCGACTTCAAAAAAAGGAGGAGGTTAACAATTCGTCGGAATCTGTTTTTTTATGTATGTTACCCGATTACTCGAAGACGCCTGGACCGATTCGAGAAATTATTTTTTTGTTTAAAAGGTTATACTTCCCAGGTGGTCCCATTGGCACCAAGTCAGGATCTGATGATGGGATCTCAGAAAAATCGAGGGAAACCTTAAAATTTTATGGAGACGCATAATTTGTTTTTCATTGAATTCGGTGTACTTTTTAAAAATTAAAAAAAAATTATTCAACTCAAATACTTTAAACTAAACTAAGAATGCGGTTCGTAGCAAGAAAAGTCTGCCCGGGCCACTAGATATAGGTATATCAAGCTGGCAGTGAAAAGTTAGCAGAAACATTTGAAACTTATTTAGGAATTAGTTGCTAATTAGTTGCTGCTATTTCGATTTTGTTGCTCAAGCCAGTTCCTCAGAAATCGAGTCACTGCTATCTTTCACATAAGCTAGCAGTAAAATAATGAAGTGAGCACATATTGAGTCGGTTATTGGGCCTGAATTTGTTGCTAATTTGTTGCTGTAAGATAGTATAAAAATATTGAAAAAATATTATATGTATATCTAAAAAAAAAAAATTTTTTTTAATTTTTTATTTCGATTTTTTCCTCTTAAGACAGCGGTGGATTTTGTTGCTGGGGGGCACAATATCTATGAAGGTGCACCGGACCAGCAACTAATTAGCAACAAAAATTCTGCTGAATATTTAAGCCGTTATCAAGGTCATTAAGGAAAAATGTATTTTTTTCCGGTTATGACAGCGGTGGATTTTGTTGCTGGGCGGCACAATATCTATGAAGGTGCACCAGACCAGCAACTAATTAGCAAAAAAAATTCTGCTGAATATTTAAGCCGTTATCAAGGTCATTAAGGAAAAATGTATTTTTTTCCGGTTATGACAGCGGTGGATTTTGTTGCTGGGCGGCACAATATCTATGAAGGTGCACCAGACCAGCAACTAATTAGCAAAAAAAATTCTACTGAACATTTAACCCGATATCAAGGTCATTAAGGAAAAATTTAATTTTTTCCGATTATGACAGCGGTGGATTATGTTGCTGGGCGGCACAATATCTACGAAGATGCACCGGACCAGCAACTAATTAGCAACAAAAATTCTGCTGAATATTTAAGCCGTTATCAAGGTCATTAAGGAAAAAATAATTTTTTTCCGATTATGACAGCGGTGGATTTTGTTGCTGGGCGGCACAATATCTATGAAGGTGCACCGGACCAGCAACTAATTAGCAACAAAAATTCTGCTGAACATTTAACCCGTTATCAAGGTCATTAAGGAAAAAAAATTAATTTTTTCCGATTATGACAGCGGTGGATTTTGTTGCTGGGCGGCACAATATCTATGAAGGTGCACCAGACCAGCAACTAATTAGCAAAAAAAATTCTACTGAACATTTAACCCAATATCAAGGTCATTAAGGAAAAATGTCATTTTTTCTGATTAAGACAGCGGTGGATTTTGTTGCTGGGCGGCACAATATCTACGAAGGTGCACCGGACCAGCAACTAATTAGGAACAAAAATTCTGCTGAGCATTTAACCCGTTATCAAGGTCAATGAGAAAAAAATTATTTTTTTCCGATTACGACAGCGGTGGATTTTGTTGCTGGGCGGCACAATATCAACGAAGGTGCACCGGACCAGCAACTAATTAGCAACAAAAATTCTGCTGAACATTTACCCGTTATCAAGGTCATTAAGGAAAAAAATATTTTTTTCCGATTATGACAGCGGTGGATTTTGTTGCTGGGCGGCACAATATCTATGAAGGTGCACCGGACCAGCAACTAATTAGCAACAAATATTCTACTGAATACCTTACCCGTAATCAAGGTCATTATCGAAAAATGACATTTTTTTCGGATATGACAGCGGTGGATTTTGTTGCTGGGCGGCAAAATATCTACGAAGGTGCACCGGACCAACAACTAATTAGCAACAAAAATTCTGCTGAACATTTAACCCGTTATCAAGGTCATTAAGGAAAAATTTAATTTTTTCCGATTATGACAGCGGTGGATTATGTTGCTGGGCGGCACAATATCTACGAAAATGCACCGGACCAGCTACTAATTAGCAACAAAAATTCTGCTGAACATTTAACCCGTTATCAAGGTCATTAAGGAAAAATTTTATTTTTTCCGATTATGACAGCGGTGGATTATGTTGCTGGGCGGCACAATATCTACGAAAATGCACCGGACCAGCTACTAATTAGCAACAAAAATTCTGCTGAACATTTAACCCGTTATCAAGGCCATTAAGGAAAAATTACCTTTTTTTGCGATTATGACAGCGATTGATTTTGTTGCTGGGCGGCACAATATCTATGAAGGTGCACTGGACAAGCAACTGATCAGCAACAAAAATTAAGGCTATCATCTTTCTTATTAAAACAAATGTTTGTAATTTAACTTTTATTAATTTTTTACGTAAAACAATAATTGAATGCTGACTAGGGTTTTGGACTTAATTATCTTTCCAGCCCGCAGCATGTCGTCGTACTCGATCCAGTCTGTGCCTCTTAAGCAGACTGCTTTGTAATGCCCTATTTGTTTTCCAGAGGAACTTTCTTTTACAGCTGGGGGCACAAATGTTACGACGCCCACCAGTCTATATTGGTCTTCCTCAGTTATAGGACTGTTGATAGACGTTGGTATAGTTTCGAGGGCTTTTATATGGTCGTTGTCTGCATTGAACATCTCGAAAACTAGCATGCTACCTGATTAATTAACAAAGTTGATAATGTTATTGTTATGCAGACCTGAGATGAGCATCATAGTTGAAATTATTTCTCAGATAAAAGTTATTTGTTAAAAACAAACTGATGACTTTGATGGTTGAGAATATTAGTATTTTTTATTCAAACACTATATACATATACGAGTATTTTTTTCGATATCGTTGTGTCACATACAATTAATATATATATATATTTATATACATAATATATTTATAATAAGGTAAACAAAATAATAACCATATATAATCTCATTAAATCAAAATGTAAAAATCAGCATCAGATTGATTACAAAAACCTACTTATAATGAAACTGAAACAACATCATTTGAGCGGCTAAAGGGTGGAGATGTGTCACTGGACTTTATACAACGATTATTTGCTCTCTTATGGTCTCATCACGTTGCCAACTCGCCACTTACGTTTCACATCCACCCTCCGAGCGTAAAGCTCTCGCGACTCCACTCTGGCCGGCCGGTGAAGGCAAGCCAGAAGTGGGGGATCTGTTCCTCGTCATTATTCACTCCAGACAGTCGGTAAAGGCAAGCTAGAGATTAAGAACAGGGCCTTCCCCTGGGAGCACTCAGTACGTGGGATCGCTAATTCCCAGCGGCTCGCCACAAGCTGCTCTGCGGGCATTATTATAATTATTATTATTAATTTCAACTGGTTGAATAAATTTTTTCCTTCATACTTTTACAGTCTTCGGATATTCGAGTTAATCTCATTATTTTATCCGTTGTGGTAATATTAGGGAAAACAATGTGGCTTATTTGTTTGTTGTGTGTTTTTAGAATTTTTTTATATAAAGATTTTTTTGATAACGGGTTAAATGTTCAGCAGAATTTTTGTTGCTAATTAGTTGCTGGTCCGGTGCACCTTCATAGATATTGTGCCGCCCAGCAACAAAATCCACCACTGTCATAATCGGAAAAAATTAAATTTTTCCTTAATGACCTTGATTACGGGTTAAATATTTAGCAAAATTTTTGTTGCTAATTAGTTGCTGGTCCGGTGCACCTTCGTAGATATTGTGCCGCCCCGCAAAAAAATTCACCGCTGTCATATCCGGAAAACATGTCATTTTTCGATAATGACCTTGATTACGGGTTAGGTATTCAGCAGAATTTTTGTTGCTAATTAGTTGCTGGTCTGGTGCACCTTCATAGATATTGTGCCGCCCAGCAACAAAATCCACCGCTGTCGTAACCGGAAAAAAATAAATTTTTCCTTAATGACCTTGATAACGGCTTAAATGTTCAGCAGAATTTTTGTTGCTAATTAGTTGCTGGTCTGGTGCACCTTCGTAGATATTGTGCCGCCCAGCAACAAAATCCACCGCTGTCACAAGCGGAAAAAATTAAATTTTTCCGTAATGACCTTGATTACGGGTTAAATATTCAGCAAAATTTTTGTTGCTAATTAGTTGCTGGTCCGGTGCACCTTCATAGATATTGTGCCGCCCAGCAACAAAATCCACCGCTGTCATAAGAGGAAAAAATTAAATTTTTCCTTAATAACCTTGATAACGGGTTACGTATTCAGCAGAATTTTTGTTGCTAATTAGTTGCTGGTCCGGTGCACCTTCATAGATATTATGCCGCCCAGCAACAAAATCCACCGCTGTCCTAATCAGAAAAAATGACATTTTTCCTTAATGACCTTGATTACGGGTTAAATATTCAGCAAATTTTTTGTTGCGAATTAGTTGCTGGTCCGGTGCACCTTCGTAGATATTGTGCCGCCCAGCAACAAAATTCACCGCTGTCATATCCGGAAAAAATGTAATTTTTCGATAATGACCTTGATTACGGGTTAGGTATTCAGCAGAATTTTTGTTGCTAATTAGTTGCTGGTCCGGTGCACCTTCATAGATATTGTGCCGCCCAGCAACAAAATCCACCGCTGTCATAACCGGAAAAAAATACATTTTTCCTTAATGACCTTGATAACGGCTTAAATGTTCAGCAGAATTTTTGTTGCTAATTAGTTGCTGGTCCGGTGCACCTTTATAGATATTGTGCCGCGCAGCAACAAAATCCACCGCTGTCATAAGAGGAAAAAATCTAAATAAAAAATTAAAAAAAAATTTTTTTTTTTTAAATATATAGTATTTTTTCAATATTTTTATACTATCTTACAGCAACAAATTAGCAACAAATTCAGGCCCAATAACCGACTCAATATGTGCTCACTTCATTATTTTACTGCTAGCTTATGTGAAAGATAGCAGTGACTCGATTTCTGAGGAACTGGCTTGAGCAACAAAATCGAAATAGCAGCAACTAATTCCTAAATAAGTTTCAAATGTTTCTGCTAACTTTTCACTGCTAGCTTGATAGACCTACTAGATATCATTTTTTTCTGACCACACTGCACCTGATGGTAAGCGCAGTGCGGTCCAATTAGAGTGTCGAGTAGCGAGAGGCAATCTATCCCCCACTACTCAACACAATCATGCCTGATTCTTCACACTACGCCATGGGCAAGAAGGTGAAGCGGTCGCGGGTGTAGTGTCAGAATACTCAGAAGATCATAGATCATACTCCAAATCTAGACCCCCGACAAAAGATATAGATAGATGGAGTTTTGACAGCCTCCGAGGCAGCAGTAGCCGGCTGTGAACCAAGAGGCCGTGGGTTCGATTCCCACACCGGGACAAATGTTTGTGTGACAGATACCTAGATATTTGTGCCCGGGGTCTGGATGTTGTGAGACCAAAAGTCTCTCTAGGTCCCTGATACCCACAACACAAGACTCGTATCTTAGTGTGGGTTCAGGGCTATGTGTGTGACTGTTGGGTGTTATTTATTTATTAGTTACTAGCTGGTGCTCGCGGCTCCGCCCGCGTGGAGGTCATGTTTGGGAGAAAAAGTATACAATACAAAATACCAATTTTCATGCGTTTAACTTAAAAAATGACGGATTTTCATACAAACTTTCATTTCCTATTTTACCCCCTTAGAGGCGGAATTTCCAAAAATTCTGAAACATATTTTTTGTTTTTAACTAAAAGGCCAAATACTAATTTTCATGAATTTAACTTCAAAAATGACGGAGTTTCATACAAACTATCATCCCCTATTTTAACCCTTTAAGGGTGGTATTTCCAAAAACCCTTCCTTAGTGGATGCACACGTCATAAAAGGTACCTACAGTAAAATTTTCAAGTCTCTAACCCCAGCCGTTTTGGCTGTGCGTTGATCGATCAGTCAGTCAGTCAGTCAGCTTCTTCTTTTATATATACAGATTAACCCAAATACTTACGATCCAGAGATAAATTATAACTGTGTCGTCACCATTTTCATTGGTATACGGGTATTTAACGACATAAACCTCGGATTGGTAGAACACTGGTATGCCAGACTCGAATTGTTCAGTTATATCTTCGGAGTCGCCTGCGATTCTGTTGAAAATACAATGCATTACTGGGGGACCGTTTTGATATATACAGTGTTTTTTTTAATTGCCTCGGTGGCGCAGTTATAATTGCGCATGCGTTACGACTGCCGTGCTGAGGTCTCGGGATCCCCGGGTCGGGTAAAGTGATATTGGGTTTTTCTATCTAGAAATTCTCAGTATTAGCACGGAGTTTGGAATCTGTGCCCGGTATGGCGATAGGCTCGCCCTAGGGGGCCTATTACATTATGGGACTGAAATTCGGCGAACAGTGGGTGTACCTACTGGTTACACCTCTGCCTACCCCTTCGGGGATTACAGGCGTGAGTGTATATGTATGTATGTACAGTGAATTTTTAACTGCTGTAGACATTTTTATATAATTTTATGCGAATAAAACAATATGATACGTTCTTTTTTTTTTTGCTCAAAAACCATAGATTATTGATTGTCAAAGATATCCTTTGGTTCTGGTATGG
Organism: Laothoe populi; assembly: GCA_905220505.1. NCBI lineage: Eukaryota > Metazoa > Arthropoda > Insecta > Lepidoptera > Sphingidae > Laothoe > Laothoe populi. Next base: position 7,525,957 of record HG992174.1, on the reverse strand, counting down.
AAGGGAGAGGATTTTGTATAAATTGTCTCTCTTTACCTGGTAACCTCAAGGGACCCTTGTCCATCATCAGGCATGAAGCCTCGAGCAGCAGCGCTCTTCCCGATGGCCTTAGCAGCTGCTGCAGACTCCTCCGAGTCCCCGGAGAAGTAACCAGCGTCTGAAAAATGACATTTGTCAGAATATGTTTTTAAAATTTAATAATAGGGTAATTTCCTGTGTCTAGTTCTGTACATACATACATATACATTCACACCTGTAATCCCTAAGGGCTAGGCAGAGGTGTAATCCGAAATTGAGCCCGGTATAGCGATAGGCTCATCCCCTATCACATTATGGGGCCGTAATAAATTCGGTGATAAGTGGGTTTACTGGTTCCACCTCTGCCTATCCATTCGGGGGTTACAGGCGTGAGTGTATATAATATAATAAAATGATCAATATGTAAATAACCATACCGATGTCACTAACGTAGTTCCTGACAGAAGACACGCTGGCCTTCGAGTCCCAGCCGTGGAAGTACTGCTTGAAGGTGGAGCTCTCTGAACCTTCCGTCACCCTCGTAATGTTCACCTGAAAGAAGATATCTTGAGGACTCAATCTGGTGGTATTTTAAAACTCTAATTCATCTTTAGCTTGTGGTTACCACCAGGCACCGTACACAGGGTGTTAAAGTTCAATCTGGTGGTAATTCTTTTTTTTTTTACTATAAATAGGCTTGCGTTTGACCACTATCTCGCCTGATGGTAAGTGATGATGTGGTCTACGGTGGAGCACGCTTGCCTAGAAGATACCTATTCACTCTTGACTTAAAGATACCCAGGTTATAAATTTCGGGAAATATAGACTCCGGCAAAGAGTTCCACTCTCTAGCGGTGCGCATGATGAATGTACTAGCAAAACGCTTCGTGCGCACTGGTGGAATATTAACCATGTATCGATGACGCTTCGCCGAGTCTCTTGTCGTCCGATGATAGAAAGGGGTTGGGGGAATTAAATTGTGTAATTCCAAGGCACACTCGCCGAAATGTATCCGGTAGAAAACCGATAAACTGGCAACTTTACGTTTCAAAATTCAACTTTAGCTGGTGGTACAGGCAAGTGTGTCGCGTCAGCCAGCCGGGGTCAGCCAGTGTACATCCGGTTTTTGTCAGAGTTGGGGTACGATGTTTGGCCGTTTTGCGGCCTTCTGAGTACTCTGACACTAGACCCTCGACCGCTTCTTCATCTTCTTACCCATGGCGTAGTGTGAAGAAGATACGCAGCAGGCATGATTGTTTTGAGCAGCGAAGGAAGCATTGATTCTCGCTACTTGATAGTCTAACTGGACGGCACGCGGCACTGCGATTACCATCAGGTACATTTGCTCAGGTAACATAATCTTTATCTCTTTCTTTATTTCATACTTCGTATTTGGTGATAGAATAACCCAATATCACTTTTACAAAACCCGGGATCCCGAGATCTCAGCATATCATACGCAATTACAAAGCGCCACCGAGGTCCGTAAAAGTTATTGAAACCATAGGAATCCATACCCAGTTGGGGTAGCCTTTCATGTCCAGGTATTTGTCAGCTACCGTGGAATAGGTCTTCTTCAGGTCAGCGTCCACTTCAGAACCTATCCAGATGTACACTCCAGAGCATGGTGTGTCGAGGATGTAGATTTCCTGAAAATAAGATTTTTGGATAAAATCTGAAGTGAATAGGGTAGCTGACAGTAAGTGAAAACCTGATAGAATTTAGTTTTTTACACACACATACACTCACACCTGTAATCCCCGAAGGGGTAGGCAGAGGTGAACCCAGTACACCCACTTTTCACCGAATTTTGGTCCCACGATGTGATAGGGGGCGAGCCTATCGCCATACGGGCACAGATTCTAGACTCCAGGCTGATACTGAGTATTTTTAAATAGAAAAACCTAGTATCACTTTACCCGACCCGGGGATCGAACCCAAAGCCTCACAGCTCAGCAGTCGTAACGCATTCGCAATTACAACTGCCACTAAAAAAAAACATATAAAACTTCGTTCGATGTTGGATTATGCGAGCCTATCGGCATACAAGGCTCAATTCCTTACTCTGGACTGAATATTTCGTGATAGAAACTCCCAATATTACTTTGAACCGACCAATTTAATATTACAACTGCGCCGAGGCACCCTCTACGACTATTCCGTAAAGTGACAGTTCACTGTCGCGGTCGTATGGTAAGTGAGATATCCGGAGGCCCAGATTCCCCCTTCCCTTCCCTAATCCCTATTCCTGTCCTTTAAGGCCGCAGCGCATACCTGATACTTTCGGTATTGTGGATGTTCATGGGCGGTGGAGATCACTTAACATCAGGTGACCCACTGACTCGTTTGTCGGACTATGATATAAAAAAAAACCAAATGGTCTTTTATACTCACCGCAGAAGACAGTTGGCTTTCTTTATAAGGCTTGCTAAGAGAGATCAGGTCGAGGTCATCACCTACCAGCACTCTGTACAGGTAAACAGCTGATGGATCGTCCCTGGAGTATGTCTAGAACAAGGCAGCAGGCATGATTATGTCGGGTAGCGATAGTTCCATTTTCATTTATTGAGGCTATACAAACAATTGTACATTACAAAGTTACATCACAGTATTATTAGAGTATTTGCTATTATTAGAAATACCGAAGGTATAACGGAGGTATTTAAGAGACTAGTTTGGGGTAGTTAATAATGACAACCAAAGTGGGAGTAGTAAATGTTTAATATAAAACAGAGTGCCTTCCGCGCTCCGGGGGTTCAGTTCAGTTGAGTGGAAGACGAGACGATAGCCAGTATATTCGTGGTTCGGTGTAGTAAGTTTAATAGTAATCCTTTCAATAGCCGCGTAGTTCAGCTTAGAGGGTAATGCTGGTAGATTAATTATAAAGAGAAGCATTAAGTGAATTCTGACATGCGTGTGTGTTAATATTAAGCACTGAGATGTGTAACAGTGTCGTGTAAATCAATCAATAAATTATAAACATTGTATTTGTGCCTTTTAAATATCCATTTTGCATAGTTTTGTTGATGTTCTTAACAGAATAGTTACAAAGTATAGGCCAATATACAATCCACAACATTTTACACGGATTACAATAATAGTGTTTCATACAAGGAGCTTTAACATTATAAAGTTTACGTTCTTTTTTTATATTATGAAAACCAACGTAATGTGACAGTTTACTGTCGCGTTTCGTATGGTAAGTGAGATATTCGGAGGCCCAGATTCTCCCTTGCCTTCCCTAATCCCTATTCCTGTCCTTTAATGCTGACAGCGCATACATGATACTTTCGGTATTGTGAATGTTCATGGGCGGTGGAGATCACTTAACATCAGGTGACCCACTGGCTCGTTTGTCAGACTATGTTATAAAATTGACAGTTCAAACGCGTTAAGCAAGTTTGCTCTTAATGTCCCTTTGCGTCCACCTCGCAAACCTCTCCCTACTCTTCAGGTCCGCCGATGTAGAACCAACATAGGTAAACACTCCCCCATACCTCGACTGTCTACATTGTATAATCAGAATATATCAACGTCTGTGAAGAGATCATTTTATGTATTCACAAGTCAACGTATGGGAGAGCGCACACCAGCATTGGTCCTTGATAGTTGTCACTACTTGATACTCTATCTGGACACTGCACTTACCATCAGGTTTTTTTTTATTTTATTTTTTTATCCTGGCCAGCAAAGTGACCACTCTGCACCTGGTGATAAGTGCAATGCCGTCTAGTTAGAATATCATGTAGCGAGAGACAATCTGTACCCCTCAACTCAAAACAATCATGCCGACCTGCCATGGGTAAGAAGGTGAAGAAGCGGTCGAGTACTCAGAAGGCCGCAAAACGGCCAAACCTCCAACTCTAGACCCCCGACAAAAACCGGATGTACACTGGCTGATCCCGGAACGCGCTACACTTGCGTGTGCCAGTATGACGGGTTTTACACCCTATGTACGGTGGTCGCTATCCGGGCGGATATGAATATCCTCCCACCACCAGTTGCAGTTTGCCGTGCCAGGATAGAAAACAGAATAAAGCGTATTCTTGGCAATAAGATGATTAACCCTTTTTTTTTTTTTTTTATTTGTCGCGGGGAAAGCGTTTTATTACTACCGCCCGCTTCGGGGGGAAGCGGAATAAGAATAAAACGGTTATGCTGGACTAGCCGGTCTTACGACCCAGCATCCCCCTCGCGCGGATGATGGCTATCCGAGCAGCCGCTGGGCCGAGTCCCTAGCCCCTATGTACACCCCACCCGACACTACCAGCTAAAACCCCGCGGTGGCCTTCTTAGGCGCTTACGGAGCGATCCCGGGATATTCTAAGAAGTGCTAGAATGGCTGCCGGAACCGCCCCTGCGCGGTGCTGCGTAGCAGCCCATCTCCATGGGAGGGCTTAGGAGCCCCCGCGCACCGAACAACGACAGCGAACGAGGCCTTACCACACGCGCTGCCGTCCATCTCGGGGTCGCACGATGCTCCGAAACTGGGAGTGCATCGATTCGGGCTGACAGCCCCCCGCTGAAGATGATTAACCCTGACCGACCCATAAAGCGATGGCTTCAACTCCAAATGCTGGGATTGCCATCTTTAGTATTTTACTTCCTGGCAAATGCGTACGACCTTTTTGGTCATACGTTAGTCACAGGTGTTCCGAATTGAGTAGCGGGTATACATAGGGTTCTATTGTTTATTTTTTGTGTGTTTGTGTGCTATGCTACTACACACACAAACATCTGTCTAGATGCGAGAATCGAACCTACGATCTCTCTTAGGGCTACTGCGACACGGAGGCTCATAAACTTAATTTCCAGAAACTTGCAAAATCGTACCTTACGCACCTTTCACTTTTGTTTTAATTTTGATTCTGTTTTCGCGTAAGGATTTTGTATTATTTCCAATTGCATTTCAGATGTATATAATTAAATACAATAAACTATAGTATTAGATAATAATACTAGCCCTGTATTAAACATTGTCCCACTGCTGGGCACGGGCCTCCTCTACTAATGAGAGGGGTTAGGCCTTAGTCCATCACGCTGGCCTAATGCGGGTTGGCAGACTTCTCATACCTTCGAAAAACTCTCAGATATGCAGGTTTCCTCACGATGTTTTCCTTTAACATTTTAATACACACATAACTTTAGTCAGAGGTGTATGACACTTGGGTTTCGAACCTACGACTTTCGTCTTGGCAGTCCGTACCGCAACCAACTAGGCTATCGCTGCTAAACTATAGTATTGTCATTTTTTATTACCTCAGTAGATTCATCATCTTCGAAGTCATCCATAGTACCGCCCATGGCTTCGGTGAATCTGTCAATGTCCTCTTCAGAAGAGAACTCATCTGGAAATTTAGATTTTACATACTAATAAAAGATTTTTAATTCATAAAAATTACACCGACTTAAATAAAAAATAAATTATGCGTCTCTATAAAATTTGAGGGTTGCCCATGATTTTTCTGAGATCCCATGATCTAATAATGACTTGGTGCCAATAGGACCACCTGGGACGTATATCCTTTTAAACAAAAAAAGAATTTCTCGAATCGGTCCACGCGTCTTCGAGTAATCGGGGAACATACATAAAAAAAAGATTCCGACGAATTGAGAACCTCCTCCTTTTTTGAAGTCGGTTAAAAAGCAGCTATAACTTTGTAGACAGTACTACGGACTGTCAAAACGTAAGTCGAATGTTTGTAACCAGCCCACACACACACACATCTTTGACTTTTCTAATCGTATATTATCACTTGCAATTGAATACAGTGAAGCACCCTGCATACCTGAGAATTCACGTACGAATTTGATTATAATTTTATTGATTTCATTCATCTTTAAATACATCTTTATTCAGAAGAACGATATACAATATTTTTATGACATAACATAATGCTAAATCTATATTTAAAACTAAATCGCCGTTCGTTATTCGCTAAAATTCAAAGACGACCTAACCGATTTGAATGAAAGTTTGTGTGTATATTTCAATGGGTTCCAGGATGGTTTGAAAACATAAATGGATCCGGATGGCGCTGCTGTCGGTATGTCACCAAATTTGATTTGCTGGGATTTGTGGGAGAAAGGTCAAAAATTCTGATCTTTAAAATATCATATTCAATGTGGCGCTGTTTTCCGAGCAGAACGATGCCGGGACCGCTAGTTTGAAATAAAAATCTTTTTTTTTTGCCCTTTTTCCAATATTTAGTGTTGTTATTTAATCTAAAGCACATGTTATGATTGCCAATGCCTAATCGAAATTACAATTAGCTTAATTGTTTTGGCTTCTGTGATTCATCTATGCAATTATAAATTTTGTTGACGATCATTAATAAATAAATAATTATGAGAACATTTCTGAGTTTCATTCAAGACAGCGATAAAAACAATGATTATACCAATAATCTCGATGGTAGCTCTTCCGTTATGATTGTCATCTCTTAAGCTGTTAGCGATGCTGATTATCTTCCTTCGCTGAGTGGCCTTAGCCCCTTGAGCCATCACTACGAAGATATCATGTTCAATTTCAAGTATAAAGCAATGTTCTCTAGTTAAAGAGTTGGCTTCAGGTGGCACCTGCAAAAAGGGTATATATTAAAATCAGACCAAAAACAAACCCGCTGAGTTTGTTTCTCCGAGTCGCCTTTCTTTCGTCTTGTCTCGTTGATTTTTTTTATAGCATACGCCGACAAACGAGCCAGTGGGTCACCTGCTGTTAAGTGATCTCCACCGCCCATGAACATCCACAATACCGAAAGTATCATGTATGCGCTGTCGGCCTTGAAGGGCAGGAATAGGGATTAGGGAAGGGAAGGGGGAATCTGGGCCTCCGGATATCTCACTTACCATACGAAACGAGACAGTAAACTGTCACTTTACGTTGGTTTTCTGTGAGACAGTGGTACTACCCCAGTTGAGCCGGCCCATTCATGCTGCAGACAAATATGTGTACAGCGTGGCTCTACCACTATAGAATAGCGAAAAATGTATCCCTCACTACTCAAAACAATCACGCCGGCTGTGTAGCTTGTTCACACTACGCCATGGGGCATGGAGGTGAAGAAGCGGTCGAGGGTCTAGTGTCAGAGTACTCACAACATAGTACTCCAACAATTCCCCAACTCTAGACCCCCGACAAAAACCACTGGACACTGGCTGACCCCGGAACGCGACACGTTTTTTATTAGTGCCTCGATAGGCAGACGAGCAGACGGGCCACCTGATGGTAAGTAGTCACCGCCGCCCATAGACTTCTGCAATGCCAGGGCACAGCAGAGCCGCTGCCTAACATTGAACCTCCATAGACAGACGAGCAGACAGGCCACCTGATGGTAAGTAGTCACCGCCGCCCATAGACTTCTGCAATACCAGGGCACAGCAAAGCAGCTGCCTACCGTTGAACCTCGATAGACAGACGAGCAGACGGGCCACCTAATGGTAAGTAGTCACCGCCGCCCATAGACTTCTGCAATGCCAGGGCACAGCAGAGCCGCTGCCTACCGTTGAACCTCGATAGACAGACGAGCAGACGGGCCACCTGATGGTAAATAGTCACTGCCGCCCATAGTATTCTGCAATACCAGTGAACAGCAAAGCAGCTGCCTACCGTTGAACCTCGATAGACAGACGAGCAGACGGGCCACCTGATGGTAAATAGTCACCGCCAGCCATAGACTTCTGCAATGCCAGGGCACAGCAGAGCCGCTGCCTAACATTGAACCTCCATAGACAGACGAGCAGACAGGCCACCTGATGGTAAGTAGTCACCGCCGCCCATAGACTTCTGCAATACCAGGGCACAGCAAAGCAGCTGCCTACCGTTGAACCTCGATAGACAGACGAGCAGACGGGCCACCTAATGGTAAGTAGTCACCGCCGCCCATAGACTTCTGCAATGCCAGGGCACAGCAGAGCCGCTGCCTACCGTTGAACCTCGATAGACAGACGAGCAGACGGGCCACCTGATGGTAAATAGTCACTGCCGCCCATAGTATTCTGCAATGCCAGTGAACAGCAAAGCAGCTGCCTACCGTTGAACCTCGATAGACAGACGAGCAGACGGGCCACCTGATGGTAAATAGTCACCGCCACCCATAGTATTCTGCAATACCAGTGAACAGCAAAGCAGCTGCCTACCGTTGAACCTCGATAGACAGACGAGCAGACGGGCCACCTGATGGTAAATAGTCACCGCCACCCATAGTATTCTGCAATACCAGTGAACAGCAAAGCAGCTGCCTACCGTTGAACCTCGATAGACAGACGAGCAGACGGGCCACCTGATGGTAAATAGTCACCGCCACCCATAGTATTCTGCAATACCAGTGAACAGCAAAGCAGCTGCCTACCGTTGAACCTCGATAGACAGACGAGCAGACGGGCCACCTGATGGTAAATAGTCACCGCCACCCATAGTATTCTGCAATACCAGTGAACAGCAAAGCAGCTGCCTACCGTTGAACCTCGATAGACAGACGAGCAGACGGGCTACCTGATGGTAAATAGTCACCGCCGCCCATAGTATTCTGCAATGCCAGGGCACAGCAAAGCAGCTGCCTACCGTTGAACCTCGATAGACAGACGAGCAGACGGGCCACCTAATGGTAAGTAGTCACCGCCGCCCATAGACTTCTGCAATGCCAGGGCACAGCAGAGCCGCTGCCTACCGTTGAACCTCGATAGACAGACGAGCAGACGGGCCACCTGATGGTAAATAGTCACTGCCGCCCATAGACTTCTGCAATGCCAGGGCACAGCAGAGCCGCTGCCTACCGTTGAACCTCGATAGACAGACGAGCAGACGGGCTACCTGATGGTAAATAGTCACCGCCACCCATAGTATTCTGCAATGCCAGTGAACAGCAAAGCAGCTGCCTACCGTTGAACCTCGATAGACAGACGAGCAGACGGGCCACCTGATGGTAAATAGTCACCGCCACCCATAGACTTCTGCAATGCCAGGGCACAGCAGAGCCGCTGCCTACCGTTGAACCTCGATAGACAGACGAGCAGACGGGCTACCTGATGGTAAATAGTCACCGCCACCCATAGTATTCTGCAATGCCAGTGAACAGCAAAGCAGCTGCCTACCGTTGAACCTCGATAGACAGACGAGCAGACGGGCCACCTGATGGTAAATAGTCACTGCCGCCCATAGTATTCTGCAATACCAGTGAACAGCAAAGCAGCTGCCTACCGTTGAACCTCGATAGACAGACGAGCAGACGGGCCACCTGATGGTAAATAGTCACTGCCGCCCATAGTATTCTGCAATACCAGTGAACAGCAAAGCAGCTGCCTACCGTTGAACCTCGATAGACAGACGAGCAGACGGGCCACCTGATGGTAAATAGTCACCGCCACCCATAGACTTCTGCAATGCCAGGGCACAGCAGAGCCGCTGCCTACCGTTGAACCTCGATAGACAGACGAGCAGACGGGCCACCTGATGGTAAATAGTCACTGCCGCCCATAGTATTCTGCAATACCAGTGAACAGCAAAGCAGCTGCCTACCGTTGAACCTCGATAGACAGACGAGCAGACGGGCCACCTGATGGTAAATAGTCACCGCCACCCATAGTATTCTGCAATGCCAGTGAACAGCAAAGCAGCTGCCTACCGTTGAACCTCGATAGACAGACGAGCAGACGGGCCACCTGATGGTAAATAGTCACCGCCACCCATAGACTTCTGCAATGCCAGGGCACAGCAGAGCCGCTGCCTACCGTTGAACCTCGATAGACAGACGAGCAGACGGGCCACCTGATGGTAAATAGTCACTGCCGCCCATAGTATTCTGCAATACCAGTGAACAGCAAAGCAGCTGCCTACCGTTGAACCTCGATAGACAGACGAGCAGACGGGCCACCTGATGGTAAATAGTCACCGCCACCCATAGACTTCTGCAATGCCAGGGCACAGCAGAGCCGCTGCCTACCGTTGAACCTCGATAGACAGACGAGCAGACGGGCCACCTGATGGTAAATAGTCACCGCCGCCCATAGTATTCTGCAATGCCAGTGAACAGCAAAGCAGCTGCCTACCGTTGAACCTCGATAGACAGACGAGCAGACGGGCCACCTGATAGTAAGTAGTCACCGCCGCCCATAGACTTCTGCAATGCCAGGGCACAGCAAAGCAGCTGCCTACCGTTGAACCTCGATAGACAGACGAGCAGACGGGCCACCTGATGGTAAATAGTCACCGCCGCCCAGAGACTTCTGCAATGCCAGGGCACAGCAAAGCAGCTGCCTACCGTTAAACCTCGATAGACAGACGAGCAGACGGGCCACCTGATAGTAAGTAGTCACCGCCGCCCATAGACTTCTGCGGAAGACTTCTGAAGCTGCCTACCGTTAAACACGTTACCCTTACGTGTGCCTCTATTTAGTTTAGTTCAGTTTAAACTTTATCTGATTGATTTTAATTTTTAAAATATTCAACCTTAGTAAATACCGGTACTTAAATCTCGCGACAAGCTTCTATATTATATAAATTATATAATGATGTTATAAGTTGATAGTAACAGGTTTAAGGAAAAGAATTTTTTTTTCGCATTTTAAATAAAAGCTTGTGTTCTCTTTTTAATTATTTGTTTGACTCGCAATAATTTACTATGAAGAAGCAAGAAACATTGAAATATTAGAGGATAGAAAAATATTGGAATAGTCTGGGATCAAACCCACTTCTGTCTGGGTAATTCACTTCTTATTCTTCTTCTTCTTAGTATTTCACTTCTTGCTAGACCGTCCTTGCTTTTTTTAGTACAATATAGGCTAATACCATTTCGCATTCATATTCTCAGCAAGTCCTTTCATTTGATACCCATATTCTAGGAAAGCATAAAAAACGTAGTCCGTCATCTTTACAAATCCGTCTTATTGGATTTAGAGTGACTATATTTTTTGAGTTATTCTCAGCAAGGCCTTTCATTTTTCTTTTATCCTGGCACGGCAAAGTGACCGCACTGCACCTGATGGTAAGCGCAGTGCGGTCCAACTAGAGCATTGAGCAGCGAGAGACGATCTATGTCCTGCTACTCAACACAATCATGCCGACCTGCTTCTTCACACTACGCCATGGGCAAGAAGGTAAAGAAGCGGTCGAGGGTCTATTGTCAGAGTATTCAGATGGCCGCAAAATGGCCAAACATTGTACTCCAACTCTAGACCCCCGAAAAACCGGATGTACACTGGCTGATCCCGGAACGCGACACACTTGCGTGTGCCACTATGGCGGGTTTTACACCCTGTGTACGGTGGTCGCTATCCGGGCGGATATGAATATTCTACCACCAGCAATTTGATACCTATTGTAGGAGTGCATTAAAATAACTAGTCTGCCATCTTGGTTGTTCCGCCATGTTGGATTTAGAATGACGTCACATAGCTAACTATGCTTTATCATCCAAACTAAACGTGTACATACCAAATTTCGACTCAATCGGTTGAAGATATCTGTTTCAAAATTGAGTTGCAAGATTCCACCGGAGCAAACATAGTTACATACATAGATAACAAGTTAAATAAAAAGCTTGTATAAAAGGTGGGCCTAGCAGCAGGAGGAGGTTTAACTGAGATGCTGCCACTGTAATAATTCCAAACCCTTTTATTTTTTCTACGCAACAGTCACACACATAGCCTCGATCCCACACTAAGATACGAGTCTTGTGTCATGGCCGGTGGGTATAAACTACGAGAGGCGCACTTCTCACAACACCCAGACCCCGGACTCAAATGTCTGTCACACAAACATTTGTCCGGTGTGGGAATCGAACCCACGGCCTCGCGTTTCACAGCCTCGCCTACTGCGCCACGGAGGCTGTCAAGGTAAAGTAAGATCATCATTCGACATCGATTTTGATATATATTGATAGATTACCTCTTCAATCCTCATATTGTCACATCCGGATAGCTTCAGCATACGTTTTTCAGCTCCAGCGTTTGTGACTACTTCATTGAAACCAGATTCATTTCCACCTTCATAATACCTGATGGCTGGTAATAAAATATTGATCATCACTCTCACATTAATTCGCTTCTACTATTAGTACATTATAAACTACGGTAATGACTCTCACAAGAGTCATGTAGAGCAATAAGTTTTGTAATAAGGCAACTTAGCAATACATTGAGCAGCTCTAATCTAATGTTATTCAATTTAAATCGTATTATAATTGTATGACCAAATATTGTTAACCGGTGTTCGAAAAGAGCAACACTAGAGTTTCTTGTCCGTTCTGTAAGGGGGATCCTGGCACGGCAAAAGTGACCACAGTGCACCTGATGGTAAGCGCAGTGCCGTCCAATTAGAGTATCGAGAGCGAGAGACAATCTATCCCCCGTTACTCAACACAAATGCCGGCCTACTCCTGCTTACTACGCCATGGGAAAGAAGGTGAAGAAGCGGTCTAGGGTATAGTGTCAGAATACTCAGAAGGCCGCAAAACGGCCAAACATTGTACCCCAACTCTAGACCCCCGACTAATTTCGAATGTACACTGGCTGATCCCGGAACGCGACACATTTGCGTGTCACTATGGCGGGTTTTACACTCTGTGTACGGAGGTCGCTATCCGGGCGGATATGAATATCCTACCACCAGCATTTGCCACTTCCACCACTTTTGTAATGGCTTTTAATTGTTTTTTTTTTATATTTTTACGATATAATATCTTATTGATTAAAATAATTATAAATAGCCTGTCAATAACATAATTAAAGCTTTTTTATCACGGCGAAGTCATCACACTGCACCTGATGGTGTGCAATGCTTTAGTTAGAGTATCAAGTAGCGAAAGATCATCCCTCGCTACTCCAAACATACCTGCTTAGTAGCTTAACACTACGCTAAAAAGACCCAGGATTAGAGATTCTTACCAGGTTTAAAATAGCCAAGAAACAAACTGGACTCGTGGCCTTGCACTTCTCTGTGATGAACTGCCCTACCTCCCAGCATATCGTCCAGGGTGACAGTCCATATAGCAGCAGATCCCATTTTATCCTGGGTGGTTTTGCTGCCCAGCCAGAAATGCGCGTCGTGGGAAAGAGATGTCGTGTCATCGCCCGTTGTCTGAAAATGGAAATTAAATGAAATCGTTTACTCCCTCATCTAGAACAAACCTAGGTCATTTCACTGCTGTCCCAACGCTCTGTAGGCAGTACAACTTGCGAAAACACATGATCTTGACATCACGGACACTTCTGGGTGTAAAAATCAAGTTCAAATATTAAGCAGCTTATCATCAGTATGTTAGTAACTAGTATTTATTTCTTTCCTAGTGTTGTAAAATTAAAATTACATACATATACACTCACGCCTGTAATCCCCGAAGGGGTAGGCATAGGTGTAACCAGTACACTCACCTTTCGCCGAATTTATTTCGGTTCCTTAATGTGATAGGGGGCGAGCCTATCGCTATACCGGGCACAAATTCCAGACTCCGGGCTAATACTGAGAATTTCGAGGTAGAAATTAAAGTTGTAAATAATAATATTCAAAGTCGATGTATAACATTGTAAATTTGCAAGCTGTGGTCTCCTGTAGTTGAAGGAGCACGTCACAAAGCTAATATATAGAGTGTAACACTTTTTTCTTTTATATATGTGTAACCTTCGCTGGAAAAAAAATTAAACCGCCTTCAAAAAAACCCAGACACAACTAAAAAGCAAAAAATAATTGGTTACATTTAAATCAATTAGTTATATGCAATTTAAATCAATTATTTTTGGAGTCGGTGCCGGTGTTGTTTTCTTTACTTTTAGATTTATAAAAACCAAGTCTGGATCTATTTTATATTTTTTTGTACGCCTGATTATTCTGTTTTTTCCATGTTTTGGCTGGCACCGACTCCAAATAATTGATTTAAATTGCATATAACTAATTGATTTAAATGTAACCAATTATTTTTTGCTTTTTAGTTGTGTCTGGGTTTTTTTGAAGGCGGTTTAATTTTTTTTTAAAAAGTAATAATTTATTTTTTGCTTTTTAGTGGTAAATTATATAAAATCGGTTAAAAGCTGCTGAAGATATTAGAATTTACGTGTATTTTAATTTTATCACCCCCCTCCCTCACCCCCACCCCTTTTACCCTCTCTCACTGAAACTTAACTTTTATAATGAACGTAATGCAAAAAGAACCACTGGAATACTACTTAATTTTAAGGAGTTACCCTCTCCAGCTCCGAAGATATTCATCAGATCTTCACCATATTTTTATGGGACCAAATGACAAGTACCAGCTTTCAATCAAAGAAAGAATGGTCGAAATCGGTTCACACAGTACAGAGAAACGAGGTAACAAACATAAAAAAAAAAAAAAAAAAAAGCAACATACAGTCGAATTGAGAACCTCCTCCTTTTTTTGAAGTCGGTTAAAAAGAAGAAAGAAAGAAAGAAAAGACTTTTTATTGTTGGTACGGAATACAGAACTAGCTCATATAAAAAAGAAAAATATTATTTGGAGGTCTTTAATAATAAATGCGAAAACGCTATAAGCTGGTGGTAAGACAGAGACAGAACCCGCGATAGTGCCACTCGCAAATGTGTCGCGTTCCGGGGTCAGCCAATGTGCTTCCGGTTTTTGTCGGGGGTCTAGAGTTGGGGTACGATGTTCTGAGCACTCTGACACTAGACCCTCGACCGCTTCTTCACCTTGCCCTATGGCGTAGTGTGAAGAAGCAGGCCGGCATGATTTTGTTGAGTAGCGAGGGATAGATTGTCTCTAGCTACTTGGTACTCTAACTGGACGGCTAGATACAAACTATTAAAAACTATTCATACTCTATTGTAATAGCTTAGAGTCCCCAATCTTACGCCGGCTCTGAGTGAAGTTTATTTTAAATATAAGTAACATACCTTTAAAACAATATAGGAGTCCCCGTTATAGAATTTTCCATAGATCTTTGAATCTATAGGCACCGGCTCAAATTTCTGAAATTAGAAACATTTTTTTACACAGTTTATCTAAGAAAATAACATACATATACTGTAATCCCGGAAGAGTAACCAGTACACCTACATTTCTCCAGACTTATTACAGTCCCATGATGTGATAGGGATGCTACCATCATACCAAACCCAATTCCAGACTCCGGTCTGATACCGATAGTATTTTGTGGTAGCAAACCCTAATATTACTTTTACTTGATTCGGGTATCAAACCTGAGACCTCAGTACAGCAGGCGTAAAGCGTATGCAATTAAAACACTGAGGCAGGCAGATAACCGATGATATAATATCATTAAATTATAAATTAAGTTAAGGAAGCATAAATAAAGTAATCCTACTAATATTATAATTGCGTATGTTTAGATGGATGCATGGTTGTTTGATATCCAATCACGCTACAACGGCTGGACGGTTCTACTTAAAATTTGGCACAGAGATAGATTATAGTCTGGAAAAGCACATACGCTACTTCTCCCGGAGAAATGTACAGTTCCCATGGGATAGTTTAGTTTTTCACAGAGCAAGGGATCGACATGATTTTTTGAATAGTGGGAGTTTAGGGATCAGAAAATGACAAAGACCACTTTTAACTCGAAAAAATGCACGCTTCCTATGGGATAGCAAAATATAGAAGGTTAAAATGTTCCAAGATCTACACGCGGGCGGAGCCGCGGGCAACATTAGTTAAAATGAATATTTTTAATATTAACATATATTTATAATATTGTTAAACAACTTGCGTTTAATTATTTTTGAAGTGATAACTTCTTATGCGAGGGTAAACCGTAACGTTACGCGTTCATACTTTGCCACTCTGTCTGGCTTCTTTATTAATTTATAATTCTGTTTTTCCATAATCTCTGTGCTATATTTTTTTGAAGTGAAACTTCTTTAGAATCTTTGTGATTTTATTTGAGTGGGATCGAGTGGGTTAAATATATGTTATAATCAATAAAAGATTTTATTAAACCTTTCCTCACATTATCATATTTATATACATAAAGTTTAAGTAACAACCTAAGCTTTTCTCAAGTTAAACAATTTCAATATTAAATAGTTCAACTTAGATTATTATTATTATTATCACTTCTGTCGAGCGTCCCGAGACGCACACGTTAATTTCCTCCATCAGTAGAGCCTCCTACCCGTTAGCCGCCATATTCCATAAAAAAAATTAACTATAGTAAGCCACAAATATTAAGCTTTCTGTGGTGGTTGTGGTTTATTTCTTTTACAAACTTTTTTATAACTTGCAATGTTTCGGTCAAAATTTGCAAGTGAATTTTGAATCAGTTCTCGTAGTCCGAATGGGCTGTTTGGTATTCATGCATAAGCCATTAATCTCACCTCCAAACAACTCAACTCCTAAATAACTTACAGCAGACATATCATCTTTCAATCCGTTAAATTTGTGTTGACAAATGCTGTTTTATTATTCACTATTTAATTTAAATTACTTTTTGAGCATTTAAATAAATACACCCAACAGTCACACACATATTCCTGACCCCACATTAGGTAAAACCTTTTTTGTCGTTGAGAAAGCATTTTATTACTGCCGCTCTCTCCGGGGGAAGCGGAATGAGAATAAAACGGTTATGCTGGACTAGCCGGTCCTACGACCCAGCACCGCTCGCCCGGATGATGGCTTTTCGGGCTGCCGCTGGGCCGAGTACCTACCCCCTATGTACACCCCACCGACACTACCAGCTAAAACCCCGCGGTGGCCTTCTTCGGCGCTTACGGAGCGATCTCGTGGATATTCTAAGGAGTGCTAGAATTGCTGTCGGAAACTTTAGGTAAAACCTGTATCGTGGGTATAAAAATCTACGAGGGGCTACTGCAACACAACACCCAGATCCGAAACAAATCTCTGTCACATAAACATTTGTCTCAATGTAGGAATCGAACCCACGGCCTTCCATTTCACAACCTGTCACTGCGTCACGGAGGCTGCCACTAAATAAAAGCTATAAAAAATGAATATATGAATAAACTTATTAAATGCATTATAATAAACTATGCCTGCCTACCTCAATGGTCCATATTCTAATCCCAGGGTCTGATCCAGCATCTTCAAAAGCCGCGTGCGACATTCTCGACTGACTTCAACTACAACTCCGTGCGTAATGCACCAAAAGTATGAATCATATCTCTAGATAAACACAATCAGATAAAGGATGTTTTGATATTCATAACGAATTCAAGGACAATATACAAGATTAGTTTTTGTATATCATAAAGCCGAAACACATTAGATTTTGGTATAAAAGATGAGATAAATATATGACATAATAATAATAAGGAAAACTCACGCGGTGACATGCAAAAATAATTTATCCCGTTTCTTGAACGATGCATGGGCATACGCGCGCCTATACCTACATAACGTATTATGTAGGTATAGGTGAACGACCGACACGCGCCGCATTTTTATTAGGTAATAAACAAGGTAACCAGGTTGACGAAAATTTTTATATGTTTTTGGGATACCAATATAACACATTAAAAATTAGTGCAATAGATTGTGCTACTGATTCTCAACAAACTACTTTCGGCTTTGTAGTATACTAAAAATAATGATGTATATATGGAATGTTACGCTGGTTGTCTATTAAGGTTAGATCGTAAAATAGGTTGCATAGAATACCTGGACAAATCTTTGTATATTTTAACCAGTTATCGAAAGGCAACGCATGAGTTTCCAGCCCGTTCTCTAGCGAAATTGTGACACTGGCGCTGGAGTTAAGATTGACTAATTGAATTGTTTAATCTTATGTCATCCTCTCCATTCCACACCAGAACCACGCGTATTGGCTTGCGGAGCCATAGCTTCGTGGTGTCTAATACGCCCGCGCGGGCCCGAACCAAGAGCAGAGCAAATTCGTATCTCTGCACCGCTATCAAGCTGTGGAACAGTTTGCCAGCTACCGTGTTCAGCCAGCCTCCTTCCTACGATCCAGGGTCCTTTAGGCGTAGTGTGAAGAAGCTACACAGCAGACCGGTACGATTGTGTTGAGTAGCAACGGGTAGATTGTCTCTCGCTACTTGATACTCTAATTGGACGACACTGCGCTAACCATCAGTGTGGTCACTTTGCCTTGCCAGAATATAAAAAAATGTACTTTGCCCACCTCTAAGAAGAACAGTACTGGGTGCCAATTCGCCTCACGCCAGATTTGCCAAAATTATTAACAGCTGTAGCGATAATATTGATATACACGTGGATTCTCTAGCCAAGCTGTCCAGGTCAATTTATACTTGCCTAAATGATGGGGAATTGATTTGGGATGCATAACATGTGTTCCCATTTTGCTTTTATTGATTTTCTTGTTTATTGTATAATATTGATACCACTTATTTTACTCTTTAATATTTAAATATATCCTATCCTATTATTATTCCTATCCTATTATGACCCCTATCCTATTAGTTGTGTTACGTTAAGTTTTTAGTTTTGTTATTTTTTTTATCCTATTTTTTTGCTGTTTTTGGTGTTGTTTCTTTATTTTATCATTGCCTCTTTTTTTTAGTTAAGTTTTAATTGATGTTATGTTTGCTGCTCAAACTGGTGTATGTGGTGCCTACCTTTAAGTGGTTGCTACACTTACACAGAGATTTATGAATGTTGTTATTATGTGTTCTAGTGTAAGCAATTGTTGGTGGCCAAATATATAAATAAATAAATAAATAAATTACTTGAAGTGTTAAATATCTTATTAATAAAGAATATTATAAAACGTAAATTGATATTTTTTTAGGGGATTTCCATCTAATGCGGCAATTTTAGGGGTTCTTCAATTTAGGGGTAAATATTTTTGGGAGTTGGTAACACTGTAGACGAACAATGATGCCGGCCTGTAGAGTTACCAGTAGCAAATTTTTTATGTAGTGTAATATAATAGCCTTGTATTAAACATTGTCTTACGTACCATAGGCTTCCTTTGCTTAGTTAGGTCTTAGTCCACCACGCTGTCATGCGGGTTGGTAGACTTCACATACCTTAGAAAGGCGTATGAGAATTCTCAGGTATGCAGGTTTCTTCAGGGTGTTTTCTTTCGTTAAGGCAAGCGATAATTACCAATGAATATACATGTGTTTAGAAAAGTCAGAGGTGTATGCCATTTGGGTTTCGAACATTCGACTTTCGCGTCGACAGTCTGTACTACCAACTAGGCTATCACTGCTGCTTAAGCAGTCACGGACCATGACACCGGTGCGTGTCCGGACAAAAACTGGCAATACTCGCCCTTAATTACGTGCGTGTTGAGCGTATTTGTAACGTTAATCTTATGTAAATAAAGTTGATTTTGGCTTGAGTCACTCTCTACTTATTACCTTTTCCGACCACTGGTGTCCTCGTAATAAATGAGAAGTTAATTCATAACGTAAAAATGAACCTACCTGTGAACTACCTTTATCGTATATCCGATCTTATCTCAACAGCATTATTATAGATAATATTATCGATCGAGTTCATGTTCATTCTTGGCCAAAAATGACGGAATTAATCTCTTGGTAATTAAAATACAATTCGCATTGGATGGTGAAATAAAAACTATATAAATATATGCCGGATCGTGATGAATACGGATACTGAATTGAACTAGCAATTAACTTTATTTATTGTAAACTGTGGGTACCGCCATTTGTTTTGCTATTTTGAAGGTGGTTTCGACTTGTTTATCGAGTGATCTCACTCGCAGAGGAGTGGGTCACAACGAAAATCATAATATAAAAGAGCACCTCGTCTTTGGCGAGGCATTCGTGAATTATCATTGAAACAGTTAGTAACTTGTCGGTCGTAATGCCGAAATATTGTTAAATTAGTAAGTTAACGTGATGTGAAAGTGTTATTGTGTACCGCATATTGTAATGTAAACTGTGATGTGTTTAAAAGAGCAACCATGAGGGTTTCTTGCCAGCTCTTCCCCATGGATAACTGCATTCCAAACTGGTGGTAGTTTATTAAACTCGTAAAGTTTTAATCTCGTGTTTTTCTACCGAACTATCATACGCTATCCATCCTGACCATATCTGGAGATCAGAGAGGGACGTGTAAGCCCTCTCACTGCCTCGGCCGATGACCGGCCGACCCGTCATATATATAATGTAAAACTATGATACCATGTTTTTTCTGGCACGGCAAAGACCTCACTGCAGCTGATGGTAAGCCCATTGCACCCTGCTCGCCTCGTTCGCAACCGAACAGGTGGTGGGCAGGATTCGGCGACTGGGCCTTAAGGTGGCCCTGAACAAATCCGAGGCCCTTTACTTTCACGGTCCTCGGATTCGGCCACCTTTAATGCCCCACATCAATGTGGAGGGGGTGCGGATTCCCATCGGCTGTACAATGAAGTACTTGGGATTGATTCTTGACAGCCGGTGGGATTTCCGTGCCCATTTCAAGGAGTTGTCGCCGAAATTGGTGCGGGCGGCGGGCGCGCTCGGACGCCTGCTGCCGAACCTGGAGGGACCTAATAGCCCTTGCCGAAGTTTATACGCTGGAGTCGTGCGGTCAATGGCCCTGTACGGATGTCCCGTATGGGCCCAGTCCCTGAAACCCCGCTGCGTCGCCTTGCTGCGCAAACCGCAGCGTTTGTTGGCGCAGCGAATAGTAAGGGGCTACCGCACGGTCTCCCACGAGGCGGCCTGCGTATTGGCCGGCACCCTCCCTTGGGAGTTGGACGCAAAACTCCTCTCGTCCGCGTTCTTCTGGCGGGAGGAGGCCTTCAGTCGCCGTCAGATGAGACTGGCCCCGAGGGAGATTGCGGCCCGATTTCGCAGAACCGCTGTGGAGGAGTGGCATACCAGGCTGGAAAGCCCAAGTGCGGGCTTGAGGACCGTCGCGGCAGTGCGTCCTGTCCTAAAGAGATGGCTAGACAGGCGCCACGGTGCGCCAACTTTCCGGCTGACGCAGGTACTGACGGACCACGGGTGTTTCGGTTCGTTCCTGTGTCGGATCGGAAAGGAGGTGTCTGCCGTGTGCCACCATTGTGGTAACTGCCACGAGGACACGGCCCAACACACGTTGGAGGAGTGCCCAGCCTGGGACGAAGAGCGCAGCGCTCTCAGAGCAGTCGTCGGAGGAGACCTCTCGCTGCCGGCCGTGGTGTCGTCCATGGTCGCCAGCCGGAGGTCCTGGCGTGCGGTGGCCCACTTCTGCGAGAACGTCATCTCGCAGAAGGAAAGTGCCGAGAGGGATCGGGAACGAAATGATCCCTCCCGCCGCCAGAGAAGACGTAGGAGGCGCCGGGTGGACGACTGACCGGCGTCTCCCGCCCTGTGGAACGGGGGCGTTTGAATTCCACCACGGTAACCCCTGCCTGTCGTACGAGGCGACTAATTGGGGCCATCGGGGGTCGCGGGCTCGCAGCGGGGGGCTGTCAGCCCGAATCGATGCACTCCCAGTTTCGGAGCATCGTGCGACCCCGAGATGGACGGCAGCGCGTGTGGTAAGGCCTCGTTCGCTGTCGTTGTTCGGTGCGCGGGGGCTCCTAAGCCCTTCCATGGAGATGGGCTGCTACGCAGCACCGCGCAGGGGCGGTTCCGGCAGCAATTCTAGCACTCCTTAGAATACCCCGGGATCGCTCCGTAAGCGCCGAAGAAGGCCACCGCGGGGTTTTAGCTGGTAGTGTCGGGTGGGGTGTACATAGGGGGTAGGGACTCGGCCCAGCGGCTGCCCGGATAGCCATCATCCGGGCGAGGGGGATGCTGGGTCGTAAGACCGGCTAGTCCAGCATAACCGTTTTATTCTTATTCCGCTTTCGCGACAACAAAAAAAAAAAAAAAAAAGCCCATTGCCGTTCAGTTAGAGTATTCAGTAGCGAGACACAATCTATCCCTCTACTTCTTCCCACTACGCCATCGGCAAGAAGGTGAAGAAGGTCGAGGGTCTAGTGTCAGAGTACTCAGAATATCGTACTCCAACTCTAGACGCCCGACACAACCCGAATGTACACTGGCTGACCCCGGAACGCGACACACTTGCGTGTGCCACTATGGCGGGTTTTACAATCTGTGTACGGTGCGAGCTATATACTTGTACTGTGTTAAATAATAATTCAATGTAATTTATGAATATTGTTATGGAATATATTAATATTTGTTCAGGTCTGGGTGTTGTGTAGTTTAGGTTTGCCAACCGTCCTGTTTTCACAGGACATGTCCAGGTTTTTAGGGTGTCCTGGGATGTCCTGGATAGTTTTGAAGCAGCGTCTTGGGTTTTTAAAGCGCCCTGATAAGGTCCTGTATTTTAAAATTTACACACCACTTTTGCAATCCTTACTTTAGGGGCGGCATTTCGAAAGTGTTTACACTATTTTTTTGCGACACAACAAAGATGCGTCCTGTTTTAAACTGAATTGTCCTGTAGGCCTACTCTTGAAATCAATTCCAATCTCGAACTCGATACAGTTTTAATTCCAATCTAGAAGATATTGGTACTCTAAATCACTCAACTAAATGAAATAGGGTATTTACGAACTAACGATCGTAAATACTCTATTTAATTTAGTTACTAATATATATATATATGTATATATATTATATATTCCGCCGTATTCAATTGAATCGTGCGCTAGTGCTGCGTTCAAGAGTGTCAATTATACAGTTTTCGAACCCAATCCCAATTTTAAATTAGTTTTTCTAACCTCAAATCATGCTATTTGAATTCCGGGATCGGTAACCCTATTGTAGTTGATACCCACGATGCAGGATGGACCTAGTTTGGGGTCAGGACTAGTGTGGGTCACACAGGCGGTTTCTCTATTGATCGTATAATGAACTAATAAAAATAATCTGTAGGTACATATAAAATTATTCGTTGAAATCAATTACCTAGATAAATCGCTATCGCATTAGATAATTGTGATTCAGTATTTAATCTTTATCTGTTAATTATCGCCATAAATTTATAAGGATAGCAGCGATAGCCTAGTTGGTTGCGGTACGGACTGTCAGGACGCAAGTCGTATGTTCGAAACCCAAGTGGCATACACCTCTGACTTTTCTAAAGTTACGTGTGTATTAAATGTTAATTATCGCTTGCTTTAACGAAAGAAAACATCGTGAGGAAACCTGCATATCTGAGAATTCTTATACGAATTTCGAAAGTATGTGAAGTCCACCAACCCGCATTAGGCCAGCGTGGTGGACTTAAGCCTAACCCCTCTCATTAGTAGAGGTGGCCCGTGCCCAGCAGTGGGGCAATGTTTAATACAGGGCTAGTATCATTATTATATTATATATTATTATTTTAAATGTATAAGGTATACCTGGGCGGTCCGATAAGTACTTAGCCTCACCGCTAGATAGCACCACTATCGCAAGAGCATTTTTTTACCGCGTAGTACATTCCCGTAGACAGCTAATGTCAAAATTTCAGCCGAATCGAACGCGTAGTTTTGTTTTGACCGCGTGTGGAAGCTTGCGTGTCCGCGGACTTGAGAAAAATGGAAAAAGATCAATATCGGTCGGTGATTCAATTCTTGTTTTTGGAAGGGAAATCGCGAAGCGAAATCAAATAGCGCTTGGATGCTGTGTACGGTGACTCTTCTTCTTCGATGGCGACCGTCAAAAATTGGTTTAAAGAGTTTCAACGTGGTCGCACGTCGGTTTTTGATGAGCCACGCCCAGGTGCTCCGAAAACTACCACAGAGGATAATGTGATAAAAATCCACGATCTCGTATTGGCAGACCGCCGACTGAATGTGCGCGAGATAGCTGGGACAGTAGGCATCTCAAAAGGCCACGTGGGTCATATCCTGCATGAAGTATTGGGCATGAGAAAGCTATCGGCGCGATGGGTGCCGCGTTTGCTCACTCTGGACAACAAGCGCAACCGTAAAACCACTTCAGAGCAGTGTTTGACCATGTTTAAGCGGAATCCGAATGAGTTTCTGCGTCGTTTCGGGACCGTCGACAAAACATGGATACACTGGTACACACCAGAGACCAAGGAACAGTCGAAAAAGTGGACTTCAACCGGCGAACGTGCTCCGAAGAAGGTGAAGAATGTCTCATCGGCCGGAAAGGTGATGGCCACCGTTTTTTGGGATTCAAAAGGTGTGATCTACATCGAATTCCTGGAGAAGGGCAAAACGGTGACAAGGTTCTACTATGCCGAATTATTGGGCCGATTCGACGCCGAATTGCAGAAAAAACGGCCCCATTTGGCGAAGAAAAAGTGCTCTTCCATCATGACAACGCACCGGCTCACACCTCGGCCGTCGCCACGGTCAAATTGGTAGAATTAGGCTACGAACTGCTGCCCCATCCACCGTATTCTACGGATTTGGCCCAGTGCGACTTCTTTTTGTTTCCAAATTTGAAAAAGTCACTCGCCGGGCTGAAATTTGAATCGAATGAGGAGGTTACCGCCGCCACGGAGGCCTACTTTGCAGACCTCCAGAAAACGTATTTTTCAGACGGGTTAAAGAAGTTGGAGCATCGCTGGGTTAAGTGTATCGAACTCAAAGGAGATTATGTTGAGAAATAAATCGCAACTTTTCCAAATTTTTTGTTTTTCTTTTGTAGGCTAAGTACTTATCGGACCACCCTCGTAAAATAGATCGGCCGAACGAAAGCCGCGGTTCCGAAAACTAAATGACATAAATAAATACACCCAACAGTCACACACATAGAACAAGAACTACAAGGGATTACACACAACACCTAGACCCGAAATATCTGTCTGTCACATAAACATTTGTCTCGGTACGGGAATCGAACCCACTACCTCTTGTTTCACAGCCGGCTACTCTCCCGCTGCGCCACGGAGGCTGCCAAGACATACGCAGCTATGTGTGTATTTATTTATGTGTTTAATTTTGTTCATTATAATTAACACATAGAAATATTGTGTCAGCTTTGGGAAAAATATTATTTGAAATATTGGGTTCAACAGAAGTGGGGGCATAGTGGGAACGTCTCACTGTTGTCTGGACTCTTCCCTCAAGGCCAAAAGGACCAAATTCCGAGGCAGTTAAATTAAAAAAATGTATAATCGTCTTTTTCAATGGCTTAACTCCTGCTAACAAGTACTTACACATTCCTTGTATAAGGGTATTTAATATTATTAGAAATGCCGAAGGTATAACGGAGGTATTTAGGAGACTAGTTGGGGATAGATAATAATGACAATTAAAGTGGGAGTAGTAAATGATGAATATAAAACTGAGTGCCTTCCGCGCTCGGGTGTTCAGTTCAGTTGAGTGGAAGACGAGACGATAGCCAATATATTCGTGGTTCGGTGTAGTAAGTTTAAATGGTAAATAGCTCAATGGCCGCGTAGTTCAGCTTGGAGAGTAATGCTGGTAGATTAATTATAAAGAGAAGCCTTAAGTGAATCCTGACATGCGTGTGTGTTAATATTAAGCACTGAGAGGTGTAACAGTGTCGTGTAAATCAATTAATAAATTATAAACATTGTATTTGTGCCTTTTAAATATCCATTTTGCATAGTTTTGTTGATGTTCCTAACACTTGGCGGAATATGTAGACAAAACGATCTATTGACGGAATTATTCATTAAAATTTTTGTTCACTACAGACATGTATAAAAATTAAACATAAATATATGAATGTAATTGGTGGGTTTATCACAATTTCCAGCAATTTCTTACAGAACTAACAGAAAATAAACCAAGCATTAAAACAACTAGATACTATATAAATAACAACACGTCATATTAAAAACATAATTTAATCCGACACTTAAATTTTACATAACCTCAAAATACATGCCAAGACATTTTACGAGCAACAAACTACCTAGGTAATTCTGTGTTTTAAAAACGTAATATACGGGGTTAGACAGAAAGGGTGTACTAAACCGAAAGGACGTAAAGGTACCCGCAATTCTAAGCAACTTTTATACCATTTTTTTACCCAATAGGTTCCGAGATATTGCAGTTTAAACCACCAATTATTCTTGTTTAAATTAATAAGAAATAATATTGACTCTTCATATCTTTTGATTTGCCTAAGGTTCAGATGTCCAAATTTACGTATGCGTAATTCTAGTAAGTTCTTGTTTAATTTGCCCTATGTAAGAACTAACTATGCTCAAAACACATTCATCTTTAGAGACTGTAATGAGTATAACAAAAAGTTTTCTCATATTAACTTATTTACAGGCTCCCACTTGAAGTTTAAAAAATATATATTAGACTGTTTTCATCTTTAAATAACAATTAGTTGCTTACCATAATGTTAATTTATTTGTTTTAATGTTTTTTGTTTTACTTGCCTCTATATTAATTTTGCTCTTGCTGTGACATTGCGGTTTTTCTAACATTTATTTGTGGACACTTTACTGGTCAATGTATTAGTTTTACTATATTAATGTTATATGTATAATTGTACTGTTTGTTTTCCGAATAAAATAAAATAAATAAATAAACACTTTATAAAAAAAATAGGTGCACATAACCCTAAACGAACTAGCGATCGTAAATACTCTATTTCATTTAGTTACTAAAAATTCCACCGTTTTCAGTTACATCGTGTGCTGGTGTTGCGTCCAAGAGTGCCAATTGTACAGTTTTCGAACCCAATCCCAATTTTAAATTGGAATCGAATGTCCAGAGTAGGCTGTGAAATTGCATGACAGGGTTGTGTATTTAGAATGAAAATAAAAAATAAAAAATAAAAATTGCCTTTAAGAGATAAGATATTCATGGTTGTGGTCCTTATCACTGATACATTAAGATGGCCGCGGCTTAGTACACCCTTTCTGACTAACCTTGTATATTTTTACGCATATATACTTGTATAAAACGGTGAATAGGACCGCAGAAATAGGAATCTGCTTTTTATGTTATTAATGCTATAAACAAAAATACTTTAAAAACAAAGGTCGCTTTAATTGCGTAATAATTTTAATATTCGTCCGAATTCGTTTTTAATCTACTTTGGTGCTATAAATGTATAACAAAGGGTATACATCCAAATAACTATTCCACAAGACAGTTTGTTAGACGCATTGTTTATTCGCACAACTGGTTGTTCCTGTAAAAAGAAAATTAAGAATTAAGTGTAATGTAGTTCTATGCAACTACTATTACTTTATTATATTTCCAACTCCTCCCTATATTTCTATTTGATTAATTTCGTTGCGGGATAAAAGACAGTTATGAAGCATTCCCAGAGACTCGCCGAGTTTCATTACTCGGTGTCGAAAAAATGCGTGCCATTGTTGATCCTGGCTAAACAGGAGTTACAATGGCGGGTGTGTGGGCGGGATAGTCTCGTTACTATTACTCTATCACAATTTTTGTAGAGGGTCTAGAGTTGGGGTATGTTTGGCCGTTTTGCGGCCTTCTGAATACTCTGACACTAGACCCTCGACCGCTTTGCCCATGGCGTAGTGTGAAGAAGCAGGCCGGCATGATTGTCTCCTTAGAATACCCCGGGATCGCTCCGTAAGCGCCGAAGAAGGCCACCGCGGGGTTTTAGCTGGTAGTGTTGGGTGTACATAGGGGGTAGGGACTCGGCCCAGTGGCTGCCCGGATAGCCATCATCCGGGCGAGGGGGATGCTGGGTCGTAAGACCGGCTAGTCCAGCATAACCGTTTTATTCTTATTCCGCTTAATAAAACGCTTACCCCCCGACAACAACAAAAAAAAAGCCCGGCATGTTTGTGTTGAGTAGAGGGGATAGATCATCTCTCGTTACTCGATACTCTAATTGGACGACACTGCGCTTACCATCAGGTGCAGTGTGGTAATTTTGCCGTGCAAGAATGAAAAAATCACGCCAGAACAGCTGAAAGGATCTGGTTGAAAATTGGCACACAGACAGATTATAGTCTGGAATAGCACAAGCCACATAGGTTACTTTTTATCCCGGAAAAAGGTTCTCGTGGGATAGTTTTGTTTTACACAGATTAAGGGATCGACATAGTGTTAGTTGATGGGTCTGAGGAAGACATACGCTACTTTTATCCTGGAAAATGCACGCTATGGGACATGCGGGCCATTTTGCGGCCTTCTGAGTACTCTGACAATAGACCCTCGACCGCTTCTTCACCTTCTTGCGCATGGCGTAGTGTAAAGGAGCAGGCCGACATGATTGTGTTGAGTAGCGGGGGATAGATCGTCTGTCGTTACTCTATACTCTATTTGGACGGCACTGCGCTTACCATCAGGTGCAGTGTGGTCACTTTGCCGTCCTAGGATAAAAAAATATATATTATTATATTTATTAACTAACCCCGCTTAGTTTCTTGGTGACTCTTTTATCACAGCTGATGTCGTCTACCGATGTCCTGAACCTCTCTATATCCGCCCTGTTGTTCATATCAGGCTGGAATTTGAAACTGAAAAGATTAAATAATAAAAATAAAACATAGGTCAGGCAGGTGCCATAGTCCTTTCCATAGACCCAATTACCCAATCCACTAACACCTCACCTCAATAAACCAGCATAACTTTTTATCCATACACACATTAGTCCTACACCAACCGGGGGTTGTCCTTGGGTGCACTTGTATGGTGTATACAGGGATAAC
This sequence comes from Laothoe populi, assembly GCA_905220505.1. Classification (NCBI taxonomy): domain Eukaryota; kingdom Metazoa; phylum Arthropoda; class Insecta; order Lepidoptera; family Sphingidae; genus Laothoe; species Laothoe populi. Next base: position 7,497,473 of record HG992174.1, on the reverse strand, counting down.
CGTCGGCTGGTGTCACATCACAAAAATAAATTAAAATTGTCTAACGGGCCTCTACGTGTTGGCTATGGCCCCACGCACGCCTTCCAAATGTCCGGGACTCTATAGTCCCGAGATTACGGTGTAACAAACATAATAATAATACTAGCCCTGTATTAAACATTGTCCCACTGCTGGGCACGGGCCTCCTCTACTAATGAGAGGGGTAAGGCCTTAGTCCACCACGCTGGCCTAATGCGGGTTGGCAGACTTCACATACCTTCGAAATTCTTATGAGAATTCTCAGGTATGCAGGTTTCCTCACCATGTTTTCCTTCACCGTTAAAGCAATACCATATAAATAATTTTTTATTCATTCACTACTTCATTTGAATCATATTTTTTGAGCATTAAAATAAATACCAACAGTCACACATATAGTTCTGACCCCACTAGGTCCTGTATCGTGGGCATTTACTACGAGGGACTACACCCAGACCCGAGAAATCTATCTGTCACACAAACATTTGTCTCGGTGCGGGAATCGAACCCACGGCCTCTCGTTTTACAGCTGGCTACTCGCCCGCTGCGCCAGGAGGCAGTCAATAACTATATAATAAAAGCACACCCTGAAAGTACTTTGAGAATGAGCTGATGAATCGCTTTCAAATATTTTTAAAATAGCTAATCCCTTACTATAATTAGACTTATAACATCACGCCTGTAATCCCCGAAGGGGTAGGGAGAGGTTTAATCACCACCCACTTTTCGCCGAATTTATTACCGTCCCATATTATAATAACGAGTGTAACGTCATACCGGTCATAATTCCAGAATCCGGACTGACACAGTATTTCGTGATAGGAAATCTCAATTTTACCCGGGGATCGAAACTGAGATCTTATAGCAGTCGTACTAGGCAATTGCACCACCGAGGCATTCTTATCCTATGAAAATTTTATAGGAGTTTTAACGGTCACTTATTACAATCAAAGTGGAAGTGGGTCACGTCTGCAGACGGACAGATGGCCGATGGAGCAGACATGTGTTGGAGTGGAGACCGCGTTGAAGCAAACGTAGTGTGGGACGCCCTGCTGCACGATGGACCGACGACTTGAAGAAGGTGGCGGGTAGCGGGTGGATGCGGGCTACCCAAGACCGGGATGGTTGGCGTTCACTTGGGGAGGCCTACGTCCAACAGTGGACGGCAACAGGCTGAGTATATTACAATCATGGATTAAGACTTGTAGGAAACTCACTTTCTCTGTCTTCCGATAGGTTTATTTTCGGGATTATCAAACTTTAATGTCACCTCACTGGCGACTTCGCTGCTATCGGCTTTGTAATCTGAAAATGAATACTGGCTAAATAAAAATAAGTTTTGACTTGAAAATTAACACTGAGAAGTAATTTTTATCATCGCACGGCAAAACCACACTGCACCTGCCGTCCGGTTAGAGTATCAAGTATGATCCTGGGTCCTTTAGGCGTAGTGTGAAAAAGCTAAACAGCAGGCCGGCATGATTGTGTTGAGTAGCGAGGCATAGACTGTCTCTTGCTATTTGATACTCTATCTGGACGGCACTGCGTTTACCATCAGGTGCAGTGTGATCACTATGCCGCGAAAGAATAAAAAAAAGCTTCTTCACACTTCCCAAATTTAATACGCAAAAACTTTACCAGAATGCAATAATTTGAATTCTAACCCTCAAGGCACTTTTCAATGACTTTAACCCTAACAGGATCTTTTTTCGGCACTGCCAAGCTACAACAGTGCAACTGATAGTAAGTGCCGTCTAATTAGAGTATCGAGAGAGAGACAATCGATCTCTGAATTAAGTGTTGAAAGTATATATGAGAAGTGTATTTCACTGATAAAACGTTGAACCAATTTTTTATTCTTAGGACGGGCATAAGGTGTTTTTTTAATCAACCCTTAAAGAGTTCCCTCTTCAATAGGGGATGAATGATTGTATGAGAATTCAGGTAATATTCAGGTGAGATTTTGAAAAGTCGCCGCCATTTTCTTTTTCTTTGTAACCTTTACAATATTTCATATTGTATATTTGGCCTGAACGAATCAACAAATATAGAACTAATAATAATACTAGTTAGTCAGCTTACTAGTTAGTTAGTTAGCTAATAGTACTAGCTAGTTTACCAGCCTCGGTCATAAAATAATATGAATTCATTACCAGCATTGTCTTTATACATCTCCGCTAGTTCCTTCTCTATCTTTGCCTCTTCATCTTCTTGAGTCGCTGGATGTGTGGTAATAGCTGTCTTCTGTGTTGTGGTTACCTGTATTTATTAATTTGTACTTATGTTTTACTTTCCAGAATAATTTGAGAGACAAACCTAATACTTAATCCTACTATAGGCTGGTTGACTGTTATTGCGAAACCTTTTTATTTTATTCTTCATGGTCTGTATTATTAAAATATTATCTATACTATTATATAAAGCTGAAGAGTTTGTTTGTTTGCTTTGTTTGTTTGTTTGTTTATTTGAACGCGCTCATTTCCTGAGGAACTACTGGTTCGAATTGAAAAATACTTTTAGTGTTGGATAGCCCATTTGTCGTGGAGCGCTATAGGCTATATAACATCACGCTATGACCAATAGGAGCGGAGCAGCAATGAAAAATGTTGCGAAAACGGGGAATTTTTTTTCCTTTTGAGAGCTTCCGTTGCGTGCGCTGCGTAAACGGTAAAAGTTACATAACAATCATGTATGACCGAATTGTTCCTCTTAAAAAGTTCTAAAAAAAAGTCCGCGATAGCATATGTCTATCTTTTTCGGTTGGCTCACTATAACCTTTTTAATGGTTATCGAATTTGTTCTGAAATATTGCATTATTTGGGAAGGGGTTTTTATAAACATCGTATTAATCCATATCCAAATAAATACATTATTCATTCATCATTACAAGTATTTAATTTTAAGCAAATTTGCCCTTACGTCATTTTATTTTCAATCAATATATTAGGAGATATAACAGTTTTAAAATATCTTCGCATTAAAATTAATATTGTTGTTGGTATGTTTTTTTGTTACTTTTTCGTGAATAAACGGGTCAACGAATTCTAATGAGATTCAGCACAGGGATAGATTATATCCTAGGGAAGGACATAGGTTCTCTTTCGTCTCAAAAAATATCTTGAAGCGGTGAAATAGGAGTTGAAAGTTTGTATGGGCAATCCGTAATACCTCAACTTAGCTTAACAAAATTCATATTTAGGCTTTTGGTAGGAAATAAAGAAATACGTGTTTCAACGTTTTATTAAATTATCCCTAAAAGGGGCGAAGTGAGGGGTTAACTTATGAAGTATTCTTTAAATGCAATCTCCAGCTGCAGGCACAACACCTGAGAGTCAGGGCGATCGCTATAGGTGCCTCAGTGCAGAAGACAACTCCTTGGATAGTATACTTTTGCTCCCGACAATAACCTCCAGGCGGGCGGAGCCGCGAGCAACAGCTAGTCATTAATAAACATAAAACATAAGTTTTCATAGGCTAGTATTTCCATACCTGAATACTCGTAGATATTTTGCTATCCCTCCTCGTAGCCGGTTGTATAGTTGACGTAGTTTTGTCATCTTGATAGTTTTCTGCTGACGGTTCTTCTTCTAGGCCTAGAGGTAGTTCTGGAATAGGAAGTTTTGACCAAATATTCATGGGATATCCATATATCCATATACTTCTAGGTAGAGTAAAAGAGTATGGCAAAGATACGAATTTGCTAACTTTTTGGTTCGATCCGGAGACACCACGAAGCTGTAGCTCAGTACGCGTTCTGGTGTGGATGAGATGGAATAGGATTAAACAATTTATAGCATTCGCCATGATACAAACGGTAGAACACGCTAAGCAAGGAAATGTCCCTTCGCAGCTGTAGCGGCTCCAGGCTGTTACTCACGTCAGCATCATTCATCATGCGGATGGCACAACTGCAACCCATCCAAGGCATCGAGTATTTAGTGGAACCATCCCAGTGGTGCGAGCAGTATTCCATTCCCGGCCGCACCTGCGCTTTATATAAGCGGTAGAGCTGACCGGGGGTGAAAAACCGCCGGCCCCTGTTCAGGATTCCGACCCTGCGTGAAGTGACGGATATATCCGATATGCCTTCTTAGATTAAAGCGGATATCCATACCTAAGATACTAAGGTCTTTCCGCATTGCGAGTGGAATACCCTGAAGAATGGGGATGAGAAAACGGGGATTTCTTGCACGAGAACGCGCACACCTGGGTTTTTTAGCATAACTTTGCCAGGCTTTTGAATTCTTGGTACAACTTACCTCTTACAGGCCCCATTTCTATCACCTCTTGTCCCAAAGACTCGGTCAATGATTTCACATTATTTTTACAAAAAACACAAGTGAGAACTGTGATAAAGAGAAATAAGGTACGCATGTTTTCGAATGCTGTTTTCTATGGATATTTAAGGCGACTAGATTATTTATTATTTTCTAGTAGGCCACGGTAAGTTTGACGGACAGTTTTTAATACTGACTGCCTCGGTGGCGCAGTTGTAATTGCGCATTACGACTGCTGAGGTCTCGGGTTCGTTACCCGGGTCGGCCAAAGTGATATTGGGTTTAATATTTAGAAATGCTCAGTATCAGCCCTAAGTCTGGAATTGTGCCCGGTATGAATATAGGCTCCCTACTATCGGGTTATGGGACCGTAATAAATGTAGACCCCAGACAAAACCGGATGTACACTGGCTGATCCCGGATGTACACACTTGCGTGTGCCTCTATGGCGGGTTTTACACCGTGTGTTCAGCTCTAGGTTGCATTTTTGTCATAAAATAATATTCATTTCATCTCAATGAACGTAATCGAAGCCGCGGGCAAAGACTAGTCAACACGCCCGATACATCTTAAAGAATTGGGCCACCACCGCCTCTGCCAAGTTTAACAGTCAGTTAATATTTAACTGTGATTTGGATCAGTGGTACAGTTTGTAAGAGGTAAGTAAAAGAAAAACATTTATAGAATGAATGGTTTCTTATTTTGAACCAAATATTACACATTGAAATAAAATTATTTTTATGGGTTTTAAAGTTTATTTTTACTTTTCATCTATGACAGTAATGTTTTCAAGGGATAGGTCGTGGCTAAAGAGTAAAAAGCATGTCCTTTTCATTAGAATCAAGTGTTCAAAGCTAAAGTATTATCTAACGTTAAATTTATTTACTCTATAAAAGAGAAGGCAAAGGTTCTCCACCATGCAGCCATGTCTGTTGTTATTTTTTCCAAATCTGGGCTAGAATTTAAGTCTTCTTCTTCTCTGGTTTTAACTTATACAAAAGGCCGAAGCCATGTCTGCATACTTCATCCATTCAAAAGGGGGAAGCCATGTCCGGTATTTTTCTCATTCTAAAGGCTGGAGCCATGTCTGAAATAAACACAATTCAAGAGGCCTAAGCCTTGTCTGTAATAGTCACAATTGAAAGGCCTAAGCCATGTCTGAAATATTTTTTTCACTTATTAATCACAATACAACATCACATCACATTCCCGCCATTTTTTTTACTATTAAAAAGGCCAAAGCTAAGTCAGGAGTTTCAAACATAACCTTAACAAACAATACACATTCAAACATTTCTTCTATGTAATTTAAGTACCTTTATTTTACAGTATTATTAAAGGTGGGGCCTTTTTAATAGTTTTGTTTTGTAAGCTTAATTAACTAACGGGAAGAATAATAATAATAACGTTTGAATTTCAAATGAAAATTTAACATGAATTGATTAAATGGTGCTTTTATATAGAATATAGCTTTTTCCCCTGTCAAAATATTATGAGATTTCGTCAACATTTTCCCGCCAAAATACATACATATTAACAAGTGTTACCAGCCTATTAGAATCACGATTCGTTATATTAATTTCATATGGCATGTATGTATAACAAATAAAAATATCCCGCTTAAAGTTGTAGTAATTTTCAATCTACCGATTTGTGTTTTTTCATATTTATATGAAAAAACTTTTTTTATCACATCAGCTGTAGAGCGCAGTGGGCGAGTAGTCATCTGTGAAACAAGAGTCGCGTGTTCGATCCCCGTGCAAACATATGTTATCGATGTTTATGTAATCCACCAATATTGGTTTCAGATTGTGGGACCGTAGTCCCTTTAATTGATGCACACGATAAATGTTTGACCTAATGTCTAGTCATTTTTTTTTTACGGCCTTGGAAACAGATCCTTTAGGCCAGGATTACGTGTGTGACCATAGGCTGTTTATTAATTTCCCTGGTGCCGACCTGTCATATTAATTCAAATTTTTATCAACAGATGGAGCTAGATGTACATATTGAACGCACAAATGAAGAATTCTGGGGCTTCGACATCGCTGGCAACCCTGAGCAGAACTTACCGCTTACAGTCATAAAGGTAAATTAAGCCTCTGTTTACATAGCATAGTCTTCACATAGCCCCGACCCCACACTAAGATACGAGTCTTGTATCGGCCGGTGGGTATCAGGGACCTAGAGAGACGCACCCTCTCACAACACACAGACCCCGGACAGTAATATCTGTCTGTCACACAAACATTTGTCCCGGTGTGGGAATCGACCCCACAGCCTCTCGTTTCATAGCCGGCTACTAGCCAACTGCGCCACGGAGGCTGTCAATTTAGAGTACATTTATTAATCTAGTGACTACATATTTTATCAGCTAAGAAAATCTAGAATTTGTGGAATTTTCTCGGGGGCCTAGAGTTGGGGTACAATGTTTGGTCGTTTTGCGGCCTTCTGAGTACTCTGACAATAGACCCTCGATCACTTCTTCAGCTTCTTGTCAATGGCGTATTGTGAAGAAACAGGCCAGCGTGATTGTGTTGAGTAGCGGGGGATAGATCTCTCGCTACTTGATACTTTAACTGGGCCGCACTGCACTGACCATTAGGTGCAGTGTGGTCACTTTGCCTTGCCAGGATAAAAAAAGCAACAGTAAATTAATTGGAAGAACGCTCCGGCTTATTTAATGTATAGCCGTATTGTATACATACATGCATACATATACACTCACGCCTGTAATCCCCGAAGGGGTAGGCAGACGTGTAACCAGTACACCCACTTTTCACGAATTTATTACCGTCCCATAATGTAACAGGGGCCGAGCCTGTCCATACAAGGCACAATTCCAGACTTCAGGCTGATACAAAGTATTTCTAAATAGAATAACACCATTTTATCCGACCCGGGGATCGAACGAGACCTCAGCAGTCGTAACGCATTTGCAATCACAACGGAGCACCGAGCACCGATTGTATCTGTCTTTCAATTGAATATTGACACCATTCCATTCAAGCAAGGCCGCATGCTATGGCTCCCTCCCAATCGATCTGCCAATACTCTGAATTGATTGTTATCAAGGCACAATGTCAAATGATTTAATACGATTAGATGTTTTGCAATACGTGATTTATGCTTTCTTTTTTTTATATATATATCATAGTCCGACAAACGAGCCAGTGGGTCACCTGATGTTAAGTGATCTCCACCGCCCATGAACATCCACAATACCGAAAGTATCATGTATGCGCTGTCGGCCTTAAAGGACAGGAATAGGGATTAGAGAAGGGAAGGGGGAATCTGGGCCCCCGGATATCTCACTTACCATACGAAACGCGACAGTGAACTGTCATTTTACGTTGGTTTTCTGTGAGACAGTGGTACTACCCCGGTCGAGCCGGCCCATTCATGCTGTAGACAAATATGTCTACAGCGTGGCTCTACTTTTTGAAATTCTTTCTCGCTTCTTGATGAACGATCGGCACTGTGCTGTGGTGTGGTGTGGTCACTTTACCGTGCCAAAAAAAATATATACATGATGGTTTTTTTCCTCCATATATAGGTAGGTACTTTATGCCGTATATCACACTCCTCTGAAATGAAATGAAATGAAATCGTTTATTGATCAGGTAGGCAATTACATAGCTCTTATGACAAGTCAGAACATTAAAAAAGTAAAGATTTTTAGAAAAGCATATCAGCTTATGTATACATGACATACATTGCATCATCAATACACTAGCAATTAATTATTCATAAGGTATTTAACATTATTATTATTTATTTTTAATTCTTATATTATGGATTAATATTATTCAAGGTAATACCAGTCAAATGTATATATATATTATAAATATATAAATATATATATACATTTGACATAAATTTAAATATATATATATATATATTTAAATGGGTTTGATATGGACCATGGGTATTTCCGAGACGTCGCTTGTCTTAAAAGCTACCACCGGATCCAAACGCCACCCCGCCTGAGAAGACCCGGCGAAACAAACTCAGCGGGCTTACATTACCGCTGGATACGCGGCGCGACCCAGTCCTGAGAGAATCCAGCAAATCAATCTCAGCGGGCTTGTTTTTGGTCCGGTTCATTATTTCTAGTAGATGACCTGTCACAAATTACATTGCCAATTTATTATTTTATTTTATACGCGATCGGTCGTCATAGTTTATTATTATATATACCTAGTCAGGTCATAAATTCTGTCACATGTTTAATATAAAATAATTGAAACAAGTTTATTCATTATGTAACCATTTATATACCAAAATGAACTTAACAAAACATAGATTCTTATGACACTAAAGTTTATTCAAAATGACCTCCGTGATTTTGAATACAGGCCTTCAATCTGCGCGGCCAGTTGTCTATCGCAGCACGAACGAGGTCCATGTCAATATCGGCGGCTGCCTTAATCAAGGATGTCTTGAGTGACTCCAAATTGGGATGAGGCTTTGAGCACGCCTTTTCCTCCAAGTGTTGCCATATCTTGTAATCTAACGGATTCAAATCTGGACTGGAGGAGGGCCAGTCTTCGTGCCGGATGAAGTCGATTTCACGCGCCGCCAGCCAGTCTTGTGTGCTCTTCGCTCTATGAGCTGGCGCCGAATCTTGTTGGAATACGCAGTGCCTGTTATTGAACGTGGTATGAGAAACAGGTTCCACAAGGTTCGTCAGGACTGTATTTTGATACACAACTGCATTCGTTTTTACACCTTTCTCACAAAAATGTACCTCTGTTAAGCCCCAATAAGAAACTCCCAACCATACCATGAGCGAGGATGGAAAATGACCTCGTTGGACACGCGGAATACGGTTGCTTGCTTCTTCACTACTGTGTGCGTACACCTTATCATTTTGTTTGTTGTAGCTCTCTTCTACGGTAAAAATTTTTTCATCTGAAAAATAAATTATTACTTTTTAAATAAAAATTAAACCGCCTTCAAAAAAACCCAGACACAACTAAAAAGCAAAAAATAATTGGTTACATTTAAATCAATTAGTTATATGCAATTCATCTCTTCAGTCTCAGGTCCATTAGACGAGCATTCAAACGATGTCCTGTTTTTCTTCGATATGCCCGAAGCCCTAAGTCTTCATTTAACACCCTTTTCACCGCGGTTCTGCTTAACCCCATCTGAAGGGCCAACAGTTTCTGCTTACGTTTGGGATTTCTTTGAATTCGCGCCTTCACAGCTTTTATCACTGCTGGAGTCCTAACAGACCGAGGGCGACCACTTCTTGACCTGTCATCTACACTAGAGTCTTCATTGTATCGTTTGATGGTACGATAAACGAATATTTTGGTTATATTCAAATTTTTCAGAATGTTAAAAATTTAAATTGGTGCGTAACCGCAACGATGCAACGCAATTACTGCAACACGGTCTTCTTTAAGCGTCCACTCCATATTTAAAAATGAGTAAAATTCTAAAAAGTATACATTTTTATTTTCATGAACAATTTGAAGTTCGAATTAAATAAACTTTTTTGTGGCCAGCATTCTAAAATAAAAGTTTTTACTGTGTGACAATACTTATGACCTGACTAGGTATATATATATATATATATAACGAGCAAACGAGCTCTAAGCACGCAATATGCTTTAGAAGGGTACAAAGTTTCTCTTCACTTAGGTTATAATAAATTCACGTGACCCGATGTTGGTACGCGATGAACTCCAAAACCACTCAACCGATTTCAATTAACTGAATGTGTATGGTTGGGACAAACTTTTTTTTTTATCCTGGCACGGCAAAGTGCCACTGCACCTGATGGTAAGGGCAGAGCCGTCCAATTACAGTATCGAGTAGCGAGAGACAATCTATCCCCTGCTACTCAACACAATCATGCCGGCCTGCTTTTTCACACCACGCCACGGTTAGAAGGTGAAGAGGCAGTCGAGGGTCTAGTGTCAGAGTACTAAGAAGGCTACTACCGCGAAACGGCCAAACATCGTACCCCAACTCTAGGCCGACAAAAACCGGATGTACACTGGCTGATCCCGCAACTCGACACACTTGCGTGTGCCACTATTGCGGGTTTTACACCCTGTGTACGGTGGTCGCTGTCCGTGCGGATATGAATATCCTAAAAAAGATAGGACACTTTTAGATCCGATAGATGGAGTGGTCGAGATTTTTTTTCAACGATAATTCCGTCTACCAAGAAGACGGTTTGATTGTCTGCTCTACTGTTAATTATAGATTTCAATAATACTATGGCCATGTACAGAAATAAGATACCGTATTAATCCATAATTATAAAAATATAGCTATGTATCATGACATCAACAGTTTAAAGATAGACCATAGATTATAGATATAGATAGACAGCCTCCGTGGCGTAGTTGGCGAGCAGCCGGCTGTGAAACGAGAGGCCGTGGATTCGATTCCCACACCGGGACAAATGTTTGCGTGACAGACAGATATTAGTGTCCGGGGTCTGGGTGTTGTGAGACCGAAAGTCTCTCGTAGTCTCTGATACCCACAACACAAGACTCGTATCTTAGTGTGGGGTCGGGGCTACGTGTGTGACTGTTACGTATTATTTATTTATTTATAGAACATATTTTTTATAAATTGCACCACGGAGGCTGAATATAGAAATGCCAGCAAGCACTCACTCCTGTACTCCCCGAATGGGTAGGCAGATATGTAATGAGTGCACTAACATTTCGCCAAGCTTATAACCATCCCATGATGTGATAGAGGGCGAGCCTATCGCCATCCTGGGCACAGTAGGGTAGTTGACTCGTTTTTTTTATTAATTTAATCAAAAATTTACATTACCTAGAACCTATTATCGAAAGAATTTTATGAATCCGAACAAAAATAAGTAAATTACACGCCACTCAAATCTGCTGGAAGGGGTAATTGTCAACTGACAGTAAAATGATGCATGATATGTACCGTGACGTCACGGTTCTCAGAATCCCCATTACTGTGCCGTTGTGCGAGGGAGATAGCAATATGTCCCAATACACAAACTTTTCGCTCATGCCTGTGAGTATGTGCTGGTAGCAATATTTAAAATAAATATTGTGACCACATTTTTCAAGTTTTGATTCTGTTTTCGCAAAAGAGTTTCTTTTGCGTATTATGTTCGGTTGCATAAAAAAAATTGCCGTGCCAGGATAAAAAAATAATATATAGAAAAATGTACACAATTAAACACAGGAAACCACCCTATTCCAGACACCGGGCTGATGCCGAGTATTTCATTAAAGAACACCCAATATACTTACCTGATCCGGGGATCTAACTTGTCTCGGCACTAAAGTACACAATTACTCCTGAGCGACGCAGTCATTTAAAAAGTAGTTTATTCAATCCAGCTTATGATTTATCCGTTTGTATTTGATTTATAGATACCGATTTGATAAGAATTTTATTCATTATTTGCAACAATTACAGAAATTCTATTCGAACAGACAGTTTATGAAGACATGTATTAAAAAAAAATGTTACTGTCTGTATTGACAGACGATCAGACGGGCCAACTGATGGTAAGTAGTCACGCCGCCCATAGACTTCTGCAATGCCAGAGCACAGCAAAGCCGCTGTCTACCGTTGAAGGACTACTCTTCTTAAGCCTCGTTTAAAGAAGGACATGTCATAGCGCTCAGGGAACACCGCACCGCTGTACTGGTTACACCTTACAATGGGGATTACAGGCGTGAGTGTATATGTGTGTATGTATTTTTTATAGATTTCACCAGAAACACCGGCGGAACGCGCTGGTTTGAAATGTGATGACGTCATCATCAAGATAGGAGACCAGGTCGTAGCTGACTTGAGTCATGAAGATGCTCTGCAAGCGATCGATGATGCGAAGGAAGCACTCCTACTAAGGGTGACGCGGTAAGTAACCTATAAAATAATCCTACTAGACTTGAAAGGTAGGCAGCGGCTCTGCTGTGCCTGCGTATTACAAAGCTTACTCGTAGGTAACTTTACTGAAGTTTTACCGTGTTTGAATTTTACACACACTTTTTTATTTACACACACACATACACTCACGCCTAGAATCCCCGAGGGGGTAGGCAGAGATGTAACCAGTACACCCACTTTTCGCCGAATTTGTTTCGGTCCCATAATGTGATAGGGGGCGAGCCTATCGCCATACCGGGCTCAATTCTAGACTCCAGGCTGATACTGAGTATTTCTAAACTAGCTGTTGCTCGTGGCTCCGCCCGCGTGGAGGTCATGTTTGAGACAAAAAGTATACACTACAAAATACCAATTTTCATGCATTTAACTTCAATAATGAAGGATTTTCATACAAACTTTCTTACCCTATTTAAATCCCTTAGGGGTGGAATTTCCAAAAACCCTGAAATATATATTTTTTATTTTTGACTAAAAGGTCAAATACTAATTTTCATAAACTTAACTTCAAAAATGACGGATTTTCATACAAACTATCATCCCCTATTTTACCCCCTTAGGGGTGGTATTTCCAAAAACCCTTCCTTAGTGGATGCCTACGTGATAAAAGTAGGCATCCACTACTGTCAAAATTTCAAGTCTCTAACCCCAGCCGTTTAGGCTGTGCGTTGATCGATCAGTCAGTCAGTCAGTTTCTTCTTTTATATATACAGATAGAAAAACCCAATATCACTTTACCCGACCTGGGGATCGAACCCGAGACCTCAGCACACCTCTCCTGTCGCCCCTAGTTTTATATGTTCATATGTATTCATATGTTTTGGTTGTAATCTAGAACGTCTAGACTCTGAAGTACACTGTTTTTTTAATTTCATTTATTTATAGATTCCTTCTTTGTTAAACTGCATTGACTCAGACAATGACCTAAATATTTTAAGACAAGGTTTATCGATTATCGAATGGCGGTAAATTAAATCGATTAGTCACCGGAAATACCGGATACGCTGCCAAAGTATGCCTATGCCGACCTTTTTCAATATAACATTACCTGGCTAAAGATTTCAAATTAAGAACCATTTGAAGTTTTACCCGAAAACAGCCAGTCGGTTCCGATAATGAGATATTATTTAACGTACCGAAGCCAGTAAGTTGTTTTAATAAGATATAGACTAAGGAATCGCGATGCATACGGCTTAGCGTTTGTTTTTTTAGCAAGAGTGCATAAATCTGTGTTTTAATTTATTAAATTATTTTATTTTTCAATTAGCTAGTTTTAAAAGTCAGTAGTGGTTTAGAGGATAACAGTGTCAAAAAAGCGTGCAGTGCCTACAATTGAGGATAAAAGTGTTATGGATTACCGCCATTGACTAAAAGGTCTTTCAGTGAATAATTAATTTTGAGATGTAAAACATGGAAATGATGTTATAGACATGATGTAGTTAGTGAATATTGTCACTAAAAACACAGTTTCACGGTAGGCAGCGGCTCTGCTGTGCCCTGGCATTGCAGAAAACGATGGGCGGCGGCGACTACTTACCATCAGGTGGCCCGTCTGCTCGTCTGCCTATCGATGCACTAAAAAAAAAGAAAAAAATGTTAAGTGAGAGTGAAGTTAAGTTGAGTTATAAGATCTAACGGCTGATATATACTGCCTTTAAATCTTAAAACTTAACTAGCTGTCCCCGCGAACTCTGTTTCGCCTTAAAAATATATTTTCCCGGCCCGTCTATCTCGCAGGATAAATTTCCGGAATAAAAAGTAGCTCATCTTAATCCGTAATAGTTTTTTTTTATCCTGGCACGGCAAAGTGACCACACTGCACCTGATGGTAAGCGCAGTGCGGTCCAATTAGAGTATCGAGTAGCGAGAGACGATGCATCCCCCGCTACTCAACACAATCATGCCGTCCTGCTTCTTCACACTACGCCATGGGCAAGAAGGTGAAGAAGCGGTCGAGGGTCTAATGTCAGAGTACTTAGAAGGCCGCGTAACGGCCAAACATTGTACCCCAACTCAAGACCCCCGACAAAAACCGGATGTACACTGGCTGATCCCGGAACGCGTGTCGCGTGCGACACTATGGCGGGTTTTTCATCCTGTGTAAGGTGGTAGCTTTTCATTGGTGAAAGATGTTTTTGAGTTTATCCATTGCAAACAATTTTACGAACAATAAAATCTTTCTTCTTTATAATACCTATTATTGCTTTGGGTCCGCCCGCGTGGAGATCATGTTTAGGAAAAAAAGTATACAATACAAAATACCAATTTTCATGCAGATTTAAAATACGGATTTTTATACAAACTTTCATCCCCTATTTTAGGGGTGGTATTTCCAACAACCCTTCCTTAGTGGATGCATACGTCATAAAAGGTACCTACTGTTAAAATGTCTAGTCTCTAACCCCAGCCGTTTAGGCTGTGCGTTGATCGATCAGTCAGTCAGTCAGTTTCTTCGTTTATATACAGGATGTGGCGTAATGAATGGATAATACGGTACCTGCGGGTAGAGGCCATTGTGCCGGTTCAGATAAACAAATGTTGTGTTCAATAAAAGTGTCACGGTTTCCGAGATATTTGACATTTTCGAAGATTTAAAAATATTTCTCTCTTCGTTATTCATTTTGATGCCAAGATTGCAAATGACGACATTTTTCCTATCTGTTTTTTGGGTAGTATTCCTTAATAGATGTGCTATCGAATGAAAACTATTATTTTTATAACACAAGCATAGCTTTTTTTTAAACTAAGGGTAAACTCGAATTGTACGTTTTATAATTATTTCTCGTCACTTTCACACTACCGTGATGTAAAAAAATGTATGGTCGCTTGAATGCCAAGTTAATAAAAAACATGCCTGTTTCATCGAGATTCCGAAATAGTATGGCACATGGTATTTTCGCCACTTGATTCAAAATTAATTCGTTTTATACTGAACTAGAGCTATTTTTTATGGATCTACAAATAGTATTACTATTTATTTGATTATCAAAAATCGAATCGAAAAGGAAAGTTGAAAATTGTTGATGAAATAAAACGAAAGAATGACTATTTTAAATGTATTATTTATTAAATTATTTATTGCAAAAGGTGTTCAAAATGACCATCACGCCCTGTGATACATACTCCGCACCTGCTAATAAAAGATCTTTTTATTCTATCCGCAATCCTTTGTTCTCTGATTTTCCGTGCAGCTAATCGCACTCTTTCCCATAGCTGGTCCACTGTGTTGTATTATCCATTCATTACGCCACACCCTGTATATACAGATAGTATAGAAGTAAATATAGTGTAGATAAAGAAGAATATGAGGCAGACTGACCGATAAAGGAAAATTTGCATAATTGCTGGTGGTAGAATATTCATATCCGCCCGGATAGCGACCACCGTACACAGGGTGTATCCGCCATAGTGGCACACGCAAGTGTGTCGCGTTCCGGGATCAGTGTATATCCGGTTTTTGTCGGGTGTCTAGAGTTGGGGTACGATGTTTAGCCGTTTTGCGTCTGAGTACTCTGACACTACACCCTCGACCGCTTCTTCACATTGCCCATAGCGTAGTGTGAAGAAGAAGGCCGGCATGATTGTGGTGAGTAGCGGGGGACAGATTATCTCAGCATACCATCAGGTGTAGTGTGGTCACTTTGCCGTCCCATGATAAAAAAAATATTCACTTGTATATCCAATTTGTCAATTTCACTTAAAGGCCTTTTACTACCTAACCTTATGGCAGTTACATTAAAATTACCCTTATTTACATAATATAGATAATTTTTGTGGTATTATACGTTAAAAAAGAACGTTTTTAAAAAGTATGAGTGGAGAAACGAAAAGCGACGTTCCGTTATACGCAATTATAATATCAAGATATTATAAATATGAAAGAAATAATGTAATTATATTCTTTATTTCTTACTGCCTGATTAATATAGGTTTAGTTATTTATAATATAAGTGCAGTGATAGCCTAGTAAGTACGGAGTACCCTGACAATAGACCCTCGACCTCTTCTTCACCTTCTTACCCATGGCGTAGTGTGAAGAAGCAGGCCGGCATGATTGTGTTAAGTAGCGGGGGATAGATTGTCTCTCGCTACTCGATACTCTAATTGGACGGCACTGCGCTTACCATCAGGTGCAGTGTGGTCACTTCGCTATGTCAATATAAAAAATAGTTGGTAGTGGACTGTCAAGACGAAAGTCGTATGTTCGAAACCCAAATGGCATACACCTCTGACTTTTCTAAAGTTACGTGTGTATGCATTGTTAATTATCGCTTGCTTTAACGGCGAAGGAAAACATAGTGAGGCAACATGCATATCGGGTAATTCTCATAAGAAATACGAAGGTGAAGTCTACCAACTCGCATTAGGCCAGCCTGGTGGACTAAGGCCTGATCTCATTAGTAGAGGAGGCCCGTGAGCAGTGGGACAATGTTTAATACAGTGCTATTATAATTTAAAATTTTACAATAAGGGAACTTAATCAACATACATTTTGTTGTTGTATTCTAATGTAATGAAATAAATGAATAACAGCCTACAGTCACACACATAGCGCCGACCCCACACTAAGATACGAGTCTTCTGTCATGGCCGGTGGGTATCAGGGACCTAGAGAGACGCATCCTCTCACAACACACAGACCCCGGACACAAATGTCTGTCTGTCGCTCAAACATTTGTCTCGGTGTAGGAATCGAACCCACGAATTCTTGCCTTTCTTGCCCATCCTTTAGCGAAATTGCATAACTGGCGGTAGAGTAAATATTGACTGAATCTAAATAATGTATAACACTACATGAATTCAATAAATATTTTGATTTGTTATAATAATTATTTGTAACAAGGATTTTTATAAGAAATACTAAATGATCAGTATAAAAACTAAAGATAAATAATTCTATAAAGATAATACAAACGCACAATCCCCAAAAGGATAGGCAGAGGTGTAACCAGTACACCCATATTTCGCCTATTACCGTCCCATGATATGATATAGAGTCTATCGCCGTACAGACAATTCCAAAATCCGAACTGATTCTGAGTATTGATAGAAAAACCCAATATCGCTTTTACCAGACCCGAGGAACGAACCTGAGACTTAAGTACAGTCGTACCGCGTACGCAATTACAACTGCAACACCGTATAAAAATAATATTCTGTAAATGTTGTAACACTATTAAGGGTTTATTACTTTTTAATTTTATTATACTGATAGACCTAGTATTCAAAGGCTATAACGTTTCTTGTAAAGATTAAAAGTAACATAACATTCGTAAAATATTTCTGTACACAAACAAAAACTATGTTAGTTTCGGTATTTCTTCATGATAAAAAGTGGCGCCATCTAGTTTACAAAATTGAAAATAGATTTACATAATATGATTCGAATTTTAAATGATCAATTCAAATGTGACAAACTTAATACGTCCGGAAATATAATTATTTAAATAATCGATTCGAATTTTAAAACTTAAAAGTGACGTCTCTAAAAATGGCGGGAATTTTTACGCGTGTTCTTATATTGAATAAACGATAATTAGGCATTGTCATTTTAAATATGAAGTTAAATTTAATGAAATTCATAATCGTGTCAAGTTCACTGATTAAATAACATTAACAAATTATAATACCAAACCTGTATTATACTTAAACACCTTAATGCAGCGCGTTTGTAGTGCATACCTGATATATATGTTAAACCCCTGTCACTTAGGTGGTAAACTTAAAAACATAATAAAAAAAAATATATATATTCAAACATAATATTAATTGTGCTATTTACTGTAATTTATTGTAATTTATTTGTGTAATATAATTTATTAAGCATGTCGTGGTCGCCTGTTTTATGGCAACATTTAGCCTGGGAATGCCTTAATGTAATGTAAATTTGTAACAATGTATGTCATGTTGGTGATCCTAAAATAAATAAATAAACACCATCCCATTACTGAGCACGGGTTACTCCTCTACTAATGAGAGGGGTTAGGCCTCAGTCCACCACGCTGGCCTAATGCGGGTTGGCAGACTTCACATACCTTCGAAATTTCTACAAGAATTCTCAGGTATGCAGGTTTCCTGTTTAGAAAAGTCAGAGGTGTATGCCATTTGGGTTTCGAACATACGAATTTCGTCTTGACAGTCCGTACCGCAATTATAATTGGTTTGTAATTGTAATTGGTTAAGTAATCAATTAGAATTAGATATATTCAATGGCCCGATCAGGAAATTGAAAAGTGAAATGCAGGAAAATCGCAAATAAAATAATAACTTATCAGTTTTATTATATTATTTCTTGCTTACTATTACTTACTATATTTATTTTAATCTCCAAATTTTATTAGCATATTTAATAGTTTTATTTTCCACTACTAATTTATTTTTTATGTTTTTTTGTGAATGGTGAATGATGTGTACACCTGAGTCTAGCACACGTATCTGAATAGTGTAATCTTTAATAGTGGTAGAGCCACGCTGTAGACATATTTGTCTACAGCATAAATGGGCCGGCTCGACCGGGGTAGTACCACTGTCTCACAGAAAACAGACGTAAAGTCACAGTTTACTGTCGCGTTTCGTATGGTAAGTGAGATATCCGGAGGCCCAGATTCCCCCTTCCCTTCCCTAATCCCTATTCCTGTCCTTTAAAGCCGACAGCGCATACATGATACTTTCGGTATTGTGGATGTTCATGGGCGGTGGACATCACTTAACAGGTGACCCACTGTCTCGTTTGTCGGAATATGCTATAAAAAAAACTGTGCCTTTTTATTGTTCACTGTCATATATTAATATGTAGTGCTGTCGGTGTACCTTATATATAAATAAATAAGATAGGCATTAGGGCAACAGTACCCTCTGATGGACCAGTTCATTCTTACTACCCTGTTGCCAATATCAGATGCTGTCATTTATTTTTTACAGCGGTCTCTACGACCCAGTGGTGGAGGATCCAGAGGCACCGTTCGAACAGTACGAACAGCCAGATTCCGACCAACCCTCGGAACCGACTGAGGTATTTAAGTTAGAGATGTTTGAACCCAGCCCGGCACCATCGGACCCAACTAGACCCAACTCGCTCCAACCCAGCTCCGTTGGACCTGATTCGCGTGGACCAACCCCGTTTATCCCCACCCCGCTTGAGTTTGACAGATCCTCAACAGCTTCTCCTTATAAGTTTCGTCCCTTCTCCACAGAACCTTTACCCGATATACCGCCGTTAGAAGAGCCTATTTTACTAAACCCTAACTACCAGGATCAGTTCGCCAAATCTTCTGAAGATGAGGATATACCTGTTGAAACTAAATTTAAACTACCGGTTTCGGAAAAATACGACCCTGAAGGCCACAAGCAGAAGGTGGAAAAGAAAGATGATATCATAGAAAGGAAAATGATTAAAGAAGTTAGTGACGATATATTAAAACTTATTATTGAGAACGAAAAGAAAGAAAAAGAGATGCGTATGAGAGAAGAAAATGCAAGGAAAACGATAAAACAGGTAAAAGAAGAAATCGAGAAGGAGGAAAAACGTAAACAAAGTATTTTAGAATTAGCAAAGGATGAAAAAGCTAAACAAGAAGCAATGAACTTTATGAAGGATGTTCTAAAGGAGATTCAAATTAAGAAAATGGATGAATCAGCCATCAATGTTGTTGAAGAAAGCATACAAAAAACTGTGTCTTTTACTGAACAGGTTACAAAAGAAATTATAGAAGAGAAATCAACCAAAACATCAAGAATCGGGAACGGAATTGGTGAAGAAACTTTTGCAGAAACTATAAAAAGAAAAGAAATAAACAGTGTCGAAGAAATGGTCCATGATAAAAATAGCTTAACAGAAACACTTGAAAAAATTAACATGGAAGACTTCAAGGACACAGTTAATAATAAAGAGAATCTATCTGAACCATCTTTTAAAAAAATAGACATAAAAGATACAGAAAATTTAAAAGAATTAGTTGATTTGATCGAAGGGACGACTGACGAAGTTATTAAAGATGAAATTCCTGCGGTAACCTTTGTAGAGGAGGAAGTAAATGAACTCTATAACAAAAAAGTAAGAGAAGAGAAAATATATCCGAGTATTTTAGATGATATCGAGGAAGAGAAAGAAGAGACAATGTCTGATGAATATAAAGAGGAAAGTACAGTAAAAGAAGATGCCGCAATTGAAAAACAAGAAGCGATCATGCATGAAGTTAAGAAGCAAGATGAATTATATAAACCAGATGAAACTGTAGCTAATAGTCTAGAACCAGAAGAACAAGTTGAAAGAAAAAAAGAGGCGCGGACATTTGACGATACTATAGTAAAAGAAGAACATAAGGAAATAATTAACGACGAAATTTTTGAGAAGGAATTAAAATCTAACATTAAAGAAGAAACTTCTGAGGCGTATGGAGAAGATATGTTGGAGCCATTTAAAGATATTTCTAAACAGAAAGACACTTCGTTTTCAAAAGACACCAAAGAGGAATTTAAAAAAGAAGAAGTTAAAAAAGAGCAGGCGTTTGAAACTTACGAGAAGAGAAATCACGATGAAAAATTGTGTGATGCAGTAAAAGAAGCTCAAGAAGAAAAAGAGCCTATTAGAAAAAGAGATAACTATAAGATACCTGATTTATCTCTTCAAGAAACAGAAGAGTTTGTAGTTATTGAAAGTACGCTTGAAGATCAATCAACAATTAAAGAAGAGCAGAAATTTGATAGATTAAATCATGAAGTAGAAACGGTGTCTGACGCATCTAAAGAAATTAAAAAGACTACAACAGGTGATTCGAAGATAAAACGGGAAGAAATTGAAGAAGTAAAAGAAAATGTTGAAAAGCTACAACAGCCAAAAATAATCAAATCTGTTGATGAGAAAGAGTACAAAACGGTTAATAAACACAAAGAATCAACTATTATATCGAAACAAATACCTGAATCAGTACAAGCAAAAACCTACGAGGAATCAAAAGAGTGTGAGGAAACTGTGTTTAAATCCGAAAGAAGATTGTCAGGAGATTTCAGGTCTGAGGCTGAAAGAAGAGTATATACTTTAGGGCTACAGACTATTCCAAATATTAAAGGTGTGTTACATTCGTCTCATTTTAACTTACTACTTAAAACCTTTTTTATCCATCTGACAGATGTAATGGTTGCATTATCAAGATTCATATTGACTGAACCTGCTTTCTCCAAACTTGAAAACAGAGAGACAGTTGTAAATGAATCAGTAAGCGTTGATCAAGAAAAACGCGATAGAGAAGTGATTGAAGATAGGATCCAAAAGGAAGTTGATAGGAGAGTAGAACAGAAACTACAAGAAGAAGCTTATGAAAGAGAAGAAATGAAGAGAGCTGAAATGCGAGTGGCTGAGGAAAGGCAGAAGAAGGAGTTGGAAGAAAAGAGACAACAAGAGATGCAGCGTATGAAAGAAGTTGTAAAAGAAGAACTAAAAGAAGAAAAAACAATGACGAGGGAGACTCTACAACAATCTCAATATATTAAAACTATTAATGCTAGACCAGGTAAACAGACATATAAAGCTGTTGTAGAAGCACATGTTTATACTAATCCTGAAGTCGTATTTGTGGATTACTCTAGTGAGATGTTAAATACAGAAATCGAGGAAATTAAAAAGCTGGAGATGCAAGAGAGTGAAAAACAGGGATTAGATATAGTAAGGAAGGAAGAAGAGAGAGCAAAAATGCAGAGACAAGAAAAAAGGAGGATGGAAATGCAAAGACAAAAACAAGAGAGAATGGAGAATGATAGAATAGAACAACAGAGAAGAGAACGAGACAGAATAGAACAGGAAAGAAGAGAGCAAGATAGAATAGAAACGCAGAAAAGAGAACAACAAAGAATGGAAATGCAAAGAAGAGAACTAGAGAGAAAAGAAATGCAAAGACATGAACATCAGATGTTAAAAATGCAGAGACGTGAACAACAGAGGTTAGAAACGCAGAAAAGAGAGCAACAAAGAATGGATATGCAAAGAAGAGAACTAGAGAGAATAGAAATGCAAAGACATGAACAACAGAGGTTAGAATTGCAGAGACGTGAACAACAGAAGTTAGAAATGAAGAGACGTGAACACCAGAGGTTAGAAATGCAGAAAATAGAGCAACAAAGAACGGAAATGCAAAGAAAAGAAAGAGAGCGAGTGGAAATGAAGAAAAGAGAAGAACAGATGTTAGAAATGAGACGAAAGGAGGTTCTAGCTAAGAGTTTTGGAAAACAACAATACTCCAGGAATGATCTATTACACGAAGCAGTACAAAAGGTCGAAGAATTCATCGAAAACAAACGTTTATTAGAGGAAGCTATAATGCTGCAAGAAAGCAGTCGTACTGCCATACAATATAAACAGGTAATCAAACCCCAAGCACAAACATATAAAGCAATAGTCGCTCCACAACAGAACTCCATCACTACTAGAGAAAAAGGGTTCCATAAAAGCATGTCTCAGAGAACAGAAGTAGACAAATTTATTCACAAATCATTGGGTGTTAAAAAATATATAGAGACTGCGAAACCTAAATTCGTTCAAGAACAGGCTGTGCAAGTCACATCATCAGCTACTAAAGAACGAACACCGGATCTAAAAATAGCAAAGAAAGAAGCCGTCGAAGTAATTAAGTCGCTCATAGATCAGAAAGCTGCTTTAGAAGTACTACAAGTAGATACAATTAGAGATTCAAAATCAGGAGAACTTCAAGTCAAAAAGCAAAAAATGTATGATGCTTCAAAATCTATATTCGAGCAACGTGGAGCAATTCAAGTTACAAAAATAGAACCAATGAGAGATGTTACCGAACTGGAAATAAAAAAGCAAAAGACAGTTGATGCTTCTCGATCGATTTCAGAACATAGAGGAGCCACTAAAGTTTCAACTATGAAATCAACCAGAAATGAAGTTGCCGATTTGAAAATAACAAAGCAACAAGCTAAGGAAGTGGTTCAATCGCTTGTAGATCAAAAAGCTGCTTTGGAAGTTTTACAAATACATACAGTTATAGATGAAGTCAGAGAAATCCCAGTGAAAAAACAACCAATATTTGACGCGAAAAAATCTGTAATCAAGCAACATGGAGCTTATCAAGTTACTCAAATTGAATCTACAAAGAATGAAATAACTAATTTGAATATAACAAAACAAAAGGCTAAAGAAGTGGTTCAATCGCTTGTAGATCAAAAGACAGCTTTAGAGATATTACAAGTAGAATCAACGAGAGATGAATTATCTAAACTCCAATTAAAAAAGCCGAAGACGGTTGACGCATCTCAGTCGATAATTGAACAAAGAAATGCCATTGAAGTATCAGCTGTAGAGTCGAGGAAAGATGAAATTGCTGAATTGAAAGTAATCAAAAACGAAGCTTTTGATGCCTCGAAGAAAATAATTGAACATACTGCTGCACTGCAAGTGGCTGAAGTTAAATCAAGTAAACATCAAATCAAAGAATTACAAATACCAGATCTTAAACCTGTTGCAGTGTCACAGACTTTGGTAGAACAGGCTGCAATTCAGGTTTGTGAAGTAAAAACATCTAAAGATGAAGTTTCAGAAATGAATATAAATAAACAAATGACTGCAGATGCATCTAAAAAGATTATTGAACAAAAAGCAGCGCTTCAAGTAGCTGAAGTTATATCAACTAAAAACGAAATCAAAGAATTACAAGTACCAGCTCCCAAACCTGTTGAAGTGTCACAGTCTTTGGTAGATCAGACTGCAATTCAAGTTTCTGAAGTAAAATCCACTAAGAATGAAGTTTCAGAACTAAATGTGAGCAAAGAAAAGGCTGTAGATGCAACTAAGAAAATTATTGAACAAAGAGCAGCGCTTCAAGTAGCTGAAGTTAAATCAACTAAACATGAAATTAAAGAATTACAATTATCAGCTCCCAAACCTGTTGAAGTGTCACAATCTTTGGTAGAACAGACTGCAATTCAAGTTTCTGAAGTAAAATCCACTAAAGATGAAGTTTCAGAACTAAATGTGAGCGAAGAAAAGACTGTAGATGCAACTAAGAAAATTATTGAACAAAGAGCAGCGCTTCAAGTAGCTGAAGTTAAATCAACTAAACATGAAATTAAAGAATTAGAAATATCAGCTCCCAAACCTGTTGAAGTGTCACAGTCTTTGGTAGAACAAACTGCAATTCAAGTTTCTGAAGTAAAATCCAGTAAAGATGAAATTGCTGAATTAGAAATTACTAAAGAAAAGGCAGTTGATGTTTCTAAAACTTGGATTGAACAAACGGCTGCACTTCAGGTCGCTGAAGTTCAATTAGCGAAGGATGAAATCACCGAACTTGAAACAACTACAGGAAAACCTGTTGATGCATCAAAAACGATCGTAGAACAAACAGCAGCGGTGCAAATAGAAGAAATTGAACCTTCTAAAGAAGATATTGAAGAACTTGAGATCGTTAAGCAAAAAACTGCTGAGATATCGCAGTCTCTAATTGAACAGACCGCAGCACTTCAAGTGTCTAAAGTACAATCATCTAAAGATGAAGTTGTTGACTTAAGAATTTCGAAGGATAAACCTGTCGATGTTTCAGAATCACTTATAGAACAAAGAGCAGCCTTGGAAGTGACGAAAATAGAGGCGCATGTGGATGAGCTCTCTCAACTTAATATTGCAGAGGTGAAGAGCTTTGGTGTGAAAACTTCTTTAGCAGAAGCTAGAAGCTCCGCTGTAGTTATAGACGAAATAGAAACTATCAAAGACGATTTATCAGAATTAAAAGCACAAGAAAAGAGAGAAGAATTAGCAAAATCATCAGAAGTTATTGTAAAAATGGACAAGGCTGTGGTAGGTAAAAAAGTACCAACTATATTAGATGAATTTGCTGAACTGGAAGTTGTTAAATATGATGTCCAAGAACCTGATGAAGCTATACATATCACAGATGAACATGACTCCGCTATACAAATAACGGAAGTCAGCGTTGAATCAGATAGAGAAGTTAATGAGCTAGGTATGAGCGAGCAAAAAGTACACATAGCACAGTCATTAGAAGTAGAAGAAGCAAGAGCTGTGGCTACAACCGAACAAAAGGTACAACTAGCCAAATCATTAGAAATAGAACAAAAACAAGCTTCAAGCGAAATTAAATTCCAAACTTCAAAAGATGAATCTGCGAGTCTTAAAATGATAAAACATCAAATACTAGAAGTTGATCAGGCGCAGCAAATGTGCGTTGAAAGTAAAGAAAGCTTCTCTTCCCAGGAAATATATCAGAATAGCAAATCGCACCAAAATTCTATGATCCAAGAAGCTTCATTCACAGCGCAATTGGCAGAGACGCAGCAAGTTATCCAATCTTCAGGCTTCCGATCAGAGGCTTCAAGTGAGATGAGCGAGCCATCCTCACCATTAACACAACCATCTACGCCATTGACGGACGAATATGTTTTTAGGTTGGCAATACCTTTACCAAAAAGCCGCGGTACTACCCCTGCACCCCCTGAACCACCCCGCGTAGTCAAAAATGGTATTGTAAATGGGGAAGATCCTCACATAGTTAAGAAAGGCTTAGTTCCTCATATTGAGGCTGTTATTGAACCCCCTATTATTTATGATCCTCCGCTACCTACACCCCCCACTTCTCCACAGAAGCCTTCTTCCCCTGTGTACTTTAAACCTGGATTAAAAGGTGGTTTTGAGCGTCCTCGATTTCGAAGGGTGAGTCTTTTAAAATGTCTAGCCATGCAGTATAAAAATCCGGTCACACATGGTCACCTTATAAAATAAGCATGAACAAAGCTGCATATATCAAGCCATTTTAATACAACTTCCTGATATAACGCCTGAACATAGAAATATCAGTTTGATTCTATTCAAGTTATTATTAATTAAGTTACGTATTTTTCTCGTTCAAAGCGCATTGGTCAATCCTCATACCATATAATTCAAAATTAAATGGCAGTTCTCATCATTTTACATTTGATATTTTCTTGTTGGATTTACAATATGGTTCGAGCATCAAACGCGTTTCTAGGTCGACATTTTTTGCGATTTTATAATGATAAAGAAAACTGTATAATAAACTGTATTGATGAACCAATTTCCATGCTACAAATAATATTTTTTTAACACTCCACCCCATTATGTAAAACATACTATCCATAAAGCAGCAACGCTTCAAATCTCATTACTCTGAACTATTTGGTCCTTGTGATGAATAAAAAATATTAAATTAACATATAGTTATTGTTCAGGAGGAGATACGAGAGATGAAAAGAAAATCTTCCCTTCTAGCATCAGCTATAGACGAAACTATCAAAAGTATTGAAGAATACAAAGAAGACATGGGTATTGAACCAAAAAAACAAATAAACGAAGAAATTCATGTAACCAAGACACAGATTGTTGAACAAAAATCTATTGTTATAAAAAATGGCGACGTGAAAGAGATTAAAACGGAATCTAAAGAATTAGAAAATATAGAAACAATTAAAGAAAATGGAGAAGCATCAACAAAAGATGAGGAAGAACTAACAGCCGAGAAACATGATAATAAGACAGAAGAAGCTAGTAATATAATAAAAGAAAATGTTTCGGAAGTAGAGGAGACTAAAGAAGTGGTCGAAAATAGTCTAGAAAATGAAAGCGTACCAGTAATACAGGAGCAAAACAAAGAAGTCGACGGTAAAAATGACTCCCAAGAGAAATCAGAAACAGTGGACATTGCTGAAACCCATGAAAAAGAAATTAAAGTTATTGAATCCAATGAAGTAAAACATACAGCGGACACAAAACCCGAAGAAAGCATCACCGTCGTTAGAACGGAAAGTACTGAATTAAGAACTAAAATAGAAGAATCCAATAAAACCGAAGCTATATTAGACAAAGTCGAAAGGGATGAGATTGATAATGAAGTAGAAGATATTGCTAAAGAAGCAGATAAGATCGAAAAAGTACCAGAAAAGGTAGAAAAAGTAGAAGAGACAGTAACGCTAGAAAAAGAATCTAAAAATGAAACATCAGATCAAAAAATTGAAAATGATAAGAGATCTGAATCTGTAGAAATAACTAAAACGGAATTTGCTAAAAATATTGTGAAGGAAAATGAAAATGTTGATTATCTGAAATTGATAAAGCCAGTAAAGTTTGACCCAGAAGCTTCGAGATCCCAGAGAAGTACTCCGGTTCCACCAGTACAGGTAAGAAATGATATTTTTAGGAAAAGAGAAATCTAAAAAACTTGCTAAAATCAAAGGCATATTAATATACATAATATAAAAATAGTGCAGCTGTCAAAACAAAATGATAAAAGTTTAAATAAAGCTCATTTCCATTATATTGAACCACGCTGTTGGTAGTCCCACTTCCCCTTTTCTTTAACATTTTTGAATTTTCCATCCCATGGTTGCGTTGAAAAATTTCGCAATGTGATTACACCGTCAGTTGTAATTTTAATAAATGTTTGGTGTGTTCAAATATTATAATATTGGGCTTGGTGGTTTCTCCGAATACTTGAATCGCTTCAAGTGTAAGGAGAGCCCGTCGTGCATCTGCGACCCTGCCGAAAGTGAAAGTGTAACATATGTTTTGGTGAAATGCCCGGTTTTCGGAAAACAAAGAATGGAACTAGAGTTAGAATTAGATGATAAGTTAGTTTTAGATAACCTAAACGAATGGCTAGTAAATAAGAAGACAAGGTGCAAATTAAATAATAGTATCAATACATTTTTTCCTTTCGAGGCAGCAACAAGAAAAAATAATACAAAAATTTAAAATCTAATATTTATTAAATCCATAAAACGCTATACATTATTTAGATTCAGTCTATCTTTACTCTACTGCCAGTAAAAAACTATCGCAGAATAAACAGAACAGGCAAGAAACTCTAGCGTTGTTATTTTTGGACACCGGTTAACAACATTTGGTCATACTATTAAAATAAGAGTTTTTGATTACAGTAGATTGTCAATTTATATTAATTAAATTTAAATTACGAGACCTAGTACCTATGGCCCTCGTGAGAATGACTAAGAATAAAAATAAAATCATAATCCAAATTAGACGAAGTGTCAAATGGAATAATGCTACCAATTATCAGAAAATCCTTTATAGAATTTGTTTATTGATTATTTTTACATAACATTTCAGGAATCGGAACCTACCGATGGGAGAGACTCCAAAATGTATGTGACTGAGACAGGAGAACCTCTAGGAACTATCCAGGGCATAGTAGACGGCCTGGAAGAAGCTATAGTTGACGAGGAAGTTGCAAGTAAGCAATGGGTCATTACATTTCTTATGTCAGGATTTATCTTAAAATTATATAACGCCAAAACACAAATATTACAGTCAAAAATACAGCCTCGGTGCTCCGTTGTAATTGCTCATGCGTTTCGTCTGCTGTCCTGAGGTTTCGATCCCCAGATCGGGTAAGGTGATAATTTTTATTTAGAAATACTCAGTACCAGCCCGGAGTCTAGAATTGTGGTATGGCGATAGGCTCGCTCCCTATCACATTATGGGGCCGTAATAAAATCGGCGAAAAGTGGGTGTATTTTACCTCTGCCTACCCCTTTGGGGATTACAAGCGTGTATGTATATGTAATTATAGTCAAAAATGCACGTAAAACTGTTAATACAATACGAAACAGATTTAAAAGATATTGCATTGAACTAATCATTCGCATAGGATTTCATTCCTATACCTTTGACAATTTGGTTTTGCTATTTCATTTTCTATTTGATGCTAAAGCAATATTTTGAAAAAATGAAGTTTCAGAAGAGAAAAGAGAAGAAGCTCTAACAAACTCAACTGTAGATCTTTTTATTAATTCAATTGAAAGTGAATTCGATTCACTGAGACAAACGTTTGTGTGACACATACTCTTTGACGAAGATGTTTTATTTTCAGAAGCGCTAGGCAAACCCGGCATGCCGCATGAGAAAGTAGCTGAAATTGCATCTGGAGAAGCAGATATGTTGAGGGAAGCACATGTCATGGGGTAAAGTTGACTTATTACTTATTCATGTTGACTTGACAGGTTTTATGCCAACATTACGTTGATATATAACAGCCTCCGTGGCGCAGTAGGTGAGTAGCCGGCTGTGAAAGGAGAGGCCGTGGGTTCGATTCCCACACCGGGACAAATGCTTGTGTGACAGACAGATATTTGTGTCCGGGGTCTGGGTGTTGTGAGACCGGAAGTCTCTCGTAGTTGATACCCACAACACAAGACTTGTATCTTAGTGTGGGGTCAGGGCTATGTGTGACTGTTGGGTGTTATTATTATATATACAGCATGTTATAGTAATAACGCACTGTGACTTCCCAATTTTTCATATTTCATAGTCCGACAAACGAGCCAGTGGGTCACCTGATGTTAAGTGATCTCCACCGCCCATGAACATCCACAATACCGAAAGTATCATGTATGCGCTGTCGACCTTAAAGGACAGGAATAGGGATTAGGGAAGGGAAGGGGGAATCTGGGCCTCCGGATATCTCACTTACCATACGAAACGCGACAGTAAACTGTCACTTTACGTTGGTTTTCTGTGACAGTGGTACTACCCCGGTCGAGCCGGCCCATTCATACTGTAGACAAATATGTCTACAGCGTGGCTCTACCACTTCAAAAATTCACTTCAATTGATATATTTACAATCATAATATACTCTGTGATTTGCATTAGGTCAGTGTTTTTCTATCCTGAGACGCAAAGTGACCACACTGCACCTGATGGTACTCAGTGCCGTCCAGTTAGAGTATCGAGTAGCGAGAGGAAATCTATCCCTCGCTACTCAACACAATCATGCCAGCCTGCTTCTTCACGTGTGGTGATAAAGGGATCGAAGGTCTAGTGTCATCGTACATCGATCCCCAACTCTAACCCCCGACAATAACCGGATGTACACTGGCTGATTCCGGAACGCGACACACTTCCGTGTGCCACTATGGCGGGTTTTACACCCTGTTTACGGTGGTCGCTATCCGGCCGGATATGAATATCCTACCAGCAAAGCTGGGTGGACTAAGGCCTGTCCTCATTAGTAAAGTACGTCAGAACCCAGTGGGATAGTGTTTAAGAAAGAGCTGGTAATATAGTCACTAATCAAATGGTCTACAGTCTATCCAGGGTGATCACCTCCCACATGCACCGCCTTGATGAAGACACAGACGGAGTACAACCATTAAAGCCACTAGTGAAATCTCTAGAGAATTCAGAAGTACTGAGGGCCTTGAACGAAGAGTTGGCGATGGAAGAGCTGAAGAAGAAGAAAGAAGAGAAGCGCTGGACAACGTTCCTGCAGAAGCCGAAGAGACCGGTCCCACGGGCGAAGTTCGGGTATTACAGATATGTTGAGGATGAAGAGGAAGAATTCAAGGTAATGGCAGTAAGGTAGTTTTATTTGTTTATTTTATACTAGCGACCCGCCCCGGCTTTGCATGGGTAGCAGAGCATATATTCCAACATTTATTAAAGTGAAAACTTCTTTAGGCACGTTGGGAATTTTTGGGATGGGGAAAAAGCACTGAACTCACGGGACCGTCACACTTAGATACACATACAATCGTTGTCATATCTCAGCCAATTGACAGCCTCCGTGGCGCAGCAGGCGAGTAACCGGGTGTGGAACGAGATGCTGTAGGTTTGATTCCCGCACAGAGACCAACGTTTTTGTGACAGACAGAGTTGTTTCGGGCCTGGGTGTAGGACCGTAGTCCCTCGTAGCTGATACCCACGATGCCGGTTTAACTTAGTGTATAGAAATATATGGGGCATATTTATTTAGGGTAGGGTAACCCTAAATAGGGTGGATATCATGGACAGAGATATCCTCTGGATATGGTAGTTTCTTCATTTCCTGGATGCTGTTGCCTAGTTTCGCTAAATCTTCCTTTCGTTTCTCCACGTCAGAATCATTCATATTATACGTATATATATATATATCATTCATTATAACACGATTTTTTATTAATTTAATCTAAACGCTCCATCACCTAAAATCAATTAACGAAAGATTTTTATAAATCCGAAGAAAACATAAGTAAATTAGACACCATTCAAATTTGCCGGAAGGGGTAGTTCTCAAATGACAGTAAAAGGATGCATGATATGAGCCGTGACGTCACCTCTCAGAATGGCCATTACTGTGCCGTTGTGCGAGGGAGCTAGTGATATGTTCCCACTATGCACACATTTTTGCAATTATGGTATTCTTTAAAATCAATATTGGGACCTCAATTTTTAAGCAATTTTGATGCTGTTTTCGCAAAAGGGTTTCTTTGCATTGCATACCGAATAATGTACAAAATTAAACGCAGGAAAATACCCTATTCACCGAGCTTCTTACCGTCCCATGATGTATTAGAGGGCAAGCCTGTACATACCGGGCGGATGCTGAGAATTTCGTACCGAAAAACACAATATCACTTTTACCCGACCCGGAATCGAAAAGTTCAGCACAGCAGTCTTACCGCGTCGACAAATACGCCATCGAGACAGATATTATTACTATCGATTTTACGTAAGAAAGTAAATCGTATAACGAATCGATAGTAAATTGGCACCAGCAATCGATTATAAAAGTAGCGATAGCCTAGTTGGTTGCGGTACGGACTGTCAAGACGAAAGTCGTATGTTCAAAACCCAAGTGGCATACACCTCTGACTTTTCTAAAGTTATGTGTGTATTAGATGTTGATTATCGCTTGCTTGAACGGTGAAGGAAAACATCGTGAGGAGACCCGCATATCTCAGAATTCTTATACGAATTTCGAAGGTATGTGAAGTCTACCAACCCGCATTAGGCCAGCATGGTGGACTAAGGCCTAACCCCTCTCATTAGTAGAGGAGGCTCGTGCCCAGCAGTGGGACAATGTTTAATACAGGGCTTGTATTATTATTATTTTTATAATCGATTATAATGAATTTCCGTCATTAATCAACAATGTGTTACCAATTGGTTCCGACACTTCATACCATGCATTGTTTAGCGTCTATTTTTATTCTTGTATTTATTTTGATACTTGATTTATTTGTCTTCCTGATTCTTGTGATCGGGAACTTGGCCGACATTTAATGAATCGATTTGGCTGTCAAATTATATAGATAATTTTGTTAGTATTCGAACATCGGTCGGTTGAAGAGGACGTCCTTTTAGGTGAATATTTTTTAATATATTGTAATTTTTTAGTCTATAATACGAGCCTGTTTGCTGGTGGTAGGATATTCATATCCGCCCGGATAGTGAACACATGGTGTAAAAAGTCATAGTGGCACACGCAAGTGTGTCGCGTTCCGGGATCATCATCAAGTGTACATCCAGTTTTGTCGGGTGTCTAGAGTTGGGGTACGATGTTTGACCGTTTTGCGGTGTTCTGACACTCTGGTGTCAGAGTACGATATACCTAGTCAGGTCATAAATTCTGTCACATGTTTAATATAAAATAATTTAAACAAGTTTATTCATTATGTAACCATTTATATACCAAAATGAACTTAACAAAACATAGATTCTTATGACACTAAAGTTTATTCAAAATTACCTCCGTGATTTTGAATACAGGCCTTCAATCTGCGCGGCCAGTTGTCTATCGCAGCACGAACGAGGTCCATGTCAATATCGGCGGCTGCCTTAATCAAGGATGTCTTGAGTGACTCCAAATTGGGATGAGGCTTTGAGCACGCCTTTTCCTCCAAGTGTTGCCATATCTTGTAATCTAACGGATTCAAATCTGGACTGGAGGAGGGCCAGTCTTCGTGCCGGATGAAGTTGATTTCACGCGCCGCCAGCCAGTCTTGTGTGCTCTTCGCTCTATGAGCTGGCGCCGAATCTAGTTGGAATACCCAGTGCCTGTTATTGAACATGGTATGAGAAACAGGTTCCATAAGGTTCGTCAGGACTGTATTTTGATACACAACTGCATTCGTTTTTACACCTTTCTCACAAAAATGTACCTCTGTTAAGCCCCAATAAGAAACTCCCAACCATACCATGAGCGAGGATGGAAAATGACCTCGTTGGACACGCGGAATACGGTTGCTCGCTTCTTCACTACTGTGTGCGTACACCTTATCATTTTGTTTGTTGTAGCTCTCTTCTACGGTAAAAATTTTTTCATCTGAAAAAAGAATTTCCCGATATTTTTTTCCCGCGTACCGCTTCAACAAAGCGCGGCATCTCTTCAGTCTCAGGTCCATTAGACGAGCATTCAAACGATGTCCTGTTTTTCTTCGATATGCCCGAACCCCTAAGTCTTCATTTAACACCCTTTTCACCGTGGTTCTGCTTAACCCCATCTGAAGGACCAACAGTTTCTGCTTACGTTTGGGATTTCTTTGAATTCGCGCCTTCACAGCTTTTATCACTGCTGGAGTCCTAACAGACCGAGGGCGACCACTTCTTGACCGGTCATCTACACTAGAGTCTTCATTGTATCGTTTGATGGTACGATAAATGAATCTTTTGGTTATATTCAAATTTTTCAGTATGTCAAAAATTTGAATTGGCGCGTAACCGCAACGATGCAACGCAATTACTGCAACACTGTCTTCTTTAAGCGTCCACTCCATATTTAAAAATGAGTAAAATTCTAAAAAGTATACATTTTTATTTTCATGAACAATTTGAAATTCAAATTCAATACACTTTTTTGTGGCCAGCATTCTAAAATAAAAGTTTTTACTGTGTGACAATACTTATGACCTGACTAGGTATAGTAGGTGGAGAAGCGGTCGGACCACTTCTTCACCTTCTTGCCCATGATGTAGTTTGAAAAAGCAGGCCAGTATTGTGTTGAGTGGCGAGGGATCGATTGTCTCTCTCTACTCGATACTCTAATTGGACGGCACTACGCTTACTTAGCTGGTAGTGTCGGGTGGGGTGTACATACGGGGTAGGGACTCTGCCCAGCGGCAGCACGGATAGCCATCATCCGGGCGAGAGGGATGCTGGGTCGTAAGACCGGCTAGTCCAGCATACCCGTTTTATTCTCATTCCACTTCCCCCCGAAGCTGACGGCAGTAATAATGGTTGCCCGCGACAAAAAAATGGATCATAAGAAGGAGGGAAATATTCAGTATCAGCCTGTCTGTCTGTCTGGAGTGCCCGGTATGGCGATAGGCTCGATATCATCATGGGACAGTACCTAATAGACGAAATGTAGATGTACTGGTTACACCTCTGCCTATCCTTTTGGGGATTAGTTGTGAGGTATGTACTGAAATATGTAAAAAAGTATCTTGATATCAGCGATCTATATGTACTACGTACTAGATACGGCGACCAGAACAAACATTATGTTCCACCGAGTTGAGGTGTATACTCCGCACCGACGTTAGTATGCTTCATGCCACCTACGAATGCACACCAGTTAATTTTAGTTATTTGTAGCGACATTCCCGAACAAATCTGCCTTAAATTGATTTACAAAGAAACTCTTAATAGTATATAAGGTAAATAACATAATTTCATAACGTTTAGATCGTAATATCAATAAATATTAATTAATTTCAATTCTAAATACGGGAAGTCTATATTTCAAAATAAAATACATTATATAGTTTGTCCCGTATTGGCGCGCGGAAAGTCCCAATCGAGAGACAGTGACGGGAGTTATAACTTCCAAATAGTTCTTAGTAAAATGATAGATGGTATTAGTGGGCGGACAAGGTTTTCGGAACATCTTTTTTCTTCGACAGTTCGTGTTTATAGAATATAGGTCAATGCTTGATATGGACCTAGTACTAAGTGCAGTGTTACTTTGCCGTTCCAAAAAAAAAAAAAAAAACATTTTCTTTTTTACAGGAACCTTATCAAGTGAAAATAGTGAAACAGCCCAAGCCGAAAGTTGCTCCAGATTATAAACCAGAGGTAAATTAACTAAAAATAATACCCTATTTAAACGTCTGTAATATTTATACAGTATTCTCTTTCTTTTTCCTTTCTCTTTTTTAAATTAAAGAAGGCAAAGGTTCTCCACCATGCAGCCTTGCTTTTATTTTTTTATTTAAATCTTTCTTATAGATATTAAGTGACATTAGAGTAAACGAGACAAACACTGTGTGAATAAGACATATGTATACAATATTAATAAGGCACTATTATTATGTAACTGACAGAATGGGTATTAAAAGTGAATGAAATGTGTTTTTATTGCTTGTTTTATTCATTTAATTTTTAATTTCCTGTGTGTTTATAAAATATTTTAATCAATCTTAGGCAACTATAAAGGGCGTTCGTTATTTGTCTTGATTGTAACTATTATTTCCGAAATTCTTTAGGTTGGATTACTAATATGCATTTCATGAAGACATAGAAAAAACTTTTAATAAAACACTAACTGCCGCACGCAGCGAGTTGAAATTCGCCTAAGTAACAATAAGCTAGTGTACTTCCGGTTTTTGTCGAGGGTCTAGAGTTGGGGTGCGATGTTCTGAGTACTCTGACACTAGACCCTCGACCGCTTCTTCATCTTCTTGCCCGTGGCGTAGTGTGAAGAAGCAGGCCGGCATGATTGAGTTGAGTAGCGGGGGATAGATTGTCCCAACTTACCATCAGCGCAGAGTGGTCACTTTTCCTTGCCAGGATAAAAAAAAGTTGATCGTTACTAAATATTTGAAGTAACGGCCACTCTCAAAGATAACATTTGATGCTTACTACACCTATAAGACATTTAAGGAAGCATAGAGCGTCAACCTATTTTTTTTTATTAGGTTATATTGGTAATTCAATAAGTGGTGGCATAAATAATCTGGAATATTCAAATAATATTGTAAAATTTGACGTATTTATTACTGACACTAACGAAGGATTAACTCAATCGGAGTGTTTCAATTTCTAAATATTGACATATGACATAGTTTTTTTTTAATATCCTTCCTGACTCGAGGGAATAATTGACTGTGAGTGCGGCAATAAGGCTGTCATTTTGCCGCTTTTTTAAGCGAGAGACAATCTATCCCCCGCTACTCAATAAAATCATACCGGCCTGCTTCTTCACACTACGCCATGGGCAAGAACATGAAGAAGCAGTTGAGGGCCAAACATCGTACCCCAACTCTAGACCCTCGACAAAAACCAGATGTGCACTGGCTGACCCCGGAACGTGACAAACTTGCGTGTGCCACTAAGGCTGGTTTTACACCCTGTGTACGGTGATCGCTATCCGGGCGGATATGACAAATAATATAAGAAAATATCCTACCACCAGCTTGATAGATCTGGCTTCCTTCTTCTGATCAAGGCACTATCTCTGTAATTTTTCATTTCAAAAACACACTTCTGAGATGCCTAGGATTTAGGGCAATAAATTCGCCTACCATGAGAGCCGCTCAGACTAGGCAATGTTTCAACAAAGTTCGGAAAAAGTATATCTCCCACCATGCAAGCCAATTTATTTTTGTTCTCCTATGAATACGAAATAAGGCTGTATAATCGCGAATGTCTTTGCCTATAACATATCTATAAACATATAAATGAGAGAAACGTTTTATTAATCCAGTGATATTCCCTGAATGTTTTGAATTAATGTTGTATTTGTTTCTATGATGAATACTATAAAAATGTTTTATAGTGTGCTTTGTAACACAATATTTTTGGATCTGCCTTATCTTTTAGCGCCATATTGAAA
Organism: Laothoe populi; assembly: GCA_905220505.1. Taxonomy (NCBI): domain Eukaryota; kingdom Metazoa; phylum Arthropoda; class Insecta; order Lepidoptera; family Sphingidae; genus Laothoe; species Laothoe populi. The sequence continues at coordinate 7,460,675 of HG992174.1, read as the reverse complement.
ATATATTATGTGAAATTCACTTTATTTAAAATGCATCTAACCTCTATGATTTAAATAATAATAATTATCTAATGTATTTTAAAAATAACGTTACTAAGCTAATGATGAAGAATTTGGGGTAGAGCCAGAGCATTCTTAGCCTTTTTATAAAAACAATAATTTACGAATACAATCTTTTCAATATGGCGCCGATTAAACGTCAATTAACCAAAATGGAGTCCCGATGCCAAACCTATTAATGGTAATTTAAATAAATTTGAAAAAATCGTGAAACAATTTCTTATTTGTAATAACTTTATTAATATTTAAATATTGTCGTAGGCTATGTTTAATAATTCCTTGGTCAAACTCCTATGTTTGTAAAGCTATTTTATGTTACCCTAGTTATATTTAAGAAGATAATAAACCGACAAACGATGTGTTATTTTCTTAATCCCTGTGTGTGATACCTCTAACCTATTTAAAAAATAAATAAATTTGTTTTATTTATTTAGATAAGGATACCTAACAACTTTTAATTTGCCTTTATAAACAAAAAATATCACAGCGATTGAAAGTACTATAATATCAACCGCAGATCCAAGATTTAGCTCTGTAGACTGTAACGTACATGGACATATGGCCAATTTCAATAAGCGATCTCAATCCGCATTGCTAGATCGATTCAGGAAATAAACTAATAAAACTATGTCATTCTTTGGCATGGCATTGAAAATTGAAATTACTTATTACTGGCTCATTTGTCGAAATGGACTGTAGTTTAGAACGTACATATACATTCACGCCTGCAATCCCCGAAGGGGTAGGCAGAGGTGCAACGATCCACGTCCCACAATGTGATAGGGGACGAGCCCATCGCCATACCAGGCACAATTCCAGACTCCGGGCTAATACTGAGATTCTCTAGATAGAAAAACCAACATCACTTTACCCGACCCGGGGATCGAACCCGAGACCTCAGCACAGCAGTCTAACGCATGCGCAATTACAACTGCGCCAACGAGGCAGCTCTTTATTCAGCTATTAAAATAAAAATATTTATTCATCATGTAGGCATATAAAAGGCACTTATGACAGGTCAAAATACAAATGGAAATTCTCCATACGGGAATGAGTAACTATGGTTAGTGGCGTAGAAACTTGGAATCTACCATCAAGGGCTGGTAGGCAGGGATACGACGACGAGGATAGGACTGGAAAAGAGGATGACTGGAAAATGAAAGGAATCATGATCGTCGGTAAAGCATGATGATCTGGAGAAGGACAGGAATGGGACGGGAGAAGTTGAAAGGAAATAGGACGGATTTGGAAGGAAAGTAATCCCTAGTCTAGCTAACCTGCCAGCCTTTCACTAACTATCTAAGCGATGACGACCCGAAGAAGAAAGGCAGAAAAAACTACGGGCTTATTTTTTTCGTATTCAATTGTAATACATTTATAAACATATTGTATCAATATATGGATTAATGCATACATAGCACCGTTAAAACGTAAATCTTGATGATATATTAAGTGAATACAGGCAAAAAAATTGCCAGAAAGATAAAGCCAATGAGCGTCCAGCAGTTTTCTAGAATTTTGATTGGTCTACGTGACAGTCTTGCAGGAGCGCAAAAGAACTAGCTGTGTTTCTTTCTACAAAGCGGTCCATTTCGTGGGGATATTGCTAAGTCCAGTTCTCTCAAATCAAATCAAATCATTTATTTGGTAAATTGGGCCACTAGGGGCACTTTTTACAGGTCAGGATTATGTTTTGTTTCTGTGCTTCGGAAATGGGTCTGAGAAGAATCACCAAGAAACTCAGCCGTATATTATATTTTGTATATTTGTCGTGACATTATATAATATTATTCAACAAACAATAATAATCCTACTACACTTAAAGTCCTTGCACAATAGGGTAGTTGACAGTAAGTGAAAACCTGAAAGAATTTCGTTTTTTTATAAGAGATTTTAGTCTAAAAGTATCAATAATTAAACCAATTAAATTTAGGTACTTTATTATTTAATATTTTCTAGAAACAAATATGTAAAAATAAAGCATTTTGTTACGCGACATGACAAATCAGTCATGCATGACGTCACCGTCCTATATATCTATGAAACGCTGAGCCAAACGACTATTAGTTTTGCGGATGGTGACGTCACACGAGAGGCCATGACAGTTGGTAGCGTTTTGGTGGGAAAAATAAAGTTGGTTTATAAAAATGCAAATTAAATCTTGAAATCTTATGTTTTATGTTTATTAATGAGAATATTTTAATAATATATACCATGAAGAATAAAATAAAACGGTTTCCAAAAAACAGTCAACTAGCCTATTAAAGAGCAAAAAAATACTGCTTAGAATTGATATACGTGTCAATAAGGTGTCAATACAAGGCATAGAGTAGTAAATGTCGCAATACAACCATGTCAAAATAAAAGGCTATATGTCTATCATAACATATACTATGTAGATTATAATTCTTTAGGTCACCTATACACCTGAATGACCTTTCTACAATCGATTTGACCTTGATTAAGATGTACCTACAACATGCAACCTTTGTCTAGCCGAACTACACGGAGATTTTAACAGACAGAAACAGCGACTTAAAAGATGAAGACTATATTAATTATTTTTCCATCCTGGCACGGTAAAGTGACCACAGTGCAACTGATGGTAAGAGCAGTGCCGATACCGTCCAGTTATATTAAGTAGCTAGAGACAATCCATCCCTCGCCACTCAATATAAACATTAAAAACAAATTTCACATATTAATTTTCTTACCAATGCCATAGATAGTATATGATGAGTCACTGAAAGGATCTCCAGATATCAATAACAATTTGAAACACAATCTTTTACTAGCAAATAAAGTCGAATCTCGAATGCATATTTTATGCTCTTTAAGTTACTTATGTTTAATCGTCGCCACTACACTACATTTCCTATTATTTCTCAGTTGAATGTTTTTGGAAAACCGTTTTATTTTTATTCTTCATTGTCTATATCATTTAAATAATGTCATTAATAAACATAAAACATAGGTTTTCAATATTTAATTTGCATTTTTATAAACCAACTTTATTTCCCCCCCAAACGCTACCAACTGTCATGGCCTCTCGCGTGACGTCACCATCCGCCAAACTAATAGACGTTTGGCTCAGCGTTTTAGATGTTTCGACGATTTTTCGATTTTACGCGCCGGTAGTCGGTCTGAGTGGACGTGTTCACTTTTATCGAGTTAAATAAATTAAAAAAAAAAATAGATACAACTAAAATTGAACTCTAAATAATAGTACGACGACTCAGTTTGCAATAGAAAGTGCCTTTTAGGTGTAAAGTAAACAGCCGCCAGGTAGCCGCGCATGCGGCGGCCACCCGCTTTGTTATTCATTAAGGATGAGTGCACAGCAATCAGCGATGCGCGCAAGCGGAAGCGGTAGCGGTTCTATCCCGGACTTAGCGTCATTATCCCGTGAAGACGCGTTTAACTTAACTAGAAAACGTACAATACAAAATGTGGATACTGACTTCTCGGAGTTCCAAAGGCGGATGATGTTACAGTTTACTGAAATAACTACCAAACTAAGTCAAGACTTATCTCAGTTAATTATCGATAAAATGTCTGAAATCAGAGATGATATTCAGACCATACAAGCTGTCAACAAAAATATACTAGAAGACTACACTAAAATACGGGCAGAGATGTCAGAAATTAAAACTTCTCATGAACAGATGCAGATACAAGTAAAAAACCTTGAAATTGATCTACATGAACTACAAGGTCACCCTACTCCTAGTTCAACTCAAACAGATGGTCGGCAGTATATACAAAAGTCGCTACTCTTAACACATGAAGACACATTCCTTGAATGCCAAGAAAGGTTAGTACGGCAAAATAATATTATTGTGTCGGGTATAGAAGAATTAAATAGTAACAACTTAAAGGAAAGGATTGAATACGATAGAAATGAAATATTAAAGCTGATGAACTCAATATTTGATGACTGCCCAGCTCCTACCAAAATCATAAGATTGGGACGATACACACCAAATAAACATCGTTTGCTTAAAGTATGTTTCAGTTCTAAAGAAACTGTGAAATACCTACTGCGCAAGCAAAAAAATAATACAGGTAATATTCGGTTTTACTCTGACCAGACACCAGCCCAGAGATCATTTATACAAAATCTTAAAGATGAACTGTCACGTCGTGAAAAAAATGGTGAATCCGATCTAACTATAAAATACATACGAGGAATACCTAAACTCATAAAAAAGCCATCAAAAAACTCCATTGTTCAATAGAAACAAAAGAAAATAATACTTATTCCTTAAATATTAGTTACAAGGAATTACCTGTATATTCCTCGTCATTATTGTTTTTTTATGCTAACGTACGGAGTCTATGCAAAGATGGGAAGTTTGATGAGTTAAAGTGTATTCTGAAGTCTATGAAATGTGCAACTCACATTATTGTATTGACTGAAACTTGGTTCAAAAGTGAATTGGATGCTAAATCTTTTTCTTTGCCTAACTATAATCATATATATAATTATCGCCCGGAGAAGAAAGGTGGAGGTGTCTCCTTTTTCGTTCACAGTAGCTTACACTATGAGATAACAGCTGAGATACATGATAAAGGAAGGCATTATTTATGGATTTATTTAAAAAGCTATTCAATGAACGTTGGCGTTATCTACAATCCTAATAGAAATAATCTAAAAAACTTTTTTGATAAATACTCGTCGCTACTTGAACAGCGAAAACGAGGAATTGTATTCGGAGATTTTAATATTGACTTGCTACGTGAAGGCTTGGATAAAACCAACTACGAAAACATATTAAAAACAGCTGGATATGACATATTAAACAAGATAGACACTAACTACTACACACGAGAAACAGCCAGAACTTTAATAGACCATGTTTGTTCAAATCTCCGGAATGACAGTTTTCATATGACATTAATTGATTCTCCACTTTCCGATCATAGGCAGATATATTTGGAACTAAAACAGTACAAACATGACATTATACAACGCAGTTATTATGAAGCAATAGACTACACCACATTATATAAAGATATGAAAGATAATACATTTTCTAACGAAGATCATCACTATGAAAATCTTGAATCGTACATAAAATATCAAATAAAATTACACAAAATAACGAAAGTGAAAATATTAAACTTACCCCAAAAGGACTGGATCAGCAAGGATATTATTAATACAATATACAAAAGAAACTTATTATGGAAGGAAGCTAAGAAAAATGCTAAAGATATAAAGTTACAAGACATGTTTAAAACAGAAAGCTACCATACAAGTAAACAAATAAAAAAGGCAAAACAAGAATATTACTTTAAATCTTTCCAAAATTGTAACAATGACCCTAAAAAGATGTGGAACATTATTAATACATTGGCAAAAAATAAAATTAATAGCGATCCGCAACCCCCAAAACTGGTAATTAATACCAAAACCATAACAATCGGAGACGAGATTTGTGACCTATTCAACAACACCTTTGCTTCTGTTGGTACCGAATTGGCAAATAAGATTCCTAAAAATAATTCAAATGAATTGTTTTATACTATGACATATATAGAAGAAGAACCTCAATACAAACTTACCAAATTTAAAGAGTGTACTGTAAATGAAGTAAACGACATTATTAACAATTTAGACTCTGGTTGCTGCACCGGTATAGACGGTATAAATACTAAATCTATTATATGTATAAAAAATTTAATCCTAAAAAATTTATGTGACTGCTTAAATAAATGTATATCATTTGGTATTTTTCCTAACAGCTTAAAAATAGCCAAAATTACACCAGTTTATAAAGCTGGTCCTAAAACAGACCCTCTAAATTATCGTCCGATATCTGTACTACCGATAATATCTAAGATTTTTGAAAAAATAATCTACAACAGACTAAAAGATCATTTAGACAAAATAAACTTCATATTTGAACAACAATACGGTTTCCGTCAAAAATCTAGTACATTGTCAGCAGTAGTTGATTTGATAACTAAAATTAGAACACAAATAGATAAAAAAAATATATGTATAGGTATATTTATTGATTTAAAGAAGGCATTCGATACGATAAGCCATTCATTACTTCTATCAAAATTAGAGGATATAGGCGTCTCTGGAACAGCCCACAATTTGTTAAAATCGTATCTGACAAATAGGAAACAGATTGTTAAAATAGGAAGTTACGCTAGCGGTCCTAAGGGTATGAATTGCGGTGTACCGCAAGGATCAGTTCTTGGGCCCTTACTATTCTTAATATATGTCAATAATATAAGCCTTATTGGTCTAACGGGTCAGATTACCTTATATGCTGACGATACATGCCTTTTTTATTTCGGTAATGATTTATTGCAAATAATCAACCAAGCCCAAACTGACCTAATGAAATATAATGAATGGTGTCAGTGTAATATGTTAACAATAAACACAAAAAAATCATCTTTTATGATATTTAGTGCAAAAAATAAAGTAATTCCGGATTTTCAGCCCTTAACTATAAATAATGAAATACTTCAAAGATCTCACCAGGAAAAATACCTAGGCTTAATCCTTGATGATAAACTCACGTGGAAGCCACATGTGGAAAAGTTAAAAAATAAATTAATTTCTCTTATTGGTTTATTGCATAGGATGGCGTCATGTATCCCACATAAAACGCGACTGATGATTTATAATGCACTTGTTAAATCAAAGCTAGATTACCTTATTGAGATATGGGGTTGTGCTACTAAAACAAACCTTCAGTCACTACAGATAGCACAAAATAAAGTAATTAAAATTCTATTTAAATTCAAAAGATTAACACACACCCGAACTTTGTATACGAAAACTAAACTCTTTAATATAAAACAAATTTACACATATAACTCGTGTATCTTGATTAAAAAAATGATGTCCGGACATATTCATACAAAAATTAAATTGATTAAGAAAAAACCCACTCACAGTCTAAGAGATGTAAATAAAATACAACTATATGCACCCCGAACCGGATATGGTAAAAGAAATATTTTATACGATGGGGTGAAAATATTCAATAGCCTGCCAAAAGATATCAAACAGTGCGAAAGTCTGAACCTGTTTAAAAATAAAGTTAAGACATATGTCATTGCTAACGTATATGATTATTAATAATAAATAAATATTACTTCACCTCTTCTTTGGGTCATTGATTGATCGAACATTACTTGCTATATTTAATTCGTATTAACTTTAACTTCAGTTTTGTATTTGTTATAAGATCGACTACCTCTTACACATAAGTAAACTATGTATTACTCTATTCTAAGTGAACTGTAATTGTTCTTGGAGTAATAAAGATCTTTAAACCGAAGGATCTCCAGATATCAATAACAATTTGAAACACAATCTTTTACTAGCAAATAAAGTCGAATCTCGAATGCATATTTTATGCTCTTTAAGTTACTTATGTTTAATCGTCGCCACTACACTACATTTCCTATTATTTCTCAGTTGAATGTTTTTGGAAAACCGTTTTATTTTTATTCTTCATTGTCTATATCATTTAAATAATGTCATTAATAAACATAAAACATAGGTTTTCAATATTTAATTTGCATTTTTATAAACCAACTTTATTTCCCCCCCAAACGCTACCAACTGTCATGGCCTCTCGCGTGACGTCACCATCCGCCAAACTAATAGACGTTTGGCTCAGCGTTTTAGATGTTTCGACGGGTGACGTCAGTTTTTCAGTTTACTATACGATATATGAAATAGACATCCTATTTTTCCAAATACGTAGTCGGAACCATCCACTGATTAAAATTTTCTACATTATTTGAGAACACTTAGAAAAATTCTATTGAGATTTCGTTTTTTAATGAAGCCATGTTTAACATATGTAAAGCGATAGGTCAAGCTGACTTCTTAGTAATTTCTTGGCACTCGGACAGTTTTTTTATTACTCACATGACGAATGGCATTAAGACAGCCTCCGTGGCGCAATTGGCGAGTAGCCAGCTGTTAAACGAGAGGTCGTGGGTTGGATTCACACGCCGAGACAAATGTTTGTATGACAGACATATATTTGTGTCCGGGGTCTGGGTGTTGTGAGACAGAAAGTCTCTCTAGATCCCTGATACCCACAACACAAGACTTGTATCTTAGTGTGGGATCGGGGCTATGTGTGTGACTGTTGGGTGTTATTTATTTAGAACCAAAGTCGATTATCTTTCACTACACATAGCGTGTTTGACTGTTGGGTGTTATTATTCTTGAATACAAGCGTAAGTATCTTGATGCTGAACAATTTGTTTATTTATACCACGATGGTGGCAAAGAAGTTACGGTCCGCCTTATGGTAAGCGGTTACCGTAGCTTATTGTCGCAACACCAGAAGCATCGCATGCGCGTTGCCGACCCTTCAGAAACCTATTTACTCCCTTCTTGAAGAACCCTATACTGTAGTCCCATTGGCAAACCTCGGCTACTTACTTACTTACTTTAATTTACTTCATACCAGCATACCAGAAATAGAAACATTCAAAGCGGTCGTAACTATTTGTCACCACCTCAATATAGGCAAAAATCATACAGTTCAGCAGTGCTATTCTTTAATCGTTGCATCATCAATGTCACGAAGTTTTTGGATATTTCCTCGCTTGGCGTGTTCTCCCGTCTGTATCATGGCGGATGCTACGAAGAATAGTTTAATCTCATCCCATCCTCTCCTTTCCATACTAGAACCACGCGTAATGGCTAGCGTCACAGCTTCGTGGTGTCTACTACCCCAGCCCGAAACAAGAGGTTACCGCACCATCAAGCTAGAACAGTTTGCCAATTACCGTGTTTCCTCCTTCCTATGATCCTGTGTATCCGTTCAATTAGATTATCGAGTAGCAAGAGACAGTCTATCCCTCGCTACTCAACACAATCATGCCTACTGAGTAGCTTCACACTTGTAAAGGACCGCGACCGCCCGGATAGCGACCACCGTACACAGGGTGTAAAACTCGCCCAAGTGGCACACGCAACTTCTGAGTACACTGACACTAGACCCACGACCGTTTCTTCACCTTCTTGCCCATGGCGTATTGTGAAGACTTAGTCCGTCATGATTGTGTTGAGTAGCGGGGGATAGATTTTCGCTTGATACTCGATACTCTAATTGTACGGCACTGCGCTTAACATCAGGTGCAGTGTGGTCACTTTACCGTAGCAGAATAAAAAAAAAGAATTACAAACCTCATGAGCGTGTGGAACACGATTCTTTAAAGTAGTAAGACGTAATCCTCAAGTTTACCAATTCCTTCAGGACTTTGACACCGGACCTCTCCCGTGGGAACAGAGGGCTGAAATCGAAGCGTCGCTCCCCCCCATCGAGCCAGAGGAGCCTATCCTTGTGCCTGAAGAAGGACCTGAGTTTTTAGAGGCTCTAGACCAACTGCCTGAAAGCGAAGTGCCTGATTTGGAAGATACAGGTATTAGTCAGGTTTATCATAGGTTTATCAAAATCCCATTTGTTTTATTACCAACGAATGGAATCATTTTTTAATCTTGGAACGGCAAAGTGGCCACACTGCACCTGATGGACCGTGCCGTCCAGTTAGAGTAGCAAGTAGCGAGAGACAACCATCGCTACTTGACACCATCAAACTGCTGCGTAGTTTCATACTACGCTTAAAGAATCCAGGATTATAGGAAAAAAAAATTAATACGAAGATTTTTTACCTTATTTAGCTTTCTTTATAGTAAGCTACTTTTGGTTCTCATCGTGTTGTAGATTGAGGTAACTCTTACTATCAAGAAATCCAGACTCATCGGGGACTGCAGACAGAAGTGAAAACTTAAGACCGTGAAGTAACAGTGGCTTGTATTGCATTTTCAAATTGTAGTATCAAGAGTTAAAATAATTTGTAAATTTATGATTCTAGTTATCACCTCTATCGACACTCCGAGTAACAATTACACAAAATAAAAGCACTTGACACGACCTCAAAAGATTCGATCCACCTAAAAAGCGTCCAATGCGTATATACGCAACACGCCATACTTATAGCATCAGACAAAACTAGCAGGACAATCCAGAACACTTTATCCATCTAAAAATCACCGAAAATAAAAACTTTTTGCCAGGTCTGCCACTACCAGTGTACGAACCTGTTAAAGTTCCTGAAATACAGCTCCAAGAGGTAATTCCAGAAGTAGTAGAAGAACCTCCTGAAGTGCCTATTGAAGTACCTTCCCTAGAAGAAGAAGGACAAGTCATTGTTGAAATGGAAGAGTATAAACTAGCTGAACAACTTACTAGGAGCGTGCAGAGTATGGTTGGTAAGTGTACAGAAATAGATTTATATAAACCCCGGATTCGTTCACTATGTCATGACAAATGCCATCGCAGATTTTTCTGTGCGCCCCTTAACACATTTTTTTTTATTCAGTCATGGCAAAGTGACCGCACTGCACCTGATGGTAAGCAGTGCCGTCCAATTAGAGTATCATGAGACCATCTATCTGTTGAACTGGTCACTACTTTACAAGATCACCCGCTGGACTAACCTGCAAATAACCTGCAAAGCCAAGATCGCTCCAGTTTTGGAGTCCATATGGAACATATACACATCGATTTTTATATAGATAATCTCCAGATATTCCAATAAGGTCAGGTACACCATGTGGTTTACTTTACAGATCCAAACGCACCCTTAGAACAGCAGCTAATCCAGATGCGAGCTCAACTGGCGGCTCTAGCTCAGCTGCCGGGAGTCATCCAGCAGACCCTCGACCTGGTCACCAGCCAGCTTCTAAACCTAAGCTATCAGGTATTCTTGTAAATTGTATATACCTGAAGAGACAGCTGTAATTAAGCATATTGCCCGCACCCAGTGTGGGATTTGCCATAATCAACGGTTATATGAAGAAGAGGTTCCGAAAGCTAAAATGTATGGATAAATAAAAAAAAAATCTTTAGTTTACGTTGATACTGTAGCTAAGGTAATACAAAAATGCAATGATGCTATGCAATGGGGTCTAGAGGTTTTAGAGATGTCGTGTCTGACTGTCGATGTCAGTCGGTGGTATTTCACATAAATGTATATAGATTTATAAATCCTTCTTTTTTTTATCCTGGCACGACAAATTGACCACACTGCACCTAATGGTAAGCGCAGTGCTGTCCAATTAGAGTATGGAGTAACGAATGACAATCCATCCCCCGCTAGTCAACACAATCATGCCGGCCTGCTTCTTCACACTACGCCATGGGCAAGAAGGTGAAGAAGCGGTCGAGCGTCTAGTCTCAGAGTACTCAGAAAGCCACAAAACGGTCAAACATCGTACCCCAAATATAGATCCCCTACTAAAACTGGATGTACGCTGGCTGATCCCGGAACGCGACACACTTGCGTGTGCCACTATGGCGGGTTTTACACCCTGTATATGGTGGTTGCTATCCGGCCGAATATGAATATCCTACCACCCCCGAATTTTATAACAATGTATTGTTACAGGGCATACAACAAATGCAGCAGGTGCCAGTGCAAATGTCCGAGAATCAGGTGGAGGCTCAAAGTTATGAAGGTACGATCTTTTAGCTAGCCTGGGCAAAGGCCTCCCCTTTATTCTTCAACTTGATTCTTTTATCAGTTCCCGCCATTGTCTCTTGAATGCATTAGCTCGTTTCTCCATTTCTTTTTTGGTAACGTTTCTTTTTTGTTAATCATATAAATTTCCCCAATACGTCTAAATTTTAAAATAAATATGAAAATAATAACTTGTAAACCTGGGCGCCAAGTGCTGGCCTTTGCTCCAAAAAAAATAATGCAAATTTATTAATTACCAAAATTCTGAATTCTTTGAACTTTCTTTCAGAATCTCAAATACAACACCAAGTTGAGATACTGCAAGAACAGGAAATAGAAAATCAACAACTAGAGAATATGGAAGTGCGTGAATTTGAACAGAATCAAATGATTCAGGAAGAAAACCAACCGGAGAAGATTTTGAGTCCAGAAGAATATGAAGCTATGCAGAGGGAAGAAGAAGCGAGGCTGGAAGAGGAAAGAAAATCTGAGAAGCAAAGAAGGGTAAGATTAATAGTTATCAGTTGCAGCTTTCAGTTATCTCATTTCTGTCGCCATCCGCTGCTATTGCTGAGATGGTATCTAATGGAACACTAGCCCACAGCTCACAAGAGAAGATCAACTTACTGACACATCTCAGCGGCTAATTCGAGACTCGAGGATTGCAATGCTCATTTGCCATCTACACTGCCCGGTTGCGGTCACACAATGCCTGATATCCGTATCCAGGGCTGCCAGAAGCAACAACTTATATTATACCGCCAGCTCTCTGACATTATACAAAATCGAAATTCATTATACAACCACCGTTACCAACCTACTCCTAAAAAAGAAAGGTCACCTTTGTCTATCGCTTTCGAAAAGCCTTCTTAGTCTCTTGTGTTTCTAAATAAAAAGGCCGAAGCCATGTGGAAAGTACTTTACTTTTATGTATCCAATTATACAAGGCAGACTATACACACTGGATACACAAGCTAACTAAAATATACACATTTTGTATCCAATTATACAATCTGACAGCCCTGTCCGTATCAGGCATTGTGATGTGCGGCGTGAGCTGCAGTCTCTCGACGTCCGGAAGGCTAGTGGTCCTGATGGTATCCCAGCGCTTGTACTTAAAAAGTGTGCAGCGGAGTTGTCTCCTGTACTGACGCGCCTATACCGATCGTCCTACATCTGAGGTGTTGTGCCTGAATCTTGGAGGGAGGCCAATTTGCAGCCGATCCTTAAAAATAATGTTCGGTTAGATCCTAACAATTATCGCCCAATCGCCATCACCTCAGAGATGTGTAAAGTCATGGAGCCACTGATTAACAGCCAATTGGTTCGCTACCTGGAGGATCACTCGTTGATCAATGACAGACAATATGGGTTCCGTCATAACCGATCAAAGGGTGACCTTCTAGCGTTCGTATTACATCACTGGCGGGAGGCGATTGACAAGCATGGCGAGGCTCTGGCTGTGAGTCTCGACATAGCCAAGCCGTTTAATAGGGTCTGGCATCGAAGCCTTCTCTCCAAGTCTCTCATATGGTCTGCCCGACAACCTGGGCAAGTGGATTTCCGGTTTTCCTTGTTTCTTCTGCATATTAATGATATGTTGTCGCTTGGCAACATTAATTGCTATGCAGATGACAGCACGGTTCATGGGCGTTATTGCAGCCATCCTCCTGGTTGCCGGGCAGATACAGTGAGGATAGTTCCGCTAAATCCTTTTTGTAAAGAATAAGCTACTCAGGAGGCATGATTGTGTCGAATTACGAGAAATTACGTCAGGTGAAGTGTGGTCATTTGCTTTGACAACATTTGCTAATTTATCTTCTACGTTAGTATTATGACAAACATGCTATTTAGGACCTAATGCAGCAATACGAGAACGAATCTCGGCGCTCACAGATGTCGACACCAAGGCCGAACAAGCCGAAGCCGAAATTCGGCCCCCTGGATCCAGAAGAAAGACGCCGAGTGGTACCTGCCGGCAGAAGATGGCGGACTTATGATGAAGAAGCGATCGCTGAAACAATTCAAGCCCAATCTGAACTCATTCAAGGAAAAGTCTTGGGGTATATACGTGTTTTTTTGTTTTGTGACGTCATAGGTTTTTTACCCTAGTGGGCACGGACTAAATCTATGGCACGGACCATGCACGGACATACGTTGTTCTGCTATAGATCTCCTTCAATGAAAGGAAGTTAAATTTGAGGTTGTATATATTTGTTAATGAGCAATCGGCGCCATCTATCGGATCTGTTGTAACAGAACAAATTTTGACGTCTTTACAACAGCACTAGAGATTCTATTACTAAATTGAATTGAGGTGTTAGAAGTACTTGAGAAATAAAGAAAATACGAAAAAAAGCTAAATTGAGTTAGAAAGATCTTGTCAAACTAGAATAGGTTTTTTTTATGGCTACAAGCACTGTGTTGCTGTGCTACGCCAACGAAAGAATAGGTTTAGTTGATAGTTCAATCACTAGATTTCAGAATACAAACATTCATCCTGATTTTTAGTCCAGCTTAGAGCTTTGGCTTTCTATTATTTTTATTATTTTCAAATATATGTAAATAACAGAGCAGTCTTTTCACAAATAAAAAATCTATATAGAAATATGCTTATAAACTTATGATTTTATAATCGAATGTATAATTGCAGTCATCAAATTCTATTAAAAAAGAATTTAGAGATAATTTAAATTTAAGGTTGCATAGTGGAAAACCTTTGCTTCTTCTTGTTTTATTAAAAATAAGGGCATTAAAATTTTATCATTATTTATTGTAATGCATACATTTCAACAACTCATTTTTAGGTCCTCATGCGATAAGGACATCAAGACGTACGGTGAAAGGTTGGTCATTCCATTACATTTAAAGTTTGTTAAATCTTGTGTTGAAATCATTGATATATAGAAGGTTGAAATAAGTGTAGTTATGTCACTTTTGACGATGTTAGAATACGGAACATCGTTTGGCGGGAAAATAGTTTTTTTTTGCCTTTTCACTGATGTTCTACCGGCCTTAGCTTTTTAAAAAGTTCTTTTTATTTTAAAATTTTTATTGAACACAAGACTTCACAAGCACACGCCACCCAGCACTCGTGTATATATTGTCGCATTTACATTTAACACAGGTGTGTGCACCAATTTAGAGATTAAAACTCTTAAAGAATATTTAAAAATAGAGCTGGAACATAAAATTTACTTATCTTATGTATTGTGTAAAATGGCAAACACAAAATATAATAATTCTTTAGTTTGTTTAATTTAGATAGACTTTAATTATTTACACCCTACGTCATAATATTTATTGATTTATTGTATATTTTTGTAAATATAAAAAAAATGATTTGGCGCCATTCAATAAAAATAGAAAATATGTTCTATTTCAAATGTCTGAAAATAAGAGAAATATATTTTTTTTTATCTTATGCTGTAGAAATAAGTTTATTTATGTATTTTTGTAAATATTTATGTTGTAATATGTATATTTTTAAAGTGCCGTCTTTTCTGTATGTATTTTTAAACGTGCCGTTTTGTTATTTGTAAGGTTTTTGTCTCTATTTTAGTGAGATGATTTTTTCTCTTTAGGGTACTGGAAAAACAGCCGCCAATTTGGATGACATTAAAAATGGCGCCAAAACACTTTGACACATAACAATTTTTTATGTAGAAAACATCGAAATAATCAAATATGTGAAATTCACAAAAAAAATATAGTACTTGATATTAGCAAAAAATATAATTCATTTTAAATTTGAAAACGTAGAATTAATTTATGTAAATAAAAATATATTTATAAAAAGAAACTTTTGCCAATGTATAGTTTACGAAACAAGAAAACCTTTTATCTATATTTTCTTTCTGCTATATAAAGTATGCGTTTTTTTTTCGAATTACTACAATAGTATTGTTTATGTAGCTATATGTTGTGTCCGTCCGTGTGCGTATATGTCTGTTTGTTTGTTTGCATGTTTGTCGCGGTGGCAGATTGAGCGATTGAACCAGATTTGGCCCTGGGGGAACTCCAAATCATTCTGTAGAAAGTATAGGTACGTAGCTTTTTCGCTGTATGGTCTGTGATTCCTCTGCCTACTTTCTAATATTAAGAATAGTTTTTTAATTTTTGCTTTTAAAAATATCCAATTGGCAATTAATCTTTTTTAGTATTGTTTGTTTATTTAAAAGTATTTTTATTTAATGTAACAATTATTCCCTTGGTCGACAATTATACGAGATTTAACAGATACACATATATAGCGTCTTACTGCACCTGTTTCCAAGATTTTAATATAAAATTCTTTTCATATAAGACTAG
This sequence comes from Laothoe populi, assembly GCA_905220505.1. Classification (NCBI taxonomy): domain Eukaryota; kingdom Metazoa; phylum Arthropoda; class Insecta; order Lepidoptera; family Sphingidae; genus Laothoe; species Laothoe populi. Next base: position 7,444,784 of record HG992174.1, on the reverse strand, counting down.
GCAGTATGGTCGAATGACTATAGCCTGTGCTATAGTCAAAAGTTTTCGTTCTAATTTGATAAATTCGGGGTGCATTTAAGTAGAACTAAAAGTAATGATTAAATACGTAAACAAATATTACAGGGAATCGAACTGCCACTTAGTCGACTTTCATACACTACGAGAGAAGTTAGTATCGGAGTACGATAAAATAATCTCCGTGAGTTGACAATTTTAAATCATTCATCTTCATTTTGTATCGCAGACATTATGTATTCTAAATTTGTTAAAATTATCTCCACGGATTACGTATTTGTCTGTTTTTAACCGACTTCAAAAAAGGAGGAGGTTAACAATTCGTCGGATTTTTTTTATGTATGTTCCCCGATTACTCGAAGACGCCTGGACCAATTCGAGAAATTCTTTTTTTGCTTAAAAGGGTATACTTCCCAGGTGGTCCCATTGGCACCAAGTCAGGATCTGATAATGGGATCTCAGAAAAATCAAGAGCAACCCTAAAATTTTATAGTGACGCATAATTTGTTTTTATTGAAGTCGGTGTACTTTTTATGAATTAAAAAACTTTTACTTATTAGAATCAGCTTAAATAGCTCATTTTATTAAATTCAAGTTCATGCTATGGTTAACAGACAAGGCTGCTTGGTGTAGAACCTTTGCCTTTGCCTTATACTAAAAAAAGGGTCATAAAGTGTATTTTCTACTCAAATTCTGTTTTGCCTCGACTGCCTCGGTGGCGCAGTTGTAATTGCGCATGCGTTACGACTGCTGCTTTGCTGAGGTCTCGGGTTCGATTCCCGGGTCGGGTAAAGTGATATTGGGTTTTTCTATCTAGAAATTCTCAGTATTAGCCCGGAGTCTGGAACCTGTGCCCGGTATGGCGATAGGCTCGCCCCCTATCACATTATGGGACCGAAATTCGGCGAAAAGTGGGTGTACTGGTTACACCTCTGCCTACCCCTTCGGGGATTACGGGCGTGAGTGTATATGTATGTATGTATTCTGTTTTGCAATATTCAAATTAGTAAACTCCCGCCAAAAACGATCTTCAATAACGTTTTAGGTCACGTGACCAAAGGCAAAAATATAATTACAAAATTTATTGAAATTAAAGATTTTTCGAAAAATAAAATCTTAATGGAGTTTAATGGAGTTTATTATTATAATTTAAGTTACATTGCATCTCTGAGAAATATGTAGGTAGTTAGTAAATTCAATGTTCAGCTAGGGTCACTGTTCCTTTCTTAATTGTTAAAAATCTGCCACTGTTTTTAATTGAATGCTGAACACATTGATTTGTTATAACAGCATGCAAACGAGAACATATGATTGCACAAACATTCACCGATTTCACTATTCGACATTTCCGCATATTACATCATTCAAAAACTCGCCAAACATGAATTATATTGATCAAAAATTGCTGAATTTGGTCAAATATTTGACCCAACAATGACAGATGCAAATCTATATTGTCACAGAGTAAAATATTATGGTATTAGTGTTAGCAAAGAGAATTTTTAATACCCAGCATGGCTTTTTATTTTTCCGTGGGGTAAATATATTTTACGGGTACTTTATCAACCTCAAGATGGGAAATTATTCAGTTAACTTATTTCGTACGCAGACTTAGAGGGCGGGTTGTTTTTGCTGACAAAATAACAATGAAAATTTAGAATCGATTCTTGTCTTCAATTGGAATCGATTCATAATCGATATTTTAAGATAACACCATCTCTAGTCATCATGTCCCTTGATCGTTAGATAGAGTCTGAAGTTCGAGCCTTCTAGAAAGTTCTTTTGAGTTTAATTGCTGTCAAATATTTTTTGCTTGAGATCGTCGCACCGGCCATTTTAGATGAAACTGTAAAAAGCTATTACAAGCTATAAATGTAAATCAAAATGGTATTAGTTCTTAGACATGATATGTATCTTTAATAACATAGCAACTCTCAGGCTTCTATTTTCCATATAACTTTGTAACATCAATGTAGGACACGGCGGGATCCGCGAAACTTAGCTGATTACAGCGGACAGACAAAATTACCATTTTCGCTAGACACTCGAAAAATGTTGGTCCTTCGAGCCAGATTTTTCATTTTTATCCCAATTTTAGACACGACCTTAAAACCGTTATATCTATAGGATCAACTTCATGAAATACGAGAAGCCGGAGCCGTCCCTGGACCATCTGAAGAACTCGGAGGTGTACAAGGTTGTGCACAATATGGACGAAACGCCGTTGAAGCGAGTTGAATTATTGACGCCCGTGATCGCTGAAGCTGATTATAGAAAGGTAAGATTAGCACGCAACAGACTGCAGGTTAGTCTGCAGACCATGATTGAACAGCGATGGATAGTCCCTCGCTATTTTTATCCTGGCACGACAAAGTGACCACACTGCACCTGATGGTGCGCAGTGACGTCCAGTTAGAGTATCAAGTAGTGAGAAACAATCTATCTTCCGCTACTTAATACAATCATGCCGGCCTGCTGTATAGCTTCTTCATACTACGCCATGGGGTGAGGAGGTGAAGAAGCGGTCGAGGGTCTAGTGTCAGAATACTCAAAACATCGTACCCCAACTGTAGACTCCCGACAACAACCGGATGTACATTGGCTGATCCCGGAAGGCGACACACTTGCGTGTGCCACTATGGTATGTTTTACACTCGTTTACGGTGGTCGCTATTCACTAGGATATGAATATCCAATCACCAGCCAAGACACCACTTGATATAACTTGACGGCAATGTGTACCAGATGCAGGTCACTGCCGTGCCAGGATAAAAAATATACTTTTACAGTACTATAATACAGTAAATTTTTATAAATAATACTAGCCCTTTATTAAACACTAGAGCTGTTGCTCGCGGCTCCGCCGGCGTAGAGGTCATGTTTGGGAGAAAAAGTATATAATACAAAATACAAGAATTTTTCATGTGTTTAACTTAAAAAATGAAGAATTTTCATACAAACTTTCATCCCCTATTTTACCCCCTTAGGGATGATTTTGAAAAAAATGTGAAACACGTATTTCTTTATTTCCTACCAAAGCCTAAATATGAATTTCCAGATCCCTAAGTCAAGGATTTCCCATACAAATTTTTACCTCCTATTTGACCCCTTTTAAGGTTGTTTTTTGAGAAAAAAGATAGCCTTGTCCTTTTCTCCAGGATATAATCTATCCCCTTGCCAAATTTCATCACAATCTGGTCAGCCGTTTAGTCGTGAAAAGGTAACAAACATACAGAGATACTTTCGCATTTATAGTATTAGTATGGATGGTCTCACTGCTGGGCACGGGCCTCCTCTCTGAAAGGGGAATAAATCGAACTCAATTACTTTTTGTCCACAGAGATGCCGATCCAGAACTCCGTCTAGCAGATTAGAAGAGCGCGTCTCGTTTCCGCAGCAACTACACCCTTGAATACTGTTTTGTATATTGTGTTAAATAAAGTGTATTGTTGTTAATGGACTTTGATTGGACTAGCTTCAGTCCGCAGCTTCGCATGCAATATCAGGGAGCATTTCATGGGTTCAATAAATATTTGCAAACCTCTTGGTTCGGGCCGTAGTAGTAGACACCAAGCTGTCACAATATTCATTATCAATATTGGTATGAGCAAAAATGGTTGCGTATTGGGAACATATCGCTATCTCTCTCGCACAAAGGCTCAGTAATGGCCATTCTAAGTGACGTCACGGCTCATATCATGCATCCTTGTCATTTAATTACCCCTTCCAGCAGTGTTGCTATCGTAAAAATCTGAGCTGCCGTATGTCACAATGTGGTTTGCCGTATTTTAAAGAAAATAAACACGAAATTGCCGTATTTAGATATTTAATTAATAAAAATCTATTTTGTTATTCGTTTCTTCTCCATATAGGTTTCCTATTGTTTCGATAACTTCAAATTCATGTTTGTCTAGTGTATACTTGCCCTTGCTTGTCATTTTGTTGCACATGTCGTGCGACACCTTAAGTCTTACGTAGTCGTAGTCTTAAGTAGTCTAAATACGGTGGTTGTCTCATTTGCAACCTTTTCATTCAGTTTTAACCAAGGTGAAGGAGACGGCACGACATAGCAAGCTTATAGTAGGGATTTCCCCGGCTGTGTTCAAAAAAATACGTATGTACCTACGTTTCGTTTCACGTATTACGCTTCATTTGTAAATAAGTTTCGTTTCACCCAAATTCAGTCAATTGCCGTATTTTATGATACGGCAATGAAATGCCTGCCGTATGCCGTATTTTCTGAAAAAATACCGCGGATTGCCGTATAATACGGCAATTGCCGAGTAAAAACAACCCTGCCTTCCAGCAGATTTGAATGGCATCTAATCTACTTATTTCTTACAGATTCATAAAATTCTTTCGATCACAGTGAAATTGTAACTTGTTAATTAAATTAATCAAAGCGTATTGGGAACATATTGATATCTCCCTCGCACAACGTCACAGTAATGGGATTCTGAGAACCGTGACGTCACGGTACATATCATGCATCATTTTACTGTCATTTGACAATTACCCCTTCCAGTAGATTTACTTATTTCTTACGGATTCAAAAAAATCTTTCGATCACAGTGAAATTGTAACTTGTTAATTAAATTAATCAAAAAAATCATGTGGATTACCGTATTAAATAAAACACCATATAATATAAACTTTCATTAAATAAATTATATTACATATTTACAATAACTAAAAGTATACAGACAGACATAAGTCACTTAAACAGAGCTAGTGTGTTGCACCGCCATTAGGATATCTTAAATTTTTACTACATTTCAAAACATAAACCTTAAACTACACTAGACATTTTTGACAAGGGGTCTAGAGTTGGGGTACGATGTTCTGAGTACTCTGACACTAGACCCTCGACCGCTTCTTCACCTTGCCCATGGCGTAGTGTGAAGAAGCAGATTGTGTTGAGTATAGGATAGATTGTCTCTCGCTACTCGATACTCTAACTGGACGGCACTTAGTACCATCAGGTGCAGTGTGGTCACTACCGTGCCAGGATAAAAAACAGAAAAGGATTAGGCAATATAATCACAAAACTGACCACTTAGAAAGAGACAAAGCTTTTGCCAATTTCTTTTAAACCGACTTCAAAAAAGGAGGTTCTCAATTCGTCGGAATCTTTTTTATGTATGTTGCCCGATTACTCGAAGACGCCTGGAGCGATTCGAGAAATTCTTTTTTTGTTTAAAAGGGTATACTTCCCAGGTGGTCCCATTGGCACCAAGTCAGGATCTGATTATGGGATCTCAGAAAAATCGAGGACAACCCTGAAACTTTATAGGGACGCATAATTTGTTTTTTATTAAAGTCGATGTACTTTTTAGGGAATATGCAAGTATGTGATATAGACCAATCAAAATTCTAGAAAACTGCTCGCCGCATTTGCTTCATCTCTCTCACATTTTTCTGCATGTATTCACAAAGAGTTCCGAATCTTTGGGTCCTATTGTCTCGCTACGGGAATCGAAGCTACAGCCTTTTCTTCATAGCCAGTGACTCAATTAACTATCAGTTCATCATTTTACACAATATTTCTCTCTAATATAGACGAAATAGTCAAAAAAATGCATTTTACAATAAAAAAAATGTTAGTACGGACCATCTTAAATGAAAAAATATACTCTGTATGTGAAATAGAATATTCTAGCGAAATTTCAAATCGATTAAGTTAAATCGATTGCGATTTCAATCTAATCGATAGTGAATCGATTATCGATTTAAGTTGATATTATCTACTAAACTCATTAATGGTTTATGTTTATGGATAGTATTGTTATATTTTTTAGTCACAAAGTTTTAAAAACGCCTTCATCGTGAATTCACCAACGCCCAACGTAAGACCAGCAGTGGTACCCCACACCAGTACACGCTGAGCTGTTTAGTTTCTATTTAATTTATTGCCTTGCTTATAACTAATAATATATTAATTTTTTTCTTTTTTATCATGGGGTATTAAATACTTAAAATTTGTTTTATTTCTAAATTATTAATAATGGATCAAATATTCTATAACCAATACTCCAGAATACATGGGCATATTTACTATATACATTTAAAAATAATCGATATGCAAAAGATTAATTTAACGACAATCGATTAACAGTCTCATCGAGTTTTAATCGATTAACACTGTTCTATTAATTACCAATCAACGACCTACTCGATAATCGATTTAAATCAATTATTCGATGACTTAAATTGATAAGCTCCATTATTCATTTAATCGATGGCGAATTCAATCGATTTTCAAATCAATATTTTACCCAAGCAATTCCCTAATCGATGACGAATCAAACCGATCTTCAAGTCAATAAGAATTGTGTTGTTATATATAAGAACGCAATCATTTGTTAATTAATGTGAACGCAACCGTTTATAGTTTTCCATGTTGGCTCAACTGCCAATTTCATTGTATTGTGTTGGCAACATTGTTCTCTCGCTCTCTCGCTATCTTTATGTACTGTGTAAAGGCTGTGAATAAAATACGTTCCTACATATTTTACGAGCTCTACAGTTATTTCATCCTAAAATATCATCAAATTGAACCGATTCACCAATCGATTATGAGTCCAATCGATTGGAAAATCGATAATGAATTCAACCGATCCACTAATCGATAACAGCACAATCAATTCTCAACTACAGTGACCCAGTTATCGCACATCTCAGCCCCTGTCTCTATGTCCGTGTGTATGTCCGGCTGGGACTGCACGACCTCCACTTCGATCACCTCTTTGCTCATGACGCTCAGCAGCTCGTTGTACTTGGCCTTCTGCTCCTCGTTCATGCTCGCCGGGTTGTGATGTTTCAGATGGTAGTTTAGATGGCTGCTTTGTTTGAACCTTGGGAAATAGAAATATAAGTTAAAACTTACTGTGTTCTACTTTGAACTGTCCATGAAATGGTAACTTTTTAACCGACTTCAATAAGAGGACGTTCTCAATTCGTCGGAATTTTTGAAGTTATACTTCTTTAGGCACGTTATGAAAAAATTATGAGAGTGAAATTTTAAGATGTGCGCGCATACCGTCACACAAAAGTAACACCTCTGAAGCAAATCGAATAAAACAACTCGAAATATGTTACTCGAGACGTGCAATGTTGACGTGTGAGATTTCTATGTAGGGTAGGCGGGTAGGCTCATTTTTAACCGACTTCAAAAAAGGAGGAGGTTATCAATTCATTTAAATCTTTTTTTTTTTTTTAAAAACTATTTTATAATTATGCCAAAGAAGTATAACTTCTCACGCGCGTACATAAGCACACGCACCCATTTTTTTTTATGTCTGTTCACCGATTACTCGAAGACGCATAATTTGTTTTTTATTGAAGTCGATGTACTTTTTATGAGTTGAAAAACTCATAATCAATAATTATTGAACATCATAGGCGATTACGTCTAAAATAAAATAACTGTGACGCCAGTTCAGTGTTTTTTCCCAAAAGTGCCCAACGTGTCTAAAGAAGAAGTTTACGTGAAAATTACACATTGATTTAAGATTAATTTTACGGATTTTGTACAACTCGATAAAATCCGTAAAAAATATTTTTTATCAATAAATATGTATACTTAAGTTTGAAATTATACAAAATGTGTGTATATATTAAATGCACTCCCTGAAAGTAGTTTATCATAAATGAGCTACACATCGGGTTATGCTAAGTAAAAAAAAATTAACGAAAACAAAAAACCAACACAAAAAATAAAAACACAAAAAAAACGTGTGTGTGCAATACACACACGGTAGAAGTACAACTTCAAAAAGTTAGCTACGAGTAAGCTTTGTAATACGCAGGCACATACACGCGGATTCACACACGTACTAAGTACTAACTACTAAAGTATTTCATAACCATTAAAGAACAAGGCAATATCAGTAACTGATTCAATCCCACACGATCCCACTCAAATCCCCTCGAATACATATTCTGTCTGATTCTCTCTTAGACTTAGTCTAGATTTGTGTTTGTCTCTTTTTACTGTCGCTTTTTCGTTTCATCGAGTTTCAATTCAGAAACAAAAAAAAAATAAAAAAAACAACAAAAAAAAATAAAAAAAACAACAAAAAAAAATAAAAAAAACAACAACAAAAAAATAAAAAACTTAAAAAACAACAAAAAAACAGAAAAAAACTCACCGCTTATCGCATATGCCGCACTGGAACGGCGCGACATTGGTATGCGCAGGGTTGGGCAGTATTTGAATTACTTGTAATTGAAATACGTAATTGAAATACAAATACGTATTTTGTATTTGTATTTCAATTACTTCTAAAAAATGTAATTGTAATTGGTATTTCAAATACCTGACGCTGGAGTATTTTGTATTTAGTATTTCAAATACATAGGGCTTCAAAATACATTTGACCAAAATACATTAAATAGCGATGTTATTAAACAAGGCTGCACGGTGGAGAACCTTTGCCTTTTCTTTTATATAAAAAAGAGAGAATGAAACAAAAACAAACAAAAAAAAACATTCAGAAATGGCTAACAGTTATTTTTATCAAACTTCTGCGTAACAATTAAGTAAGAGCCACCCGACATCCGACCCGCACCGCCTCGCCTAGTGCGTTTAGTATTCTTTATTTGGACCTTTATGGATATGCGCTCACTACATAAACTCCATAGCGTCACCTCGCCTCCATATCCTCGGTCGTAAGCCGTCCACGCGTGGTTCGCAAGTTGCGCATTGCCAACGCACAAGCCCCATAAGTCGCGTAGCGAAGTTTACTGGTGACAACGCGGCGTCCACCCGTAGACCACCTGGACGACCACCACCTCGACAACGAGTGGACGCCGAGCGACGAGGCGGTACGAGTCGGGTGCCGGGTGGCTCTAATGAGCTGGGACCTTTAAGTTTATTCAAATCAAATCAAATCATTTATTTTGTAAATTAGGCCACTATGGGCACTTTTTACATGTCATAATAATGTTAAGGTCTACTGGTGCTTCGGAAATGCCCACTGGTCTGAGAAGAAGCACCAAGAAACTCAGCCGTAGGTCTTTTGTAATTTGTCATTACAATTTACATTATAAAATAATTTACATATAAAATACATACATCCATAAACAAGTCACATTCACTTGAAACAAAAAAAACAGTACGGTACATGTTAATACAAGGCAGAGTCGTAAATGAGGCTATACAACCTGTTATTTATTTTCTCTAACTAACAATCAATGAGCAATCCAGGTAGACCAGTCCACACAAGCAGCACCCGTTCACGAGTATGACGCATGTGCCAGCCATCGGCCTCCTCAACCATGACACAGGGAAGTGACCGACCCGGCACATAACGCCGCCGCAAGCACAGACCCTTAAGCGAGCCTGACATACCTTAATCGCGTCAAAGAATGATAGAGATACAAATTCACAAGACAATAGCTATAAAAAAACAAGAAGCCAAGACTATTACGACTCCGGCGTCCTGTGAAAACAATATACATCAAACCGAAATACATTGTATAAAATGAGTAATAATTATGTATATTATAAAATAAGTACATATCAGTGTGTTGCTGTGTTTAGCTGAGCGGCCATGGTTTTTTATCATTTAAATATTCCGTTATATTGTAATAAGCCTTTTTCACTAAAAAGGTTTTTTAGTTCGACTTTGAATTGGTCGATGGGCAATATTTGCACGGGCTCAGGAATATTATTATAGAAACGAATACTAAGCCCCACAAAAGAAGCATGTACTTTTTGCAAGCGAAAATACGGCATACACAGTTTATGCTTGTATCTAGTATTTAGAGTATGTATATCACTTTTCTTTTTAAACAAACTGACATTTTTCTTAATGTATATTACATTTGCATAAATATATTGGGATGCAACAGTTAAAATACCTATATCTTTAAAGATATCTCTTAAGGAGACTCTTGTACTCAACTGATAAATTGAACGAACTGCTCGTTTTTGTAATATAAAAATGCTCTCAATATCAGCAGCCTTACCCCACAACAAAATACCATAAGACATAAGACTGTGAAAGTAACTAAAGTAAACAAGACGAGCAGTTTCTACATCAGTCAATTGTCTAACTTTCCTAATGGCATACACTGCAGAGCTAAGTTTCCCAGCTAAGCACGAAATATGCGTGCCCCACTGGAGTTTCTTATCCAATGTGATGCCTAGGAACACGGTAGAATCAACAGTTTCTAAAACCTCATTGTTCATAACTATATTAGGTCCTAGATTTGTGACATTTGGCATTACAAATTTTACACATTTAGTTTTCTTGGCATTAAGTACAAGATTGTTTGCCGTAAACCACTGAGTTACTTGTGAAAGTGTACTATTAATTTCGTCAAAATTATCTCTATTCCTATCCACTCTGAAAACGAGTGAAGTGAATTACTAAGATTGTCACGATGGATGATCAATCCACATGTACGTCTACGACGCCAAACGACGGCGGCAATGGGGTGAATCAAGAGAATGCTGTGACGTATCCGCAAATTTTAACTGGCGGAAAGTATTTCACAGTAATCAATAGCGTCCATGATAATGTCCAGGCATCTTGTATTAAATGCAAAGCCACCATTAAAGGTAATTTAAAGGCTACAAGCAACTTCAAATTGCATTTGAAAGTAAGTTATGAAACGAGTAATGTTATTGTGTTTTTTTATATACTAACACGGCAAAGTGACCACAGTGCACCTGATGGTAAGTGCAGTGGGATCCAGTTTTTTTTTTATTATAGAATTACTAATACAATATATACTTACTATACTATACATACCTATTATATCTTATCTTAACCTAACACCTGATTGTATTTTGTAATTTGTATTTTGTATTTTGATGAATATAAAATACAAAATACTGTATTTTGTATTTTATATTTTAAATACTCGAGTTAAAAATATTTTGTATTTTGTATTTTAAATACATCCGCGACAGTATTTTGTAATTTGTATTTCAATTACAGCAAAGCATGTATTTTGCCCAGCCCTGGGTATGCGTCCTCATATGCTGCTTCAAGTGCACAGACTGACAGAAACTCTTCGAACACACCACGCATCGGTACGGCCTGACCTTGGTGTGTATGCGCAGGTGTTGCTCCAGCCCCGACTTCTGGGTGAAGGCCTTCGGGCAGAAGGTGCAGGGGAACGGCCGGTCGCCGGTGTGCATGCGCATGTGCTGGAGGACTCCGCCCTGGGACAAATCGTAATAGAGTAAGTTATCAAAAGTAAGTTGGCATGATTGTGTTGAGTAGCGAGGGATAGACTGTCTCTCGATACTCGATACTCTAATTGGACACCATTGGGCGTCATCAGGTGCAGTGTGGTCACATTGCCGCGCCATAAAAAAGATGTCTCACTGAATTCAAGTACTTAAGCATTATTTTGGAGTATGTATCACATCATGGGACCGAAATTCGGCGAAAAGTGGGAGTACTCGTTACACCACTGCCTACCCCATCACGGATTACAGGCGTGAGTGTATAAATATCTCACCTGTTGTGTAAATCTCTTGTGGCACACATTGCACTCGTAGGGTTTTAGCTTGATATGAACAGTGGCACAATGCCCCGTCATCTCCTCACCAGTTTGGAAGCCTTCGCCACATATCTGCAAGCGGAAAAATATAATTAAATCTATAGTAATATTAGACTGCCTCGGTGGCGCAGTTGTAATTGCGCATGCGTTACGACTGCTGTGCTGAGGTCTCGGGTTCGATCCCCGGGTCGGGTAAAGTGATATTGGGTTTTTCTACCTAGAAATACTCAGTATTAACCCGGAGTCTGTAATGGTGCCCGGTGTGGCGATAGGTTCGCCCCCTATCACATTATGGGACCGAAATTCGGCGAAAAGTGGGTGTACTGGTTACACCTCTGCCTACCTCTTCGGGGATCACAGGCGTGAGTGTATGTATGTACTAATATTAGCAGCGATAGCTTAGTTGGTTGTACGGAATGTCAAGACCAAAGTCGTAGGTTCGAAACCCAAGTGGCATACACCACTGACTTTTCTAAAGTTATGTGTGTATTAAATGTTAATTATCGCTTGCTTTAACGGGGAAGGAAAACATCGTGAGGAAACCTGCATATCTGAGAATTCTCATACGAATATCGAAGGTATGTGAAGTCTACCAACCCGCATTAGGCCAGCGTGGTGGACTACGGCCTAACCCCTCTCATTAGTAGAGGAGGCCCGTGCCCAGCAGTGGGACAATGTTTAATACAGGGCTAGTATTATTATTATACTAATATTATAAAGAGGAAAGATTTGTATGTATGTTTGTAACGAATTGGCTCAAAAAGTACTGGACCGATTTTAAAAATTCTTTCACCATTTGAATGCTATATTATCACTGATTAATATAGGCTAGACAACACCTTGTATTGTATACTTCTGTTCTCGAAAATAACCTCCACGCGGGTGGAGCCGCGAGCAACAGCTAGTGTATTTATATACGGGCACGGCAAAGTGACCACACTGCACCTGATGGTAAGCGCAGTGCCGTCCAATTAGAGTATTGAGTAGCGAGAGACAACTACATACCCCATGGGCAAGGTGAAGAAGCGGTCGAGGGTCTAGTGTCAGAGTACACTGAAGGTCGCAAAACGACCAAAGATCGTACCCCTAACTCTAGACCCCCGACAAAAACCGGATGTACACTAATACACTTGCGAGTGCCACTACGGCGGGTTTTACACCCTGTGTTAATGTACAATAAATAGGCTAGTTGACTGTTTTTGGGAAACCGTTTTATTTTATTCTTCATTGTATATATTATTAAAATATTGTTATTACATTTTTATAAACCAACTTTATTTTTCCCTCCAAAACGCTACCAACTGTCATGGCCTCTCGTGTGACGTCACCGTCCGCAAAACTAATAATAATAATAATAAATAACACCCAACAGTCACACACATAGCCCCGACCCCACACTAAGATACGAGTCTAGTGTCATGGCCGGTGGGTATCAGGGACCTAGAGAGACGCACCCTCTCACAACACACAGACCCCGGACACTAATATCTTTCACACAAACATTTGTCCCGGTGTGGGAATCGAACCCACGGCCTCTCGTTTCACAGCCAGCTACTCGCCAACTGCGCCACGGACGCTGTCACAAATTCCGCATCAACGACTACCATATCCGCACGGACAAATATACACAAACAAAAAATCCGCATCAACAAATATAAATACAAACCTCACAGTTGAACGGCGCCACATCTTCACTAGTGCAAGCCAGCGGCTTCTCGCACACTTGACACCGCAGGCCCTTGCGCCGGCGCGTGTGCTCATCCCTAAAGTGTAGCGAGTATTCGCAGCAAGAGAAGAATATCTGGTGACAGATCACGTCCGCAGCTAGGGTAGACGGTTGGAGGCATTCGAAAGGACCTCTGGGGGAGAAAAAGAGAAACACTTGCTTTAAAAATTATCACTCTCAAACTGTATGTACAATAATAATAATATAGCCCTGTATTAAACATTGTCCCACAGCTGGGCACGGGCCTCCTCTACTAATGAGGTAGGCCTTAGTCCACCACGCTGGCCTACTGTGGGTTTTTAGACTTCACATACCTTAGAAATTCTTTTTGAGAATTCTCAAGTATGTAATAGGTTAGTTGTTTTTTTTTTTATTTAATCAAATAATTAAATAAATATACACAACAGTCACACACATAGTTCTGACCCCACACTAGGTCAACCCTGTATCGTGGGTATCAACAACTACGAGAGACTACGGTCCCACAACACCCAGTCCCAAAATCTGTCTGTCACGCAAATATTAGTCTCGGTGCGGGAATCGAACCCACGGCCTCTAGTTGCTTAGCCGGCTACTCGCCTTAAGCGCCACCGAGGCTGTCAAATATCCAAACGTTGAATGGGATAGTTTCCTGTGTATAATTTTGTACATTATTCGATATGCAACCGATTATAATACGCAAAAAATTGTGTAAACGGAATCAAAATTGCTTGAAAATTTATGTCACAATATTTATTTTAAATATTGGAATAAGCAAAAATGGTTGCGTAGTGGGAACATATCACTATCTCCCTCGCACAACGGCACAGTAATGGCCATTCTAAGATGTGACGTCACGGCTTATACCATGCATCCTTGTCATTTGACAATTACCCCTTCCAGCAGATTTGAGTGGCGTGTAATTAACTTATTATAGTTCGGATTTACAAATTCGTTCGATTATAAGTTTTTAGGTAATGTTTTTTTTATTGGGTTCTTTAAACTAGTCGACACACTAAATACAAGCTTTATTGAAATAAGAAAGTATAAATCGTAAACCATAAAGTGCACGACCTTCTTGAAGTGATTAAATTAATAAAAGAAATAGCAGCGATAGCCTAGTTGGTTGCGGTACGGACTGTCAGGCCGAAAGTCGTACGAAACCCAAGTGTCATACACCTCTGACTTTTCTAAAGTTATGTGTGTATTAAATGTTAATTACCGCTTGCTTTAACGGTGAAGGAAACATCGTGAGTGTAATATTCCTCACTTGGTAGCACCAGGGAACTTAAGGAACAACTTCGACCGTTACAAACCACGTTTAATACCGAACTGAGGTGACAGCTATGTATTTTATAATTACCCCCACTTGACATATACAACAGCGAGGAAACCTGCATCCCTGAGAATTCTCAAAAAGAATTTCGAAGGTATGTGAAGTCTACCAACCCGCATTAGGCCAGCGTGGTGTACTAAGGCCTAACCCCTCTTACTAGTAGAGGAGGCCCGTGCCCAGCAGTGGGACAATGTTTAACACAGGGCTAGTATTATTATATTATATATAATAAAAGAAATGTGTCAACTACCCTATTATATTTAAAGTTACTCACGTTATGACCTGCATGTCTTTCTCCTTCTTCGCTGGTTTTTCTTTTTCCTCTTTTTCTTTTTTCTCTGTTTTCTTCTTCTTTGGCGAAGGCGCATCTTCCGCTTTCATTATTATATAATTGACATTGTTTGAGGCGAGACTCAGTATATCTGTGGGTTGGAACGACTGAATAATCTCTTCGGTTCTCTTTTTCACTTCTTCCGGGTCTATTTTCAGCTTTGCATTGCTGCTTACCTGTGAATGTTATTAGTTTATCTCTATACAAAGGTGTTTTTTATCTATACGCCATAACTTCGATAATTCATCAAATTCAAATTTTAAAGCTTATGTTTACCACTACTGATGAAAAATTGTTGAGTAGCGAGGGATAGATTGTCTCTCGCTACTTGATACTTTAACTGGACGGCACTGCGCTTACCACCAAGTGGTGTGTGGTATCTACCATGCCAGGACAAAATGTCTATGTACCATAAGTGAATAAATTATTTTTAGGACATGAATGAGCAAGCTATTTGTATATAAATACACCCAACAGTCACACACATGCTTCTGACCCCACACTAGGTAAAACCTGTATCGTGGGTATCAAGAACTACGAGGACCTACAGTCTCACAACACCCAGACCCCGGACACTAATATCTGTCTGTCACACAAACATTTGTACCAGTGTGGGAATCGAACCCACAACCTCTCGTTTCAGTCTACTTGCCAACTGCGCCACGGAGGCTGTAAATATAATGGACATCAAATATACAATGGTTGGCATTCGTAATCATATCATATTATGATTTTGGCACCCCCTGAAACTGCCACCCGGTTTGCCACCCCTACATCCGGTGCTGCTTACCTTCGGCTCCTTTTTGATCTCCTGGGTCCATATGGTAGAATCACTGGTACAGTACGAATCGAAATGCTCCATACGGGCATGGTTGTTCAGTGCTACAGTGCTCGCAAAGCCTTTGAAGCAGAGACGGCAGTGCACCACATCATTGGAGTCATCAACTACTTCTCGCTACAACAAAAACAAGTCAAACGTTATTGTGACCATTAATAAAAACACTCAACAGTAATCAACATAGGGGATGCCTGTCAATCAATGAAATAGCTTCCCAAGTCATCCTAGAATGCGTAGACGAATACACAATGGGCTGAAATCCTTGACACACCGAGGTCGTGAGAAGCCTGTGGAGACACCAGGAGGATCCTGCGCTTCTGTATGGAGCTAGGCTGACTACTAGCTGGTATATACACGCACAATGGTCAATGTTCAATGGGCTAAGTGCGGAGAAAGGAGCCCACAACCAATACCGATACACCCAATTGTCACACACATAGCCCTGACACCACACTAGCGCATTCTATATCACGGGGATCAACTATGAGGGACTATGTAACACCCAGACCCGGAACATCTGTCTGCCACACAAACATTAGTCTCAGTGCGGGAATCGAACCGACAGCCTCTAGTTTCACAACTGGGTACTCCGTATAAGCCTACTAATATTATAAATGTGAATGTTAGTATGGATGGATGGATGTTTGTTACTCAAATCACGCTACAATGGCTGGATGCATCTGGTTGAAATTTGGCACAGAGATAGATTATAGTCTGGAATAGCACATAGGCGACTTTTTATCCCAGAATTTACAGTTCCCATGGGATACTTTAGTTTTTCACAGAGCTAGTGGTGGTGGCAGTGCAAATTATTGGGTGTTGTTGAGTAAGAGTTAGACTTTTGATATCTGAGACCTGACTACACACTTTGCTTATCAGGAAGTATGAGGGACCATAATACCAGACCCTAATCTAATATTTGGTGACCAAACATGCAAGGACCCCGGTACACAGTCGGCTACTAATCCACTGACCCAAAAAGGCTAACGAAAAATATTTCTAAGGATATTGATTGCTGTCATTTTATTTGGAGCATATATTAACATTAGTGGTGCTGGTGGTAGGATATTCATATCCGCCCGGATAGCGACCACCGTACACAGGGCGAAAAACCCGCCATAGTGGCACACGCAAGTGTGTCGCGTTCCGGGATCAGCCAGTGTACATCCGGTTTTTGTCGGGGGTCTGGAGTTGGGGTACAATGGCCATTTTGCGGCCTTCTTAGTACTCTGACACTAGACCCTCGACCCCTTCTTCACCTTCTTGCCCATGGCGTAGTGTGAAGAAGCAGGCCGGCATGAGTGTGTTGAGTAGCGGGGATAGATTGTCTCTCGCTACTCAGTACTCTATTTGGACCGCACTGCGCTTACCATCAGGTACAGTGCGGTCACTTTGCCGTGCCAGGATAAAAAAAAAAAAAAAAAGTTCTAGCACTTTACAAATATTCAATGTGACAATTATGATACCCTGAGCCTAGAAACTTAAATGTAGAATAAGTAAATAAGACAAAAAAAACAAAGTTTTTTGTTTTCGTAAATCGAACTATGTACTTATTTTATCGACTAATACTTTAAAATAATAGTAAATTATAGTGAAATATATGACTTACCTTTATTTTTGGCAACGGCACCGTATTCACATAGGCACACATCATATAAACCACTTATTAATCTAAAAGAAAACACATTTAATATAGTAATATCCTAAGTACCAAAATGGCTATAAAATCAAACTTACAATACTCATTTACTAAATAATTTCTAACCTATATTATCTTTACGAAATTGGCTCAAGCCGCATTTACAAGTGAAAATCGGTAATAAAATGTAATATAAAATAAAATAATTCAAATAAAAACCTAACAAGCGGGAAATATACGTCAAAAATAACTTTTTTATTAAAAAACTAATTTTGGTTATGGCGTCAGGTTGATGTGAAAAAAGTAATGTAAATTCTATGGATTATTCAACTGAATACCAGTAAAATATTGTAACACGGGACTCGGTAATGACTAAACAAAACAAGTTATAATAAATTTAGCACTTCTAATGGAAAATCATGTACAAACACATAATATTTCCAAATCCAATTCGTTGGCGAGAAGAATAGATTGGCATTTGTTTTTTTTTTAATTTAAAAAGTTAAGAAAAGAAAAAAGAAAAAATAAGTATGGCGCGATTTTGAAAAATATTGTCAAACGTCACTTACCAAGTTCAAAATGAGATTTTAATCGTCTTTAGATGAATTTTGAACTAGAAATATCGCAATTTAAAGGCAAATACGCGGCGTGGCTATCTAAATGCAGAAAGACGCCATTTCATGAAAGGTCGATAAGCGGCAGATCATAGAGTATATTTATGCTACGGAAACAGGATGTTACACAAACTGTTATTCTAAGCATGTTGAAAGAAAATATTTTTATATAATGCAACCAACATTTTAAATTATCTCGTTAAAAAAAAAAATAAGTGAAATAAAAAATATATAAAATAATTATGAGTAGAGACGTACTGTGTATGAAACAATATTTGATCGATAGCGTTACTATGTAAAATAGTGCTTTGATTAACAATATCTATTTCTGTTGAAAAAACGAATAATAATTATCAATCTATTGTTGTGATTTTGTCAGTATACTTTTTCTCTATATTATTGATGGCTGTAAAAGCGACTACAATCAAAGAAGCGATAAAAAAATGGGAAGAGAAAACAGGTCTGCATGCGTCCACAGCGACCGAAGTTAGTCTTATCTTTCAGTGGCCACCGATAGAGAAAATGGATAATACTTTATCCTGCCTTTCTAATTGCGAGTGAGTGAAAACTTAAAAATAAGATTTTATATAAAGCATAATGCTTTCTAAATAAAATAAACACGACTAAACTCGTTCTATTTATGAACAAGCTTATAATAAATCATTTGCTTTAGTTTTTGTTCTGTAGTTTATCTATTTTATATAATTTATGATATACATTTTTCTTTATATTTCCATATATTATATGAAAAAAAAATGGATAGTAAACTTATAAATTTTTTAAATATTAATTTTACGTGTTGCAGTAAAGATAATTTATTTTTCAGGAAGTTGAGTCTCTCAACAAACATGATAGAAAAGGTTTCCGGATTGAACAGTTTGAAGAAACTTCGCGTCTTGTCATTAGGAAGGAATTATATAAAGTCATTTGCTGGAATGGTTTGCAAATACTGTTGTAGTAGTATAAAAAATAATTTTGATAGTAGTTTGACAGCGCGGTACCTTCTGTCATTGCCGATACAAACATGTTTTTATAGGTAGGACAGGTTATGTGTAAAATCTCTCTCTATTAGTGAATCGACTACACTAATGTTGAATAGGCGAGCTAAATTCAAACGCTGACTTTATAACAAACTGTTAAATTGAAGCACCTATACCTTGAATGAAAAGGTTCCATGCTTTATTATTACAAAATACTAAATCGGCTCTATCTGGTACCTTCATGGTATAGGAATTTTTAGTTTTATTTTACAAACACTCGTAATTTAGGAAAGGGAGGGGAATATGAACCTTTGGAAATTTCACTCACCATATAAAACGTAACAAGTGGTCGCTCCACATCGATTTTAGGTAGTTGTAATACCTGAGTTGTATACTCACTCATACTGCAGACAAAAATGTTGCATATTTTTACTACTTCTAGAGTCATTAAAGGTTCTAGAGCTCATACAGTAAACGTATCTGTATATATAAACCATAAAAATTGTTTCTACCTATCACCGTTATAGACTTTGATACCACTCGACCGATTTCAATGAAACTGTGTATGTTGTCTATAAATTGCATACAGCGATAAGACCGCCATTTGTACTTTTATTTTGTGTAAAAGATAGTATAGTTTTAGATCCAATAGCTAGCGCTGTTGTCGAGATTTGAACTAATAATTATTTCAACGAAAATTCGGTCCACAGAGAAGGCGGTTTATGGCAGGACAACGTCTTCCCGGGATTACTATAGGATATATTAGTCGGAAAGGGATGCATTAAAGAAAGTCACTACTTGTAAAATAGAATAGTACATAGGTGGAAACATAATTTCATGAATGCAGCCCCGGAGCTACGATTTTTCGAATCAGGACAGAAGCTTGACAGTGGTGCCCCTTTCTCCAGCGTTCAGGATAAATTGCTTAAAGAAAACTTAATGGTTGCTATTTTTCGGTAACGGTACAATAAGAACCGTCGACGGTGAACCAACCCGGCTTCCGTATGCTAGGCGCTTTATGGAGCAAATTTTTAATCATATCATATTATGATTTTGGCACCCCCTAGATCCGGGGCTGATACAGTAAACGTATAGCGTATATTAGTCCCAAAAAGTGTATGTCAGAATACACTAGTCGAAGTCAAAAACATACATGGAGACAGAGCTTCAAGAAATTTCTTTCAGGAATCCCTTGGTGATACATTAGAAGAGCTATGGATATCGTACAACTTGGTAGAGAAGCTGAAAGGAATTCACGTCTTAAGGAGCTTGAAGGTTCTTTACATGAGCAATAATCTGGTGAAGGAATGGAGCGAGTTCAATAAACTTCAGGTATGACTTGATGGCTGGTGATTGTAGGACAGGAAACTCTAAGTATGATATTCAACCAGGGCGATAATAATAATTTTGTCGATGTATATGCTTGAAAGTAATAAGTTTATATGTTACTATGAGGAATGATGATTATGTACATAAAACAATTATAGAAAACTTCTTAAAATACAAGAATATAACGCTTATTATTTTTCCTTTTTGATTTATTTTGGTCCAATTACAATTTTACATGAAACAAAGCGAACGATATTGTGAATTTACTATAAACCTACCGTATTTACATGGAGACGACACGATACCTACTTACAAATTACTTACTTATTTCTATCATGTCGTATATTAACCAACAATGTCTGACGGCAGCTGTTTATTTGCCTACTCTCGTTATATATAGATTGATATACATAAAATATCAACTTCTAGATCTAAAATACATGAAATTTACACGAAAGATTCGTCTATGGATGGAAATAAGTTCCACAAGCCGAGGGTGCTGTAGTTCAACATCTTTTTTGTATCCTGTCCACGGTCCAGTGGCCAAACTGCAACTGATGGTAAGCGCGGTGCCGTCCAATTAGAGTATCGAGCAGCGAAAGACAATATATCCCCTGCTAGTCAACAAAATTATGCCGGCCTGCTGTGTAGCTTCTTCACACTACGCCATGGGGCAAGAAAGTGAAGAAGCGGTCGAGGGTGTAGTGTCAGAGTACTCAGAAGGCCGCAAAACGACCAAACATCGTACCCCAACTCTAGACTCCCGACAAAACCTGGATGTACACTGGCTGATCGCGGAACGCGACACATTGGCGTGTGCTACTATGGTGTTTTACACCCTGTGAATGGTCGCTATCTTTTTGACCTTATGCGTGTATGTGAAATGTATACTTTCAGGAGCTCCCCCATCTAGACGACTTGCTGTTTGTGGGTAATCCACTGTACGATGGCTGTGAGTTAGAAGTGTGGCGGTCGGAGGCAGCGCGACGACTTCCGAACCTGAAGAAACTGGATGGAGAAACTGTTTTGCGAGAGGACGACCCTCCCTTAACTGTTGCTGATATGCAGGTATGAACAAATATTAATAAAAAACATTTTTAACATTAACGGTAGGCAGCGGCTTTGCTGTGCCCTGGCATTGCAGAAGTCTATGGGCGGCGGTGACTACTTACCATCAGGTGGCCCGTCTGTCTATCGAGGTTCAACGGTAGGCAGCGGCTCTGCTGTGTCCTGGCATTGCAGAAGTCTATGGGCGGCGGTGACTACTTACCATCAGGTGGCCCGTCTACGCGTCTGCCTATCGAGGCACTAAAAAAAACAACAACAAACATGTAGGTAGAAACACATCTAGTGCGCCTTAACCACTCAAGTATCATCTGGAATATACGCCAAACTGGCAATAAAAACCCTTATTGACGTGCGTATTTAGCGTATTTGTAACTTTAATATTATGGAAATAAGGTTGTTTTTGGCTTGTATTTTACTCACTACTAACCAAGTTTTGGTTGCCCGACTGCGATCTCACGCAAATGTGAAGGTGAAGCACCTGCACGTTCGATCGCTATTAGACGATCTAATACAAACCGAGGAGATGTGAGATTATGAACAATGGTTAATGCAAAATAATTTTTTAAAAAACAAGTTATAATAAAAAAAAACTGCGTATTTTGACATAAATATCAACTAATTAAAAAACTATTTGACAAAAAATTAAGAATTTTATATAATTATCGATATCGATAACGTAATAAACGTCAACTGGAATCACTAATCTTATTTTTTTTCAGCCCGACGGAGGCGATGGCGTCGAAACCCTCGTCAGTGCGGAAACAAATGATTGAAAAACTAGAAATCATTAGAAATTGTCATGGAACATAATAAAAAAATGAAATTTCCCGCAATTTGTGTTTTACATTGATAGAAAATAAGGAACGAAATTTAAAATGTATTCCATTCTAAAAAATGTACTATAGAAGCAATAAGCGTATCCAAAAATAGCCAAAGTTCGAGAAAATATAGACCTAATATTGGTTTATTGAGCGAATCAGTTGGTTTTTTGTGAAATGAATAAATATTCATCCCACCCTATTTATATTTGAAGATCCACAACTAATGGTAAGAAGTAGTGGACGCATTATTATTTTATTTAAAAGTTACCCGAAACTCATAAGCGAAATAATTTTATACATACGGTCCAATAATTTGAAGCTATTCAAATCAAATTCAAATCTGGCGCTATTTAGTTACCTACTCTTTAACTGTCAAATGGCGGAAAAATAATGCCCGATACGCAAAGAGCATTATAGCTTCTCGTAATCTGTGAGCATTATATTACAACTGAGACCAGCGATCTATGTAGTACGTACTAGATGCGGCGCCCATAACAAACATTATGTTCCACCGAGTTGCGGTGTATACTCTGCACCGACGTTATTTTAGTTATTTGTAGCGACATTCCCGAACAAATCTTCTTCTTCTTCTTGCTTTAATGGCCTCTGCGGAGGAACAACTCCACAATTTTGCCAATGTCACGTAATAAAAATATTAACTAAGTAAATAAAATTTATGTGATGATGATGATTGATGACAGATCGGATATCTAATCCGAACAAATCTTGAAATTGATTTACAGTGAAACTGTTAATAGTACCTATAAAAGGTAAATAACATAATTTCATAACGTTTAGAACGTAATATCAATAAATATTAGTTAATTTAAATTCTGAATACGGGAAGTCTATATTTCACAACAAAATTCATCATATAGTTTGTCCCGATTGGCGCGCGTAAAGTCCCGTTCGAGAAAAAGGGACGGGAGTTATCATGATTCTAACTACCAAATAGTTCTTAGTAAAATGAATAGATGGCATTAGTGGGCGGACAGGGTATTTGGAACATATTGTTTCTTCGACAGTTAGTGTCTATCGGTAGAATATAAGTCAATGACTGAGACCGATACGACTCAAGAACTTACCGTTCGGGACATGGCATTGCCTCCCAAAAAAAAACCCACCATACAACTTTTTTTATCCTGGCAAGGCAATGTGACCACACTGCACCTGATGGTCCGCACAGTGCCATGCAGTTAGAGTATCAAGTAGCGAGACACAGCTATACCTCAATACTCAACACGGATCATACCGGCCTGCTAGCTTCTTCACACCACGCCATGGGGCAAGGTGAAGAAGCGTCTGAGGGGTCTAGTGTCAGAGTACTTGCGTGTGCCCACATTGTGCACGGGAGTTTGCCGCGAAGATTGGCTATATAAGCCACCAGCGCAGATACGATTCTTAGGAGTCAAAGAGGTCGCCATGGCCGGTCGGTCGAAATTGGTCGGAAGACATTACTGCGTGTGCCACTATGGCGGGGTTTATACCCTGTGTACGGTGGTCGCTATCCGGGCGGATATGAATATCGGACCACCAGCAAGAATTAGGCAATAAACCACTGCATCAAATCAAACACCATATCATAGAAAAAAATAATTTTATTTACACAGTAATCTATCATACTTCTATTATTGTACATAAAGGCATTCTTCATTATACATATCCCATAATACATCTCTTTTAAAATCCTAAACGCATTGATACTTGACTGTCTCGGTGCTCCATTGTTGCGCATGCGTCACTGCGTGCTGAGGTCTCGGGTTCGATACCCGAGTCGGTTACAGTGATATTGGGTTTTTCTATTTAGAAATACTCAGTATCAGCCCGGAGTCTGGAATTGTGCCCGCTAAGGACAGGCTCGGCCCCTATAACATTATGGGACCGTAATAAATTCGGCGAAAAGTGGGTGAACTGGTTACGACTCTGCCTACCCCTTCGGGGATTACAGGCGTGAGTATACGAATGTACTATGATACTGATGGAATAATGTAAATATGTACATTTTCTGTCTTTTCATAACCTTTTAAAAGAAATTGTTATATAAATTAAAAGTACTATGACTTTCAGAACATAGTCTTTTATATATTCAGCTGCATTTTCTTCTGTGTACCAAAATTTGTGACGATTTTTCCAAGGGTCAAAAATGACTAGTCATTTCCGATCCCTTAACCAATATTTTTAAATCAAATGTCCCCTTTCACATGCAATTTTGAGCAAACTTTTTTGTTTTATGAGCAAGATTATTCACTATCTATAACTCATTCCACACCTTATTTCTGGTATACGGGTCATATTAGTCCTCACTGGGCTATAATGTCACTCAGTAAGGGTCAAAATTACCCAATCACAAGTTATTTTGGCCCATTTATTCACCCATTTGTATATTCTTCGTAAATGTATTGCTGTAATTATAGCATGGTATATGGGTCATATTAATCCTTCTCAACAGGCTATAATGTCCATCACACTAAGGATTGACCCTATCATGGGTCATTTTGACCTTAACTTCCCTCCATATTATGTGTGCTCTTCGTAAATGTATTGTTGTAGTTATAGCTTGGTATACGGGTCATATTATTCCTTTTTAATGGGCTATACTGCCCATAAGGTAAGTGGGTAAATATGACCCCATCACGGGTCATTTTGTCCATAAATTCTTCCATATTACATATATATTCTTCTCAAATGTTGTGCTGTAGTTATCGCATTGCATTGGGGACATATTTTCTTCGACTTCAGTGACTGCAGCCAGCAAACCTGTGGAAAAAGGATACAGGAGTTTTAAAGTAAGTACATACATATACACTCACGCCTGTTATCTCCGAAGGGGTAGGCAGAGGTGTAACCAGTACACCTACTTTTCGGCGAATTTCGGTCTCAATGTGATAGGGAGCGAGGCTATCGCTATACCGGGCACAGGTTCCAGACTCCGGGCTAATACTGATGATGAAACCCACCCAGGGATCGAACCCGAGACCTCAGCATAGTAGTCATAACGCATGTGCAATTACAACTGCGCCACCGAGGCAGTCAGCTTAAAATAAGCACTGAAATAAAAATAATTTTATCAGGATTTGTTTTTGACTTTTTAGTCGTGACGTTTCGAAAGCTCTATAGCCTACGTTAAACAGCGGGCGAGTAGCCGATTGTGAAACAGGAGGCCGTGGGTTCGATTCCCACACAGAGACTAATTAATGTTTATCTGACAGATATTTTATAGAAGTGGTAGAGCCACGCTGTAGACATATTTGTCTACAGCATGAATGGGCCGGCTCGACCGGGGTAGTACCACTGTCTCACAGAAAACCAACGTAACTAACGTTATTTATAAGTGAGATATCCGGAGGCCCAGATCCCCCCTTCCCTTCCCTAATCCCTATTCCTGTCCTTTAAGGCCGACAACGCATACATGATACTTTCGGTATTGTGGATGTTCATGGGCGGTGGAGATCACTTAACATCAGGTGACCCACTGGCTCGTTTGTCGGACTATGATATAAAAAAAAAAAAACCAGACTCCGGGCAGATACTGAATATTTCTTAATAGAAAAACCCAATATGACTTATAATTTGAAAAATACAGCACCTTTTTTTGTAACCTGAGAATCAAACCAACACAATTCAAACAAGTATTGAATTTTAATCTTACCTCACAATACACATGCCAACATTGTATTGAGACAGCGGGTGATGTGTACGGACCGAGACATATCAAACATTTCACCTGAAACAATCAAAGGATATTTTATAAATATCTTCTTTTTATGAAAAGGGGCAAACGGGCAGGAGGCTCAATCTACATGTAGATTGATTATTCTTAGGGTAGGTCCCATTTATTGAACATATCGAGGGTATTTCATAATTATCTGCGGGTAGATTGATAATTACCAACTTAGTGGGGGTAATTTGCAATAAAAGGGGGCGCTTGGCGTTCCGCAACACAGTCTATTCTCGGACTGTCCAAAGTACAGACGTAAGGTGTGCAGTCACATCGTCCTATACCGCTTTTACTCTGGTGGCAATTGAGTATGGGGGTTAATACCTATCCTTAAAAATTGTATGCAAGAACGGCGAGTGTTGCTAGTGTTACGCGCCGCCGGCGTGTCTATCCGTCATGACAGTTTAAAAAGTGTTGCTTTGCTGGCGGTAGGATATTCATATCCACCCGGATAACGACCACCTTACACAGGGTGTAAAACCCGCCATAGCGGCACACGCAAGTGTGTCGCATTCCGTGATCAGCCAGTGTACATCCAGTTTTTGTCGAGGGTCTAGAGTTGTGGTACGATGTTCTGAGTACTCTGACACTAGACCCTCGACCACTTCTTCACCTCCTTGCCCCATGGCGTATTGTGAAGAAGCTACACAGCAGATTTTGTTGAGTAGCGAGGTATAGATTGTCTTTCACTCGATACTCTAACTGGATCTGCGCTTACCATCAGGTCCAGTGTGGTCACATTGCCGTGCCAGGATAAAAAAAAGTAAAATATGTTTTTTTTTTCATTCATACTATTCTGACCCATCATCAAAGGTATTAGTACTATGGTCTCTTTATTTTCTGGACACCAGGTAGATTTTTATAAAACACAGCTGTACTTGTGGAAATATCAACTTACTTCAGCTGCACCATTATGCTTCCTTTCCAAATCCTTGATTTTCGCTTTCAAAGCTTGTATTCTAGTCTGAAAGAAATAAAATAATAATAAATAATAGAAGCCCTGTATTAAACGTTGTCCCACTGCTGGGCACGGGCCTCCTCTACTAATGAGGTAGGCCTTAGTCCACCACGCTGGCCTAATGCGGGTTGGCAGACTTCTCATACCTTCGAAAAATTCTCAGATATGCAGGTTTCCTCACGATGTTTTCCTTCACCGTTAAAGCAAGCGATAATTAACATTTTAATACACACATAACTTTAGAAAAGTCAGAGGTGTATGCCACTTGGGTTTCGAACATACGACATTCGTCTTGGCAGTCCGTACCACAACCAACTAGGCTATCGCTGCTATCTAATTGGCATATATCTACTTATATATTTAACCTAATTTGTAAATGTAGCCGTAAATTTCCCAAATAAATAAAAATAAATCTAATTTGAACCTGTGCTAGTTATTAAATATGCATGTTTACCTCAGCACTGGCTTCCACTAAGCCATTGGGAGTGTGTGACACCTCTAGTCTCGGTTTCTCTTCCATCGGAGCATCAGGTATGTCTTCAGAATTTGTTTCTACGGGTTCTGTCGAATTTATTTCTGACTGTAACACGATTTTAGTATGTTAATATAATATTTCTTTATCTATACACATACATACACGCCTGTATTCGAAGGGGTAGGTAGAGGTGTAACCAGTACACCTACTTTTCGTCGAATTCATTACGGTCCCATAATGTTATAGGGAGGTGAGCCTATCGCCATACCGGGCACAATTCCAGACTCCGGGCTGTTACTGAGAATTTCTAGATAGAAAAACCCAATATCACTTTACCCGTCCCGGGGATCGAACCCGAGACATCAGCACAGCAGTTGTAATTCCAAATGCGCCACTGAGGCATCGATAATCACCACTAGTAAATTTCGAAATATCGATATTTAGAACAAGATATGGTATTTATTTGATTTTTTATTTATTCAATATTTTTACTATGACCTACAGACAGACAAATGAGATTGGACGTAGCTAACAGTGTCCCGTTTTTTTGTCAATACTTAATACCTAACTTTAAAACAATTAAACATTTTTCTTAATATTTTATTTTTAGCTTCCCTTACAATTGACCACGCTTTGCTATCATAAAACTAACATACATAAATAATAACACCCAACAGCCACACACATAGCCCCGAGCCCACAATATAATAATAATAATCTTTATTTAATTCAGGTAAAACATCCATACAATAAAATATATTAAAAATTATTACTTTTTAAATAAAAATTAAACCGCCTTCAAAAAAACCCAGACACAACTAAAAAGCAAAAAATAATTGGTTACATTTAAATCAATTAGTTATATGCAATTTAAATCAATTATTTTTGGAGTCGGTGCCGGTGTTGTTTTCTTTACTTTTAGATTTATAAAAACCAAGTCTGGATCTATTTTATATTTTTTTGTATGCCTGATTATTCTGTTTTTTCCATGTTTTGGCTGGCACCGACTCCAAATAATTGATTTAAATTGCATATAACTAATTGATTTAAATGTAACCAATTATTTTTTGCTTTTTAGTTGTGTCTGGGTTTTTTTGAAGGCGGTTTAATTTTTATTTAAAAAGTAATAATTTATTTTTTGCTTTTTAGTGGTAAATTATATAAAATCGGTTAAAAGCTGCTGAAGATATTAGAATTTACGTGTATTTTAATTTTATCACCCCCCTCCCTCACCCCCACTCCTTTTACCCTCTCTCACTGAAACTTAACTTTTATAATGAACGTAATGCAAAAAGAACCACTGGAATACTACTTAATTTTAAGGAGTTACCCTCTCCAGCTCCGAAGATATTCATCAGATCTTCACCATATTTTTATGGGACCAAATGACAAGCACCAGCTTTCAATCAAAGAAAGAATGGTCGAAATCGGTTCACACAGTACAGAGAAACGAGGTAACAAACATAAAAAAAAAAAAAAAAAAAGCAACATACAGTCGAATTGAGAACCTCCTCCTTTTTTTGAAGTCGGTTAAAAATAGCACTATGCAGTAACTAATTGAAAATTAGTTGGAAAATAAATCATGACATGACATGTTTATGTGTTTGTTTGTGCGTGCGTGTACGTCATTGGTTACATACCCCGTGCGACGCCCCACTTCCACCCTGGCTCGGCGTCTCCCCGGGGCGGCGGCGCCTCCGCCACCAGGTCTCCGGGCTGCAGACTCAGCTCGTCCGTAGTCCTGGCGTTGAACTCGTACACACAGCGCCATCGCGGGGTCGCAGCGGGCACCGTCTCTGTGGCTACTGACCGTTCAAGTTTATTTATTCAGGACCATAGAGACTACAATAGAGTAGTTGATATAGTGAAAACCTGATAGAATTTTGATTTTTATAATAGATTTTAGTATAAACATATCGAAAATTAAACCATTTTGTTAATTTATAAGTGATTATTTTATATTTTCAAGAATAAAATATGTAAACAAATAAATAACAGCCAACAGTCACACACATAGCCCCGACTCCACACTAAGATACGAGTCTTGTGTCATGGTCGGTGGGTATCAGGGACCTAGAGAGACGCAGCCTCTCACAACACACAGACCCCGGACACTAATATATGTCACACAAACATTTGTATCAACGCGGGAATCAAACCCACAGTCTCTCGTGTCACAGCCGGCTACTCGACCACTGCGCCACATAGACTCCCAATAATATGAAATATACAAAACATTAAGATTGGATTTCTATAGATGCTTCTAGTAACTTCCATTTTACTGAAATGGCAATGGACTAACTTAAACAGCCACTCGTGTCTCTAAAGGATATAATAAATAAATAATAATACTAGCCCTGTATTAAACATTGTCCCACTGCTGGGCACGGGCCTCCTCTACTAATGAGAGAGTTAGGGCTTAGTCCACCACGCTGGCCTAATGCGGTTTGGTTGACTTCTCATACCTTCGAAAAAATCTCAGGTATGCAGGTTTCCTCACGATGTTTTCTTTCGTTAAAGCAAGCGATAATTAACATTTTTATACACACATCACTTTAGAAAAGTCAGAGGTGTATACCACTTGTGTTTCGAACCTACGACTTTCGTCTTGACAGTCCGTACCGCAACCAACTAGGCTATCGCTGCTTTTTAAAGGATAACGGTGTTCAATAAGAGGTAGTAAGTAGGGAGTTAATACAAGCCAAAATCAATTTTATCTCCATAACATTAAAGTTAAAAAGTGTTTTTTTTTAATCATAAAAAGTACACCGACTTCAATAAAAAAACAAATTATGCGTCCCTATAATTTGAGGGTTGCCCCCGATTCTTGAGATCCCATCATCAGATCCTAACTTGGTGCCAATAGGACCACCTGGGAAGTATACCCTTTTAAACAGAGAAAAAAATTCTCCAAGCAGCCCAGGCGTCTTCGAGTAATCGGGTAACATACATAAAAAAAAGAATCCGACGAATTGTTAACCTTCTCCTTTTTTGAAGTCGGTTAAAAATAGCATGTAAGAACGGCGTTGACAGTAGTTTTGGTATGCCGGCATACCATTGATACATGACTGGCTAAAACTTGAGAATATCACATTATTTTTTAGTGGCAGAAATGCAAACCGCGCCACGTTAAAACATACCAGTGGTGGCAGGGGCATCCCCCCAGGCGTCGTCGGCGGGGGTGTCCCACGTGTCGTTAGTCGTCTCCCAATCCGCTTCTGTTAAATACAAATATCGTCTTATCCTGAGAAACTAGACTAGGGGTGTATTTCTTATTATTATTTCAAAAAAAGTATCGAATAAAAAAAAATGTTTATTCGTTTATCATTATTATTTTTTTTATACATTTAATATATAATGTGTATAGGCGGACTTAATGCCAAAGGCATTCTCTCCCAGTCAACCTTAGAATTATTAAAGTAGTTATTTTAAAAAGTATATTTCTGTTATTTATAGTGACATTATTCAAATATCATCATTATTAATTGATCGATTCGTGAAATGAAATTTAATTCTAATGTTATTGTTCTTTCAGACACATGATATGATATCATGTTACATCACATGATAACATATGTCACATAACATGATACCATATCATGCCACATGATACCATAATATGCCACATGATACCATATCACGCCACATGATACCATAATATGCCACATGATACCATATCACGCCACATGATACCATAATATGCCACATGATACCATAATATGCCACATGATACCATAATATGCCACATGATACCATTCACGCCACATGATACCATAATATGCCACATGATACCATATCAAGCCACATGATAACATATCATACCGCATGATACCATATCATGCCACATGGTACCACATCATGTCCCACCTGTAGCCGGCCAGGCGCTCTCCGCCGGCGCGGTGCTCCTCTTCTCCATGTACTCCTTCCTTCTCTCTTCGTACATCTCCCACACTCTCTGACACTTGTCCGTCAGTGAGGTGACAGTCGCGTTCAGTTCTGACAGTTGGGATTTGTTGTTTTCAAGGTCTGACTTCTTCGTCTCCACTATGGCTCGAGCTGCTTCGACCTTGGGACAAGGGCATGGTAGTTTAAATCAATAACTCGTTTTTTTATTGCCTGATTTGACTGCCTCGGTGGCGCAGTTGTAATTGCGCATTACGACTGCTGTGCTGAGGTGTCGGGTTCAATCCCCGGGTCGGGTAAAGTGATATTGGGGTTTCCTATCTAGAAATTCTCAGCATCAGCTCAGAGTCTGGAATTTGTGTCCGGTATGGCGATAGGCTCGCATCACACTATAATAATAAAATCGGCGAAAAGTGGGTGTACTGCTTGCACCTCTGCCAACCCCTTCGGGGATTACAGGCGTGAGTGTATGTGTAACTATGTATGTTTAAAAAAAATATTCGAGGCTTAATGAGAATAAAACGGTTATGCTGGACTAGCCGGCCTTACGACCCAGCACCCCCCTCGCCCGGGTGATGGCTATCCGGGCAGCCGCTAGTAGTAGTGACCACACTGCAGTATTTGTTTAAAGGAAATAAATTTAACGGTAGGCAGCGGCTTTGCTGTGCCTACTAGAGACTAGCAAAACATTATCACCCGACACCGCTTACCTTCTCTCTAAGCTGTTTCAGGGTAACTTCCATCATGTTCAACTTGCCATCTTCGCCGGCGCCTTCGGATGCCTTTGCCTGTTACCAAAAAACAAAATTTGGAGGATTATGGAGCCAAATGAAGTGATAGCCTAGTTGGTTAACTGACTGTCGAGACGAAAGTCGTATATTCGGAACCAAAATGGCATAAATCTCTGACTTTACTTTTACTTTAAGAATACCGTTCGCAAAAAGGTAGTAAGTAGTAATTGATACAAGCCAAAATCAACTTTATTCCCATAATATTAACGTTAAAAATGGCCTAATTCGCAAGATTTTATTTTTTATTTATTCTTGTCCATGGATACAAGTCCTTCACACATATACATAAATTGATACAAAACAAAAAAACAGTATGAATTATAAAGTTATACAACATTATTTTTAGTATACAACAAAGCCGAAAGTAGTTTGTTGAGAATCAGTAGCACAATCCATTGTACTAATTTTTAACGTTTTATATTGGTATCTCAAAAACATATAAAAATTTTCGTGATCCTGGTTACCTTGTTTATTAGGTACTTAATAAAAATGCGGCGCAATATGCGTAAACGGGCCCGCTTGTGTATTAGGGAAAGGGGTGGACATTTTGAATAAACAGCAACACGCGGCGAGTGTATGTCTATGCATCGTTCAAGAAACGGGATACATTACTTTTGCATGTCACCGCGTGAATTTTCCTTATTATTATTATTTCCTATATTTATCTGATCTTTTATACCAAAAGTTTCTTTAATTCATCAAAAGTACACCGACTTCAATAAAAAATAAATTATGCGTCTCTATAAAATTTTAAGGTTGCCCTCGATTTTTCTGAGATCCCATCATCAGATCCTGACTTGGTGCCAATGGGACCACCTGGGAAGTATACCCTTTCAAAACAAAAAAAGAATTTCTCGAATCGGTCCAGTCGTCTTCGAGTAATCGGGTAACATACATAAAAAAAAAAGATTCTGACGAATTGTTAACCTCCTCCTTTTTTTGAAGTCGGTTAAAAATCTAATTTGGGTGTTTCGTTTTTATGGTAAACAAAAACTAATCTTGTATAAAGTTAAATACATTTTAGAGTTTGATAATAAATCTTCTAATCGGCGGGGTATACTTTCAACAGCTTCAGTCTCAACATCATTTTCATTTTTGTTCTCATTTGATATACTGTCACTAATGTCGTTAGTTAATACTAATTACTAGCTAATAGTAAATACTAATTACTATTACATAATTTAATTCCCCCAACCCCTTTCCATCATCGGACGACAAGAGACTCGGCGAAGCGTCATCGATACATGGTTGATATTCCACCAGCGCGCACGAAGCGTTTTGCTAGTACATTTATCATGCGCACCGCTAGAGAGTGGAACCCTTTGCCGGAGTCTATATTTCCCAATAATTATGACCTGGGTATCTTCAAGTCAAGAGTGAATAGGTATCTTCTAGGCAAGCGTGCTCCACCGTAGACCACATCATCACTTTCCATCAGGCGAGATAGTGGTCAAACGCAAGCCTATTTCGATAAAAAAAAAACTAAACGGTAAATTCCAAATGCAGGGCATCGAATCACAAGACAGAGAAGTGTGATCATTGCCAGTATTTCTTTGGTAGCCGGCTACCGAATGATAAGTGACGTCTTTTTAATTCCTCTAACAATGTAATGCAAGGGTACAAAAAATCAGCTGATGCTCGGTTCAACGACCGCGTGTTGCACGGAGCAGCAACGCTTTTTGTCAATACTTATTATTAATATTAAGTCCATGTTTTATTTGGTCGGAGAACATACCAATTTCAAAATATAAAACTTGAACAATGATATAGGTTAGATATTCTAGGTTCATCTTATAAATATAAAAAAGCACAACTGTTTATAAAAAGTACACCGCCTTCAATAAAAAAACAAATTATGCGTCCCTACAAAATTTGAGGATTGCCCTCGATTTTTCTGAGATCCCATCATCAGATCCTGACTTGGTGCTAATGGGACCACCTGGGAAGTATACCCTTTTAAATAAAAAAAGAATTTCTCGAATCGGTCCAGGCGTCTTCGAGTAACATACATAAAAAAAATATTCCAACGAATTGTTAACCTCCTCCTTTTTTGAAGTCGGTTAATAATGACAGTGACGTACCCAAGAAGTATCTAGGAACAAACAAACCTTGCATTTTTCAAATCATATCTCCTTACATTTCATGCCAGCCTGGTACTTAGGACAACTTCAGAGGTGTGACTTTTGTGTCACGCGCATCTTAAAATTTCACTCTCATTTTCATAACGCGCCTAAAGAAGTATAACTTCAAAAATGCACAACTGTTAATAAAAATGACCAGTGTAATGATAGTTCTAAATGTCAAAACTCACTTTAGCGTCCAGATCTGCCTTCTCTTTGTTGAGTGATATTTGCTTAGCATTCAGCTCCTTGACCTTGGCCTTCAGCTGCTGCATCTCAGCCATGCTTGCATCACGGTCAGACCTACGGGAAATTATATAAAGGTTTCCATAGGTAATGTCCCTATTACATATGGTTGTGAATGCTTCGGTGGCGCAGTTGTAATTGCTCATTACTGTGCTGAGGTCTCGTTCGATCCCCGGGTCTGGTAAAGTGATATTGGGTTTTTCTATTTAGTAATACTCAGTATCAGCCCGGAGTCTGGAATTGAGCCCGGTATGGCGATAGGCTCGCCCCCTATCACATTATGGGACTGAATTTTTACGAAAAGTGGGTGTAATGGTTACACATCTGACTACCCCTTCAGGGGTTACAGGCGTGAATGTATATGTATGAAGAAGTGATAAGGTCCAGAAGAAGAAAGGCAGAAAGTAACTTCGTACTTGTTTTTCGAGGATCAGAGTGTATTGTATTGCATTGCATTGCATTGCATTGTATTGTATTGTATTGTATTATACATTAGACTGCATAAGAGTTGGAGTAAAGTCCAGGTCTCACCTCATTCCATCAATGGTGCACTTGGCAGCGGCGACGGCAGTCCTGGTGTCTCGTATCTCGGAGGCCAGGTTGGTGGAGCGCACGCCTTCGGCGCTGAGTTGAGCGGTCAAGTCCTGGCACTTGGCCTTCAGGCTGAGCACCTTGGACTGCTCCTCAGTACGCATCGATTCCAGTTCTCGGATCCTGAGGGTAAATACTAGTATTGAATGACAGTAATGTGAACCGAATTGAAATTATA
Organism: Laothoe populi; assembly: GCA_905220505.1. Taxonomy (NCBI): domain Eukaryota; kingdom Metazoa; phylum Arthropoda; class Insecta; order Lepidoptera; family Sphingidae; genus Laothoe; species Laothoe populi. Next base: position 7,409,608 of record HG992174.1, on the reverse strand, counting down.
ACTATTTTTTTTCAAATGCCGATCTTTTTCTGAGGTGCAGTACAGACTGTGCGACTGTTTGACCAGTCTATTACGTGTTTCGTATTACAATATGAACGTCACAAAACACAGACTACAATGTTTTGACATTGGCATTATGAAAGAAAAACACAGACTACAATGTATTTGACATTGGCATTATGAAAGAGAAACACAGACTACGATGTATTTGACATTGGCATTATGAAAGTAAAAACACAGACTATAATGTATTTGACATTGGCATTACGAAAGAGAAACACAGACTACGATGTGTTTGACATTGGCATTATGAAAGTAAAAACTCAAAGTACGATGTATTTGACATTGGCATTATGAAAGTAAAAACACAGACTATAATGTATTTGATATTGGCATTATGAAAGTATAAACATAGACTACAATGTATTTGACATTGGCATTATGAAAGTAAAAACTCAGAGTACGATGTATTTGACATTGGCATTATGAAAGTAAAAACACAGACTATAATGTATTTGATATTGGCATTATGAAAGTATAAACATAGACTACAATGTATTTGACATTGGCATTATGAAAGTAAAAACTCAGAGTACGATGTATTTGACATTGGCATTATGAAAGTAAAAACACAGACTATAATGTATTTGATATTGGCATTATGAAAGTATAAACATAGACTACAATGTATTTGACATTGGCATTATGAAAGTAAAAACTCAGAGTACGATGTATTTGACATTGGCATTATGAAAGTAAAAACACAGACTATAATGTATTTGATATTGGCATTATGAAAGTATAAACATAGACTACAATGTATTTGACATTGGCATTATGAAAGTAAAAACTCAGAGTACGATGTATTTGACATTGGCATTATGAAAGTAAAAACACAGACTATAATGTATTTGACATTGGCATTATGAAAGTAAAAACACAGACTATAATGTATTTGACATTGGGAGTATGAACTTAAAAAACACAGACTATGTATATGTATTTGAAACTGGCCGTATAAAACTTTCAACCTCTTTCCTGTATCCTGGATAGCGGCCACCGTACACAGGGTGTAAACCCGCCATAGTGGCACACGCAAGTATGTCGCGTTCCGGGATCGGCCAGTGTACATCCGGTTTTCGTTGGGGTTCGAAGAGTACTCTTGACACAGACCCTCAACCGCTTCTTCACCTTCTTGCCCATGGCGAAGTGTGAAGAAGCGGCATGACTGTGTTGAGTAGCGGGGAATAGATCGTCTCTCGCTACTCGATACTCTTATTGAACGCCACCGCGCTTACCATGAGGTGCAGTGTGGTCACTTAGCCGTGGCAGGCTTAAATTAAATAAAAATTAAACCGCCTTCAAAAAAACCCAGACACAACTAAAAAGCAAAAAATAATTGGTTACATTTAAATCAATTAGTTATATGCAATTTAAATCAATTATTTTTGGAGTCGGTGCCGGTGTTGTTTTCTTTACTTTTAGATTTATAAAAACCAAGTCTGGATCTATTTTATATTTTTTTGTATGCCTGATTATTCTGTTTTTTCCATGTTTTGGCTGGCACCGACTCCAAATAATTGATTTAAATTGCATATAACTAATTGATTTAAATGTAACCAATTATTTTTTGCTTTTTAGTTGTGTCTGGGTTTTTTTGAAGGCGGTTTAATTTTTATTTAAAAAGTAATAATTTATTTTTTGCTTTTCAGTGGTAAATTATATAAAATCGGTTAAAAGCTGCTGAAGATATTAGAATTTACGTGTATTTTAATTTTATCACCCCCCTCCCTCACCCCCACTCCTTTTACCCTCTCTCACTGAAACTTAACTTTTATAATGAACGTAATGCAAAAAGAACCACTGGAATACTACTTAATTTTAAGGAGTTACCCTCTCCAGCTCCGAAGATATTCATCAGATCTTCACCATATTTTTATGGGACCAAATGACAAGCACCAGCTTTCAATCAAAGAAAGAATGGTCGAAATCGGTTCACACAGTACAGAGAAACGAGGTAACAAACATAAAAAAAAAAAAAGCAACATACAGTCGAATTGAGAACCTCCTCCTTTTTTTTGAAGTCGGTTAAAAAATAAATAAATGATATGATTACAAACCTTTTCTTCTCCCATTCGAGTTGGCACTGTCTCTCCATCTCTTTCCGTGCTGCTTCGCGTTTTTCCTTTAAAATAATACAATGCAATGCAAGTGGAGATTCTGTTGTAGCAATTTAAACCAAAACATAATATACTGAATTCTGTAGTGGACTTATTCCACTACTCCTCAAGTGTCGCTGGCGGGTAACCAATGAAAAGCCAAAACTTGCTGACTAATAGTGGTCTGCATTTATTATATCTTATCATAAGGATCTCCGACGGGCTACAAACTAAATACATTTTGCCCCATCTTGTATGGGGCTCGCAATATGTTAGCGCTCACCGGGTGCGAGACTGTACCGCCTAGCGGTCGGCCAATCAGAGAGGAGCGCTCTCTACGCCTCCCGCCGACCAATCAGGAAGCTTTATTTTACAGTCGCACCCGGCGACGCCCACTTACAATCAATTATCTGCGGCGTAGCTGTACACTGGCAGGCTGGCTCACTCGGCGTCTGCTTAGTTAGATATGTCGATGACAATTTAAAAAATTACGTGTAAGAGATTCAATTGTCCTATTTACAGAACAAGTTTTGATAGTCAAAAGATCTCAAAAATCAGTGAAGAGAGCAGAAAAAAACGGAGTGAGTCTATAGGCTATAGGCTTGTAGAAGACTAGAGGAAAAAACTCTTTGTTTTTGAAATATAGTTTAAAAAAATCATTTATCTATGCATATCGATTATCTAGATATAATTCACACTTTCATACCTGTTCTTCTTTTTGCTTCCGAAGCAACTCCTCTTGCTCCCTCTTCTGCGCTTCTAAGCGCAACTTCTCACGCTTCTCTGCTTCTTCGCGCTCTTTTCTCTCCCTCTCCGCCTATAAAGCATTATTAGAAGTATATCTAATATCTCTTCTTTAACTTGAGTGTTTTACTGCGTAATACATGCTAGGTGTGTCAACTATAATAATAATAATACTAGCCCTGTATTAAACATTGTCCCACTGCTCACGGAACCTCTACTGATGAGATCAGGCCTTAGTCCACCACGCTGTAATGCGGGTTGGTAGACTTCTTTTTTTTTTTTAAATTCTTATGATAATTCTTAGGTTTCCTCACGATGTTTTCTTTCGTTAAAGCAAGCGATAATTAACATTTAATACACACGTAACTTTAGAAAAGTCAGAGGTGTATGCCACTTGGGTTTCGTACGACTTTCGTCTCGACAGTCCGTACCGCAACCAACTAGGCTATCGCTACTGATAAACTACTGCAGGTGTGTCAATCTGTATATATAAAAGAAGAAACTGACTGACTGACTGATCGATCAACGCACAGCCTAAACGGCTGGGGTTAGAGACTTGAAATTTTGACAGTAGGTACCTTTTATCACTAAGGAAGGGTTTTTGGAATTTCCACCCCTAAGGGGGTAAATTAGGGGATGAAAGTTTGTATGAAAATCCGTGACTTTTAAAGTTAAATTCATGAAAATTAGTATTTAGCATTTTAGTTATTATCAAAACATATATACTTAAGGATTTTTGGAAATTCAACCTCTAAAGGTGTAAAATTGGGGATGAAAGTTTGTATGAAAATCAGTAATTTTTGAAGCTAAACGCATGAAAATTTGTATTTTGTATTATATACTTTTTCTCCCAAACATGACCTCCACGCGGGCGGAGCCGCGAGCAACAGCTAGTTAACTATATTAAAATAAAACCTGGCGTATCTTAATTTTTTTACCTGGATGTGACGTCACAGCTCAAATATTTCTAATAGGGCTAAATACAGGTGCATCATTCAATTCACTACTGTGATTTCGGAAATTTTGATCTTCGGCGGACAACTTTGGCTATATCTGAACTAACAGTCAAAATTAGTTCAATTTAAAGACAAAATGATTTTTGGGCAAAATAGAAGAAGAAGCTAACACGTCACACGTCTAAGGTCAAAGATACTTACTTGCTAACGTCACAAGTGTCATTAAAGGTCAAAATTCCTCGCTAAGGTCAAAGTAGCTGTTAAGGTCACACATACTTTTCAATGCCAAAATTACCCGCTAAACGGTCCAAACTACGCGCTAAGATTTGGTTTTTATTCTTAAGTCAAAATTACCTATTAAGGTCGCATATACTTTTCAATGTCAAAGTCACCCGCTAAGAGCGAAACTACCCGCTAAGATCTAAAATCCTTGCTAAGGTCAAAAGTAGCTGTTAAATTCCTACACACATTTCAAGGCCAAAGTTACTCTTTAAGTTCGCAACTACCCGCTAAGGTCTAAATTTCTAGCTAAGGTCAGTCACCGAAATTACCTCCGCCTCCTTGAACGCATTTGAACAAAGCAAAGTGTTATTCTTTAAATTCAGCTGAACCTTATTTTATTATTTTCCCTTAGTGTAAAGAAAGAAAGAAGGAACTAAGAAGGCAACAAGAAGGGAAGAAGACTAGACGCAAAGTAGCAAAGCTACAACACTTAAATTTTTACCCATTCCACCACTTATCTACATATAAAAACCCTGAAACCCTGAAACTGGACTGCCTTGGCGTAGTTGTAATTGCGCATGCGTTACTGCTGTGCTGAGGTCTCGGGTTCGATCCCCGGGTCGGGTAAAGTGATATTGGGTTTTTCTAACTAGAAATACTCAGTATTAACCCGGAGTCTGTAATGGTGCCCGGTGTGGCGATAGGCTCGCCCCCTATCACATTATGGGACCGAAATTCGGCGAAAAGTGGGTGTACTGGTTACACCTCTGCTTACCCCTTCGGGGATTACAGGCGTGAGTGTATATAAAAACCCTGAAACTGCGCAACCGATTTCAATGACATTTTCAGCATGTATATGTTTGGGACCAACATAAAAGATAGTATAGTTTTAGATCCGATAGGTGGCGCTGTTATCAAGATCAGATTTTTCTTTTTCAAGGTTAATTCGGCCTATAGAGACGGCGGTTTGTGGCTAACCCTGGTAATACTATAAAAACATAATAAGACAAGTATGTAGCTTTTTAATTCATACTGTTGAGAACATTTAATTAAATTTTTAGTCTTTATAGTTTTTGTTTTGTATACGTCTGAAGGACGTGAATAACCATGGTCATGAATAAATAAAAAAAAAAATAAGACAATACCTTTTCCTTCATCTGTGCGTCTGCTAACTGCGACCTTCTCCTCTCCAACTCTGCCTGGCCTCTCGCCATGTTCTCTCTTCTTCTCTCTTCATAAGACTTGGCGCTCGCGTTAGAACTGATCGAGTCTCTTCTGAAATTAACGTTTTAGCTTTCCGTTCAAATACAAATCAATTAAATCGAGTACGTTCTAAGAATCTATATACAGCGGGCCGGGCGGACGTCGTCCTGCCCGTAAAAGCAGCGCCACACCGACTGGAGCGCCATCTGCCGGGCGGATTTGTGAATAGAAACCATCCAGGGCGCCACCCAAACACATACAAAAAAATCATTCAAGTCGGCCCAGCCGTTTAGGAGGAGTTCAGTGACATACACACGTACAGTAGAATTATATATATAAAGACATACGGGGTGTCCCTGGAAGTATGAATCAAATCGAATAGGGGCATAACTATTGAACCGTAAAAAAATGCACCGACATTCTTAGAGTATCAAGGTAATGGTATCAAGTAACATTATTGTATCCTGATGTACCGGTATCAATTTATAAGGATATTTTGATGTACCGGTATAATTAATCTACTAGAATTACCCTCCAAGCTGAACTACGCGGCCATTGAACTGTTTACACTTACTGCGCCGCGAACGAACCACGAATATCCTGGCTATTACCTAGTCTTCTTCACGACTTAACTGAACACTGGAGCGCGGAAGGCACTTCGTTTTATGCTAAACATTTACTACTCCCCACTTAGGTTGTCATTATTAATGTACCAGCAATTACTCTCCTAAATACCTTCGGTATTTCTAATAATAGGAAATACCCTAATAGTGTATATAAATTAATTTAATGCATTTAACTCACCTATATATTTGAATGAGTTAGTGCACGTGATAATTGTAAAACAATACGCACCTGAACGTAGGCGGTATCAGTTCCAGCGGTAGTTTAGCCGGAACAGTTTCTCCCTGTGTCGCCTTCTCGCACAAATACATGGCTAGGACAAACTCTTCGCATCCTGTGTATAAAACGATATTTAATTAGGAGCTTAGGGGACAACTAAAGAAAGATTTTTTATCCTGGCACGGCAAGGTGGTAAGTGCACCTGATGGTAAGCGCAGTGCCTTCCAGTTAGAGTATCGAATAGCGAGAGACAATCTATCCTATATTCAACACAATCATGCCGACCTACTCCTTCACACTACGTCATGGGCAAGGAGGTGAAGAAGCGGTCGAGGGTCTATTGTCAGAGTACTCAGAACATCGTACCCCAACTCTAGACCCCCTAAACAAACCGGATGTACACTGGCTGATCCCGGAACGCGACACACTTGCGTGTGCTACTGTGGCGGGTTCTACACCCTGTGTACGCTGCGAGCTATCCACTAGGATATGGATATCCTACCACCACCAGTTTTATTATAATCAATGGAAATGTAGTGACAAAAAGTATATGTTAATTTCTGACACGAAGGTATAATAATAAAGTTGTGTAGCGAGGGGCAGATTGTCTCTCGCTACTCGATACTCTAACTGGAGGCACTGAGTACCATCAGGTGCCCTGTGGCCCTGCCGTGCCAGGATAAAAAAAATTATAACCCTCGTAAGTCAGCCCATTCATGCTTTTCTTTTTTTACTATAAATAGGCTTGCGTTTGACCACAATCTCGCCTGATGGTAAGTGGTGATGTGGTCTACGGTGGAGCACGCTTGCCTAGAAGATACCTATTCACTCTTGACTTGAAGATACCCAGGTTATTTTGAGGAAATATATAATACTAGCTGTTGCTCGCGGCTCCGCCCGCGTGGAAGTTATTTTCGGGAGCAGAAGTATACAATCCAAGGAGTTGTCTTCTGCACGGAGGCACCTGAAGCTTGAGATTACATTTAAATAATACCTCATAAGTTAACCCTCACTTTGCCCCTTTAGGGATGATTTGGTAAAAACGTTGAACACGTATTTCGTTATTTCTTACCAAAAGCCTAAATATGAATTTTCAGATCCCTAACTTGAGGAATTATGGATTTTCCATACAAATCAAATCAAATCAAATCATTTATTTTGTAAATTAGGCCACTAGGGGCACTTTTTACATGTCATAGTAATGTTAAAATCTAAGTCTACCGGTGCTTCGGAAATGCCCACTGGTCTGAGAAGAAGCACCAAGAAACTCAGCCGTAGGTCTTCTGTAATTTGTCATTACATTCCAACAAAAAATCACACATAAAATACATTTTTAAATAAGTACATTCACATGACAAAAAAAATTACGGTATACATGTCAATACAAGGCAGAGTCGTAAAAGAGGCTATACAACTTGTTATTTAATTTTATCCAACTAACAATCAATGAGCAATCCAGGTAGACCAGTCCACACAAGCAGCACCCGTTCACGAGTATGACGCATGTGCCAGCCATCGGCCTCCTCAACCATGACACAGGGAAGTGACCGACCCGGCACATAACGCCGCCGCAAGCACAGACCCTTAAGCGAGCATGACATACCCTAATCGCGTCAAAGAATTATAGAGAAACAAATTCACAAGACAATAGCTTTAACAAGAAGCCAAGACTAATACGACTCAGGCATCTTGTAAAAACAATTTACATTAAACAGAAATAATCAATACATAATCATTTATTGTAATAGATCTGGAAGATTCAGAGCAATTTAATCCCAAGCCTTCTTGTCGTCAAGATAATCGGAAATTTTGTAGTAACCTTTTCTACTAAGCTTGGTTTTTATTATGTTTTTAAACTTATTTATTGGTAATTCTCTTATAACATTCGGAAGTTTATTATAAAAGCGTATACTTTGCCCCATAAAAGAATTACTGATCTTGTGGAGACGAGTCGAGTGTAACACAAGATTATGCTTGTTCCTTGTGTTTACTTTGTGAATATCGCATTTTTTATCAAATTGTGCAATATTTTTACGCACATACATTAGATTTTCAAAAATATATTGCGACATCACGGTGAGAATGCTTATTTCTTTGAATCTTTCTCTAAGAGAAACTTTGGGTCCAAGATCATATATAGCCCTAACGGCTCTTTTTTGTAAAGTAAAAATTACATTAATATCCGCAGAGTTTCCCCAGAGAAGAATTCCATACGACATTATACTGTGAAAATAGCTAAAATAAACTATTCTTGCCGTATCTACATCAGTCAAACGTTTGATGGTTTTAACTGCATACGCCGCTGAACTTAACCTGCCTGATAACTTTCCGATATGCGGCCTCCACTGAAGTTTTGCATCTATTGTAATGCCCAAAAAAGTAGTTGACGCAGCAGGGTCCAATTCTTCCCCATTTATTTGAACATTGGTTCTCGTTTGCTGAACGTTGGGCATTGTAAATTTAAGGCATTTCGTCTTCTTTTCATTTAATACGAGGTTATTCGCGTTGAACCAATGTACAACTTTACTAAGATAAAATACAAACAAACAATACAAATTTAGAACTCCTATCTGACCCCTTTCAAGATTGTTATTTGAAAGAATAGATAGCCTATGTTCTTCTTTCATCACAATCCGTTCAGCCATTTAGTCGTGAAAAGGTAGCAAACAAACAAACAGAGTTACTTTCTCTAGTATTAGTATGGATAAATGCTTAAGACAAAATGTTCTTCTTTAAATAGACTCAACGCACTCACCCAACTTCCCGTCCGAATCAAGGTCGGCCAGCGCCCAGATCTGCGCGAGGGTCTGTTGCGGCAGACGGGACTGCAGCATGATGGACCTCGCCTGAGCCCCAGAAACAGACCCTGACTTCGCACGGTCCGTCGCGTTGAACAGTTGGGTGTACCTAGAATACATTTTAGTGACCAAATCCGCCCAAAAAAATTCAACAATCCTTGTAATCACACCTGCAATAGAATAGCCAGAGGTGTAACCAGTACACCCACAATTCTCCCGGATTAGTCACATGTGATAAGGGGCGAGCCTATCGCCATACCGGGCACAATTCCAGACTCCGGGCTGATACTGAGTATTTCTAGAAAAACCCAATATCACTTTACCCGACCCGGGTATCGAACCCGAGACCTCAACACAGCAATGAGCAATTACAACTGCGCCCCCGCGGCAGTCACATAAATCAATTTGTTCAAAATTGTTTAGTCTCCACATTTATGACATAACTAGATGTTGCTCGCGGCTACGCCCGCGTGGTGCCATGGAGCCGTAGAGCATTCCATAGGTTGCATGCATTTTTCCGGTATAAAACGTGGCCTATGTCATTTTCTGATCCCTAAACTACCATTATGCAAAAAATCATGTCGATCCCTTGCTCTGTTAAAAACTAAACTATCCCACGGGAACTGTACATTTTTCTGGGATAAAAGGTAGCCTATGTGCTATTCCAGACTATAATCTATCTCTGTGCCAAATTTCAACCAGATCCTTCCAGCCGTTGTAGCGTGATTGAGTAACAAACATCCATCCATTCATCTAAACTTTCGCATTTATAATATTAGTAGGATGTAGGATTTGTACTCAACGTAAATTGTGAACAACACATAATCGATCTTAAGCTACTAGTTGAGAGTACTTACTTAAGCTTCTGTGGTTGGGGGATCCCCCATTCAGCTGGTGGTGGACTCATCACACCCATGGGGACCTCTGTGGGACTTGTCACCACGGACCCTGGTGACAAATACAACGTTAAAGAAAATAGGGTCATCATCGGCAGTGAAAGTATACGACTAGGCGTAGTGTGAAAAAGCTAAACAATGGGCAGGCATGGTCTTTCCAATTTTGGAGCATCGTGCGACCCCGAGATGGACGACAGCTCGGGTGGTAAGGCCTCGTTCGCTGTCGTTGTTCGGTGCGCGGGGCTCCTAAGGCCACGTGGAGATGGGCTGCTATGCAGCACCGCGCAAAGGCGGTTCCGGCTGCAATTCTAGTACTTCTTAGAACACCCCGGGATAGCTCCGTAAGCGCCGAAGAAGACCACCGCGGGGTTTCAGCTGGTAGTGTGTGGTGGGGTGTATATAGAGGTTAAGGACTCGGCCCAGCGGCTGTCTAGATAGCCATCATCCGTGCGAGAGGGATGCTGGGTCGTAAGACCGGCTAGTCCAGCATAACCGTTTTATTCTCATTCTGCTTTGCCCCGGAGAGGGCGGCAGTAATAAAAAAAAGGCAGGCGTGATCTTATTACATTCTCTCTCTTCCATACCAGAACCACGCGTACTGGCTTGCGGAGCCACAGCTTCGTGGTGTCTACTACCCCGACACCTAGCCCGAACAAAGAGCAGAGCAAATTTATATCTTTGCCGCACCATCAAGCTGTGGAACAGTTTGCCAGCTACCGTGTTCCCTCCTTCCTATGATCCTGGGCCTAGGCGTATGGCGAAGAAGCTAAACAGCAAGCCGGCATGATTGTGTTGAGTAGCGAGAGATACATTGTCTCTCGCTACTGGCAACTCTAACTGGACGGTACTGCGCTTACCATCATCAGTATGGTCACTTTGAGGTGCCAGGATAAAAAAAAACAATGGAATTCATCTAAAATTATCACCAAAACGTATTTAAACTCACCTGGCTTCGACATAACTTCATTCTTGACCGCAGTAATCGGCGTCGAAGTTATCGGCTGACTGGGAATAGAAGCACTAACTGCCTGAGGCGGGCTATTTATCAATGAACCAGTGGGAGCTGAAGGCTGAGACGGGGGCACCATTGTTGATCCCATTAACGTTTGAGGTGGGGATTGTATCAACACGGACTGCGAAGACATGGGTTGGGCTTGAGGCACCATAGAGCCCATAGCAGAGGCTGTTGATGCCATCAACGGCCCATTTGAACCCATAGGCTGAGAACCCATCACAGTTGATTGCGTTGAAATTAAAGATTGATTCGGTAACTGCTGGGACTGTATAGGTTGAGACATCAAAGGTGTAGGTAACGGTTGGGTACTTCCTATTAACGTCTGATTACCCATCAGAGGCTGAGATGCCGAAACCAACGGCTGTGTATCAATCAGTGATTGAGAAAGTGGCTTCACACCAGAAATCAGATCCGGTACAGGTTTTGAGGGTTGCATCAAAGGCTGGATTAATGTGTTTACTAAAGGTTGGGAAGGAGCCCCGAAATCTCCGAGTAAAGATTGGTTTGACTGGCTGGATGGTAAGCCAGCTATAAGGGGCTGTGCCGGCATTGGTGGTACGGAAGGCGGTATCGATGGCATAGGAGGGATTGGGGGCTTGGCAGGTGGGGTGAAGGATTGTTTTTGGGCACCTGTGGACAATACGTAAGTTTTTGTTACATTGTACAAAGATTTGTGTAGACATAAGATCTGCCGTCCGTTTACTAAAAGGCCTTTAAGTAGAATAAACTTTATTTTGAGGTTATGTTAAAATTTAGAACACCACATGTTATCACACATATTTTCATTTAATTCTATCAATAAGATACTTGCCAACTCTATACATGGACCTTTATTACTACCATTTTTCTGTATCGCGTACAGAAATGCGTTCTAACAGTAAATCAGTGTAAACTAAAAAAATAATTTATGTAAAATCGATTCGTTTTGCATTTTCTACTGCAGCCTTACGTAAATAATCCACTATAAAATAAAATACATATTTTATCATCATAGTTGTGGAACAGTTTGATATTTACCGTGGTCCCTCCTTCCTATGACCCTGGGTCCTTTAGGCGTAGTGTGAAGAAGCTACACAACAGGCCGGCATGATTGTGTTGAGTAGCGGGGGACAGAGTGTCTGTCGCTACTTGATACTCTAACTGGACTGCACTTACCATCAGGTGCAGTGTAAATAATAATATTGAAAGGTAGCTTACCTGTAGGACTTAGAGATGCCATAAGGGATTGTGGCAAAACCTTGGGCACTTCAATTCCATGGAGTTTTAGGTTGATTATCTAAAAATTGATATTTCCAATGAGAAAAGATTCAAGGAGCATTGTACAGAGGAGGCGTAAGGCACTAGCGACGTGTACCTCTGCCTACCGCTTCAGGGTTTATAGGCGTGAGTGCGTTTGTATACATATACACTCACGCCTGTAATCCTCAAAGGAGTAGGCAGAGGTGTAACCAGTATACCCACTTTTCTCCGAATCTATTATGGTCCCATAATGGGATAGGGGGCGAGCCTATCGCCATACCGGACATAATTTCAGGCTGATACTGAGTATTTCCAAATAGAAAAAACCCAATATCACTTTACCCGACCTGGGGATCGAACCCGAGACCTCAGCACAGCAGTCGAAAAGTATGCGCAATTACAACTACGCTACCGAGACAGTCGAGTGAGTATGTTTGTATGTATGTATGTGTGTATGTATGTATGTGTGTATGTATGTATGTGTGTATGTATGTATGTGTGTATGTATGTATGTGTATATGTATGTACGTGTGTATGTATATATGTATGTATCAATGTATGTATGTTATAATATGATAGCGCACTTACTTTACAAGCTATAGAGAACTCTTTGAGGTCAAGTTTGCCATCAGCATTGGTGTCAGCTAACGACCAGATCTGACCCAGGATCGGAGGAGGTAGTTGTGACTGGAACAAAGGATTTGCGAATAGGTGTCCTTATTTAATAAGTTAATCCATAACCAGTACGCACGGTGATCAAACGCAACGTCGACCCTGGATAGCGGTAGCAAAGTTTACGCGACGTTATATATACAACTCTAGCGGCAGACGCCTTTCCTCCGGATAAGCAGCGTAACACCGACAGCAGCGCCTCCTACCGGGTCCAATTGTGTTTTCAAACCATCCAGGAACCCATTGAAATATACACACTAAATTTCCTCCAAATCGGTCCAGTCGTTTAGCAGTTAGTTAAGAAACACACATACAGAAGAATTATATATACAGGGTGTCCCTGAAAGTATGGATCAAATCGAATAGGGGCATGGACAAGGTCATTTCCAAATTTTTTATCCAGAGAATGTTGGTGCATTTTTTTCCGTTCAAAAGTTATGACCAATTTTTGTATTTTTCAATCAATTCGCAGTGCTCAAAGAAAAAAATCATAAAAATAAACTATCAGATTTTTTTTTGAGAATGTTGTAAAAGAGTGGGCCTTCCTGTCGTAATAAAATTACGCAGCTAGAAAACATATGTTCAATAAGAAAACATATTTACTACAAGTTTCGTTCTGGCACAAATTTAACTCAATTTTCGAGCGATTTTCATGGGAAATAGTTACACTAGCGAAAGGTGACTACGTATTGAGAAACTTGCACAAGTCATAAAGATTATTTGGAGGTATGAATCACTGGGATATTCTTATCAGTTTAAGAGTTACAGAATTTTATTTACAAGGACGTCGTATTTTTAAATTGATCATAACTTTTGAACCAACATTCTTAGTGTAAAAAATTAGGAAATGACCCTGCCCATGCCCCTAATCGATTTAATCCATATTTCCAGGAACACCCTGTATAATAAGCTATATACTAAGCAGTGTGAATTTTTGCAACAACAGAGCACCTCGGCATTCCGTAGCCCAGTCTAGCCCGGTTTGTGCCCAGTTCCTATATTTCTGTCTGGGTGCTTACTGTTATTCCCTAGTTTTTTTTATCAGGCAGAGCAAAGTGACCACACTGCACCTGATGGTCAGCGCAGTGCCATCCAGTTAGAGTGTCAAGTAGCGAGAGACAATCTATACCTTGCTACTAGACACAATCATGACGGCCTGCTGTGTGATTCTTCACACTACACTATGGGGCATGGAGGTGAATAAGCGGTCGAGGGTCTAGTGTCGAAGTACTTAGTACCCCTCTAAGTCACTGACCGAAATAAATAAATAACACCCAACAGTCACACACCTAGCCCCTACCTCACACTAAGATACGAGTCTTTTGTTGTGGGTATCAGGGACTACAAGAGACTTTTCAGTCTCACAACACCCAGACCCCGGACATAATTATCTGTCTGTCACACAAACATTTGTCCCGGTGTGGGAATTGAACCCACGGCCTCTTGGTTCACAGCCAGCTACACGCTAACTGCTTAACTTAACATAAGTTTAACATACCTGTAACATAAACCTCTTGGCTTGTTCTCCTGATAGGTTACCGTTCACGGGACCAAGGTTCCGGAAGTGTTCAGCAAACTTGGCATGCTCATGAGGCTGTACCACCCACGGATCTCCAGCCATTGTCTATTAATAAAGTTAAAAAAAATATATGGGTAATTTCTACTGTAGGCAGCGGTTTTGCTGTGCCCTGGCATTGCAGAAGTCTATGGGCGGCGGTGACTACTTACCATCAGGTGGCCCGTCTGCTCGTCTGTCTATCGAGGCACTAAAAAAACAAAATCAAACCTATCCCACAGAAACCATGAATTTTTACAGGACAAAAGGTAGACTATGCGCTATTTCAGACTATAATCTATCTCTGTGCCAAATTTCAACCAGATCCATTCAGCTATTCTGGTGTGATTGAGTAACAATCATCCATACATTTATAATATTAGCAAGATTATTAAAGTTGAATACAGAGAGGGACTCCAAGTAATTTGAATGTTATATACTTTAGATTTAAAAAATTATTCTTTTGTGTCTATAGTCTTTGTGGAGGAACGATTCCAAAATTAATCATTCAGGGATAGTATAATATATGTTTCCAACGTCATTAAGAGAGAAAAACACACCTACAATTCAGTACTTACCTTACTTTGCGAAAGGAAAGACGTAATATTTAAGAATATATTGTGAATTCCGGTTCTTCTCTTGTATAAAATGCAAAGAAAGTGAAAATAAATACATATCAACTATTAGGATGTGATAAAAGCGGTTTAAATAGTTCAAATATGACTAAAACCACCTATTTAAATAGATAACTTACGGAAGTGCTTTTTCATCTCAACGATAGCGAAATACAGGTTTACGTTTAAATGATGTAGTCGACAATCAACAATACTTACTTGTGCTTTAGTTCAGAGTCCCTGAAGTGTTAACTGTACGCCTCCTTAAATTTAAAATGACTTAAATTGTGGAGCAACCAGATTCAGAAAATCTCTGGACCATTTATTGATTTTTAATGTTAACTGTCAAAAGCGAAAGCTGAAATTTCAACATTGACAGCTGATGCTTCGTTCAGAAACAGAAATTTTGTGATTGATATACCGTCTTCTGCTTAGCTACCTTCTTGGAACAAGTTCTTTCGGACCTATTCTAACTATAATAGAATATTTATATTGTAATAAAAAAATAGAAAAGATATTTTACAGCACAGAATATGATTATAATGACTGATGGTACAATATCAGAAGAATCATGGGTGCGACTTCTGCCATAAATGTGATGAGCGTAATTTGGCCTCCAAAATCTTATGCACTGTAGAAAACCATCAGTAAGCCGATCATTCTCATCGGTTTTCCGTGACACAAAATATAATCGTGAATAACCTGACCAAGCCGAAATGTGTCTAGAGCTTGGCTCTATCACTTTATATCTCAGAATCCAGAACAAACTTTTTTTTCTGTATTCTGAGCTTTATACAGAGATTTCAAATTAGATGCTGATTGTAAGGTCATGAATTTGAACTTAATTATTATTATAATTATAAAAAATAGGCAATTACTTACAATTAACCTTTTTAAGTATTTTTTTAAGTTAGTTTCCTCCAACAAACAAATAATAAAAAAAAACTATTTTCCGAACGATATTTTTATGTCAGATCTGTTATCAACAAAAGTACATTCAAAAATTTAAACAAATATATTAAAGATAGTCAATAAAAAGTATTTCGCTTAAAATGTCTCCAAAAATAACTAATACTTATGATTAATTGCCTAACCTAGGTCTTATAAATCTTAACCATTCTTACTGCGCATGGCATAAAATATTGATTAATAGAAATTTTTAAATTCGTGTTTGGACGCACCCAACAAAATTTCCGAACGCGTGCGTCACGAACCATGTTGTATTTAGATGAGAAAACTTGCATCGAAAGGTTGTTTAGAATGACGAAAATTATTGACAACGTAAATCCTAACGTTTACGACAAGGGTTCGGAGAGGGTGATTACTGACGCTGATCGCGATGAAAACGTGGTTGACGAGTTTGATCGCCGGGAAATATTCGATATGATCAGAAACATCAACGACCCCGAACATCCATTGACTTTAGAAGAATTGAAAGTTGTTGAAGAAGATGGTGTGTTTTTGGACAATAAAAATAATAGTATACTTATTAAATTCACGCCCACCATACCACATTGCAGCATGGCAACGTTAATCGGTAAGATATGTAACTTAATCTTATTTTGATATCCAGAAAATTGTCTAGTGCGAAAAAAATCTTAAAGTTCGTAATAAGTGTCTGTGCTGCCATCTACAGATATCATAATTACATGGTAGGGATTAGAGAGTACTATATTCCTTGATATTTGAGTTGTATAGATCCAAAGTCAAAACTATAAGATCTTACCGTTACCATTAAGTAACGGTAGGCAGCGGTTTTGCTGTGCCCTGGCATTGCAGAAGTCTATGGGCGGCGGTGACTACTTACCATCAGGTGGCCCGTGTGCTCGTCTGCCTAAAACGATGTCAATAACAGTATAAATATTGATGATTGCCTGTGATTAAAAATTATTTCAAACCTCCTACAATATATATGCCAGATTGTCGTGAATACAGACACTGAATTGAACTTACAAATAAGTTTAATTATTGTAAACTATTGGTACCATATTTTATTGTGTTTCGATTATTGTAACATTAACTGTGATGTGTTAAAAGAGCAACCATGGGGTTTCTTGCCAGGCTCTTCCCCATGGATAACCGCCTTCTGAACTGGTAGTAATTTAATTAACTGTGAAGTGTTATTCTCGTGTTTTTTTACTGAACTATCATACACTTTGCTTCCTGACTATATCTGGAGATCAGAGAGAGACGTGTAAGCCCTCTCACAGCCTCAGCCGATGACCTGCGACACAACATATGTAACATGAAATAAATTCTTCTCCCCAGGCCTCTCCATCCGTGTGCAGCTACTCCGAGCCCTCCCTACCAGGTTTAAAGTGACCGTACAAGTTACAGAAGGATCTCATGCCTCCGAAGAAGCAGTTAATAAACAACTTGCAGACAAGGAAAGGGTTGCAGCCGCATTAGAGAATATTAGTCTTTTGGCCATTATAAATCAATGTATAATGAGTAAGAGTGTATGATAGGAGGTAGCTATTATCAAGTTGGGAGGCTATGGGATAATATAAAAGGGGATTTTTCATCGACTGGTGTTTAACTTAAGTTCATCTCTAACTAGAGGTTTCATTATCAGCATTTTTCGGATTCTCGGTATCCCGGAAATTTCACATTCCGGGAATTCCCGGATTCCGAAAATATTTAAAATGTTTGTAAATAAATACCTTGTTTATATGTATTTTATATACATTTGTAATTATACAAGTAACATTTAACATATAAGAATAGATCTGTAAATATGTATGACCAGTAGCAATGTAACACGTCAAAATCTTAAAGAATATTTTTGTAATGTAATGACTATTAAAAATTTCCATATTATAATATTTTTTATATAACTTCATACGGTACATATTAATAACATTATAATTAAACCATTTGTTAAAAAATGTGGTGTGCCTTAATTTGATTTTCTACCGAGTTTGTTAGCCATACCTAATCCAGCATTTTCCAGAATTTACCGGGACGAGATAGTAAATTTTCCGGGATTTTCCGGAAACGAGTCGCTATCCGGGCGGATGTGAATATCCTACGAGCAGAAAAGGAGAGAGGTGTCATATGGACACCCGGTTGGAACGGAATTCCTTTCGCTATATGTATATCTCTTTTGGTAATAATAAATAAGAAAAAGAGTTGGCATAAAATAATTAAATCAATCTTAAAATGTGAATAAATAGGCATAAAGAGACTCAAAAATCACTTAAAAAAATGACGGTTTTAGGTGTCGTTTTCCATTGTTACACTTTTTTCGGTCTAGCCTCAGCCGCAAACAAATCAGGGCGATAACGTGCGATAAGTAACCCGTTCCAAAAGTCTTAAATTTCATTTAATCTGGTGAGGAAATCACCGAACACCAACCAAACTAGAACACGACTACTATCTACAGCATACTGTATTTCATAACTTCATTCTTTCTCTTTTTCTAAATTTTTTTTACAGCGATTTGGATAGAGAATAAGCGCCGTATAGCAATATATCGCACAGAGCGCTAGTATTGCTTGTTTTATTGTTTATTTATATATATCATAGTCCGACAAACGAGCCAGTGGGTCACCTGATGTTAAGTGATCTCCACCGCCCATGAACATCCACAATACCGAAAGTATCATGTATGCGCTTTCGGCCTTAAAGGACAGGAATAGGGATTAGGGAAGGGAAGGGGGAATCTGGGCCTCCGGATATCTCACTTACTATACGAAACGCGACAGTGAACTGTCACTTTACGTTGGTTTTCTGTGAGACAGTGGTACTACCCCGGCCGAGCCGGCCCTACCACTTTTAATTTTTTATTTGTTGAAAAATGTGGTGTACCTTTATTTAATTTTCTACCGAGTTTGTAAGCCATACATAATCCAGCATTTTCCGGAATTTACCGGGACGAGATAGTAAATTTTCCGGGATTTTCCGGAAACGAGAAACCCAAAGGGAAATCCTACCGCAATTAATTAAAGTAAAAATAGACTGAGCTAATGATTGTAGTAGACGGCAAGCGTCGATAAATACTAGAGCGTATTGAATTATAGAAGTGGTTTGAGTTAAACAAAGATAAAGCAAAAACATAATTTATTCAATTGAAATATTTATAAGTCAAAAATAATAATTAATTTTTTAGCTATTGGCGGCTTTTGTTTCGTTTTTGATGTCGTCATATGATTTCAAATTCTGTAAATAATATTCCAATAAGTTATTTATCTTAACACAATTATTAAATCAAACAGTCACACACTTAGGTCTGAGCCCACACCATGTCCTGTACAATACCCAGACCCAACAAGTATTCGTTGAATAAACTTTTCTCTCTTGCGGGAATCGAACCCGACAGGCTCACGTTTCACAACCCACTCACTTCGCCACGTCGAATGCAGCCCCAGATCTACGTTTTTTGAACCGGGGTGAAATCTTGATAGCGGCGCCTCTCTCCAGCATTTGGGATAAACTACTTAAAAATCACAAATATAAATATTATGGGAGGGATTTTTCGTGAATGAAAATAAAAACCACCGACGGTGACCAAACCAGGCTACCGTATGCTAGGCACTTTGTGGAGCAAGTTATCTAGTACATATTTATAAAATAATTTCATCTCTCACAGCTACTCTACAGATAGTTCAAACAGGTATAACATGGTTGAATGCACCGATTTCAATAAAGACTAAATGTTATCTCGATACACACTGTATGATTTTTTTTTATGCACTTATTCCTGCAATCAGTTACTTAAGGATTTCTTCTTCTTTGATGGCGACGAGCTTAACTAAGAAGCTAATGTCAAGTTAGTCAGTTTTTTGTTCAGTATTTTAGTTGTCAGCAGGAATTTCAACTTTCAAGTATTTACTTGATTCTGCTCGTAAATGCGCCACGCCAGGACACATACGTGCCCGGCCAGATGCTGATTTGCCGTCCGGGGGGGTTTGCCTCTAGATCGGGGGCTGGTAGAATGTCATCACAATAAACCAATTTCATGAATAATACCTACCTCCCACATATCATCAGACCAAGAAGGAAACATCTTCTTGAAGACAGCTGGCTCTGATGCTTGTTTGACGGTTACCACTATAGCTGTTTCCACCGTTCGCTCCATACCATCATCTTCTATATAGCGCTGTTGGAAAAACATACAATGAACAGCCACATACATTTCTGACCTCAGACTAGGTCAACCCTCTATAAGAAATACGAGGGACGGCGGCCCACATCCAGACACTAAACACCCAATAGTTACACAAATACTCCTGACTTTATACTAAGTCAAAACTGTATCGAGTAATAAACCATTAAACCTGGTGGTAGGATATTCATATCCGCCCGGGTAGCGACCACCGTACACAGGGTGTAAAACCCACCATACACAGTGGCACACGCATGTGTTGTGTTCCGGGATCAGCCAGTGTACATCTTGTTACAGTCAGGGGTCTAGAGTTGGTGTACGATGTTCTGAGTACTCCGATACTAGACCCTCGACCGCTTCTTTACCTCTTGCCCCATGGCGCAGTGTAAAGAAGCTACACTGCAGGTCAGCATGATTGTGTTGAGTAGCGAGGGATAGATTGTTTCTCGCTACTTGATACTCTAAATGGACGGCACTGCGCTTACCATCTGCTGTGCAGTGTGGTCACTTTGCTGAGCCAGGATTAAACAAAAAAAAGAATATTCCAAAAAAAATATGCCCTGACAAAAAAATTAGCCCTGTAAAAGTACAATTTTATTTTAACTTGGTTCAAAACATGCAGGAAAATTTGCGAATTCCGAATATGTATATAAATATAACTCAATATCGCAAAGAATGTTGCTTAAATTAAATAACCGTGTATATATTCCTGACCTCACACTAAAGGCCTGAAATATTTGACACGTTTATTTGTCATGTTATAATAAGCAGGTTAATTAATCTAAAGATCTACCTTGATGATATCACTCCGAGAATTCTTGACACGTTCAGGTGTAGACTTCCCGATCCAGAAGTAAAGTTCTTCACCAGCGTCCAGGATGTATGCACCATCCTCTGCCAAGTCCTAGAAAAGGTGTCAGCTTTGCATTTATCAGTACTATAGATTGAAAGTCTTACAAAACAACTCAGATTTTTTTTGTTTTTTTTTTTTTATTCTGGCGCGGCAAAGTGACCACACTGCGCCTGATGGTAAGCGCAGTGCCGTCCAGATAGAGTATCAAGTAGCGAGAGACAGTCTATCCCCCGCTACTCAACACAATCATGCCGGCCTGCTGTTTAGCTTCTTCACATTACGCCTAAAGGACCCATTTTCTAGAATAGTCCTATTTTTTCTTGACTTGCGTGTGCTACTATGACGGGTTCTTAATAAAGTCTAAGTTAGGTGTACTTTAAACCAACGTGAATATATGAGATAAATGAAAGTAAGTAAACAAAAATAAAAAGTGTGTGTATGCAATTCACACACGGCAGAATTGAAAATCACATTACGTGGAATTATGTCGCCCGCCTGCAATCTATGGAAGCCGAACCGTGAGTAATGATATCTGTTTTATGCAATTGAGTATTTGAATAATCAATTAAACGTCGTTAACGCATTGAAACAATCAAAATATTGTTAACTTAATTAATATTAGAGCTCCCACTCGATCCCACTCGAATCCCCTCGAATATATTCTGTCTCATTCTCTCACAGCCTTAGTCCTATAGATTCTGTGTTTGTCTCTTTTTACTGTCGCTTTTCCCTTAGACGAAAATGTATACTGTTTTTTCTTCATTGCTTTTTCCGTTTCATCGAGTTTCAAATCACAACGATGCTTAAGAAGTTTCACTTCAAAAAAGTAAAATAAACCGCGATAGAATCCGTAAAGTTCGTTTTATTTCAATGTCTAATCGCGTAAACATAAGAAACCATTAATAAATTGAGTTAACTAAAGTCTCGGTATATGAATTTCGAAGGTATGTGAACTCTACCAACCCGCATTAGGCCAGCGTGGTGGACTAAGGCCTTCCATTAGTAGAGGAGGCCCGTGCCCAGCAGTGGGACAATTTTTAATACAGGGCTAGTATTATTATTATATTATATAGACTGAGACTTTTACAAAACAACTATCAGATTTTCTAGAATATTCCAAATTTTTATGACTTGCGTGTTGTACTATGACGGGCTAAGTTAGGAGTACTTCAAACCGACGTGAATGTTTGAGATTAATGAAAGTAAGTAAATTAAGTCCCTATTCGTCTTCGCCGGAATACTCACATTTTATTTCTTCTTTATAACATTTTGTTCAATCCGATATATCCCCACTATCTTAAAGTACATTTCAACTTTCTCCATGACTCTCATTCTTTAAATTTAAGATCGTCGAGAAAATTTGACTCTTAAGACTCCACTGCAATGCAGTGGTTTCTTTGACAGTTCGTTTACCGTCCAGCCTGGACGGTAAACGAACGAACCTGTTCGCCTGTGGAATTCCTTGCCGCAATTTGTACGTAAAGCGCCATCATTGAGTATTTTTAAAACCCGAGTTAAAATTTAATATATGTCTTTGCTGGCGTAATTATTATACCATAACGCTTTATTTTTATATGATTAATTATTATTTCATATTATTGTTATATTATATGTATTGATATATTATTTATTATTTATATGCTATGTATTGCTATGTGTTGCATATATATGTATGTCTATGTGTATATATATATATCATTGTTAGTCTGTTTCACACCCCTTATTTTTACGGACCCCTTTCATTTGTCTCCATATTATTAAGGTTGTCTGGCAGAGATCGCTTTTAGCGATAAGACAGCCTATTGTAACTTACTCTAGTTTTAAGGTTTCTTGTTGTAATATAATTATGATGGTGTGCAATAAAGAGTTATCTATCTATCTATCTAAGTTAGCAAAAGTCTCGGTGAGGGGATCGTACCCGGGACTTCTCCACGGAGTCTAACCAGCTCACCTGCTGCGAGTATTCAGTGTCCAAGTCCTCAAACTTGATCTTCCCCGCAGTGCCCACTGTGACTGCAGTCAAGGTCCTAGGAGTAGTCACTCTCCGGTTCACAGCCAGCTTCCACGCTGAAGGGTCGGCTTTCTCTTCTGGTACTCCACCTGAGAAGAACATTTTTAAGAATAAGTAAAAGTTTTTTGATTGATAAAAAGTACACCGACTGCAATAAAATCAAATTATGCGTCACTATAAAATTTGAGGGTTCCCCTCGATTTTTCTGAGATCCCATCATCAGATCTTGACTTGGTGCCAATGGGACCACCTGGGAAGTATACCCTTTTAAACAAAAAAAGAATTTCTCGAATCGGTCCAGGCGTCTTCGCGTAATCGGGAAACATACATAAAAAAAAGATTCCGACGAATTGTTAACCTCCTCCTTTTTTTGAAATCGGTTAACAATGAATTATGCGACCACCTCCGTGGCGCAGTTGATGAGTAGCCAGCTGTGAAACGAAAGGCCGTGGGTACGATTCCCACATGATAAATGTTTGTGTGACAGACAGATATTAGTGTCCGGGGTCTGTGTGTTGTGAGAGGGTGCGTCTCTCTAGGTCCCTGATACCCACCGCCCATGACACTAGACTCGTATCTTAGTGTGGGGTCGGGGCTGTGTGTGTGACTGTTGGGTGTTATTTATTTATTTATTATAAGGTTGTTCGGAAAGTTATTAGTTTTTGGCAACTTTTTTTTCCTTGGCTGACAATGTGACCACACTGCACCTGATGGTAAGCGCAGTGCAGTCCAATTAGAGTATCGAGTAGCGAGAGACAATCTATTCCCCGCTACTCAACAACCATGCCGGCCTGCTTCTTCACATTACGCCAACTAAGGACTAAATTGATTTTTTTCAAATCTAACTTCACACCGAAGCCGCATTATATATTTTGAAAGCTAATGCGGTAAGGCTAGCTTGTGAAAAATTCTGTTGATTCTATGCAGAAGTTTTTGGTTGGCACCCTTTAATATGGAAAGTTTACTTTAAAGCATAATTTTCGGCATATTTTAGTTTTTTTACTATTGAAAGTTATGTTTAAGTTATTAAAGTTGACTGCCTCGGTGGCGCAGTTGTATCTGCGCATGCGTTACGACTGCTACTGTGCTGAGATCTCGGGTTCGATCCCCGGGTCGGGTAAAGTGATATTTGGTTTTTCTATCTAGAAATTCTCAGTATTAGCCCGGAGTCTGGTATCTGTGCCCGGTATGGCGATAGGCTCGCCCCCTATCACATTATGAGACATAAATTCGGCGAAAAGTGGGTGTACTGTGGTTACACCTTTGCCTACCCCTTCGAGGATTACAGGCGTGAGTGTATATGTATGTATGAAAGTTATGCAGAAAAAATAAAAAATAAAATTAACATTTTGACTGCGATTTTTACATTTATATTATTATACTTACGGCTCGCAACACGCGTGAAACCCCAACAGGTGTGTGGGACCGCTTTTATTTTTATCCTGGCACGGCATAATGATCACACTGTACCAGATGGTAAGCGCAGTGTCGTCCAGTTACAGTATCAAGAGAGAGACAATCCATCCCCCGCTACTCAACACAATTATGCCTGCTGAGGAGCTTCTTTTTCTTTTACGTAATTTACGCCCAAGGAGGAAAGCCAACAGCATTGTTTCCTCGTCGGAATCCATTTTGTCTTTTATTGTACGCCTCAAACCGCAGCATGTTGTTTTAAAAGTGGTAGAGCCACGCTGAAGACCTATTTGTCTACAGCATAAATGGGCTGGCTCGACCGGGGTAATACCAATGTCTTACAGAAAACCAACGTAAAGTGACAGTTTACTGTCGCATTTCGTATGGTAAGTGAGATATCCGGAGGCCCAGATTCCCCCTTCCCTTCCCTAATCCCTATTCCTGTCCTTTAAAGCTGACAGCGCTTACATGATACTTTCAGTATTGTGGATGTTCATGGGCGGTGGAGATCACTTAACATCAGGTGACCCACTGGCTCGTTTGTCGGATTATGCCATCAAAAAAAATGAGCGCTATGTTAAGGGAAACATCACGCAAAATGTTTAAAATTACATTGAGTTCGAAGAAATTCCTGAGATATCTGCTGAACCAAGCGCTATATTAAAAATATATGTTAAATATAGATTCATTGCGCAACTTTCAGGGTAAGCTGAATTTGTTTAAATGCCCTCAAATTATTTAAATAAAATCCTTTTGTATTTTGTGTTCAAAATGCGTTTTGTGGACGCGCAACGTTAACGTCGTCGCTGCGCAGATGCTGGAGACACGCTAACGCTCGTAAAACGCCGGTGGGATAGGGGCCTAAGTTTGTCGACCGGTGCTTCGGAAATGCCCATCCGAGAAGATGCACCGAGAAACTCAGCCGTAGGTTGGTCTTTTGTATATTTTCCGTGACACTATATAATATAATTTAATTCAAGTTCGAGAAATACCTGGCGTGCTGCGAGCCGCAACCATAATTAAAATACATTGCATTTTTTATCTCATAACTACTTTCACAGGGTTTAAAATAGAAGTGTAATTTTTGGAATATTTTTATTTTCTATTATATCAATAATGGAATTTTGATATGAAAATAACGTTAAAAGTGCGTTTAGTGCATGGCATATTTACTCAATGTACGATCTTAAAGACATATAACAAATTGTGCTTATAAATACTTCACAATTACCCAATGCCTCCCAGAATTCGTCCGGTTCTTCCCCTTGCTCCACAACAGTGACTTCCTTTTCCTCTCCGACTACTAGATTCACGAATTTCACCGCAGCTTCCCTTTCTTCATCACTCGATTCCTGTACATTATATACCGATTGAATTTTTTATGAGGACAGTAAGTGAAAACCTTAGAATTTTGTTTTTTATAATTGATCTTAGTCTAAAAATATCGAAAATTAAACTAATTTGTTAATTGATATGTGATTATTTAATATTTTCAAGAAACAAATATTTTAAAATAATGCATTTTGACATGAAACACAAATCAGTAATGCATGACGTCACCGTTCGAAACATCTAAAACGCTGAGCCAAACGTCTATTAGTTTTGCGGATGGTGACGTCACACGAGAGGCCATGACAGTTGGTAGCGTTTTGGTAAAATAAAGTTGGTTTATAAAAATGCAAATTAAATCTTGAAAACTTATGTTTTATCTTTATTAATGATAATATTTTAATAATATAGACCATGAACAATAAAATAAAACTGTTTCCCAAACACAGTCAACTGAAGATGTTGGTCGAGGCTCTACAATAAAACGCCAATATTATTATTGGAATTAATTTTAAGTCTTTTTATATGGTACGCGATATTGATAATAGGTATTTCATAAACTCTTGAAGTATTTTCATTTTTCTTTTATAATTTACTTTACAAGACAGGTGTTGAGCCAGTCGCTCAGGCTCTGTTAAAGTATTTTTAATTTACGACTCTGGATACGGGTCCTTCGATCCGCTTATTACATATATATAAGAATACTTACCAAACCATTCCACACGTACACAAGGTCCCGTGTCTGTAGTACGAAGACGTCGTCATTCTCCAGGGTGTCCGAAGTCTCTGGGACTTGGACTGCTCTCATGTCAACACCCAACTTAGTGCCTTCAACCTGTATGCAATAGTAAATGAGCAAGACAAGGTAAGTGACCATAACACAAGAACTATGGGCCTTTGCTGGTTAAGCAAAGGAAAATCTAATCAAATATTCATTGAATCTTATCCTCTCCCTTCCACACCAGAACCACGCTTACTAGCATGCAGAGCCACAGCATCGTGGTGTCTACTACCCCGGCCCGAACCAAGAGCAGAGCAAATTCATATTTCTGCCGCACCATCAAGCTGTGGAACAGTTTGCCAGCTACCGTGTTCCCTCCTTCCTATGAAACTGGGTCCTTTAGGCGTAGTGTGAAGAAGCTTAGCAGCAGGCCGGCATGATTGTGCATCTTCTTCACAGTACGCTTAAACCCAGGATCATAGGAAGGAAGGAATGAGAGTGATGTAAAAACACGATTTCTTTAAGATTTCCGGCATGATTGTGTTGAGTAGAGAGAGTTAAGTCTAAATGGACGGACTACACTCACCATCAGTTGCAGTGTGGTCACTTTGCCGTGCAGAGCCGTCCAGTTAGAGTATCAAGTAGCGAGAGACAATCTATCCCTCTCTACTCAACACAATCATGCCTGTCTGCTGTGTATCTTCTTCATACTACGCTTAAAGGACCCAGGATCATAGAAGGAGTAGAGGATGTAAACGATTTCTTAAGGCATTAAGAACTAAAATAGACTCATGCCAAGCTGTCTTCAGCAGGTATGATTGGGTTGAGTATAGGATAGATTGTCTCTCGCTACTTGATACTCTAACTGGACGGCGGACCATCAGGTGCAGTGTGGTTACTTTACTAATATAAAAAATATAACATTGCCTATGGGGTATATAATTCATCAAACTCACAGCCTCCATGGCGCAGTTGGCGAGTACCCGGCTGTGAAACGAGAGGCCGTGGGTTCGGTTCCCACACCGGGACAAATGTTTGTAGATATTTGTGTCCGGGGTCTGTGTGTTGTGAGAGGGTGCGTCTCTCTAGGTCCCTGATACCCACCGGCCATGAAACAAGACTCGTATCTTAGTGTGGGGTCGGGGCTGTGTGTGTGACTGTTGGCTGATATTAACTTACTCTGAATAAACGGATTCCATCGTCATCAAATGAGTCTTTATGGTTCTTTGGTTTGTATTCATTGTCCTTGCTCCCAAAGACTATGGCGAGGTTACCTAAAAAAATACATATACACTAACTCCTGTAATCCCCGAAGGGGTATGCCGAGGTGTATCCAGTGATACGGTCCCATGTGATAGGGGGCAAACCTATCCGTACCGGGCACAATTACTACAGGGCTAATACTGATCATTTCTAAATAGAAAAACCCAATATCACTTACCAGACCCGGAGATCGAACCCGAGACCTCAGCACAGCAGTCGTAACGCATGCGCAATTACAACTGCGCCACCGAGGCAGTCAGTCGAAATAAAAATGTTATGAATAAATATTTAACAATCTTATGAACAGCAGCGATAGCCTAGTTGGTCACGGTACGGACTGTCAAGACGAAAGTCGGATGTTCGAAACACAAGTGGCATACACCTCTGACTTTTATAAAGTTATGTGTGAATTAAATGTTAATTATCGCTTGCTTTAACGGTGAAGGAAAACATCGTGAGGAAACCTGCATAGCTTAGAATTCTTATTCGAATTTCGAAGGTATGTGAAATCTACCAACCCGCATCAGGCCAGCGTGGTGGACTAAAGCCTAACCCCTCTCATTAGTAGAGGAGGCCCGTGCCCAGCAGTGGGACAACGTCTAATACAGGGCTAGTATTATTATATACAGATAGTGTACCTTTAAAGATAGCCAGGAAATGTTTGGTTTCCTTCCCTTGAGGAACCTTGACAGAGATGCCGTGTTCACCAGCTTCCTCCTCCAGGTTCTTCAGCATTTCATACCCAGCTTCCTTATCATCATCGTTGGCATCAGCTCCCTATAAAGAAATGCATTTACCCTACGCGAATGATCTCAAGATCTCAAGAGTTTTCGATACTGTTGTTGTAATTTGATTTTAACCGACTTCAAAAAAAAGGAGGAGGTTAACAATTCGTCGGAATCTTTTTTTTTTATGTATGTTACCCGATTACTCGAAGACGCCTGGACCGATTCGAGAAATTCTTTTTGTGTTTAAAAGGGTATACTTCCCAGGTGGTCCCATTGGTAAGTCAGGATCTGATGATGGGATCTCAGAAAAATCGAGGGAAACCTTAAAATTTTATAGAGACGCATAATTTGTTTTTCATTGAAGTCGGTGTACTTTTTATGAATTAAAAAAAAATCAAATGAATTATTCAACTCAAATACTTTAAACTAAACTGAGAATGCGATTCGTAGCAAGAAAACTCTGCCCGGGCCACTAGATATCATTTTTTTCTGACCACACTGCACCTGATGGTAAGCGCAGTGCGGTCCAATTAGAGTGTCGAGTAGCGAGAGGCAATCTATCCCCCACTACTCAACACAATCATGCCTGATTCTTCACACTACGCCATGGGCAAGAAGATGAAGCGGTCGCGGGTGTAGTGTCAGAATACTCAGAAGATCATAGATCATACCCCAAATCTAGACCCCCGACAAAAGATATAGATAGATGGAGTTTTGACAGCCTCCGTGGCAGCAGTAGCCGGCTGTGAACCAAGAGGCCGTGGGTTCGATTCCCACACCGGGACAAATGTTTGTGTGACAGATAGGTAGATATTTGTGCCCGGGGTCTGGATGTTGTGAGACCAAAAGTCTCTCTAGGTCCCCGATACCCACAACACAAGACTCGTATCTTAGTGTGGGGTCGGGGCTATGTGTGTGACTGTTGGGTGTTATTTATTTATTAGTTACTAGCTGGTGCTCGCGGCTCCGCCCGCGTGGAGGTCATGTTTGGGAGAAAAAGTATACAATACAAAATACCATTTTCATACAAACTTTCATTCCCTATTTTACCCCATTATGGGCGGAATTTCAAAAAATCCTGTAACATATATTTTTTATTTTTAACTAAAATGCCAAATACTAATTTTCATGAATTTAACTTCAAAAATGACGGATTTTCATACAAACTTTCATCCCCTATTTTACCCCCTTAGGGGTGGTATTTTCAAAAACCCTTCCTTAGTGGATGCCTACATCATAAAAGGTACCTACTGTCAAAATTTCAAGTCTCTAACCCCAGCCGTTTAGGCTGTGCGTTGATCGATCAGTCAGTCAGTCAGTCAGTCAGTCAGTCAGTCAGTCAGTCAGCTTCTTCTTTTATATATACAGATTAGCCCAAATACTTACGATCCAGAGATATATGATGACTGTGTCGTCACCATTTTCATTGGTATACGGGTATTTAACGACATAAACCTCGGATTGGTAGAACACTGGTATGCCAGACTCGAATTGTTCAGTTATATCTTCGGAGTCGCCTGCGATTCTGTTGAAAATACAATGCATTACTGAAGCGCCGTTTTGATATATACAGTGTTTTTTTAACTGCCTCGATGGCGCAGTTGTAATTGCGCATGCTTTACTACTGCTGTGCTGAGGTCTCAGGTTCGATCCCCGGGTCGGCTAAAGTGATATTGGGTTTATCTATCTAGAAATTCTCAGTATTAGTCCGGAGTTTGGACTCTGTGCCCGGTATGGCGGTAGGCTCGCCCTAAGGGGCCTATTACATTATGGGACTGAAATTCGGCGAACAGTGGGTGTACCTACTGGTTACACCTCTGCCTACCCCTTCGGGGATTACAGGCGTGAGTGTATATGTATGTATGTACAGTGAATTTTTAACTGCTGTAGACATTTTTATATAATTTTATGCGAATAAAACAATATGATACGTTCCTTTTTTTTGCTCAAAAACCATAGATTATTGATTGTCAAAGATATCCTTTGGTTCTGGTATGGAAGGGAGAGGATTTTGTATAAATTGTCCCTCTTTACCTGGTAACCTCAAGGGACCCTTGTCCATCATCAGGCATGAAGCCTCGAGCAGCAGCGCTCTTCCCGATGGCCTTAGCAGCTGCTGCAGACTCCTCCGAGTCCCCGGAGAAGTAACCAGCGTCTGAAAAATTACATTTGTCAGAATATGTTTTTAAGATTTAATAATAGGGTAGGTTCCTGTGTCTAGTTCTGTACATACATACATATACATTCACACCTGTAATCCCTAAGGGCTAGGCAGAGGTGTAACCCGAAATTGAGCCCGGTATGGCGATAGGCTCATCCCTTATCACATTATGGGGCCGTAATAAATTCGGTGATAAGTGGGTTTACTGGTTCCACCTCTGCCTATCCATTCGGGGGTTACAGGCGTGTATGTATATAATATAATAAAATGATCAATATGTAAATAACCATACCGATGTCACTAACGTAGTTCCTGACAGAAGACACGCTGGCCTTCGAGTCCCAGCCGTGGAAGTACTGCTTGAAGGTGGAGCTCTCTGAGCCTTCCGTCACCCTCGTAATGTTCACCTGAAAGAAGATATCTTGAGGACTCAATCTGGTGGTATTTTAAAACTCTAATTCATCTTTAGCTTGTGGTTACCACCAGGCACCGTACACAGAGTGTTAAAGTTCAATCTGGTGGTAATTCTTTTTTTTTTACTATATATAGGCTTGCGTTTGACCACTATCTCGCCTGATGGTAAGTGATGATGTGGTCTACGGTGGAGCACGCTTGCCTAGAAGATACCTATTCACTCTTGACTTAAAGATACCCAGGTTATAACTTTCGGGAAATATAGACTCCGGCAAAGAGTTCCACTCTCTAGCGGTGCGCATGATGAATGTACTAGCAAAACGCTTCGTGCGCGCTGGTGGAATATCAACCATGTATCGATGACGCTTCGCCGAGTCTCTTGTCGTCCGATGATGGAAAGGGGTTGGGGGAATTAAATTGTGTAATTCCAAGGCACACTCGTCGAAATGTATCCGGTAGAAAACCGATAAACTGGCAACTTTACGTTTCAAAATTCAACTTTAGCTGGTGGTACAGGCAAGTTTGTCGCGTCAGCCAGCCGGGGTCAGCCAGTGTACATCCGGTTTTTGACAAAGTTGGGGTACTATGTTTGGCCGTTTTGCGGCCTTCTGAGTACTCTGACACTAGACCCTCGACCGCTACTTCATCTTCTTACCCATGGCGTAGTGTGAAGAAGATACGCAGCAGGCATGATTGTTTTGAGCAGCGAAGGAAGCATTGATTCTCGCTACTTGATAGTCTAACTAGACGGCACGCGGCACTGCGATTACCATCAGGTACATTTGCTCAGGTAACATAATCTTTATCTCTTTCTTTATTTCATACTTCGTATTTGGTGATAGAATAACCCAATATCACTTTTACAAAACCCGGGATCCCGAGATCTCAGCATATCATACGCAATTACAAAGCGCCACCGAGGTCCGTAAAAGTTATTGAAACCATAGGAATCCATACCCAGTTGGGGTAGCCTTTCATGTCCAGGTATTTGTCAGCTACCGTGGAATAGGTCTTCTTCAGGTCAGCGTCCACTTCAGAACCTATCCAGATGTACACTCCAGAGCATGGTGTGTCGAGGATGTAGATTTCCTGAAAATAAGATTTTTGGATAAAAATCTGAAGTGAATAGGGTAGCTGACAGTAAGTGAAAACCTGATAGAATTTAGTTTTTTACACACACATACACTCACACCTGTAATCCCCGAAGGGGTAGGCAGAGGTGAACCCAGTACCCCCACTTTTCACCGAATTTTGGTCCCACGATGTGATAGGGGGCGAGCCTATCGCCATACGGGCACAGATTCTAGACTCCAGGCTGATACTGAGTATTTTTAAATAGAAAAACCTAGTATCACTTTACCCGACCCGGGGATCGAACCCAAAGCCTCACAGCTCAGCAGTCGTAACGCATTCGCAATTACAACTGCCACTAAAAAAAAACATATAAAACTTCGTTCGATGTTGGATTATGCGAGCCTATCGGCATACAAGGCTCAATTCCTTACTCTGGACTGAATATTTCGTGATAGAAACTCCCAATATTACTTTGAACCGACCAATTTAATATTACAACTGCGCCGAGGCACCCTCTACGACTATTCCGTAAAGTGACAGTTCACTGTCGCGTTTCGTATGGTAAGTGAGATATCCGGAGGCCCAGATTCCCCCTTCCCTTCCCTAATCCCTATTCCTGTCCTTTAAGGCCGCAGCGCATACCTGATACTTTCGGTATTGTGGATGTTCATGGGCGGTGGAGATCACTTAACATCAGGTGACCCACTGACTCGTTTGACGGACTATGATATAAAAAAAAACCAAATGGTCTTTTATACTCACCGCAGAAGACAGTTGGCTTTCTTTATAAGGCTTGCTAAGAGAGATCAGGTCGAGGTCATCACCTACCAGCACTCTGTACAGGTAAACAGCTGATGGATCGTCCCTGGAGTATGTCTAGAACAAGGCAGCAGGCATGATTATGTCGGGTAGCGATAGTTCCATTTTCATTTATTGAGGCTATACAAACAATTGTACATTACAAAGTTACATCACAGTATTATTAGAGTATTTACTATTATTAGAAATACCGAAGGTATAACGGAGGTATTTAAGAGACTAGTTTGGGGTAGTTAATAATGACAACCAAAGTGGGAGTAGTAAATGTTTAATATAAAACAGAGTGCCTTTCGCGCTCCGGGGGTTCAGTTCAGTTGAGTGGAAGACGAGAGGATAGCCAGTATATTCGTGGTTCGGTGTAGTAAGTTTAAATGGTAATCCATTCAATGGCCGCGTAGTTCAGTTTAAAGGGTAATGCTGGTAGATTAATTATAAAGAAAAGCCTTAAGTGAATCCTGACATGTGTTAATATTAAGCACTGAGATGTGTAACAGTGTCGTGTAAATCAATCAATAAATTATAAACATTGTATTTGTGCCTTTTAAATATCCATTTTGCATAGTTTTGTTGATGTTCCTAACAGTATAGTTACAAAGTATAGGCCAATATACAATCCACAACATTTTACACGGATTACAATAATAGTGTTTCATACAAGGAGCTTTAACATTATAAAGTTTACGTTCTTTTTTTATATTATGAAAACCAACGTAAAGTGACAGTTTACTGTCGCGTTTCGTATGGTAAGTGAGATATTCGGAGGCCCAGATTCTCCCTTGCCTTCCCTAATCCCTATTCCTGTCCTTTAATGCTGACAGCGCATACATGATACTTTCGGTATTGTGAATGTTCATGGGCGGTGGAGATCACTTAACATCAGGTGACCCACTGGCTCGTTTGTCAGACTATGTTATAAAATTGACAGTTCAAACGCGTTAAGCAAGTTTGCTCTTAATGTCCCTTTGCGTCCACCTCGCAAACCTCTCCCTACTCTTCAGGTCCGCCGATGTAGAACCAACATAGGTAAACACTCCCCCATACCTCGACTGTCTACATTGTATAATCAGAATATATCAACGTCTGTGAAGAGATCATTTTATGTATTCACAAGTCAACGTATGGGAGAGCGCACACCAGCATTGGTCCTTGATAGTTGTCATTACTTGATACTCTATCTGGACACTGCACTTACCATCAGGTTTTTTTTTATTTTATTTTTTTATCCTGGCCAGCAAAGTGACCACTCTGCACCTGGTGATAAGTGCAATGCCGTCTAGTTAGAATATCATGTAGCGAGAGACAATCTGTACCCCTCTACTCAAAACAATCATGCCGACCTGCCATGGGCAAGAAGGTGAAGAAGCGGTCGAGTACTCAGAAGGCCGCAAAACGGCCAAACCTCCAACTCTAGACCCCCGACAAAAACCGGATGTACACTGGCTGATCCCGGAACGCGCTACACTTGCGTGTGCCAGTATGACGGGTTTTACACCCTATGTACGGTGGTCGCTATCCGGGCGGATATGAATATCCTCCCACCACCAGGTGCAGTTTGCCGTGCCAGGATAGAAAACAGAATAAAGCGTATTCTTGGCAATAAGATGATTAACCCTTTTTTTTTTTTTTTTTTTTTTATTTGTCGCGGGGAAAGCGTTTTATTACTACCGCCCGCTTCGGGGGGAAGCGGAATAAGAATAAAACGGTTATGCTGGACTAGCCGGTCTTACAACCCAGCATCCCGCTCGCGCGGATGATGGCTATCCGAGCAGCCGCTGGGCCGAGTCCCTACCCCCTATGTACACCCCACCCGACACTACCAGCTAAAACCCCGCGGTGGCCTTCTTCGGCGCTTACGGAGCGATCCCGGGATATTCTAAGAAGTGCTAGAATGGCTGCCGGAACCGCCCCTGCGCGGTGCTGCGTAGCAGCCCATCTCCATGGGAGGGCTTAGGAGCCCCCGCGCACCGAACAACGACAGCGAACGAGGCCTTACCACACACGCTGCCGTCCATCTCGGTGTCGCACGATGCTCCGAAACTGGGAGTGCATCGATTCGGGCTGACAGCCCCCCGCTGAAGATGATTAACCCTGACCGACCCATAAAGCGATGGTTTCAACTCCAAATGCTGGGATTGCCATCTTTAGTATTTTACTACCTGGCAAATGCGTACGACCTTTTTGGTCATACGTTAGTCACAGGTGTTCCGAATTGAGTAGCGGGTATACATAGGGTTCTATTGTTTATTTTTTGTGTGTTTGTGTGCTATGCTACTACACACACAAACATCTGTCTAGATGCGAGAATCGAACCTACGATCTCTCGTAGGGCTACTGCGACACGGAGGCTCATAAACTTAATTTCCAGAAACTTGCAAAATCGTACCTTACGCACCTTTTCTTTTTTCTGTTTTCGCGTAAGGATTTTGTATTATTTCCAATTGCCTTTCAGATGTATATAATTAAATACAATAAACTATAGTATTAAATAATAATAATAATACTAGCCCTGTATGAAACATTGTCCCACTGCTGGACACGGGCCTCCTCTACTAATGAGAGGGGTTAGGCCTTAGTCCATCACGCTGGCCTAATGCGGGTTGGCAGACTTCTCATACCTTCGAAAAACTCTCAGATATGCAGGTTTCCTCACGATGTTTTCCTTCACCGTTAAAGCAAGCGATAATTAACATTTTAATACACACATAACTTTAGAAAAGTCAGAGCTGTATGCCACTTGGGTTTCGAACCTACGACTTTCGTCTTGGCAGTCCGTACCGCAACCAACTAGGCTATCGCTGCTAAACTATAGTATTGTCATTTTTTATTACCTCAGTAGATTCATCATCTTCGAAGTCATCCATAGTACCGCCCATGGCTTCGGTGAATCTGTCAATGTCCTCTTCAGAAGAAAACTCATCTGGAAATTTAGATTTTACTTACTAAAAAGCAGCTATAACTTTGTAGAGAGTTTTTTTTTTATTATTCCAAGCACGGCAAAGTGACCGCACTTCACCTGATGGTAAGCGCAGTACGGTCCAATTAGAGTATCGAGTAGCGAGAGACGATCTATCCCCCGCTACTCAACACAATCATGCCGGCCTGCTCCTTCACACTACGCCATGGGCAAGAAGGTGAAGAAGCGGTCGAGGGTCTATTGTCAGAGTACTCAGAAGGCCGCAAAATGGCCAAACATTGTACCCCAACTCTAGACCCCCAAAAACCGGATGTACACTGGCTGATCCCGAAACGCGACTCACTTGCGTGTGCCACTATGGCGGGTTTTTCACCCTGTGTACGGTGGTCGCTATCCGGGCGGATATGAATATCCTACCACCAGCAAAAAGTCCTACGGACTGTCAAAACGTAAGACGAAGGTTTGAAAGCAGCCCAAATGGCATACAACTTTTTGTTTGGATTGATCCCGGCCGCTGAATTTCACCATCGGGCATCGCGCCAAAACGAAAAATTCCATCCGCACCATCTCGATGTCCAGCAACAGCGCGATTTTTACGGCATTTACTGTCTCGCACAACCACTCTGTGGAACCAGCTGTCACGGGCGGTCTTTCCGAACCGTTACGACCTGGGAACCTTCAAGAAGAGAGCATATTCTTCCGTGAAAGGCCGGCAACGCATTTGCAAGCCCTCTGGTGCTGCAGATGTTCATTGAGCCTCCTGCTCGTTTGCCCCCTTTTAAAATAAAAAAAACTTTTCTAATCGTATCTATTTATTATCTCACTTGCTTTAACAATTTAATACTGCATACCGGAGAATTCACGTACGAATATAATTATGATTTTATTGATTTCATTCATCTTTAAATACATCTTTATACAGAAGAACGATATACAATATACATTTATTTATGACATACCATAATGATAAATCTATATTAAATCTAAATCGCCGTTCGTTAATCGCTAAAATTAAAAAACGGCCTGACCGATTTGGATGAAAGTTTGTGTGTATATTTCAATGGGTTCCAGGATGGTTTGAAAACATAAATGGATCCGGATGGCGCTGCTGTCGGTATGTCACCAAATTTGATTTGCTGGGATTTGTGGGAGAAAGGCCAAATATTCTGATCTTTTAAATATCATATTCAATGTGGCGCTGTTTTCCGAGCAGAACGATGCTGGGACCGCTAGTTTGAAATAAAAATCTTTTTTTTGCCTTTTTTCCAATATTTAGTGTTGTTATTTAATCTAAAGCACATGTTATGATTGCCAATGCCTAATCGAAATTACAATTAGCTTTGTTTTGGCTACTATGATTCATCATCATTTAGCTGGTGGTAGGATATTCATATCCGCCCGGATAGCAACCACCGTACACAGGGTGAAAAACCCGCCATAGTGGCACACGCAAGTGTGTCGCGTTCCGGGATCAGCCATTGTACATCCGGTTTTTTGGGGGTCTAGAGTTGGGGTACAACGTTTGGCCATTTTGCGGCCTTCTGAGTACCCTGACAATAGACCCTCGACCGCTTCTTCACCTTCTTGCCCATGGCGTAGTGTGAAGGAGCAGGCCGGCATGATTGTGTTGAGTAGCGGGGGATAGATCGTCTCTCGCTACTCGATACTCTAATTGGACCGTACTGCGCTTACCATCAGGTGAAGTGCGGTCACTTTGCCGTGCTAGGATAAAAAAAAAATCTATGCAGTTATAAATTTTGTTGACGATCATTAATAAATAAATAATTATGAGAAAATTTCTGAGTTTCATTCAAAACAGCGATAAAAACTATGATTTTACCAATAATCTCGATGGTAGCTCTTCCGTTATGATTGTCATCTCTTAAGCTGTTAGCGATGCTGATTATCTTCCTTCGCTGAGTGGCCTTAGCCCCTTGAGCCATCACTACGAAGATATCATGCTCAATTTCAAGTATAAAGCAATGTTCTCTAGTTATAGAGTTGGCTTCAGGTGGCACCTGCAAAAAGTGTATATATTAATATCGGACTAAAAATAAACCCGCTGAGTTTGTTTCTCCGGGTCGCCTTTCTTTCGTCTTGTCTCGTTGATTTTTTTTATAGCATACGCCGACTAACGAGCCATTGGGTCACCTGATGTTAAGTGATCTCCACCGCCCATGAACATCCACAATACCGAAAGTATCATGTATGCGCTGTCGGCCTTGAAGGGCAGGAATAGGGATTAGGGAAGGGAAGGGGGAATCTGGGCCTCCGGATATCTCACTTACCATACGAAACGAGACAGTAAACTGTCACTTTACGTTGGTTTTCTGTGAGACAGTGGTACTACCCCGGTTGAGCCGGCCCATTCATGCTGTAGACAAATATGTGTACAGCGTGGCTCTACCACTATAGAATAGCGAAAAATGTATCCCTCACTACTCAAAACAATCACGCCGGCTGTGTAGCTTGTTCACACTACGCCATGGGGCATGGAGGTGAAGAAGCGGTCGAGGGTCTAGTGTCAGAGTACTCACAACATAGTACTCCAACAATTCCCCAACTCTAGACCCCCGACAAAAACCACTGGACACTGGCTGACCCCGGAACGCGACACGTTTTTTTTTAGTGCCTCGATAGGCAGACGAGCAGACGGGCCACCTGATGGTAAGTAGTCACCGCCGCCCATAGACTTCTGCAATGCCAGGGCACAGCAGAGCCGCTGCCTAACGTTGAACCTCGATAGACAGACGAGCAGACGGGCCACCTAATGGTAAGTAGTCACCGCCGCCCATAGACTTCTGCAATACCAGGGCACAGCAAAGCAGCTGCCTACCGTTGAACCTCGATAGACAGACGAGCAGACGGGCCACCTAATGGTAAGTAGTCACCGCCGCCCATAGACTTCTGCAATGTCAGGGCACAGCAAAGCAGCTGCCTACCGTTGAACCTCGATAGACAGACGAGTAGACGGGCCACCTGATAGTAAGTAGTCACCGCCGCCCATAGACTTCTGTAATGCCAGGGCACAGCAGAGCCGCTGCCTACCGTTGAACCTCGATAGACAGACGAGCAGACGGGCCACCTGATGGTAAATAGTCACCGCCGCCCATAGACTTCTGCAATGTCAGGGCACAGCAAAGCAGCTGCCTACCGTTGAACCTCGATAGACAGACGAGTAGACGGGCCACCTGATAGTAAGTAGTCACCGCCGCCCATAGACTTCTGTAATGCCAGGGCACAGCAGAGCCGCTGCCTACCGTTAAACCTCGATAGACAGACGAGCAGACGGGCCACCTGATGGTAAATAGTCACTGCCGCCCATAGTATTCTGCAATACCAGTGAACAGCAAAGCAGCTGCCTACCGTTGAACCTCGATAGACAGACGAGCAGACGGGCCACCTGATGGTAAATAGTCACCGCCACCCATAGACTTCTGCAATGCCAGGGCACAGCAGAGCCGCTGCCTACCGTTGAACCTCGATAGACAGACGAGCAGACGGGCCACCTGATGGTAAATAGTCACCGCCGCCCATAGTATTCTGCAATGCCAGTGAACAGCAAAGCAGCTGCCTACCGTTGAACCTCGATAGACAGACGAGTAGACGGGCCACCTGATGGTAAATAGTCACCGCCGCCCATAGACTTCTGCAATGCCAGGGCACAGCAAAGGAGCTGCCTACCGTTAAACCTCGATAGACAGACGAGTAGACGGGCCACCTGATAGTAAGTAGTCACCGCCGCCCATAGACTTCTGCAATGCCAGGGCACAGCAAAGCAGCTGCCTACCGTTAAACCTCGATAGACAGACGAGTAGACGGGCCACTTGATAGTAAGTAGTCACCGCCGCCCATAGACTTCTGTAATGCCAGGGCACAGCAGAGCCGCTGCCTACCGTTGAACCTCGATAGACAGACGAGCAGACGGGCCACCTGATGGTAAATAGTCACCGCCACCCATAGACTTCTGCAATGCCAGGGCACAGCAGAGCCACTGCCTACCGTTGAACCTCGATAGACAGACGAGCAGACGGGCCACCTGATGGTAAATAGTCACCGCCGCCCATAGTATTCTGCAATGCCAGTGAACAGCAAAGCAGCTGCCTACCGTTGAACCTCGATAGACAGACGAGCAGACGGGCCACCTGATGGTAAATAGTCACCGCCGCCCATAGACTTCTGCAATGCCAGGGCACAGCAAAGGAGCTGCCTACCGTTAAACCTCGATAGACAGACGAGTAGACGGGCCACCTAATGGTAAGTAGTCACCGCCGCCCATAGACTTCTGCAATGCCAGGGCACAGCAAAGCAGCTGCCTACCGTTGAACCTCGATAGACAGACGAGCAGACGGGCCACCTAATGGTAAGTAGTCACCGCCGCCCATAGACTTCTGCAATGTCAGGGCACAGCAAAGCAGCTGCCTACCGTTGAACCTCGATAGACAGACGAGTAGACGGGCCACCTGATAGTAAGTAGTCACCGCCGCCCATAGACTTCTGTAATGCCAGGGCACAGCAGAGCCGCTGCCTACCGTTGAACCTCGATAGACAGACGAGCAGACGGGCCACCTGATGGTAAATAGTCACCGCCGCCCATAGACTTCTGCAATGTCAGGGCACAGCAAAGCAGCTGCCTACCGTTGAACCTCGATAGACAGACGAGTAGACGGGCCACCTGATAGTAAGTAGTCACCGCCGCCCATAGACTTCTGCAATGCCAGGGCACAGCAAAGGAGCTGCCTACCGTTAAACCTCGATAGACAGACGAGTAGACGGGCCACCTAATGGTAAGTAGTCACCGCCGCCCATAGACTTCTGCAATGCCAGGGCACAGCAAAGCAGCTGCCTACCGTTGAACCTCGATAGACAGACGAGCAGACGGGCCACCTAATGGTAAGTAGTCACCGCCGCCCATAGACTTCTGCAATGTCAGGGCACAGCAAAGCAGCTGCCTACCGTTGAACCTCGATAGACAGACGAGTAGACGGGCCACCTGATAGTAAGTAGTCACCGCCGCCCATAGACTTCTGTAATGCCAGGGCACAGCAGAGCCGCTGCCTACCGTTGAACCTCGATAGACAGACGAGCAGACGGGCCACCTGATGGTAAATAGTCACCGCCGCCCATAGACTTCTGCAATGTCAGGGCACAGCAAAGCAGCTGCCTACCGTTGAACCTCGATAGACAGACGAGTAGACGGGCCACCTGATAGTAAGTAGTCACCGCCGCCCATAGACTTCTGTAATGCCAGGGCACAGCAGAGCCGCTGCCTACCGTTAAACCTCGATAGACAGACGAGCAGACGGGCCACCTGATGGTAAATAGTCACTGCCGCCCATAGTATTCTGCAATACCAGTGAACAGCAAAGCAGCTGCCTACCGTTGAACCTCGATAGACAGACGAGCAGACGGGCCACCTGATGGTAAATAGTCACCGCCACCCATAGACTTCTGCAATGCCAGGGCACAGCAGAGCCGCTGCCTACCGTTGAACCTCGATAGACAGACGAGTAGACGGGCCACTTGATAGTAAGTAGTCACCGCCGCCCATAGACTTCTGTAATGCCAGGGCACAGCAGAGCCGCTGCCTACCGTTGAACCTCGATAGACAGACGAGCAGACGGGCCACCTGATGGTAAATAGTCACCGCCACCCATAGACTTCTGCAATGCCAGGGCACAGCAGAGCCACTGCCTACCGTTGAACCTCGATAGACAGACGAGCAGACGGGCCACCTGATGGTAAATAGTCACCGCCGCCCATAGACTTCTGCAATGCCAGGGCACAGCAAAGCAGCTGCCTACCGTTGAACCTCGATAGACAGACGAGCAGACGGGCCACCTGATGGTAAATAGTCACCGCCACCCATAGACTTCTGCAATGCCAGGGCACAGCAGAGCCGCTGCCTACCGTTGAACCTCGATAGACAGACGAGCAGACGGGCCACCTGATGGTAAATAGTCACCGCCACCCATAGACTTCTGCAATGCCAGGGCACAGCAGAGCCGCTGCCTACCGTTGAACCTCGATAGACAGACGAGCAGACGGGCCACCTGATGGTAAATAGTCACCGCCACCCATAGACTTCTGCAATGCCAGGGCACAGCAGAGCCGCTGCCTACCGTTGAACCTCGATAGACAGACGAGCAGACGGGCCACCTGATGGTAAATAGTCACCGCCGCCCATAGTATTCTGCAATGCCAGTGAACAGCAAAGCAGATGCCTACCGTTGACCTCGATAGACAGACGAGCAGACGGGCCACCTGATAGTAAGTAGTCACCGCCTCCCATAGACTTCTGCGGAAGACTTCTGAAGCTGCCTACCGTTAAACACGTTACCCTTACGTGTGCCTCTATTTAGTTTAGTTCAGTTTAAACTTTATCTGATTGATTTTAATTTTTAAAATATTCAACCTTAGTAAATACCGGTACTTAAATCTCGCGACAAGCTTCTATATTATATAAATTATATAATGATGTTATAAGTTGATAGTAACAGGTTTAAGGAAAAGATTTTTTTTTTCGCATTTTAAATAAAAGCTTGTGTTCTCTTTTTAATTATTTGTTTGACTCGCAATAATTTACTATGAAGAAGCAAGAAACATTGAAATATTAGAGGATAGAAAAATATTGGAATAGTCTGGGATCAAACCCACTTCTGTCTGGGTAATTCACTTCTTATTCTTCTTCTTCTTAGTATTTCACTTCTTGCTAGACCGTCCTTGCTTTTTTTAGTACAATATAGGCTAATACCATTTCGCATTGATATTCTCAGCAAGTCCTTTCATTTGATACCCATATTCTAGGAAAGCATAAAAAACGTAGTCCGTCATCTTTACAAATCCGTCTTATTGGATTTAGAGTGACTATATTTTTTGAGTTATTCTCAGCAAGGCCTTTCATTTTTCTTTTATCCTGGCACGGCAAAGTGACCGCACTGCACCTGATGGTAAGCGCAGTGCGGTCCAACTAGAGCATTGAGCAGCGAGAGACGATCTATGTCCTGCTACTCAACACAATCATGCCGACCTGCTTCTTCACACTACGCCATGGGCAAGAAGGTAAAGAAGCGGTCGAGGGTCTATTGTCAGAGTATTCAGATGGCCGCAAAATGGCCAAACATTGTACTCCAACTCTAGACCCCCGAAAAACCGGATGTACACTGGCTGATCCCGGAACGCGACACACTTGCGTGTGCCACTATGGCGGGTTTTACACCCTGTGTACGGTGGTCGCTATCCGGGCGGATATGAATATTCTACCACCAGCAATTTGATACCTATTGTAGGAGTGCATTAAAATAACTAGTCTGCCATCTTGGTTGTTCCGCCATGTTGGATTTAGAATGACGTCACATAGCTAACTATGCTTTGTCATCCAAACTAAACGTGTACATACCAAATTTCGACTCAATCGGTTGAAGATATCTGTTTCAAAATTGAGTTGCAAGATTCCACCGGAGCAAACATAGTTACATACATAGATAACAAGTTAAATAAAAAGCTTGTATAAAAGGTGGGCCTAGCAGCAGGAGGAGGTTTAACTGAGATGCTGCCACTGTAATAATTCCAAACCCTTTTATTTTTTCGCAACAGTCACACACATAGCCTCGATCCCACACTAAGATACGAGTCTTGTGTCATGGCCGGTGGGTATAAACTACGAGAGGCGCACTTCTCACAACACCCAGACCCCGGACTCAAATGTCTGTCACACAAACATTTGTCCGGTGTGGGAATCGAACCCACGGCCTCGCGTTTCACAGCCTCGCCTACTGCGCCACGGAGGCTGTCAAGGTAAAGTAAGATCATCATTCGACATCGATTTTGATATATATTGATAGATTACCTCTTCAATCCTCATATTGTCACATCCGGATAGCTTCAGCATACGTTTTTCAGCTCCAGCGTTTGTGACTACTTCATTGAAACCAGATTCATTTCCACCTTCATAATACCTGATGGCTGGTAATAAAATATTGATCATCACTCTCACATTAATTCGCTTCTACTATTAGTACATTATAAACTACGGTAATGACTCTCACAAGAGTCATGTAGAGCAATAAGTTTTGTAATAAGGCAACTTAGCAATACATTGAGCAGCTCTAATCTAATGTTATTCAATTTAAATCGTATTATAATTGTATGACCAAATATTGTTAACCGGTGTTCGAAAAGAGCAACACTAGAGTTTCTTGTCCGTTCTGTAAGGGGGATCCTGGCACGGCAAAAGTGACCACAGTGCACCTGATGGTAAGCGCAGTGCCGTCCAATTAGA
Source organism: Laothoe populi (assembly GCA_905220505.1). Classification (NCBI taxonomy): domain Eukaryota; kingdom Metazoa; phylum Arthropoda; class Insecta; order Lepidoptera; family Sphingidae; genus Laothoe; species Laothoe populi. Next base: position 7,365,604 of record HG992174.1, on the reverse strand, counting down.
GTATCGAGAGCGAGAGACAATCTATCCCCCGTTACTCAACACAAATGCCGGCCTACTCCTGCTTACTACGCCATGGGAAAGAAGGTGAAGAAGCGGTCTAGGGTATAGTGTCAGAATACTCAGAAGGCCGCAAAACGGCCAAACATTGTACCCCAACTCTAGATCCCCGACTAATTTCGAATGTACACTGGCTGATCCCGGAACGCGACACATTTGCGTGTCACTATGGCGGGTTTTACACTCTGTGTACGGAGGTCGCTATCCGGGCGGATATGAATATCCTACCACCAGCATTTGCCACTTCCACCACTTTTGTAATGGCTTTAAATTGTTTTTTTTTAAATATTTTTACGATATAATATCTTATTGATTAAAATAATTATAAATAGCCTGTCAATAACATAATTAAAGCTTTTTTATCACGGCGAAGTCATCACACTGCACCTGATGGTGTGCAATGCTTTAGTTAGAGTATCAAGTAGCGAAAGATCATCCCTCGCTACTCCAAACATACCTGCTTAGTAGCTTAACACTACGCTTAAAAGACCCAGGATTAGAGATTCTTACCAGGTTTAAAATAGCCAAGAAACAAACTGGACTCGTGGCCTTGCACTTCTCTGTGATGAACTGCCCTACCTCCCAGCATATCGTCCAGGGTGACAGTCCATATAGCAGCAGATCCCATTTTATCCTGGGTGGTTTTGCTGCCCAGCCAGAAATGCGCGTCGTGAGAAAGAGATGTCGTGTCATCGCCCGTTGTCTGAAAATGGAAATTAAATGAAATCGTTTACTCCCTCATCTAGAACAAACCTAGGTCATTTCACTGCTGTCCCAAGGCTCTGTAGGCAGTACATCTTGCGAAAACACATGATCTTGACATCACGAACACTTCTGGGTGTAAAAATCAAGTTCAAATATTAAGCAGCTAATCATTAGTATGTAAGTATCTATTTCTTTCCTAGTGTTGTAAAATTAAAATTACATACATATACACTCACGCCTGTAATCCCCGAAGGGGTAGGCATAGGTGTAACCAGTACACTCACCTTTCGCCGAATTTATTTCGGTTCCATAATGTGATAGGAGGCGAGCCTATCGCTATACCGGGCACAAATTCCAGACTCCGGGCTAATACTGAGAATTTCGAGATAGAAATTAAAGTTGTAAATAATAATATTCAAAGTCGATGTATAACATTGTATATTTGCATGCTGTGTTCTCCTGTAGTTGAAGGAGCACGTCACAAAGCTAATATACAGAGTGTAACACTTTTTTCTTTTATATATGTGTAACCTTCGCTGGAAAAAAGAGAAGAAAGAAAGAAAGAAAAGACTTTTTATTGTTGGTACGGAATACAGAACTAACTCATATAAAAAAGAAAAATATTATTTGGAGGTCTTTAATAATAAATGCGAAAACGTTATAAGCTGGTGGTAAGACAGAGACAGGACCCGCGATAGTGCCACTCGCAAATGTGTCGCGTTCCGGGGTCAGCCAGTGTGCTTCCGGTTTTTGTCGGGGGTCTAGAGTTGGGGTACGATGTTCTGAGCACTCTGACACTAGACCCTCGACCGCTTCTTCACCTTGCCCTATGGCGTAGTGTGAAGAAGCAGGCCGGCATGATTTTGTTGAGTAGCGAGGGATAGATTGTCTCTAGCTACTTGGTACTCTAACTGGACGGCTAGATACAAACTATTAAAAACTATTCATACTCTATTGTAATAGCTTAGAGTCCCCAATCTTACGCCGGCTCTGAGTGAAGTTTATTTTAAATGTAAATAACATACCTTTAAAACAATATAGGAGTCCCCGTTATAGAATTTTCCATAGATCTTTGAATCTATAGGCACCGGCTCAAATTTCTGAAATTAGAAACATTTTTTTACACAGTTTATCTAAGAAAATAACATACATATACTGTAATCCCGGAAGAGTAACCAGTACACCTACATTTCTCCAGACTTATTACAGTCCCATGATGTGATAGGGATGCTACCATCATACCAAACCCAATTCCAGACTCCGGTCTGATACCGATAGTATTTTGTGGTAGCAAACCCTAATATTACTTTTACTTGATTCGGGTATCAAACATGAGACCTCAGTACAGCAGGCGTAAAGCGTATGCAATTAAAACACTGAGGCAGGCAGATAACCGATGATATAATATCATTAAATTATAAATTAAGTTAAGGAAGCATAAATAAAGTAATCCTACTAATATTATAATTGCGTATGTTTGGATGGATGCATGGTTGTTTGATATCCAATCACGCTACAACGGCTGGACGGTTCTACTTAAAATTTGGCACAGAGATAGATTATAGTCTGGAAAAGCACATAGGCTACTTCTCCCGGAGAAATGTACAGTTCCCATGGGATAGTTTAGTTTTTCACAGAGCAAGGGATCGACATGATTTTTTGAATAGTGGGAGTTTAGGGATCAGAAAATGACAAAGACCACTTTTAACTCGAAAAAATGCACGCTTCCTATGGGATAGCAAAATATAGAAGGTTAAAATGTTCCAAGATCTACACGCGGGCGGAGCCGCGGGCAACATTAGTTAAAATGAATATTTTTAATATTAACATATATTTATAATATTGTTAAACAACTTGCGTTTAATTATTTTTGAAGTGATAACTTCTTATGCGAGGGTAAACCGTAACGTTACGCGTTCATACTTTGCCACTCTGTCTGGCTTCTTTATTAATTTATAATTCTGTTTTTCCATAATCTCTGTGCTATATTTTTTTGAAGTGAAACTTCTTTAGAATCTTTGTGATTTTATTTGAGTGGGATCGAGTGGGTTAAATATATGTTATAATCAATAAAAGATTTTATTAAACCTTTCCTCACATTATCATATTTATATACATAAAGTTTAAGTAACAACCTAAGCTTTTCACAAGTTAAACAATTTCAATATTAAATAGTTCAACTTAGATTATTATTATTATTATCACTTCTGTCGAGCGTCCCGAGACGCACACGTTAATTTCCTCCATCAGTGGAGCCTCCTACCCGTTAGCCGCCATATTCCATAAAAAAAATTAACTATAGTAAGCCACAAATATTAAGCTTTCTGTGGTGGTTGTGGTTTATTTCTTTTACAAACTTTTTTATAACTTGCAATGTTTCGGTCAAAATTTGCAAGTGAATTTTGAATCAGTTCTCGTAGTCCGAATGGGCTGTTTGGTATTCATGCATAAGCCATTAATCTCACCTCCAAACAACTCAACTCCTAAATAACTTACAGCAGACATATCATGTTTCAATCCGTTAAATTTGTGTTGACAAATGCTGTTTTATTATTCACTATTTAATTTAAATTACTTTTTGAGCATTTAAATAAATACACCCAACAGTCACACACATATTCCTGACCCCACATTAGGTAAAACCTTTTTTGTCGTTGAGAAAGCATTTTATTACTGCCGCTCTCTCCGGGGGAAGCGGAATGAGAATAAAACGGTTATGCTGGACTAGCCGGTCCTACGACCCAGCACCGCTCGCCCGGATGATGGCTTTTCGGGCTGCCGCTGGGCCGAGTACCTACCCCCTATGTACACCCCACCGACACTACCAACTAAAACCCCGCGGTGGCCTTCTTCGGCGCTTACGGAGCGATCTCGTGGATATTCTAAGGAGTGCTAGAATTGCTGTCGGAAACTTTAGGTAAAACCTGTATCGTGGGTATAAAAATCTACGAGGGGCTACTGCAACACAACACCCAGATCCGAAACAAATCTCTGTCACATAAACATTTGTCTCAATGTAGGAATCGAACCCACGGCCTTCCATTTCACAACCTGTCACTGCGTCACGGAGGCTGCCACTAAATAAAAGCTATAAAAAATGAATATATGAATAAACTTATTAAATGCATTATAATAAACTATGCCTGCCTACCTCAATGGTCCATATTCTAATCCCAGGGTCTGATCCAGCATCTTCAAAAGCCGCGTGCGACATTCTCGACTGACTTCAACTACAACTCCGTGCGTAATGCACCAAAAGTATGAATCATATCTCTAGATAAACACAATCAGATAAAGGATGTTTTGATATTCATAACGAATTCAAGGACAATATACAAGATTAGTTTTTGTATATCATAAAGCCGAAACACATTAGATTTTGGTATAAAAGATGAGATAAATATATGACATAATAATAATAAGGAAAACTCACGCGGTGACATGCAAAAATAATTTATCCCGTTTCTTGAACGATGCATGGGCATACGCGCGCCTATACCTACATAACGTATTATGTAGGTATAGGTGAACGACCGACACGCGCCGCATTTTTATTAGGTAATAAACAAGGTAACCAGGTTGACGAAAATTTTTATATGTTTTTGGGATACCAATATAACACGTTAAAAATTAGTACAATGGATTGTGCTACTGATTCTCAACAAACTACTTTCGGCTTTGTAGTATACTAAAAATAATTTTGTATATATGGAATGTTACGCTGGTTGTCTATTAAGGTTAGATCGTAAAATAGGTTGCATAGAATACCTGGACAAATCTTTGTATATTTTAACCAGTTATCGAAAGGCAACGCTTGAGTTTCCTGCCCGTTCTCTAGCGAAATTGTGTCACTGGCGCTGGAGTTAAGATTGACTAATTGAATTGTTTAATCTTATTTCAACCTCTCCCTTCCATACCAGAACCACGCGTACTGGCTTGCGGAGCCACGGCTTCGTGATGTCTACTACCCCGGCCCGAACCAATAGGTTCGTAAATTCGTATTTTTGCCGCACCATCATGCTGTGGAACAGTTTGCCAGCTACCGTGTTCCCTCCTTCCTATGATCCAGGGTCCTTTAGGCGTAGTGTGAAGAAGCTACACAGCAGACCGGCACGATTGTGTTGAGTAGCAACGGGTAGATTGTCTCTCGCTACTTGATACTCTAATTGGACGACACTGCGCTAACCATCAGGTGCAGTGTGGTCACTTTGCCTTGCCAGAATATAAAAAATGTACCAATTCTGGTATCTAGTGAAAATTTTTACTGTCATCGACAAAAAAGATGCACGATTTATGACGTCACACAAAAGGCATACATTGCGTAAGAGGGAGAAAGAAAATTAAATATTACTTGAAGTGTTAAATATCTTATTAATAAAGAATATTATAAAACGTAAATTGATATTTTTTTAGGGGATTTCCATCTAATGCGGCAATTTTAGGGGTTCTTCAATTTAGGGGTAAATATTTTTGGGAGTTGGTAACACTGTAGACGAACAATGATGCCGGCCTGTAGAGTTACCAGTAGCAAATTTTTTATGTATTGTAATATAATAGCCTTGTATTAAACATTGTCTTACTTACCAGGCTTCCTTTGCTTAGTTAGGTCTTAGTCCACCACGCTGTCATGCGGGTTGCTAGACTTCACATACCTTAGAAAGGCGTATGAGAATTCTCAGGTATGCAGGTTTCTTCAGGGTGTTTTCGTTAAAGCAAGCGATAATTACCAATGAATATACATGTGTTTAGAAAAGTCAGAGGTGTATGCCATTTGGGTTTCGAACATTCGACTTTCGCGTCGACAGTCTGTACTACCAACTAGGCTATCACTGCTGCTTAAGCAGTCACGGACCATGACACCGGTGCACAAAAACTGGCAATACTCGACCTTAATTACGTGCGTGTTGAGCGTATTTGTAACGTTAATCTTATGTAAATAAAGTTGATTTTGGCTTGAGTCACTCTCTACTTATTACCTTTTCCGACCACTGGTGTCCTCGTAATAAATGAGAAGTTAATTCATAACGTAAAAATGAACCAACCTGTGAACTACCTTTATCGTATATCCGATCTTATCTCAACAGTATTATTATAGATAATATTATCGATCGGATTCATGTTCATTTTTGGCCAAAAATGACGGAATTAATCTCTTGGTAATTAAAATACAATTCGCATTGGATGGTGAAATAAAAACTATATAAATATATGTCATCGGCAATGACCGCAGGCCGGGGTTGTGAGAGAGCTCACACATCCCTCTCCGATCTCCAGATATAGTCAGGATGCTCATCGTATAATAGTTCGGTAGTAAAAGACGAGATTAACATTTCAGACTTTAGAGTTTATTAAACTACTGCCAGTTCGGAATGCAGTCATCCATGGAGAAGAAGCTGGCAAGAAACTCCATGGTTGCTCTTTTAAACACAGCACAATCTAAGTTACTATAACTTGATTCTAATTACAGTTTCACAACACGTTAACTTATTACTTTAAACAGTACTTTGGCATTACGACCTCTAAGTTACTAGCTATTCAAGATTGAATATGGAATTCCTCTACAAATGACAAGGTGCACGCTTTTATTATGATATTTTCTATAGTGCCCCACTCGTCCGCGAGATCACGCGATAAACTAGTCAAATCCACCCTCAAAATAGCAAAACAAGTGGCGGTAGTCATTTTACAATAAAACGAGTCATTTAAAGTTCAATTGAGTATCCGTTATCATGTTGCTCCTTCATATATATAATGTAAAACTATGATACCATGTTTTTTCTGGCACGGCAAAGACCTAACTGCAGCTGATGGCAAGCCCAGTGCCGTCCAGTTAGAGTATCCAGTAGCGAGACACAATCTATCCCTCTACTTCTTCCCACTACGCCATTGGCAAGAAGGTGAAGAAGGTCGAGGGTCTAGTGTCAGAGTACTCAGAATATCGTACTCCAACTCTAGACGCCCGACACAACCCGAATGTACACTGGCTGACCCCGGAACGCGACACACTTGCGTGTGCCACTATGGCGGGTTTTACAATCTGTGTACGGTGCGAGCTATATACTTGTACTGTGTTAAATAATAATTCAATGTAATTTATGAATATTGTTATGAAATATATTAATATTTGTTCAGGTCTGGGTGTTGTGTAGTTTAGGTTTGCCAACCGTCCTGTTTTCACAGGACATGTCCAGGTTTTTAGGGTGTCCTGGGATGTCCTGGATAGTTTTGAAGCAGCGTCTTGGGTTTTTAAAGCGCCCTGATAAGGTCCTGTATTTTAAAATTTACACACCACTTTTGCAATCCTTACTTTAGGGGCGGCATTTCGCAAGTGTTTACACTATTTTTTTGCGACACAACAAAGATGCGTCCTGTTTTAAACTGAATTGTCCTGTAGGCCTACTCTTGAAATCAATTCCAATCTCGAACTCGATACAGTTTTAATTCCAATCTAGAAGATATTGGTACTCTAAATCACTCAACTAAATGAAATAGGGTATTTACGAACTAGCGTAAATACTCTATTAAATTTAGTTACTAATATATATATATATTATATATTCCGCCGTATTCAATTGAATCGTGCGCTAGTGCTGCGTTCAAGAGTGTCAATTATACAGTTTTCGAACCCAATCCCAATTTTAAATTAGTTTTTCTAACCTCAAATCATGCTATTTGAATTCCGGGATCGGTAACCCTATTGTAGTTGATACCCACGATGCAGGATGGACCTAGTTTGGGGTCAGGACTAGTGTGGGTCACACAGGCGGTTTCTCTATTGATCGTATAATGAACTAATAAAAATAATCTGTAGGTACATATAAAATTATTCGTTGAAATCAATTACCTAGATAAATCGCTATCGCATTAGATAATTGTGATTCAGTATTTAATCTTTATCTGTTAATTATCCCCATAAATTTATAAGGATAGCAGCGATAGCCTAGTTGGTTGCGGTACGGACTGTCAGGACGCAAGTCGTATGTTCGAAACCCAAGTGGCATACACCTCTGACTTTTCTAAAGTTACGTGTGTATTAAATGTTAATTATCGCTTGCTATAACGAAAGAAAACATCGTGAGGAAACCTGCATATCTGAGAATTCTTATACGAATTTCGAAAGTATGTGAAGTCTACCAACCCGCATAAGGCCAGCGTGGTGGACTTAAGCCTAACCCCTCTCATTAGTAGAGGAGGCCCGTGACCAGCAGTGGGGCAATGTTTAATACAGGGCTAGTATCATTATTATATTATATATTATTATTATAAATGTATAAGGCCTGCCTGACTGCCGTGACTGCCTCGGTGGCGCAGTTGTAATTGCGCATGCGTTACTACTGCTGTGCTGAGGTCTCGGGTTCGATCCCCGGGTCGGGTAAAGTAATATTGGGTTTTTCTACCTAGAAATACTCAGTATTAACCCGGAGTCTGGAATGGTGCCCGGTGTGGCGATAGGCTCGCCCCCTATCACATTATGGGACCGAAATTCGGCGAAAAGTGGGTGTACTGGTTACACCTCTGCCTACCCCTTCGGGGATTACAGGCGTGAGTGTATATGTATGTATGTATAAGGTATAAAAATAGTTCGACCGAACGAAAGCCGCGGTTCCGAAAACTAAATGACATAAATAAATACAACACTCACACACATAGTTCTGACCCCACACTAGATAACACCTGTACAAGTATCAAGAATCACGAGGGATTACACACAACACTTAGACCCGAAATATCTGTCTGTCACATAAACATTTGTCTCGGTACGGGAATCGAACCCACTACCTCTCGTTTCACAGCCGGCTACTCGCCCGCTGCGCCACGGAGGCTGTCAACACATACGAAGCTATGTGTGTATTTATTTTTATGTGTTTAATTTTGTTCATTATAATTAATCAAAGAAAAACTTTTGTGAAATATTGTGTCAGCTTTGGGAAAAATATTATTTGAAATATTGGGTTCAACAGAAGTGGGGGCATAGTGGGAACGTCTCACTGTTGTCTGGACTCTTCCCTCAAGGCCTAAAGGACCAAATACCGAGGCAGTTACATTAAAAAAATGTATAATCGTCTTTTTCAATGGCTTAACTCCTGCTAACAAGTACTTACACATTCCATGGCGGAATATGTAGACAAAACGATCTATTGACGGAATTATTAATAAAAATTTTTGTTCACTACAGACATGTATAAAAATTAAAAATAAATATATGAATGTAATAGGCTATTTGACAACATTGAAAATACACTGCAAATTGTGGTCATCCTGTTAGACAATAGTTTAAAAGACCATATACTCAGCCTGTTGCCGTCCACTGCTGGACGTAGGCCTCCCCAAGTGAACGCCAACCATCCCGGTCTTGGGTAGCCCGCATCCACCCGCTACCCGCCACCTTCTTCAAGTCGTCGGTCCATCGTGCAGCAGGGCGCTGGGCGTCCCACACTACGTTTGCCTAAACGCGGTCTCCACTCTAACACATGTCTACTCCATCGGCCATCTGTCCGTCTGCAGACGTGACCAGCCCACTTCCACTTTAGCGTGCTAATTTTGCGAGCAATATCTATGACTTTGGTTCTCTGGCGGATGACTTCATTTCGAACTCTATCCACCAGAGAAACCCCAAGCATTGCCCGCTCCATAGCACGCTGAGCGACTTTAAATTTATGGCCCAGTCCGTTTGTGAGTGTCCACGTTTCAGCCCCGTAGGTCATTACGGGTAGGACGCACTGGTTAAAAACTCTTGTTTTTAAGCATTGAGGGATCGACGACTCAAACAGGTTACGTAGTTTACCGAATGCCGCCCAGCCCAAATGAATTCTTCTATCTGCCTCTTTCTCGAAGTTGTGCTTGCCTAGTTGGATTATTTGGCCCAAAGAGACCATAAAAAGACCATATTTAAAGAGCTGAAAGACCATATTTCACTTAATTTTAAACAAAATAATGTATATTTTTTGCAAATTAAACGAAATAAAGTACAACATTTTTTTTAAATTTTATATGAGATGTGAACACTCTGTGATTGATTGCAACTGTGGTGACGTCACACGCAAGTAAACATAGTTTCTTCGAGTGATTTTATTTCGCGTTTTATGTTTTATGGGTGATAAATTCTATTGTTGATCTATTTTTGAAGCAGTTTTATGATAATTGTTGATAAAACAATTATCATAAAACTTAGCTTTGCTTATCATTGTTAGCTTGTTTACTTGCATGTGACGTCACTCGTGTCATATGATCAGCGCCATTACAGAAATAGCGTTTTTGCCGCGGTTTTGGAGATTTAAACTTTAACATTGATTTTTATTAAAAATACAGTAGATTTCCCGGAAATATCAATATAGTGTGCTTATTATGTAATAAATAATGGTTTTAAATCATTTTCGAAATTTAGTGAAATAGCCTATTGGTGGGTTTATCACAATTTACAGCAATTTCTTACAGAACTAACAGAAAATAAACCAAGCATAAAACAACTGGATACTATATAAATAACAATACATCATATTAAAAACATAATTTAATCCGACACTTGAATTTTACATAACCTCAAAATACATGCCAAAACATTTTACGAGCAACAAACTACCTAGGTAATTCTGTGTTTTAAAAACATAATATACGGGGTTAGACAGAAAGGCTGTACTAAACCGAAAGGACGTAAAGGTACCCGCAATTCTAAGCAACTTTTATACCTTATTTTTGTAACTCAATGGGTTTCGAGATATTGCAGTTTAAACCACCAATTATTCTTGTTTAAATTAATAAGAAATAATATTGACTCTTCATATCTTTTGATTTGCCTAAGGTTCAGATGTCCAAATTTACGTATGCGTAATTCTAGTAAGTTCTTATTTAATTTGCCCTATGTAAGAACTAACTATGCTCAAAACACATTCATCTTTAGAGTCTGTAATGAGTATAACAAAAAGTTTTCTCATATTAACTTATTTACAGGCTCCCACTTGAAGTTTAAAAAATATATATTAGACTGTTTTCATCTTTAAATAACAATTAGTTGCTTACCATAATGTTAATTTATTTGTTTTAATGTTTTTTGTTTTACTTGCCTCTATATTAATTTTGCTCTTGCTGTGACATTGCGGTTTTTCTAACATTTATTTGTGGACACTTTACTGGTCAATGTATTAGTTTTACTATATTAATGTTATATGTATAATTGTACTGTTTGTTTTCCGAATAAAATAAAATAAATAAATAAACACTTTATAAAAAAATAGGTGCACATAACCCTAAACGAACTACCGATCGTAAATACTCTATTTCATTTAGTTACTAAAAATTCCACCGTTTTCAGTACATCGTGTGCTGGTGTTGCGTCCAAGAGTGCCAATTGTACAGTTTTCGAACCCAATCCCAATTTTAAATTGGAATCGAATGTCCAGAGTAGACTATGAAATTGCATGACAGGGTTGTGTATTTAGAATGAAAATAAATAATATTGTATGAAAATAAAAATATTAAGAGATGTTCATAGTTATCACTGATACATTAAGATGGCCGCGGCTTAGTACACCCTTTCTGACTAACCTTGTATACTTTTACGCATATACTTGTATAAAACGGTTATTAATGCTATAAACAAAAATACTTTAAAAACAAAGGTCGCTTTAATTGCGTAATAATTTTAATATTCGTCCGAATTCGTTTTTAATCTACTTTGGTGCTATAAATGTATAACAAAGGGTATACATCCATATAACTATTCCGCAAGACAGTTTGTTAGACGCATTGTTTATTCGCACAACTGGTTGTTCCTGTAAAAAGAAAATTAAGAATTAAGTGTAATGTAGTTCTATGCAACTATTATTACTTACTACTACTTACTATTATTACTCTATTATATTTCCAACTCCTCCCTATATTTCTATTTGATTAATTTCGTTGCGGGATAAAAGACAGTTATGAAGCATTCCCAGAGACTCGCCGAGTTTCATTACTCGGTGTCGAAAAAATGCGTGCCATTGTTGATCCTGGCTAAACAGGAGTTACAATGGCGGGTGTGTGGGCGGGATAGTCTCGTTACTATTACTCTATCACAATTTTTGTAGAGGGTCTAGAGTTGGGGTATGTTTGGCCGTTTTGCGGCCTTCTGAATACTCTGACACTAGACCCTCGACCGCTTCTTCACTTTGCCCATGGCGTAGTGTTAAGAAGCAGGCCGGCATGATTGTCTCCTTAGAATACCCCGGGATCGCTCCGTAAGCGCCAAAGAAGGCCACCGCGGGGTTTTAGCTGGTAGTGTGGGGTGTACATAGGGGGTAGGGACTCGGCCCAGTGGCTGTCTAGATAGCCATCATCCGGGCGAGGGGGATGCTGGGTCGTAAGACCGGCTAGTCCAGCATAAACGTTTTATTCTTATTCCGCTTCCCCCCGGAGCGGGCGGTAGTAATAAAACGCTTACCCCCCGACAACAAAAAAAACCCGGCATGATTGTGTTGAGTAGAGGGGATAGATCATCTCTTGTTACTCGATACTCTAATTGGACGACACTGCGCTTACCATCAGGTGCAGTGTGGTAATTTTGCAGTGCAAGAATGAAAAAATCACGCCAGAACAGCTGAAAGGATCTGGTTGAAAATTGGCACACAGACAGATTATAGTCTGGAATAGCACAAGCCACATAGGTTACTTTTTATCCCGGAAAAAGGTTCTCGTGGGATAGTTTTGTTTTACACAGATTAAGGGATCGACATAGTGTTAGTTGATGGGTCTGAGGAAGATATACGCTACTTTTATCCTGGAAAATGCACGCTATGGGACATGCGGGCCATTTTGCGGCCTTCTGAGTACTCTGCCAATAGACCCTCGACCGCTTCTTCACCTTCTTGCGCATGACGTAGTGTAAAGGAGCAGGCCGACATGATTGTGTTGAGTAGTGGGGGATAGATCGTCTCTCGTTACTCTATACTCTAATTGGACGGCACTGCGCTTACCATCAGGTGCAGTGTGGTCACTTTGCCGTGCTAGGATAAAAAAAAATATATTATTATATTTATTGACTAACCCCGCTTAGTTTCTTGGTGACTCTTTTATCACAGCTGATGTCGTCTACCGATGTCCTGAACCTCTCTATATCCGCTCTGTTGTTCATATCAGGCTGGAATTTGAAACTGAAAAGAATAAATAATAAAACATAGGTCAGGCAGGTGCCATAGTCCTTTCCATAGACCCAATCCACTAACACCTCACCTCAATAAACCAGCATAACATTTTATCCATCCATACAATAGTCCTACACCAACCGGGGGTTGTCCGTGGGTGCACGTGTATAGTGTATACAGGGATAACCGTCGGTTGGTGTCACATCACAAAAATAAATTAAAATTGTCTAACGGGCCTCTACGTGTTGGCTATGGCCCCACGCACGCCTTCCAAATGACCGGGTCTCTATAGTCCCGTGATTACGGTGTGACAAACATAATAATAATACTAGCCCTGTATTAAACATTGTCCCACTGCTGGGCACGGGCCTCCTCTACTAATGAGAGGGGTTAGGCCTTAGTCCACCACGCTGGCCTAATGCGGGTTGGTAGACTTCACATACCTTCGAAATTCTTATAAGAATTCTCAGGTATGCAGGTTTCCTCACCATGTTTTCCTTCACCGTTAAAGCAATACCATATAAATACTTTTTTATTCATTCACTACTTCATTTGAATCATATTTTTTGCGCATTAAAATAAATACACCCCACAGTCACACACATAGTTCTGACCCCACTAGGTCCTGTATCGTGGGCATTAACTACGAGGGACTACACCCAGACCCGAGAAATCTATCTGTCACACAAACATTTGTCTCGGTGCGGGAATCGAACCCACGGCCTCTCGTTTTACAGCTGGCTACTCGCCCGCTGCGCCAGGAGGCAGTCAATAACTATATAATAAAAGCACACCCTGAAAGTACTTTGAGAATGAGCTGATGAATCGCTTTCAAATTGTATTTTTAAAATAGCTAATCCCTTACTATAATTAGACTTATAACATCACGCCTGTAATCCCCGAAGGGGTAGGGAGAGGTTTAATCACCACCCACTTTTCGCCGAATTTATTACCGTCCCATATTATAATAACGAGTGTAACGTCATACCGGTCATAATTCCAGAATTCGGACTGACACAGTATTTCGTGATAGGAAATCTCAATTTTACCCGGGGATCGAAACTGAGATCTTATAGCAGTCGTACTAGACAATTGCGCCACCGAGGCATTCTTGATGGCATTCGGCATGATTGTGTTGAGTAGCGGGGGATAGATCGTCTCTCGCTACTTGATACTCTAATTGGACCGTACTGCGCTTAACATCAGGTGAAGTGCGGTCACTTTGCCGTGCTAGGATAAAAAAAAAAAATATTATCCTATGAAAATTTTATATTTATACAATCATGGATAAAGACTTGTAGGAAACTCACTTTCTCTGTCTTCCGATAGGTTTATTTTCGGGATTATCAAACTTTAATGTCACCTCACTGGCGACTTCGCTGCTATCGGCTTTGTAATCTGAAAATTAATACTATATAAAAATAAGTTTTGACTTGAAAATTAACACTGAGAAGTAATTTTTATCATCGCACGGCAAAACCATACTGCACCTGCCGTCCGGTTAGAGTATCAAGTATGATCCTGGGTCCTTTAGGCGTAGTGTGAAAAAGCTAAACAGCAGGCCGGCATGATTGTGTTGAGTAGCGAGGCATAGACTGTCTCTTGCTATTTAATACTCTATCTGGACGGCACTGCGTTTACCATCAGGTGGTGTGGTCACAATGCCGTGAAAGAATAAAAAAAAGTAGCGAGAGACAATTTATCCCTCGCTACTCAACACAATCATGCCGGCTTCTTCACACTTCCCAAATGTAATACGCAAAAACTTTACCAGAATGCAATAATTTGAATTCTAACCCTCAAGGCACTTTTCGATGACTTTAACCCTAACAGGATCTTTTTTCGGCACTGCCAAGCTTCCACAGTGCAACTGATAGTAAGTGCCGTCCAGTTAGAGCATCAAGTAGCTAGAGACAATCTATCCCAAAATTAAGTGTTGAAAGTATATATGAGAAATGTTTTTCACTGATAAATCGTTGAACCAATTTTTTATTCTGAGGACGGGCATAAGGTATTTTTTTAAATCAACCCTTAAAGAGTTCCCTCTTCAATAGGGGATGAATGATTGTATGAGAATTCAGGTAAGATTCAGGTGAGATTTTGAAAAGTCGCTGCCATTTTGTTTTTCTTTGTAACCTTTACAATATTTCATATTGTATATTTGGCCTGAACGAATCAACAAATATAGAACTAATAATAATACTAGTTAGCCAGCTTACTAGTTAGTTAGTTAGCTAATAGTACTAGCTAGTTGACCAGGCTCGGCCATAAAATAATACGAATTCATTACCAGCATTATCTTTATACATCTCCGCTAGTTCCTTCTCTATCTTTGCCTCTTCATCTTCTTGAGTCGCTGGATGTGTGGTAATAGCTGTCTTCTGTGTTGTGGTTACCTGTATTTATTAATTTGTACTTATGTTTTACTTTCCAGAATAATTTAAGAGACAAACCTAAGGCTTAATCCTACTATAGGCTTCTTGACTGTTTTTGGGAAACCGTTTTATTTTATTCTTCATGGTTATTTATTAAAATATTATCATTAATGAACATAAAACATAAGTTTTCAAAGGCTGGTATTTCCATACCTGAATACTCGTAGATATTTTGCTATCCCTCCTCGTAGCCGGTTGTATAGTAGTCGTAGTTTTGTCATCTTGATAATTTTCTGCTGACGGTTCTTCTTCTAGGCCTAGAGGTAGTTCTGGAATAGGAGTTTTTGACCAAATATTCATGGGGTATATGGTTACTTCTAGGTAGCGTAAAAGAGTATGGCAAAGATACGAATTTGCGAACTTTTTGGTTCGATCCGGGGTCGACACCACGAAGCTGTAGCTCAGTACGCGTTCTGGTGTGGATGAGATGGAATAGGATTAAACAATTTATAGCATTCGCCATGATACAGACGGTAGAACACGCTAAGCAAGGAAATGTCCCTTCGCAGCTATAGCGGCTCCAGGCTGTTACTCACGTCAGCATCATTCATCATGCGGATGGCACAACTGCAACCCATCCAAGGCATCGAGTATTTAGTGGAACCATCCCAGTGGTGCGAGCAGTATTCCATTCCCGGCCGCACCTGCGCTTTATATAAGCGGTAGAGCTGACCGGGGGTGAAAAACCGCAGGCCCCTGTTCAGGATTCCGACCCTGCGTGAAGTGGCGGATATATCCGATGTGCCTTCTTAGATTAAAGCGGATATCCATACCTAAGATACTAAGGTCTTTCCGCATTGCGAGTGGAATACCCTGAAGAATGGGGATGAGAAAACGGGGACATCTTGCACGAGAACGCGCACACCTAGGTTTTTTAGCATAACCTTGCCAGGCTTTTGTATTCTTTTGTATTACAACTTACCTCTTACAGGCCCCATTTCTATCACCTCTTGTCCCAAAGACTCGGTCAATGATTTCACATTATTTTTACAAAAAACACAAGTGAGAACTGTGATAAAGATAAATAAGGTACGCATGTTTTCGAATGCTGTTTTCTATGGATATTTAAGGCGACTAGATTATTTATTTTTTTCTAGTAGGCCACGGTAAGTGTGACGGACAGTTTTTAATACTGACTGCCTCGGTGGCGCAGTTGTAATTGCGCATTACGACTACTGAGGTCTCGGTTTCGATCCCTGGGTCGGGTAAAGTGATATTGGGCTAATATTTAGAAATACTCAGTATCAGCCCTAAGCCTGGAATTGTGCCCGGTAATAAATGTAGACCCCAGACAAAACCGGATGTACACTGGCTGATCCCGGATGTACACACTTGCGTGTGCCTCTATGGCGGGTTTTACACCGTGTGTTCAGCTCTAGGTTGCATTTTTGTCATAAAATAATATTCATTTCATCTCAATGAACGTAATCGAAGCCGCGGGCAACGACTAGTCAACACGCCCGATACATCTTAAAGAATTGGGCCACCACCGTCTCTGCCAAGTTTAACAGTCAGTTAATATTTAACTGTGATTTGGATCAGTGGTACAGTTTGTAAGAGGTAAGTAAAAGAAAAACATTTATAGAATGAATGGTTTCTTATTTTGAACCAAATATTACACATTGAAATAAAATTAATTTTATGGGTTTTAAAGTTTATTTTTACTTTTCATCTATGACAGTAATGTTTTCAAGGGATAGGTCGTGGCTAAAGAGTAAAAAGCATGTCCTTTTCATTAGAATCAAGTGTTCAAAGCTAAAGCCTTATCTAACGTATTTTTTTTTATTTATTTACTCTATAAAAGAGAAGGCAAAGGTTCTCCACCATGCAGCCATGTCTGTTGTGATTTTTTCCAAATCTGGGCTAGAATTAA
The DNA here is from genome assembly GCA_905220505.1 of Laothoe populi. Taxonomy (NCBI): domain Eukaryota; kingdom Metazoa; phylum Arthropoda; class Insecta; order Lepidoptera; family Sphingidae; genus Laothoe; species Laothoe populi. The sequence continues at coordinate 7,348,418 of HG992174.1, read as the reverse complement.
AGTCTTCTTCTTCTCTGGTTTTAACTTATACAAAAGGCCGAAGCCATGTCTGCAGTCTTCATCCATTCAAAAGGGGGAAGCCATGTCCGGTATTTTTCTCATTCTAAAGGCTAGAGCCATGTCTGAAATAAACACAATTCAAGAGGCCTAAGCCATGTCTGTAATAGTCACATCACATTCCCGCCATTTTTTTACTATTAAAAAGGCCAAAGCTAAGTCAGGAGTTTCAAACATAACCTTAACAAACAATACACATTCAAACACATTTCTTCCATGTAATTTAAGTACCTATATTTTACAGTATTATTAAAGGTGGGGCCTTTTTTAATAGTTTTGTTTTGTAAGCTTAATTAACTAACGGGAAGAATAATAATAAATACGTTTGAATTTCAAATAAAAATTTAACATGAATTGATTAAATGGTGCTTTTATATAGAACATAGCTTTTTCTCCTGTCAAAATATTATGAGATTTCGTCTACATTTTCCCGCCATAATACATACATATTAACAAGTGTTACCAGCCTATTAAAATCACGATTCGTTATATTAATTTCATATGGCATGTATGTATAACAAATAAAAATATCCCGCTTAAAGTTGTAGTAATTTTCAATCTACCGATTTGTGTTTTTTCATATTTATATGAAAAAACTTTTTTTATCACATCAGCTGTAGAGGCGCAGTGGGCGAGTAGTCATCTGTGAAACAAGAGTCGCGTGTTCGATCCCCGTGCAAACATATGTTATAGATGTTATGTAATCCACCAATATTGGTTTCAGATTGTGGGACCGTAGTCCCTTTAATTGATGCACACGATAAATGTTTGACCTAATGTCTAGTCATTTTTTTTTTAATTTTTTTTTACGGCCTTGGAAACAGATCCTTTAGGCCAGGATTACGTGTGTGACCATAGGCTGTTTATTAATTTCCCTGGTGCCGACCTGTCATATTAATTCAAATTTTTATCAACAGATGGAGCTAGATGTACATATTGAACGCACCAATGAAGAATTCTGGGGCTTCGACATCGCTGGCAACCCTGAGCAGAACTTACCGCTTACAGTCATAAAGGTAAATTAAGCCTCTGTTTACATAGCATCGTCTTCACATAGCCCCGACCCCACACTAAGATACGAGTCTTGTATCGGCCGGTGGGTATCAGGGACCTAGAGAGACGCACCCTCTCACAACACACAGACCCCGGACAGTAATATCTGTCTGTCACACAAACATTTGTCCCGGTGTGGGAATCGCCCCACGGCCTCTCGTTTCATAGCCGGCTACTAGCCAACTGCGCCACGGAGGCTGTCAATTTAGAGTACATTTATTAATCTAGTGACTTCATATTTTATCAGCAAAGAAAATCTAGAATTTGTGGAATTTTCTCGGGGGCTTAGAGTTGGGGTACAATGTTTGGTCGTTTTGCGGCCTTCTGAGTACTCTGACAATAGACCCTCGATCACTTCTTCAGCTTCTTGTCAATGGCGTATTGTGAAGAAACAGGCCAGCGTGATTGTGTTGAGTAGCGGGGGATAGATCTCTCGCTACTTGATACTTTAACTGGGCCGCACTGCACTGACCATTAGGTGCAGGACATAAATTTAAATATATATATATATTTAAATGGGTTTGATATGGACCATGGGTATTTCCGAGACGTCGCTTGTCTTAAAAGCTACCACCGGATCCAAACGCCACCCCGCCTGAGAAGACCCGGCGAAACAAACTCAGCGGGCTTACATTACCGCTGGATACGCGGCGCGACCCAGTCCTGAGAGAATCCAGCAAATCAATCTCAGCGGGCTTGTTTTTGGTCCGGTTCATTATTTCTAGTAGATGACCTGTCACAAATTACATTGCCAATTTATTATTTTATTTTATACGCGATCGGTCGTCATAGTTTATTATTATATATACCTAGTCAGGTCATAAATTCTGTCACATGTTTAATATAAAATAATTGAAACAAGTTTATTCATTATGTAACCATTTATATACCAAAATGAACTTAACAAAACATAGATTCTTATGACACTAAAGTTTATTCAAAATGACCTCCGTGATTTTGAATACAGGCCTTCAATCTGCGCGGCCAGTTGTCTATCGCAGCACGAACGAGGTCCATGTCAATATCGGCGGCTGCCTTAATCAAGGATGTCTTGAGTGACTCCAAATTGGGATGAGGCTTTGAGCACGCCTTTTCCTCCAAGTGTTGCCATATCTTGTAATCTAACGGATTCAAATCTGGACTGGAGGAGGGCCAGTCTTCGTGCCGGATGAAGTCGATTTCACGCGCCGCCAGCCAGTCTTGTGTGCTCTTCGCTCTATGAGCTGGCGCCGAATCTTGTTGGAATACGCAGTGCCTGTTATTGAACGTGGTATGAGAAACAGGTTCCACAAGGTTCGTCAGGACTGTATTTTGATACACAACTGCATTCGTTTTTACACCTTTCTCACAAAAATGTACCTCTGTTAAGCCCCAATAAGAAACTCCCAACCATACCATGAGCGAGGATGGAAAATGACCTCGTTGGACACGCGGAATACGGTTGCTTGCTTCTTCACTACTGTGTGCGTACACCTTATCATTTTGTTTGTTGTAGCTCTCTTCTACGGTAAAAATTTTTTCATCTGAAAAATAAATTATTACTTTTTAAATAAAAATTAAACCGCCTTCAAAAAAACCCAGACACAACTAAAAAGCAAAAAATAATTGGTTACATTTAAATCAATTAGTTATATGCAATTTAAATCAATTATTTTTGGAGTCGGTGCCGGTGTTGTTTTCTTTACTTTTAGATTTATAAAAACCAAGTCTGGATCTATTTTATATTTTTTTGTATGCCTGATTATTCTGTTTTTTCCATGTTTTGGCTGGCACCGACTCCAAATAATTGATTTAAATTGCATATAACTAATTGATTTAAATGTAACCAATTATTTTTTGCTTTTTAGTTGTGTCTGGGTTTTTTTGAAGGCGGTTTAATTTTTATTTAAAAAGTAATAATTTATTTTTTGCTTTTTAGTGGTAAAGCAAAAAATAAATTATTACTTTTTAAATAAAAATTAAACCGCCTTCAAAAAAACCCAGACACAACTAAAAAGCAAAAAATAATTGGTTACATTTAAATCAATTAGTTATATGCAATTTAAATCAATTATTTTTGGAGTCGGTGCCGGTGTTGTTTTCTTTACTTTTAGATTTATAAAAACCAAGTCTGGATCTATTTTATATTTTTTTGTATGCCTGATTATTCTGTTTTTTCCATGTTTTGGCTGGCACCGACTCCAAATAATTGATTTAAATTGCATATAACTAATTGATTTAAATGTAACCAATTATTTTTTGCTTTTTAGTTGTGTCTGGGTTTTTTTGAAGGCGGTTTAATTTTTATTTAAAAAGTAATAATTTATTTTTTGCTTTTTAGTGGTAAATTATATAAAATCGGTTAAAAGCTGCTGAAGATATTAGAATTTACGTGTATTTTAATTTTATCACCCCCCTCCCTCACCCCCACCCCTTTTACCCTCTCTCACTGAAACTTAACTTTTATAATGAACGTAATGCAAAAAGAACCACTGGAATACTACTTAATTTTAAGGAGTTACCCTCTCCAGCTCCGAAGATATTCATCAGATCTTCACCATATTTTTATGGGACCAAATGACAAGCACCAGCTTTCAATCAAAGAAAGAATGGTCGAAATCGGTTCACACAGTACAGAGAAACGAGGTAACAAACATAAAAAAAAAAAAAAGCAACATACAGTCGAATTGAGAACCTCCTCCTTTTTTTGAAGTCGGTTAATTATATAAAATCGGTTAAAAGCTGCTGAAGATATTAGAATTTACGTGTATTTTAATTTTATCACCCCCCTCCCTCACCCCCACCCCTTTTACCCTCTCTCACTGAAACTTAACTTTTATAATGAACGTAATGCAAAAAGAACCACTGGAATACTACTTAATTTTAAGGAGTTACCCTCTCCAGCTCCGAAGATATTCATCAGATCTTCACCATATTTTTATGGGACCAAATGACAAGCACCAGCTTTCAATCAAAGAAAGAATGGTCGAAATCGGTTCACACAGTACAGAGAAACGAGGTAACAAACATAAAAAAAAAAAAAAAAAAAAAAAAGCAACATACAGTCGAATTGAGAACCTCCTCCTTTTTTTTGAAGTCGGTTAAAAAAAGAATTCCCCGATATTTTTTTCCCGCGTACCGCTTCAACAAAGCGCGGCATCTCTTCAGTCTCAGGTCCATTAGACGAGCATTCAAACGATGTCCTGTTTTTCTTCGATATGCCCGAAGCCCTAAGTCTTCATTTAACACCCTTTTCACCGCGGTTCTGCTTAACCCCATCTGAAGGGCCAACAGTTTCTGCTTACGTTTGGGATTTCTTTGAATTCGCGCCTTCACAGCTTTTATCACTGCTGGAGTCCTAACAGACCGAGGGCGACCACTTCTTGACCTGTCATCTACACTAGAGTCTTCATTGTATCGTTTGATGGTACGATAAACGAATATTTTGGTTATATTCAAATTTTTCAGAATGTTAAAAATTTAAATTGGTGCGTAACCGCAACGATGCAACGCAATTACTGCAACACGGTCTTCTTTAAGCGTCCACTCCATATTTAAAAATGAGTAAAATTCTAAAAAGTATACATTTTTATTTTCATGAACAATTTGAAGTTCGAATTAAATAAACTTTTTTGTGGCCAGCATTCTAAAATAAAAGTTTTTACTGTGTGACAATACTTATGACCTGACTAGGTATATATATATATATATATAACGAGCAAACGAGCTCTAAGCACGCAATATGCTTTAGAAGGGTACAAAGTTTCTCTTCACTTAGGTTATAATAAATTCACGTGACCCGATGTTGGTACGCGATGAACTCCAAAACCACTCAACCGATTTCAATTAACTGAATGTGTATGGTTGGGACAAACTTTTTTTTTTATCCTGGCACGGCAAAGTGCCACTGCACCTGATGGTAAGGGCAGAGCCGTCCAATTACAGTATCGAGTAGCGAGAGACAATCTATCCCCTGCTACTCAACACAATCATGCCGGCCTGCTTTTTCACACCACGCCACGGTTAGAAGGTGAAGAGGCAGTCGAGGGTCTAGTGTCAGAGTACTAAGAAGGCTACTACCGCGAAACGGCCAAACATCGTACCCCAACTCTAGGCCGACAAAAACCGGATGTACACTGGCTGATCCCGCAACTCGACACACTTGCGTGTGCCACTATTGCGGGTTTTACACCCTGTGTACGGTGGTCGCTGTCCGTGCGGATATGAATATCCTAAAAAAGATAGGACACTTTTAGATCCGATAGATGGAGTGGTCGAGATTTTTTTTCAACGATAATTCCGTCTACCAAGAAGACGGTTTGATTGTCTGCTCTACTGTTAATTATAGATTTCAATAATACTATGGCCATGTACAGAAATAAGATACCGTATTAATCCATAATTATAAAAATATAGCTATGTATCATGACATCAACAGTTTAAAGATAGACCATAGATTATAGATATAGATAGACAGCCTCCGTGGCGTAGTTGGCGAGCAGCCGGCTGTGAAACGAGAGGCCGTGGATTCGATTCCCACACCGGGACAAATGTTTGCGTGACAGACAGATATTAGTGTCCGGGGTCTGGGTGTTGTGAGACCGAAAGTCTCTCGTAGTCTCTGATACCCACAACACAAGACTCGTATCTTAGTGTGGGGTCGGGGCTACGTGTGTGACTGTTACGTATTATTTATTTATTTATAGAACATATTTTTTATAAATTGCACCACGGAGGCTGAATATAGAAATGCCAGCAAGCACTCACTCCTGTACTCCCCGAATGGGTAGGCAGATATGTAATGAGTGCACTAACATTTCGCCAAGCTTATAACCATCCCATGATGTGATAGAGGGCGAGCCTATCGCCATCCTGGGCACAGTAGGGTAGTTGACTCGTTTTTTCTATTAATTTAATCAAAAATTTACATTACCTAGAACCTATTATCGAAAGAATTTTATGAATCCGAACAAAAATAAGTAAATTACACGCCACTCAAATCTGCTGGAAGGGGTAATTGTCAACTGACAGTAAAATGATGCATGATATGTACCGTGACGTCACGGTTCTCAGAATCCCCATTACTGTGCCGTTGTGCGAGGGAGATAGCAATATGTCCCAATACACAAACTTTTCGCTCATGCCTGTGAGTATGTGCTCGTAGCAATATTTAAAATAAATATTGTGACCACATTTTTCAAGTTTTGATTCTGTTTTCGCAAAAGAGTTTCTTTTGCGTATTATGTTCGGTTGCATAAAAAAAAATTGCCGTGCCAGGATAAAAAAATAATATATAGAAAAATGTACACAATTAAACACAGGAAACCACCCTATTCCAGACACCGGGCTGATGCCGAGTATTTCATTAAAGAACACCCAATATACTTACCTGATCCGGGGATCTAACTTGTCTCGGCACTGAAGTACACAATTACTCCTGAGCGACGCAGTCATTTAAAAAGTAGTTTATTCAATCCAGCTTATGATTTATCCGTTTGTATTTGATTTATAGATACCGATTTGATAAGAATTTTATTCATTATTTGCAACAATTACAGAAATTCTATTCGAACAGACAGTTTATGAAGACATGTATTAAAAAAAAATGTTACTGTCTGTATTGACAGACGATCAGACGGGCCAACTGATGGTAAGTAGTCACGCCGCCCATAGACTTCTGCAATGCCAGAGCACAGCAAAGCCGCTGTCTACCGTTGAAGGACTACTCTTCTTAAGCCTCGTTTAAAGAAGGACATGTCATAGCGCTCAGGGAACACCGCACCGCTGTACTGGTTACACCTTACAATGGGGATTACAGGCGTGAGTGTATATGTGTGTATGTATTTTTTATAGATTTCACCAGAAACACCGGCGGAACGCGCTGGTTTGAAATGTGATGACGTCATCATCAAGATTGGAGACCAGGTCGTAGCTGACTTGAGTCATGAAGATGCTCTGCAAGCGATCGATGATGCGAAGGAAGCACTCCTACTAAGGGTGACGCGGTAAGTAACCTATAAAATAATCCTACTAGACTTGAAAGGTAGGCAGTGGCTCTGCTGTGCCCGCGTATTACAAAGCTTACTCGTAGGTAACTTTACTGAAGTTTTACCGTGTGTGAATTTTACACACACTTTTTTATTTACACACACACATACACTCACGCCTAGAATCCCCGAGGGGGTAGGCAGAGGTGTGACCAGTACACCCACTTTTCGCCGAATTTATTACGGTCCCATAATGTGATAGGGGGCGAGCCTATCGCCATACCGGGCTCAATTCTAGACTCCAGGCTGATACTGAGTATTTCTAAACTAGCTGTTGCTCGTGGCTCCGCCCGCGTGGAGGTCATGTTTGAGACAAAAAGTATACACTACAAAATACCAATTTTCATGCATTTAACTTCAATAATGAAGGATTTTCATACAAACTTTCTTACCCTATTTAAAACCCTTAGGGGTGGAATTTCCAAAAATCCTGAAATATATATTTTTTATTTTTGACTAAAAGGTCAAATACTAATTTTCATAAACTTAACTTCAAAAATGACGGATTTTCATACAAACTATCATCCCCTATTTTACCCCCTTAGGGGTGGTATTTCCAAAAACCCTTCCTTAGTGGATGCCTACGTGATAAAAGTAGGCATCCACTACTGTCAAAATTTCAAGTCTCTAACCCCAGCCGTTTAGGCTGTGCGTTGATCGATCAGTCAGTCAGTCAGTCAGTCAGTCAGTTTCTTCTTTTATATATACAGATAGAAAAACCCAATATCACTTTACCCGACCTGGGGATCGAACCCGAGACCTCAGCACACCTCTCCTGTCGCCCCTAGTTTTATATGTTCATATGTATTCATATGTTTTGGTTGTAATCTAGAACGTCTAGACTCTGAAGTACACTGTTTTTTTAATTTCATTTATTTATAGATTCCTTCTTTGTTAAACTGCATTGACTCAGACAATGACCTAAATATTTTAAGACAAGGTTTATCGATTATCGAATGGCGGTAAATTAAATCGATTAGTCACCGGAAATACCGGATACGCTGCCAAAGTATGCCTATGTCGACCTTTTTCAATATAACATTACCTGGCTAAAGATTTCAAATTAAGAACCATTTGAAGTTTTACCCGAAAACAGCCAGTCGGTTCCGATAATGAGATATTATTTAACGTACCGAAGCCAGTAAGTTGTTTTAATAAGATATAGACTAAGGAATCGCGATGCATACGGCTTAGCGTTTGTTTTTTTAGCAAGAGTGCATAAATCTGTGTTTTAATTTATTAAATTATTTTATTTTTCAATTAGCTAGTTTTAAAAGTCAGTAGGGGTTTAGAGGATAACAGTGTGAAAAAAGCGTGCAGTGCCTACAATTGAGGATAAAAGTGTTATGGATTACCGCCATTGACTAAAAGGTCTTTCAGTGAATAATTAATTTTGAGATGTAAAACATGGAAATGATGTTATAGACATGATGTAGTTAGTGAATATTGTCACTAAAAACACAGTTTCACGGTAGGCAGCGGCTCTGCTGTGCCCTGGCATTGCAGAAAACGATGGGCGGCGGCGACTACTTACCATCAGGTGGCCCGTCTGCTCGTCTGTCTATCGATGCACTAAAAAAAAAGAAAAAAATGTTAAGTGAGAGTGAAGTTAAGTTGAGTTATAAGATCTAACGGCTGATATATACTGCCTTTAAATCTTAAAACTTAAATAGCTGTCCCCGCGAACTCTGTTTCGCCTTAAAAATATATTTTCCCGGCCCGTCTATCTCGCAGGATAAATTTCCGGAATAAAAAGTAGCTCATCTTAATCCGTAATAGCTTTTTTTTTATCCTGGCACGGCAAAGTGACCACACTGCACCTGATGGTAAGCGCAGTGCGGTCCAATTAGAGTATCGAGTAGCGAGAGACGATCCATCCCCCGCTACTCAACACAATCATGCCGTCCTGCTTCTTCACACTACGCCATGGGCAAGAAGGTGAAGAAGCGGTCGAGGGTCTAATGTCAGAGTACTTAGAAGGCCGCGTAACGGCCAAACATTGTACCCCAACTCAAGACCCCCGACAAAAACCGGATGTACACTGGCTGATCCCGGAACGCGTGTCGCGTGCGACACTATGGCGGGTTTTTCATCCTGTGTACGGTGGTAGCTTTTCATTGGTGAAAGATGTTTTTGAGTTTATCCATTGCAAACAATTTTACGAACAATAAAATCTTTCTTCTTTATAATACCTATTATTGCTTTGGGTCCGCCCGCGTGGAGATCATGTTTAGGAAAAAAAGTATACAATACAAAATACCAATTTTCATGCAGATTCAAAATACGGATTTTTATACAAACTTTCATCCCCTATTTTACCCCCTTAGGGGTGGTATATCCAACAACCCTTCCTTAGTGGATGCATACGTTATAAAAGGTACCTACTGTTAAAATGTCTAGTCTCTAACCCCAGCCGTTTAGGCTGTGCGTTGATAATAATATGTCAGTCAGTCAGTTTCTTCTTTTATATACAGGGTGTGGCGTAATGAATGGATAATACGGTACCTACGGGTAGAGGCCATTGTGCCGGTTCAGATAAATAAATGTGTTCAGTAAAAGTGTCACGGAGTTCCGAGATATTTGACATTTTCGAAGATTTAAAAATATTTATCTCTTCGTTATTCATTTTGATGCCAAGATTGCAAATGACGACATTTTTCCTATCTGTTTTTTGGGTAGTATTCCTTAATAGATGTGCTATCGAATGAAAACTATTATTTTTATAACACAAGCATAGCTTTTTTTAAACTAAGGGTAAACTCGAATTGTACGTTTTATCATTATTTCTCGTCTCGTCGCTTGAATGCCAAGTTAATAAAAAACATGCCTGTTTCATCGAGATTCCGAAATAGTATGGCACATGGTATTTTCGCCACTTGATTCAAAATTAATTCGTTTTATACTGAACTAGAGCTAATTTTTATGGATCTACAAATAGTATTACTATTTATTTGATTATCAAAAATCGAATCGAAAAGGAAAGTTGAAAATTGTTGATGAAATAAAACGAAAGAATGACTATGTAGAGGAACGGGTGATAGTGTTCCTCTAGCGAAGGGGGGTCTCTCCAGTCAGGCAGGTGTTATGCCCGACCGGCCACGGCCCCTCCAACCATTGATACTTGGAGCTTGTATATATCCAATGTGTCGCTTTAATTTAAGAACCGCGATTCAAGTCTGGCGTCATTGCTATCTCGTCGGTGTCAGGCGCTTGTGTGCCGCCACATCACTCCCCCCCGGAGACCGGAGGTCGATAATCTTCATTCTTCAGCTGTCGTTGCTTGGTATAGTTTTCCCCGTGCCAATGCCGATGCTCCAATGTCCCAGTGAGTCGGGAATGTGCGCAAGTAGTTCTAGTGAGTCAGAACTATGCGGTAGTCAGCTCCAGTGAGTCGGAACTGCGTAATTCGAAATCCAGTGAGTCGGATTCGAAGCTTGAGTAGCTGCGATGAGTGTGGCTATCACGTGGCTATACTGTGAGAACCGGCGAATGCTGCCCGTAGTTGACCCGGCTGTTAGCGCAGTTGTGCCGTGATTTGACGCCGATGTCGCGCTGTTGAAGTGTCGAGGGTAGGTACCAGGCCTGCGTCTAGTAGCGTGCTTGTGGTAACCCTGTTGGCTTGCGAGTGATGGCTGGCTGGGTGAAGTGCAGAATGGCTGGAATGGAGGGAGGAAGTGACGAATGGCGGTGGCGATGACGATGCGATGCGAAGCGATAATGGTGCGATGGCGATGCGGATGCGATGCGGATACGATGCGATGCGGATACGATGCGGTGCGGATACGATGCGGTGCGGATGGCGATGCGAATGGTTGGTTGGAGTTCCGGTGTAGGTGCGGATGTTGTTCAGCGTCTGGGGTCACCACTGTAGAGGAACGGGTGGTAGTGTTCCTCTAGCGAAGGGGGAGTATCTCCAGTCGGGTAGGTGTTATGCCCGACCGGCCGCGGCCCCTCCAACCATTGATACTTGGAGCTTGTATATATCCAATGTGTCGCTTTAATTTAAGAACCGCGATTCAAGTCTGGCGTCATTGCTATCTCGTCGGTGTCAGGCGCTTGTGTGCCGCCACAACTATTTTAAATGTATTATTTATTAAATTATTTATTGCAAAAGGTGTTCAAAATGACCATCACGCCCTGTGATACATACTCCGCACCTGCTAATAAAAGATCTTTTTATTCTATCCGCAATCCTTTGTTCTCTGATTTTCCGTGCAGCTAATCGCACTCTTTCCCATAGCTGGTCCACTGTGTTGTATTATCCATTCATTACGCCACACCCTGTATATACAGATAGTATAGAAGTAAATATAGTGTAGATAAAGAAGAATATGAGGCAGACTGACCGATAAAGGAAAATTTGCATAATTGCTGGTGGTAGAATATTCATATCCGCCCGGATAGCGACCACCGTACACAGGGTGTATCCGCCATAGTGGCACACGCAAGTGTGTCGCGTTCCGGGATCAGTGTACATCCGGTTTTTGTCGGGGGTCTAGAGTTGGGGTACGTTGGCCGTTTAGCGTCTGAGTACTCTGACACTAAACCCTCGACCGCTTCTTCACATTGCACATAGCGTAGTGTGAAGAAGAAGGCCGGCATGATTGTGGTGAGTAGCGGGGGACAGATTATCTCAGCATACCATCAGGTGTAGTGTGGTCACTTTGCCGTCCCATGATAAAAAAAATATTCACTTGTATATCCAATTTGTCAATTTCACTTAAAGGCCTTTTACTACCTAACCTTATGGCAGTTACATTAAAATTACCCTTATTTACATAATATAGATAATTTTTGTGGTATTATACGTTAAAAAAGAACGTTTTTAAAAAGTATGAGTGGAGAAACGAAAAGCGACGTTCCGTTATACGCAATTATAATATCAAGATATTATAAATATGAAAGAAATAATGTAATTATATTCTTTATTTCTTACTGCCTGATTAATATAGGTTTAGTTATTTATAATATAAGTGCAGTGATAGCCTAGTAAGTACGGAGTACCCTGACAATAGACCCTCGACCTCTTCTTCACCTTCTTACCCATGGCGTAGTGTGAAGAAGCAGGCCGGCATGATTGTGTTAAGTAGCGGGGGATAGATTGTCTCTCGCTACTCGATACTCTAATTGGACGGCACTGCGCTTACCATCAGGTGCAGTGTGGTCACTTCGCTATGCCAATATAAAAAATAGTTGGTAGTGGACTGTCAAGACGAAAGTCGTATGTTCGAAACCCAAATGGCATACACCTCTGACTTTTCTAAAGTTACGTGTGTATGCATTGTTAATTATCGCTTGCTTTAACGGCGAAGGAAAACATAGTGAGGCAACATGCATATCGGGTAATTCTCATAAGAAATACGAAAGTGAAGTCTACCAACTCGCATTAGGCCAGCCTGGTGGACTAAGGCCTGATCTCATTAGTAGAGGAGGCCCGTGAGCAGTGGGACAATGTTTAATACAGTGCTATTATAATTTAAAATTTTACAATAAGGGAACTTAATCAACATACATTTTGTTGTTGTATTCTAATGTAATGAAATAAATGAATAACAGCCTACAGTCACACACATAGCGCCCACCCCACACTAAGATACGAGTCTTCTGTCATGGCCGGTGGGTATCAGGGACCTAGAGAGACGCATCCTCTCACAACACACAGACCCCGGACACAAATGTCTGTCTGTCGCTCAAACATTTGTCTCGGTGTAGGAATCGAACCCACGAATTCTTGCCTTTCTTGCCCATCCTTTAGCGAAATTGCATAACTGGCGGTAGAGTAAATATTGACTGAATCTAAATAATGTATAACACTACATGAATTCAATAAATATTTTGATTTGTTATAATAATTATTTGTAACAAGGATTTTTATAAGAAATACTAAATGATCAGTATAAAAACTAAAGATAAATAATTCTATAAAGATAATACAAACGCACTCATACCTGCAATCCCCAAAAGGATAGGCAGAGGTGTAACCAGTACACCCATATTTCGCCTATTACCGTCCCATGATATGATATAGAGTCTATCGCCGTACAGACAATTCCAAACTCCGAACTGATTCTGAGTATTGATAGAAAAACCCAATATCGCTTTTACCAGACCCGAGGAACGAACCTGAGACTTAAGTACAGTCGTACCGCGTACGCAATTACAACTGCAACACCGTATAAAAATAATATTCTGTAAATGTTGTAACACTATTAAGGGTTTAATACTTTTTAATTTTATTATACTGATAGACCTAGTATTCAAAGGCTATAACGTTTCTTGTAAAGATTAAAAGTAACATAACATTCGTAAAATATTTCTGTGCACAAACAAAAACTATGTTAGTTTCGGTATTTCTTCTTGGGTAGATAAAAAGTGGCGCCATCTAGTTTACAAAATTGAAAATAGATTTACATAATATGATTCGAATTTTAAATGATCAATTCAAATGTGACAAACTTAATACGTCCGGAAATATAATTATTTAAATAATCGATTCGAATTTTAAAACTTAAAAGTGACGTCTCTAAAAATGGCGGGAATTTTTACGCGTGTTCTTATTTTGAATAAACGATAATTAGGCATTGTCATTTTAAATATGAAGTTAAAGTTAATGAAATTCATAATCGTGTCAAGTTCACTGATTAAATAACATTAACAAATTATAATACCAAACCTGTATTATACTTAAACACCTTAATGCAGCGCGTTTGTAGTGCATGTATACCTGATATATATGTTAAACCCCTGTCACTTAGGTGGTAAACTTAAAAACATAATAAAAAATATATATATATATTCAAACATAATATTAATTGTGCTATTTACTGTAATTTATTGTAATTTATTTGTGTAATATAATTTATTAAGCATGTCGTGGTCGCCTGTTTTATGGCAACATTTAGCCTGGGAATGCCTTAATGTAATGTAAATTTGTAACAATGTATGTCATGTTGGTGATCCTAAAATAAATAAATAAACACCATCCCATTACTGAGCACGGGTTACTCCTCTACTAATGAGAGGGGTTAGGCCTCAGTCCACCACGCTGGCCTAATGCGGGTTGGTAGACTTCACATACCTTCGAAATTTCTACAAGAATTCTCAGGTATGCAGGTTTCCTGTTTAGAAAAGTCAGAGGTGTATGCCATTTGGGTTTCGAACATACGACTTTCGTCTTGACAGTCCGTACCGCAATTATTTTTATTTTTATTTTTTATTTAGTATGGAAAACAAACAGTTTCTTAAATCTATAAATATAACAATTTAGTTTAATATAATTTATAATAGTAATTGGTTAAGTAATCAATTAGAATTAGATATATTCAATGGCCCGATCAAGAAATTGAAAAGTGAAATGCAGGAAAATCGCAAATAAAATAATAACTTATCAGTTTTATTATATTATTTCTTGCTTACTATTACTTACTATATTAATTTTAATCTCCAAATTTTATTAGCATATTTAATAGTTTTATTTTCCACTACTAATTTATTTTTTATGATTTTTTGTGAATGGTGAATGATGTGTACACCTGAGTCTAGCACACGTATCTGAATAGTGTAATCTTTAATAGTGGTAGAGCCACGCTGTAGACATATTTGTCTACAGCATAAATGGGCCGGCTCCACCGGGGTAGTACCACTGTCTCACAGAAAACAGACGTAAAGTCACAGTTTACTGTCGCGTTTCGTATGGTAAGTGAGATATCCGGAGGCCCAGATTCCCCCTTCCCTTCCCTAATTCCTATTCCTGTCCTTTAAGGCCGACAGCGCATACATGATACTTTCGATATTGTGGATGTTCATGGGCGGTGGACATCACTTAACAGGTGACCCACTGTCTCGTTTGTCGGAATATGCTATAAAAAAAACTGTGCCTTTTTATTGTTCACTGTCATATATTAATATGTAGTGCTGTCGTTGTACCTTATATATAAATAAATAAGATAGGCATTAGGACAACAGTACCCTCTGGTGGGCCAGTTCATTCTTATTACCCTGTTGCCAATATCAGATGCTGTCATTTCTTTTTTACAGCGGTCTCTACGACCCAGTGGTGGAGGATCCAGAGACACCGTTCGAACAGTACGAACAGCCAGATTCCGACCAACCCTCGGAACCGACTGAGGTATTTAAGTTAGAGATGTTTGAACCCAGCCCGGCGCCATCGGACCCAACTAGACCCAACTCGCTCCAACCCAGCTCCGTTGGACCTGATTCGCGTGGACCAACCCCGTTTATCCCCACCCCGCTTGAGTTTGACAGATCCTCAACAGCTTCTCCTTATAAGTTTCGTCCCTTCTCCACAGAACCTTTACCCGATATACCGCCGTTAGAAGAGCCTATTTTACTAAACCCTAACTACCAGGATCAGTTCGCCAAATCTTCTGAAGATGAGGATATACCTGTTGAAACTAAATTTAAACTACCGGTTTCGGAAAAATACGACCCTGAAGGCCACAAGCAGAAGGTGGAAAAGAAAGATGATATCATAGAAAGGAAAATGATTAAAGAAGTTAGTGACGATATATTAAAACTTATTATTGAGAACGAAAAGAAAGAAAAAGAGATGCGTATGAGAGAAGAAAATGCAAGGAAAACGATAAAACAGGTAAAAGAAGAAATCGAGAAGGAGGAAAAACGTAAACAAAGTATTTTAGAATTAGCAAAGGATGAAAAAGCTAAACAAGAAGCAATGAACTTTATGAAGGATGTTCTACAGGAGATTCAAATTAAGAAAATGGATGAATCAGCCATCAATGTTGTTGAAGAAAGCATACAAAAAACTGTGTCTTTTACTGAACAGGTTACAAAAGAAATTATAGAAGAGAAATCAACCAAAACATCAAGAATCGGGAACGGAATTGGTGAAGAAACTTTTGCAGAAACTATAAAAAGAAAAGAAATAAACAGTGTCGAAGAAATGGTCCATGATAAAAATAGCTTAACAGAAACACTTGAAAAAATTAACATGGAAGACTTCAAGGACACAGTTAATAATAAAGAGAATCTATCTGAACCATCTTTTGAAAAAATAGACATAAAAGATACAGAAAATTTAAAAGAATTAGTTGATTTGATCGAAGGGACGACTGACGAAGTTATTAAAGATGAAATTCCTGCGATAACCTTTGTAGAGGAGGAAGTAAATGAACTCTATAACAAAAAAGTAAGAGAAGAGAAAATATATCCGAGTATTTTAGATGATATCGAGGAAGAGAAAGAAGATACAATGTCTGATGAATATAAAGAGGAAAGTACAGTAAAAGAAGATGCCGCAATTGAAAAACAAGAAGCGATCATGCATGAAGTTAAGAAGCAAGATGAATTATATAAACCAGATGAAACTGTAGCTAATAGTCTAGAACCAGAAGAACAAGTTGAAAGAAAAAAAGAGGCGCGGACATTTGACGATACTATAGTAAAAGAAGAACATAAGGAAATAATTAACGACGAAATTTTTGAGAAGGAATTAAAATCTAACATTAAAGAAGAAACTTCTGAGGCGTATGGAGAAGATATGTTGGAGCCATTTAAAGATATTTCTAAACAGAAAGACACTTCGTTTTCAAAAGACACCAAAGAGGAATTTAAAAAAGAAGAAGTTAAAAAAGAGCAGGCGTTTGAAAGTTACGAGAAGAGAAATCACGATGAAAAATTGTGTGATGCAGTAAAAGAAGCTCAAGAAGAAAAAGAGCCTATTAGAAAAAGAGATAACTATAAGATACCTGATTTATCTCTTCAAGAAACAGAAGAGTTTGTAGTTATTGAAAGTACGCTTGAAGATCAATCAACAATTAAAGAAGAGCAGAAACTTGATAGATTAAATCATGAAGTAGAAACGGTGTCTGACGTATCTAAAGAAATTAAAAAGACTACAACAGGTGATTCGAAGATAAAACGGGAAGAAATTGAAGAAGTAAAAGAAAATGTTGAAAAGCTACAACAGCCAAAAATAATCAAATCTGTTGATGAGAAAGAGTACAAAACGGTTAATAAACACAAAGAATCAACTATTATATCGAAACAAATACCTGAATCAGTACAAGCAAAAACCTACGAGGAATCAAAAGAGTGTGAGGAAACTGTGTTTAAATCCGAAAGAAGATTGTCAGGAGATTTCAGGTCTGAGGCTGAAAGAAGAGTATATACTTTAGGGCTACAGACTATTCCAAATATTAAAGGTGTGTTACATTCGTCTCATTTTAACTTACTACTTAAAACCTTTTTTATCCATCTGACAGATGTAATGGTTGCATTATCAAGATTCATATTGACTGAACCTGCTTTCTCCAAACTTGAAAACAGAGAGACAGTTGTAAATGAATCAGTAAGCGTTGATCAAGAAAAACGCGATAGAGAAGTGATTGAAGATAGGATCCAAAAGGAAGTTGATAGGAGAGTAGAACAGAAACTACAAGAAGAAGCTTATGAAAGAGAAGAAATGAAGAGAGCTGAAATGCGAGTGGCTGAGGAAAGGCAGAAGAAGGAGTTGGAAGAAAAGAGACAACAAGAGATGCAGCGTATGAAAGAAGTTGTAAAAGAAGAACTAAAAGAAGAAAAAACAATGACGAGGGAGACTCCACAACAATCGCAATATATTAAAACTATTAATGCTAGACCAGGTAAACAGACATATAAAGCTGTTGTAGAAGCACATGTTTATACTAATCCTGAAGTCGTATTTGTGGATTACTCTAGTGAGATGTTAAATACAGAAATCGAGGAAATTAAAAAGCTGGAGATGCAAGAGAATGAAAAACAGGGATTAGATATAGTAAGGAAGGAAGAAGAGAGAGCAAAAATGCAGAGACAAGAAAAAGGGAGGATGGAAATGCAAAGACAAAAACAAGAGAGAATGGAGAATGATAGAATAGAACAACAGAGAAGAGAACGAGACAGAATAGAACAGGAAAGAAGAGAGCAAGATAGAATAGAAACGCAGAAAAGAGAACAACAAAGAATGGAAATGCAAAGAAGAGAACTAGAGAGAAAAGAAATGCAAAGACATGAACATCAGATGTTAGAAATGCAGAGACGTGAACAACAGAGGTTAGAAACGCAGAAAAGAGAGCAACAAAGAATGGATATGCAAAGAAGAGAACTAGAGAGAATAGAAATGCAAAGACATGAACAACAGAGGTTAGAATTGCAGAGACGTGAACAACAGAAGTTAGAAATGAAGAGACGTGAACACCAGAGGTTAGAAATGCAGAAAAGAGAGCAACAAAGAACGGAAATGCAAAGAAAAGAAAGAGAGCGAGTGGAAATGAAGAAAAGAGAAGAACAGATGTTAGAAATGAGACGAAAGGAGGTTCTAGCTAAGAGTTTTGGAAAACAACAATACTCCAGGAATGATCTATTACACGAAGCAGTACAAAAGGTCGAAGAATTCATCGAAAACAAACGTTTATTAGAGGAAGCTATAATGCTGCAAGAAAGCAGTCGTACTGCCATACAATATAAACAGGTAATCAAACCCCAAGCACAAACATATAAAGCAATAGTCGCTCCACAACAGAACTCCATCACTACTAGAGAAAAAGGGTTCCATAAAAGCATGTCTCAGAGAACAGAAGTAGACAAATTTATTCACAAATCATTGGGTGTTAAAAAATATATAGAGACTGCGAAACCTAAATTCGTTCAAGAACAGGCTGTGCAAGTCACATCATCAGCTACTAAAGAACGAACACCGGATCTAAAAATAGCAAAGAAAGAAGCCGTCGAAGTAATTAAGTCGCTCATAGATCAGAAAGCTGCTTTAGAAGTACTACAAGTAGATACAATTAGAGATTCAAAATCAGGAGAACTTCAAGTCAAAAAGCAAAAAATGTATGATGCTTCAAAATCTATATTCGAGCAACGTGGAGCAATTCAAGTTACAAAAATAGAACCAATGAGAGATGTTACCAAACTGGAAATAAAAAAGAAAAAGACAGTTGATGCTTCTCGATCGATTTCAGAACATAGAGGAGCCACTAAAGTTTCAACTATGAAATCAACCAGAAATGAAGTTGCCGATTTGAAAATAACAAAGCAACAAGCTAAGGAAGTGGTTCAATCGCTTGTAGATCAAAAAGCTGCTTTGGAAGTTTTACAAATACATACAGTTATAGATGAAGTCAGAGAAATCCCAGTGAAAAAACAACCAACATTTGACGCGAAAAAATCTGTAATCAAGCAACATGGAGCTTATCAAGTTACTCAAATTGAATCTACAAAGAATGAAATAACTAATTTGAATATAACAAAACAAAAGGCTAAAGAAGTGGTTCAATCGCTTGTAGATCAAAAGACAGCTTTAGAGATATTACAAGTAGAATCAACGAGAGATGAATTATCTAAACTCCAATTAAAAAAGCCGAAGACGGTTGACGCATCTCAGTCGATAATTGAACAAAGAAATGCCATTGAAGTATCAGCTGTAGAGTCGAGGAAAGATGAAATTGCTGAATCGAAAATAATCAAAAACGAAGCTTTTGATGCCTCGAAGAAAATAATTGAACATACTGCTGCACTGCAAATGGCTGAAGTTAAATCAAGTAAACATCAAATCAAAGAATTACAAATACCAGATCTTAAACCTGTTGCAGTGTCACAGACTTTGGTAGAACAGGCTGCAATTCAGGTTTGTGAAGTAAAAACATCTAAAGATGAAGTTTTAGAAATGAATATAAATAAACAAATGACTGCAGATGCATCTAAAAAGATTATTGAACAAAAAGCAGCGCTTCAAGTAGCTGAAGTTATATCAACTAAAAACGAAATCAAAGAATTACAAGTACCAGCTCCCAAACCTGTTGAAGCGTCACAGTATTTGGTAGAACAGACTGCAATTCAAGTTTCTGAAGTAAAATCCACTAAGAATGAAGTTTCAGAACTAAATGTGAGCAAAGAAAAGGCTGTGGATGCAACTAAGAAAATTATTGAACAAAGAGCAGCGCTTCAAGTAGCTGAAGTTAAATCAACTAAACATGAAATTAAAGAATTACAATTATCAGCTCCCAAACCTGTTGAAGTGTCACAATCTTTGGTAGAACAGACTGCAATTCAAGTTTCTGAAGTAAAATCCACTAAAGATGAAGTTTCAGAACTAAATGTGAGCGAAGAAAAGACTGTAGATGCAACTAAGAAAATTATTGAACAAAGAGCAGCGCTTCAAGTAGCTGAAGTTAAATCAACTAAACATGAAATTAAAGAATTAGAAATATCAGCTCCCAAACCTGTTGAAGTGTCACAGTCTTTGGTAGAACAAACTGCAATTCAAGTTTCTGAAGTAAAATCCAGTAAAGATGAAATTGCTGAATTAGAAATTACTAAAGAAAAGGCAGTTGATGTTTCTAAAACTTGGATTGAACAAACGGCTGCACTTCAGGTCGCTGAAGTTCAATTAGCGAAGGATGAAATCACCGAACTTGAAACAACTACAGGAAAACCTGTTGATGCATCAAAAACGATCGTAGAACAAACAGCAGCGGTGCAAATAGAAGAAATTGAACCTTCTAAAGAAGATATTGAAGAACTTGAGATCGTTAAGCAAAAAACTGCTGAGATATCGCAGTCTCTAATTGAACAGACCGCAGCACTTCAAGTGTCTAAAGTACAATCATCTAAAGATGAAGTTGTTGACTTAAGAATTTCGAAGGATAAACCTGTCGATGTTTCAGAATCACTTATAGAACAAAGAGCAGCCTTGGAAGTGACGAAAATAGAGGCGCATGTGGATGAGCTCTCTCAACTTAATATTGCAGAGGTGAAGAGCTTTGGTGTGAAAACTTCTTTAGCAGAAGCTAGAAGCTCCGCTGTAGTTATAGACGAAATAGAAACTATCAAAGACGATTTATCAGAATTAAAAGCACAAGAAAAGAGAGAAGAATTAGCAAAATCATCAGAAGTTATTGTAAAAATGGACAAGGCTGTGGTAGGTAAAAAAGTACCAACTATATTAGATGAATTTGCTGAACTGGAAGTTGTTAAATATGATGTCCAAGAACCTGATGAAGCTATACATATCACAGATGAACATGACTCCGCTATACAAATAACGGAAGTCAGCGTTGAATCAGATAGAGAAGTTAATGAGCTAGGTACGAGCGAGCAAAGAGTACACATAGCAAAGTCATTAGAAGTAGAAGAAGCAAGAGCTGTGGCTACAACCGAACAAAAGGTACAACTAGCCAAATCATTAGAAATAGAACAAAAACAAGCTTCAAGCGAAATTAAATTCCAAACTTCAAAAGATGAATCTGCGAGTCTTAAAATGATAAAACATCAAATACTAGAAGTTGATCAGGCGCAGCAAATGTGCGTTGAAAGTAAAGAAAGCTTCTCTTCCCAGGAAATATATCAGAATAGCAAATCGCACCAAAATTCTATGATCCAAGAAGCTTCATTCACAGCGCAATTGGCAGAGACGCAGCAAGTTATCCAATCTTCAGGCTTCCGATCAGAGGCTTCAAGTGAGATGAGCGAGCCATCCTCACCATTAACACAACCATCTACGCCATTGACGGACGAATATGTTTTTAGGTTGGCAATACCTTTACCAAAAAGCCGCGGTACTACCCTTGCACCCCCTGAACCACCCCGCGTAGTCAAAAATGGTATTGTAAATGGGGAAGATCCTCACATAGTTAAGAAAGGCTTAGTTCCTCATATTGAGGCTGTTATTGAACCCCCTATTATTTATGATCCTCCGCTACCTACACCCCCCACTTCTCCACAGAAGCCTTCTTCCCCTGTGTACTTTAAACCTGGATTAAAAGGTGGTTTTGAGCGTCCTCGATTTCGAAGGGTGAGTCTTTTAAAATGTCTAGCCATGCAGTATAAAAATCCGGTCACACATGGTCACCTTATAAAATAAGCATGAACAAAGCTGCATATATCAAGCCATTTTAATACAACTTCCTGATATAACGCCTGAACATAGAAATATCAGTTTGATTCTATTCAAGTTATTATTAATTAAGTTACGTATTTTTCTCGTTCAAAGCGCATTGGTCAATCCTCATACCATATAATTCAAAATTAAATGGCAGTTCTTATCATTTTACATTTGATATTTTCTTGTTGGATTTACAATATGGTTCGAACATCAAACGCGTTTCTAGGTCGTCATTTTTGCGATTTTATAATGATAAAGAAAACTGTATAATAAACTGTATTGATGAACCAATTTCCATGCTACAAATAATATTTTTTTAACACTTCACCCCATTATGTAAAACATACTATCCATAAAGCAGCAACGCTTCAAATCTCATTACTCTGAACTATTTGGTCCTTGTGATGAATAAAAAATATTAAATTAACATATAGTTATTGTTCAGGAGGAGATACGAGAGATGAAAAGAAAATCTTCCCTTCTAGCATCAGCTATAGACGAAACTATCAAAAGTATTGAAGAATACAAAGAAGACATGGGTATTGAACCAAAAAAACAAATAAACGAAGAAATTCATGTAACCAAGACACAGATTGTTGAACAAAAATCTATTGTTATAAAAAATGGCGACGTGAAAGAGATTAAAACGGAATCTAAAGAATTAGAAAATATAGAAACAATTAAAGAAAATGGAGAAGCATCAACAAAAGATGAGGAAGAACTAACAGCCGAGAAACATGATAATAAGACAGAAGAAGCTAGTAATATAATAAAAGAAAATGTTTCGGAAGTAGAGGAGACTAAAGAAGTGGTCGAAAATAGTCTAGAAAATGAAAGCGTACCAGTAATACAGGAGCAAAACAAAGAAGTCGACGGTAAAAATGACTCCCAAGAGAAATCAGAAACAGTGGACATTGCTGAAACCCATGAAAAAGAAATTAAAGTTATTGAATCCAATGAAGTAAAACCTACAGCGGACACAAAACCCGAAGAAAGCATCACCGTTGTTAAAACGGAAAGTACTGAATTAAGAACTAAAATAGAAGAATCTAATAAAACCGAAGCAATATTAGACAAAGTCGAAAGGAATGAGATTGATAATGAAGTAGAAGCCATTGCTAAAGAAGCAGATAAGATCGAAAAAGTACCAGAAAAGGTAGAAAAAGTAGAAGAGAGAGTAACGCTAGAAAAAGAATCTAAAAATGAAACTTCAGATCAAAAAATTGAAAATGACAAGAGATATGAATCTGTAGAAATAACTAAAACGGAATTCGCTAAAAATATTGTGAAGGAAAATGAAAATGTTGATTATCTGAAATTGATAAAGCCAGTAAAGTTTGACCCAGAAGCTGCGAGATCCCAGAGAAGTAGTCCGGTTCCACCAATACAGGTAAGAAATAACATTTTTAGGAAAAGAGAAATCTAAAAAACTTGCTAAAATTAAAGGCATATTAATATACATAATATCAAAAATAGTGCTGCTGTCAAAACAAAATGATAAAAGTTTAAATAAAGCTCATTTCCATTTATATTGAACCACGCTGTTGATAGTCCCACTTCCCCTTTTCTTTAACATTTTTGAATTTTCCATCCCATGGTTGCGTTGAAAAATGTGATTACACAGTCAGTTGTAATTTTAATAAATGTTTGGTGTGTTCAAATATTATAATATTGCGCTTGGTGGTTTCTCCGAATACTTGGATCGCTTCAAGTGTAAGGAGAGCCCATCGTGCATCTGCGACCCTGCCGAAAGTGAAAGTGTCACATATGTTTTGGTGAAATGCCCGGTTTTCGGAAAACAAAGAATGGAACTAGAGTTAGAATTAGATAAGTTAGTTTTAGATAACCTACACGAATGGCAAGTAAATAAGAAGACAAATAATAAACATTGTCCCACTGCTGGGCACGGGCCTCCTCTACTAATGAGAGGGGGTTAATGATAAGAAGACAAGGTACAAATTAAATAATAGTATAAATACATTTTTTCCTTTCGAGGCAGCAACAAGAAAAAATAAGAAAAAAAGATTAAAATCCAATATTTATTAAATCCATAAAATGCTATACATTATTTAGATTCAGTGAATCTTGACTCTACCGCTAGTAAAAAAGTTTCGCTACAGAACAGGCAAGAAACTCCTAGCGTTGCTCTTTTTGTGTCCGGGGTCTGGGTGTTGTGAGACCGAAAGTCTCCCGTAATCCCTGATACCCACAACGCAAGACTCGTATCTTAGTGTGGGCTCGGGGCTATGTGTGTGACTGTGGGGTGTTGGGTGTTATACAATTAAAATAAGATTTTTTGCTTACAGTAGATTGACAATTTAAGTTAACTAAGTTGCCATTATTGTTAAATAAAACATAGATTACAAGACCTACGGCCTTCGTGAGAATGGCTGAGTATAAAAATAAAGTTATAATCCAAATTAGACGAAGTGTCAAATGGAATAATGCTACCAATTATCAGACATCATTTATAGAATTCGTTTTACATAACATTTCAGGAATCGGAACCTACCGATGGGAGAGACTCCAAAATGTATGTGACTGAGACAGGAGAACCTCTAGGAACTATCCAGGGCATAGTAGACGGGCTGGAAGAAGCTATAGTTGACGAGGAAGTTGCAAGTAAGCAATGGGTCATTACATTTCTTATGTCAGGATTTATCTTAAAATTATATAACGCCAAAACACAAATATTACAGTCAAAAATACAGCCTCGGTGCTCCGTTGTAATTGCTCATGCGTTTCGTCTGCTGTCCTGAGGTTTCGATCCCCGGGTCGGGTAAGGTAATATTTTTTATTTAGAAATACTCAATACCAGCCCGGAGTCTAGAATTGTGGTATGGCGATAGGCTCGCTCCCTATCACATTATGGGGCCGTAATAAACGCGGCGAAAAGTAGGTGTATTTTACCTCCTACCCCTTCGGGGATTTCAGGCGTGAATGTATATGGAAGTATAGTCAAAAATGCACGTAAAACCGTTAATACAATACGAAACAGATTTAAATGATATTGCATTGAACTAATCATTCGCATAGGATTTCATTCCTATACCTTTGACAATTTGGTTTTGCTATTTCATTTTCTATTTGATGCTAAAGCAATATTTTGTAAAAAAGGAAGTTTCAGAATAGAAGAAGAAAGAGAAGTAGCTCTAACAAACTCAACTGTAGATCTTTTTATTAATTCCATTGAAAGTGAATTCGATTCCCGCATTGAGACAAACACTATTTGACGAAGATGTTTTATTTCCAGAAGTGTTAGGAAAACCCGGCATGCCGCATGAGAAAGTAGCTGAAATTGCATCTGGAGAAGCAGATATGTTGAGGGAAGCACATGTCATGGGGTAAGGTTTCTTTCTGCCTTTCTTCTTCGGGTCGTCATCGCTTAGGTAGCTAGTGAAAGGCTGGTAGGTTAGCTAGACTAGGGTTTACACTCATCCCTTCTATATCCGTCCAGTTTCCGTTCGCCTCCTCCCCTCCCATTCCTGCGCCTTCCCGTGATCATCTGCTCCAGTCAGTTCCTTTACCGAAGACCGCGATTACCTTCCTTCCTTTTTGTGGTCTCCCTCTTTTCTCCCTTTCCAGTCCCGTCCTCGTTGTATCCTTCCTTGCCTACCAGCCCTTGATGGTGGTTTCTAAGTTCCCATGACGTTAGACATAATTAATTATTTTTCCGGATGGTGAATTTCCATCTGTGTTTTGACATGTCATAAGTGCCTTTTATATGCCTACGTGATCTATAAAGATTTTTATTTGTTTATTTTATTTTTAGGTTGACTTATTACTTATTCATGTTGACTTGACCGATTTTATGCCAACATTACGTTGATATATGACAGCCTTCGTGGCGCAGTAGGTGAGTAGCTGGCTGTGAAAGGAGAGGCCGTGGGTTCGATTCCCACACCGGGACAAATGTTTGTGTGACAGACAGATATTAGTGTCCGGGGTCTGTGTGTTGTGAGACCGTGATCTCTAAGTCCCTGATACCCATCGGCCATGACACAAGACTCGTATCTTAGTGTGGGGTCGGGGCTATGTGTGTGACTGTTGGCTGTTATTATTGTTATACATATAAGTATAGCATGTCACAGGAATAACGCACTGTGCCTTCCCAATTTTTCATATTTCATAGGGCGACAAACGAGCTAGTGGGTCACCTGATGTTAAGTGATCTCCACCGCCCATGAACATCCACAATACCGAAAGTATCATGTATGCGCTGTCGACCTTAAAGGACAGGAATAGGGATTAGGGAAGGGAAGGGGGAATCTGGGCCTCCGGATATCTCACTTACCATACGAAACGCGACAGTAAACTGTCACTTTACGTTGGTTTTCTGTGACAGTGGTACTACCCCAGTCGAGCCTACAGCGTCGACGCTGATGTCTACAGCGTGGCTCGACCACTTCAAAAATTCACTTCAATTGATATATTTACAATCATAATATACTCTGTGATTTGCATTAGGCCAGTGTTTTTCTATCCTGAGACGCATAGTGACCACACTGCACCTGATGGTACTCAGTGCCATCCAGTTAGAGTATCGAGTAGCGAGAGGAAATCTATCCCTCGCTACTCAACACAATCATGCCAGCCTGCTTCTTCACGTGTGGTGATAAAGGGATCGAAGGTCTAGTGTCAGAGTACATCGATCCCCAACTCTAACCCCTAACAATAACCGGATGTACACTGGCTGATCCCGGAACGCGACACACTTGCGTGTGCCACTATGGCGGGTTTTACACCCTGTGTACTGGTCGCTATCCGGCCGGATATGAATATCCTACCAGCAAAGCTGGATGGACTAAGGCCTATCCTCAATCGTAAAGTAGGTCAGAACCCAGTGGGATAGAAGAAAGAGCTGGTAATATAGTCACTAATCAAATGGTCTACAGTCTATCCAGGGTGATCACCTCCCACATGCACCGCCTTGATGAAGACACCGACGAAGTACAACCATTAAAGCCACTAGTGAAGTCTCTAGAGAATTCAGAAGTACTGAGGGCCTTGAACGAAGAATTGGCGATGGAAGAGCTGAAGAAGAAGAAAGAGGAGAAGCGCTGGACAACGTTCCTGCAGAAGCCGAAGAGACCAGTCCCACGGGCGAAGTTCGGGTATTACAGATATGTTGAAGATGAAGAGGAAGAATTCAAGGTAATGGCAGTAAGGTAGTTTTATTTGTTTATTTCATACTAGCAACTCACCTCGGCTTTGCATGGGTAGCAGAGCATATACTCCAACATTTATTATAGTGAAAACTTCTTTAGGCACGTTGGGAATTTTTGGGATGGGGAAAAAGCACTGAACTCACGGGACCGTCACACTTAGATACATATACAATCGTTGTCATATTTCAGCCAATTGACAGCCTCCGTGGCGCAGCAGGCGAGTAACCGGGTGTGGAACGAGATGCTGTAGGTTTGATTCCCGCACAGAGACCAACGTTTTTGTGACAGACAGAGTTGTTTCGGGCCTGGGTGTAGGACCGTAGTCCCTCGTAGCTGATACCCACGATGCCGGTTTAACCAAGTGTATAGAAATATATGGGGACTGCTGGGCGTATTTATTTATAGTGGGGTAGTTAACACGATTTTTTTATTAATTTAATCTAAAAGCTCCATCACCTAAAATCTATTATTTAAAGATTTTTATAAATCCGAAAAAAAAAAATAAGTAAATTAGACACCATTCAAATTTGCCGGAAGGGGTAGTTCTCAAATGACAGTAAAAGGATGCATGATATGAGCCGTGACGTCACCTCTCAGAATGGCCATTACTGTGCCGTTGTGCGAGGGAGCTAGTGGTATGTTCCCACTATGCACACATTTTTGCAATTATGGTATTCTTTAAAATCAATATTGTGACCTCAATTTTTAAGCAATTTTGATGCTGTTTTCGCAAAAGGGTTTCTTTTGCATATTATATTCGGTTGCATATCGAATAATGTACAAAATTAAACGCAGGAAAATACCCTATTCACCGAGCTTCTTACCGTCCCATGATGTATTAGAGGGCGAGCCTATACATGCCGGACGGATACTGAGAATTTCGTATCGAAAAACACAATATCACTTTTACCCGACCCGGAATCGAACCAAAGTTCAGCACAGCAGTCGTGCCACGTATGACAACTGCGCCATCGAGACATATATTATTACTATCGATTAGATTTCCGGAAGAAAGTAAACCGTATAACAAATCGATAGTAAATTGGCACCAGCAATCGATTATAACGATTTTTCCGTCATTAATCAACATTGTGTTACCAATTGGTTCTGACACTTCATACCATGCATTGTTTAGTGTCTATTTTTATTCTTGTATTTATTTTGATACTTGATTTATTTGTCTTCCTGATTCTTGTGATCGGGAACTTGGCCGACATTCAATGAATCGATTTGGCTGTCAAATTATATTGATAATTTTGTTAGTATTCGAACATCGGTCGGTTGAAGAGGACGTCTTTTTAGGTGAATATTTTTTAATATATTGTAATTTTTTAGTCTATAATACGAGCCTGTTTGCTGGTGGTAGGATATTCATATCCGCCCGGATAGTGAACACATGGTGTAAAAAGTCATAGTGGCACACGCAAGTGTGTCGCGTTCCGGGATCATCATCAAGTGTACATCCGGTTTTGTCGGGTGTCTAGAGTTGGGTACGATGCTTGACCGTTTTGCGGTGTTCTGAGTACGATATATCCTTCCTTGGCCTATCCACCTTCTTGGCCATGACGTAGTGTGAAAAAGCAGGCCAGTATTGTGTTGAGTGGCGAGGGATCGATTGTCTCTCTCTACTCGATACTCTAATTGGACGGCACTACGCTTACTTAGCTGGTAGTGTCGGGTGGGGTGTACATACGGGGTAGGGACTCTGCCCAGCGGCAGCACGGATAGCCATCATCCGGGCGAGAGGGATGCTGGGTCGTAAGACCGGCTAGTCCAGCATACCCGTTTTATTCTCATTCCACTTCCCCCCGAAGCTGACGGCAGTAATAATGGTTGCCCGCGACAAAAAAATGGATCATAAGAAGGAGGGAAATATTCAGTATCAGCCCGGAGTCTGGAGTGCCCGGTATGGCGATAGGCTCGATATCATCATGGGACAGTACCTAATAGACGAAATGTAGATGTACTGGTTACACCTCTGCCTATCCTTTTGGGGATTAGTTGTGAGGTATGTACTGAAATATGTAAAAAAGTATCTTGATATCAGCGATCTATATGTACTACGTACTAGATACGGCGACCAGAACAAACATTATGTTCCACCGAGTTGAGGTGTATACTCCGCACCGACGTTAGTATGCTTCATGCCACCTACGAATGCACACCAGTTAATTTTAGTTATTTGTAGCGACATTCCCGAACAAATCTGCCTTAAATTGATTTACAGTGAAACTGTTAATAGTATATAAGGTAAATAACATAATTTCATAACGTTTAGAATGTAATATCAATAAATATTAATTTCAATTCTAAATACAGGAAGTCTTTATTTCAAAACAAAATACATTATATAGTTTGTCCCGTATTGGCGCGCGGAAAGTCCCGATCGAGAGACAGTGACGGGAGTTATAACTTCCAAATAGTTCTTAGTAAAATGATAGATGGCATTAGTGGGCGGACAAGGTTTTCGGAACATCTTTTTTCTTTGGCAGTTCGTGTCTATAGAATATAAGTCATGGACCTAGTACTAAATGCAGTGTTACTTTGCCGTTCTAAAATAAAAAAAAAACATTTTCTTTTTTACAGGAACCTTATCAAGTGAAAATAGTGAAACAGCCCAAGCCGAAAGTTGCTCCAGATTATAAACCAGAGGTAAATTAACTAAAAATAATACCCTATTTAAACGTCTGTAATATTTATACAGTATTCTCTTTCTTTTTCCTTTCTCTTTTTGAAATTAAAGAAGGCAAAGGTTCTCCACCATGCAGCCTTGCTTTTATTTTTTTATATCTATATTTCATAAAGATATTAAGTGACATTAGAGTAAACGAGACAAACACTGTGTGAATAAGACATATGTATACAATATTAATAAGGCACTATTATTATGTAACTGACAGAATGGGTATTAAAAGTGAATGAAATGTG
This sequence comes from Laothoe populi, assembly GCA_905220505.1. NCBI lineage: Eukaryota > Metazoa > Arthropoda > Insecta > Lepidoptera > Sphingidae > Laothoe > Laothoe populi. Next base: position 7,318,299 of record HG992174.1, on the reverse strand, counting down.
TTTTTATTTCTTGTTTTATTAATTTAATTTTTTATTTCCTATTATTAAAATATTTAATCAATCTTTAGGCAACTGTAAAGGGCGTTCGTTATTTGTCTTGATTGTAACTATTATTTCCGAAATTCTTTAGTTTGGATTACTAATATGCATTTCATGAAGACATAGAATAAACTTTTAATAAAACACTAACTGCCGCACGCAGAGAGTGAGTGTGAAATTCGCCTAAGTAACAATAAGCTAGTGTACTTCCGGTTTTTGTCGAGGGTCTAGAGTTGGGGTGCGATGTTCTGAGTACTCTGACACTAGACCCTCGACCACTTCTTCATCTTCTTGCCCGTGGCGTAGTGTGAAGAAGCAGGCCGGCATGATTGAGTTGAGTAGCGGGGGATAGATTGTCCCAACTTACCATCAGGGCAGTGTGGTCACTTTTCCTTGCCAGGATAAAAAAAAGTTGATCGTTACTAAATATTTGAAATAACGGCTACTCTCAAAGATAACATTTGATGCTTACTGCACCTGCACCACAGAGGTTAAGACATTTAAAGAAGCATAGAGCGTCATCCTATTTTTTTTTATTAGGTTATGTTGGTAAATAAGTGGTGGTGGCATGGTATAAATAATCCGGAATATTCAAATAAAATTTGACGTATTTATTACTGACACTAACGAAGGATTAACTCAATCGGACTGTTTCAATTTCTAAATATTGACGTATGACATAGTTTTTTTTTATATCCTTCCTGACTCGAGGGAATAATTGACTCTGAGTGCGGCAATAAGGCTGTCATTTTGCCGCTTTTTTAAGCGAGAGACAATCTATCCCCCGCTACTCAATAAAATCATACCGGCCTGCTTCTTCACACTACGCCATGGGCAAGAACATGAAGAAGCGGTTGAGGGCCAAACATCGTACCCCAACTCTAGACCCTCGACAAAAACCAGATGTACACTGGCTGACACGGGAACGCGACACACTTGCATGTGCCACAATGGCTGGTTTTACACTCTGTGTTCAGTGGTCGCTATACGGGCGGATATGAAAAATAATATAAGAAAATATCCTACCACCAGCTTCAAAGATCTGGCTTCCTTCTTCTGATCAAGGCACTATCTCTGTAATTTTTCATTTCAAAAACACACTTCTGAGATGCCTAGGATTTGCCTAGGATTTAGGGCAATAAATTCGCCTACCATGAGAGCCGCTCAGACTAGGCAATGTTTCAACAAAGTTCGGAAAAGTTTATCTCCTACCATGCAAGCCAATTTATTTTTGTTCTTCTATGAATACGAAATAAGGCTGTATATCGCGAATGTCTTTGCCTATAACATATCTATAAACATATAAATGAGAGAAACGTTTTATTAATCCAGTGATATTCCCTGAATGTTTTGAATTAATGTTGTATTTGTTTCTATGATGAATACTTTAAAAATGATTTATAGTGTTCTTTGTAACACAATATTTTTGGATCTGCCTTATCTTTTAGCGCCATATTGAAAATATATTATGTGAAATTCACTTTATTTAAAATGCATCTAACCTCTATGATTTAAATAATAATAATTATCTAATGTATTTTAAAAATAACGTTACTAAGCTAATGATGAAGAATTTGGGGTAGAGCCAGAGCATTCTTAGCCTTTTTATAAAAACAATAATTTACGAATACAATCTTTTCAATATGGCGCCGATTAAACGTCAATTAACCAAAATGGAGTCCCGATGCCAAACCTATTAATGGTAATTTAAATAAATTTGCGAAAATCGTGAAACAATTTCTTATTTGTAATAACTTTATAAATATTGTCGTATGCTATGTTTAATAATTCCTTGGTCAAACTCCTATGTTTGTAAAGCTATTTTATGTTACCCTAGTTATATTTAAGAAGATAATAAACCGACAAACGATGTGTTATTTTCTTAATCCCTGTGTGTGATACCTCTAACCTATTTAAAAAATAAATAAATTTGTTTTATTTATTTAGATAAGGATACCTAACAACTTTTAATTTGCCTTTATAAACAAAAAATATCACAGCGATTGAAAGTACTATAATATCAACCGCAGATCCAAGATTTAGCTCTGTAGACTGTAACGTACATGGACATATGGCCAATTTCAATAAGCGATCTCAATCCGCATTGCTAGATCGATTCAGGAAATAAACTAATAAAACTATGTCATTCTTTGGCATGGCATTGAAAATTGAAATTACTTATTACTGGCTCATTTGTCGAAATGGACTGTAGTTTAGAACGTACATATACATTCACGCCTGCAATCCCCGAAGGGGTAGGCAGAGGTGCAACGATCCACGTCCCACAATGTGATAGGGGACGAGCCCATCGCCATACCAGGCACAATTCCAGACTCCGGGCTAATACTGAGATTCTCTAGATAGAAAAACCAACATCACTTTACCCGACCCGGGGATCGAACCCGAGACCTCAGCACAGCAGTCTAACGCATGCGCAATTACAACTGCGCCAACGAGGCAGCTCTTTATTCAGCTATTAAAATAAAAATATTTATTCATCATGTAGGCATATAAAAGGCACTTATGACAGGTCAAAATACAAATGGAAATTCTCCATACGGGAATGAGTAACTATGGTTAGTGGCGTAGAAACTTGGAATCTACCATCAAGGGCTGGTAGGCAGGGATACGACGACGAGGATAGGACTGGAAAAGAGGATGACTGGAAAATGAAAGGAATCATGATCGTCGGTAAAGCATGATGATCTGGAGAAGGACAGGAATGGGACGGGAGAAGTTGAAAGGAAATAGGACGGATTTGGAAGGAAAGTAATCCCTAGTCTAGCTAACCTGCCAGCCTTTCACTAACTATCTAAGCGATGACGACCCGAAGAAGAAAGGCAGAAAAAACTACGGGCTTATTTTTTTCGTATTCAATTGTAATACATTTATAAACATATTGTATCAATATATGGATTAATGCATACATAGCACCGTTAAAACGTAAATCTTGATGATATATTAAGTGAATACAGGCAAAAAAATTGCCAGAAAGATAAAGCCAATGAGCGTCCAGCAGTTTTCTAGAATTTTGATTGGTCTACGTGACAGTCTTGCAGGAGCGCAAAAGAACTAGCTGTGTTTCTTTCTACAAAGCGGTCCATTTCGTGGGGATATTGCTAAGTCCAGTTCTCTCAAATCAAATCAAATCATTTATTTGGTAAATTGGGCCACTAGGGGCACTTTTTACAGGTCAGGATTATGTTTTGTTTCTGTGCTTCGGAAATGGGTCTGAGAAGAATCACCAAGAAACTCAGCCGTATATTATATTTTGTATATTTGTCGTGACATTATATAATATTATTCAACAAACAATAATAATCCTACTACACTTAAAGTCCTTGCACAATAGGGTAGTTGACAGTAAGTGAAAACCTGAAAGAATTTCGTTTTTTTATAAGAGATTTTAGTCTAAAAGTATCAATAATTAAACCAATTAAATTTAGGTACTTTATTATTTAATATTTTCTAGAAACAAATATGTAAAAATAAAGCATTTTGTTACGCGACATGACAAATCAGTCATGCATGACGTCACCGTCCTATATATCTATGAAACGCTGAGCCAAACGACTATTAGTTTTGCGGATGGTGACGTCACACGAGAGGCCATGACAGTTGGTAGCGTTTTGGTGGGAAAAATAAAGTTGGTTTATAAAAATGCAAATTAAATCTTGAAATCTTATGTTTTATGTTTATTAATGAGAATATTTTAATAATATATACCATGAAGAATAAAATAAAACGGTTTCCAAAAAACAGTCAACTAGCCTATTAAAGAGCAAAAAAATACTGCTTAGAATTGATATACGTGTCAATAAGGTGTCAATACAAGGCATAGAGTAGTAAATGTCGCAATACAACCATGTCAAAATAAAAGGCTATATGTCTATCATAACATATACTATGTAGATTATAATTCTTTAGGTCACCTATACACCTGAATGACCTTTCTACAATCGATTTGACCTTGATTAAGATGTACCTACAACATGCAACCTTTGTCTAGCCGAACTACACGGAGATTTTAACAGACAGAAACAGCGACTTAAAAGATGAAGACTATATTAATTATTTTTCCATCCTGGCACGGTAAAGTGACCACAGTGCAACTGATGGTAAGAGCAGTGCCGATACCGTCCAGTTATATTAAGTAGCTAGAGACAATCCATCCCTCGCCACTCAATATAAACATTAAAAACAAATTTCACATATTAATTTTCTTACCAATGCCATAGATAGTATATGATGAGTCACTGAAAGGATCTCCAGATATCAATAACAATTTGAAACACAATCTTTTACTAGCAAATAAAGTCGAATCTCGAATGCATATTTTATGCTCTTTAAGTTACTTATGTTTAATCGTCGCCACTACACTACATTTCCTATTATTTCTCAGTTGAATGTTTTTGGAAAACCGTTTTATTTTTATTCTTCATTGTCTATATCATTTAAATAATGTCATTAATAAACATAAAACATAGGTTTTCAATATTTAATTTGCATTTTTATAAACCAACTTTATTTCCCCCCCAAACGCTACCAACTGTCATGGCCTCTCGCGTGACGTCACCATCCGCCAAACTAATAGACGTTTGGCTCAGCGTTTTAGATGTTTCGACGGGTGACGTCAGTTTTTCAGTTTACTATACGATATATGAAATAGACATCCTATTTTTCCAAATACGTAGTCGGAACCATCCACTGATTAAAATTTTCTACATTATTTGAGAACACTTAGAAAAATTCTATTGAGATTTCGTTTTTTAATGAAGCCATGTTTAACATATGTAAAGCGATAGGTCAAGCTGACTTCTTAGTAATTTCTTGGCACTCGGACAGTTTTTTTATTACTCACATGACGAATGGCATTAAGACAGCCTCCGTGGCGCAATTGGCGAGTAGCCAGCTGTTAAACGAGAGGTCGTGGGTTGGATTCACACGCCGAGACAAATGTTTGTATGACAGACATATATTTGTGTCCGGGGTCTGGGTGTTGTGAGACAGAAAGTCTCTCTAGATCCCTGATACCCACAACACAAGACTTGTATCTTAGTGTGGGATCGGGGCTATGTGTGTGACTGTTGGGTGTTATTTATTTAGAACCAAAGTCGATTATCTTTCACTACACATAGCGTGTTTGACTGTTGGGTGTTATTATTCTTGAATACAAGCGTAAGTATCTTGATGCTGAACAATTTGTTTATTTATACCACGATGGTGGCAAAGAAGTTACGGTCCGCCTTATGGTAAGCGGTTACCGTAGCTTATTGTCGCAACACCAGAAGCATCGCATGCGCGTTGCCGACCCTTCAGAAACCTATTTACTCCCTTCTTGAAGAACCCTATACTGTAGTCCCATTGGCAAACCTCGGCTACTTACTTACTTACTTTAATTTACTTCATACCAGCATACCAGAAATAGAAACATTCAAAGCGGTCGTAACTATTTGTCACCACCTCAATATAGGCAAAAATCATACAGTTCAGCAGTGCTATTCTTTAATCGTTGCATCATCAATGTCACGAAGTTTTTGGATATTTCCTCGCTTGGCGTGTTCTCCCGTCTGTATCATGGCGGATGCTACGAAGAATAGTTTAATCTCATCCCATCCTCTCCTTTCCATACTAGAACCACGCGTAATGGCTAGCGTCACAGCTTCGTGGTGTCTACTACCCCAGCCCGAAACAAGAGGTTACCGCACCATCAAGCTAGAACAGTTTGCCAATTACCGTGTTTCCTCCTTCCTATGATCCTGTGTATCCGTTCAATTAGATTATCGAGTAGCAAGAGACAGTCTATCCCTCGCTACTCAACACAATCATGCCTACTGAGTAGCTTCACACTTGTAAAGGACCGCGACCACCCGGATAGCGACCACCGTACACAGGGTGTAAAACTCGCCCAAGTGGCACACGCAACTTCTGAGTACACTGACACTAGACCCACGACCGTTTCTTCACCTTCTTGCCCATGGCGTATTGTGAAGACTTAGTCCGTCATGATTGTGTTGAGTAGCGGGGGATAGATTTTCGCTTGATACTCGATACTCTAATTGTACGGCACTGCGCTTAACATCAGGTGCAGTGTGGTCACTTTACCGTAGCAGAATAAAAAAAAAGAATTACAAACCTCATGAGCGTGTGGAACACGATTCTTTAAAGTAGTAAGACGTAATCCTCAAGTTTACCAATTCCTTCAGGACTTTGACACCGGACCTCTCCCGTGGGAACAGAGGGCTGAAATCGAAGCGTCGCTCCCCCCCATCGAGCCAGAGGAGCCTATCCTTGTGCCTGAAGAAGGACCTGAGTTTTTAGAGGCTCTAGACCCACTGCCTGAAAGCGAAGTGCCTGATTTGGAAGATACAGGTATTAGTCAGGTTTATCATAGGTTTATCAAAATCCCATTTGTTTTATTACCAACGAATGGAATCATTTTTTAATCTTGGAACGGCAAAGTGGCCACACTTCACCTGATGGACCGTGCCGTCCAGTTAGAGTAGCAAGTAGCGAGAGACAACCATCGCTACTTGACACCATCAAACTGCTGCGTAGTTTCATACTACGCTTAAAGAATCCAGGATTATAGGAAAAAAAAAATTAATACGAAGATTTTTTACCTTATTTAGCTTTCTTTATAGTAAGCTACTTTTGGTTCTCATCGTGTTGTAGATTGAGGTAACTCTTACTATCAAGAAATCCAGACTCATCGGGGACTGCAGACAGAAGTGAAAACTTAAGACCGTGAAGTAACAGTGGCTTGTATTGCATTTTCAAATTGTAGTATCAAGAGTTAAAATAATTTGTAAATTTATGATTCTAGTTATCACCTCTATCGGCACTCCGAGTAACAATTACACAAAATAAAAGCACTTGACACGACCTCAAAAGATTCGATCCACCTAAAAAGCGTCCAATGCGTATATACGCAACACGCCATACTTATAGCATCAGACAAAACTAGCAGGACAATCCAGAACACTTTATCCATCTAAAAATCACCGAAAATAAAAACTTTTTGCCAGGTCTGCCACTACCAGTGTACGAACCTGTTAAAGTTCCTGAAATACAGCTCCAAGAGGTAATTCCAGAAGTAGTAGAAGAACCTCCTGAAGTGCCTATTGAAGTACCTTCCCTAGAAGAAGAAGGACAAGTCATTGTTGAAATGGAAGAGTATAAACTAGCTGAACAACTTACTAGGAGCGTGCAGAGTATGGTTGGTAAGTGTACAGAAATAGATTTATATAAACCCCGGATTCGTTCACTATGTCATGACAAATGCCATCGCAGATTTTTCTGTGCGCCCCTTAACACATTTTTTTTTATTCAGTCATGGCAAAGTGACCGCACTGCACCTGATGGTAAGCAGTGCCGTCCAATTAGAGTATCATGAGACCATCTATCTGTTGAACTGGTCACTACTTTACAAGATCACCCGCTGGACTAACCTGCAAATAACCTGCAAAGCCAAGATCGCTCCAGTTTTGGAGTCCATATGGAACATATACACATCGATTTTTATATAGATAATCTCCAGATATTCCAATAAGGTCAGGTACACCATGTGGTTTACTTTACAGATCCAAACGCACCCTTAGAACAGCAGCTAATCCAGATGCGAGCTCAACTGGCGGCTCTAGCTCAGCTGCCGGGAGTCATCCAGCAGACCCTCGACCTGGTCACCAGCCAGCTTCTAAACCTAAGCTATCAGGTATTCTTGTAAATTGTATATACCTGAAGAGACAGCTGTAATTAAGCATATTGCCCGCACCCAGTGTGGGATTTGCCATAATCAACGGTTATATGAAGAAGAGGTTCCGAAAGCTAAAATGTATGGATAAATAAAAAAAAATCTTTAGTTTACGTTGATACTGTAGCTAAGGTAATACAAAAATGCAATGATGCTATGCAATGGGGTCTAGAGGTTTTAGAGATGTCGTGTCTGACTGTCGATGTCAGTCGGTGGTATTTCACATAAATGTATATAGATTTATAAATCCTTCTTTTTTTTATCCTGGCACGACAAATTGACCACACTGCACCTAATGGTAAGCGCAGTGCTGTCCAATTAGAGTATGGAGTAACGAATGACAATCCATCCCCCGCTAGTCAACACAATCATGCCGGCCTGCTTCTTCACACTACGCCATGGGCAAGAAGGTGAAGAAGCGGTCGAGCGTCTAGTCTCAGAGTACTCAGAAAGCCACAAAACGGTCAAACATCGTACCCCAAATATAGATCCCCTACTAAAACTGGATGTACGCTGGCTGATCCCGGAACGCGACACACTTGCGTGTGCCACTATGGCGGGTTTTACACCCTGTATATGGTGGTTGCTATCCGGCCGAATATGAATATCCTACCACCCCCGAATTTTATAACAATGTATTGTTACAGGGCATACAACAAATGCAGCAGGTGCCAGTGCAAATGTCCGAGAATCAGGTGGAGGCTCAAAGTTATGAAGGTACGATCTTTTAGCTAGCCTGGGCAAAGGCCTCCCCTTTATTCTTCAACTTGATTCTTTTATCAGTTCCCGCCATTGTCTCTTGAATGCATTAGCTCGTTTCTCCATTTCTTTTTTGGTAACGTTTCTTTTTTGTTAATCATATAAATTTCCCCAATACGTCTAAATTTTAAAATAAATATGAAAATAATAACTTGTAAACCTGGGCGCCAAGTGCTGGCCTTTGCTCCAAAAAAAATAATGCAAATTTATTAATTACCAAAATTCTGAATTCTTTGAACTTTCTTTCAGAATCTCAAATACAACACCAAGTTGAGATACTGCAAGAACAGGAAATAGAAAATCAACAACTAGAGAATATGGAAGTGCGTGAATTTGAACAGAATCAAATGATTCAGGAAGAAAACCAACCGGAGAAGATTTTGAGTCCAGAAGAATATGAAGCTATGCAGAGGGAAGAAGAAGCGAGGCTGGAAGAGGAAAGAAAATCTGAGAAGCAAAGAAGGGTAAGATTAATAGTTATCAGTTGCAGCTTTCAGCTATCTCATTTCTGTCGCCATCCGCTGCTATCGCTGAGATGGTATCTAATGGAACACTAGCCCACAGCTCGCAAGAGAAGATCAACTTACTGACACATCTCAGCGGCTAATTCGAGACTCGAGGATTGCAATGCTCATTTGCCATCTACACTGCCCGGTTGCGGTCACACAATGCCTGATATCCGTATCCAGGGCTGCCAGAAGCAACAACTTATATTATACCGCCATCTCTCTGACATTATACAAAATCGAAATTCATCATACAACCACCGTTACCAACCTACTCCTAAAAAAGAAAGTCACCTTTGTCTATCGCTTTCGAAAAGCCTTCTTAGTCTCTTGTGTTTCTAAATAAAAATGCCGAAGCCATGTGGAAAGTACTTTACTTTTATGTATCCAATTATACAAGGCAGTCTATACACACTGGATACACAAGCTAACTAAAATATACACATTTTGTATCCAATTATACAATCTGGCAGCCCTGTCCGTATCAGGCATTGTGATGTGCGGCGTGAGCTGCAGTCTCTCGACGTCCGGAAGGCTAGTGGTCCTGATGGTATCCCAGCGCTTGTACTTAAAAAGTGTGCAGCGGAGTTGTCTCCTGTACTGACGCGCCTATACCGATCGTCCTACATCTGAGGTGTTGTGCCTGAATCTTGGAGGGAGGCCAATTTGCAGCCGATCCTTAAAAATAATGTTCGGTTAGATCCTAACAATTATCGCCCAATCGCCATCACCTCAGAGATGTGTAAAGTCATGGAGCCACTGATTAACAGCCAATTGGTTCGCTACCTGGAGGATCACTCGTTGATCAATGACAGACAATATGGGTTCCGTCATAACCGATCAAAGGGTGACCTTCTAGCGTTCGTATTACATCACTGGCGGGAGGCGATTGACAAGCATGGCGAGGCTCTGGCTGTGAGTCTCGACATAGCCAAGCCGTTTAATAGGGTCTGGCATCGAAGCCTTCTCTCCAAGTCTCTCATATGGTCTGCCCGACAACCTGGGCAAGTGGATTTCCGGTTTTCCTTGTTTCTTCTGCATATTAATGATATGTTGTCGCTTGGCAACATTAATTGCTATGCAGATGACAGCACGGTTCATGGGCGTTATTGCAGCCATCCTCCTGGTTGCCGGGCAGATACAGTGAGGATAGTTCCGCTAAATCCTTTTTGTAAAGAATAAGCTACTCAGGAGGCATGATTGTGTCGAATTACGAGAAATTACGTCAGGTGAAGTGTGGTCATTTGCTTTGACAACATTTGCTAATTTATCTTCTACGTTAGTATTATGACAAACATGCTATTTAGGACCTAATGCAGCAATACGAGAACGAATCTCGGCGCTCACAGATGTCGACACCAAGGCCGAACAAGCCGAAGCCGAAATTCGGCCCCCTGGATCCAGAAGAAAGACGCCGAGTGGTACCTGCCGGCAGAAGATGGCGGACTTATGATGAAGAAGCGATCGCTGAAACAATTCAAGCCCAATCTGAACTCATTCAAGGAAAAGTCTTGGGGTATATACGTGTTTTTTTGTTTTGTGACGTCATAGGTTTTTTACCCTAGTGGGCACGGACTAAATCTATGGCACGGGCCATGCACGGACATACGTTGTTCTGCTATAGATCTCCTTCAATGAAAGGAAGTTAAATTTGAGGTTGTATATATTTGTTAATGAGCAATCGGCGCCATCTATCGGATCTGTTATAACAGAACAAATTTTGACGTCTTTACAACAGCACTAGAGATTCTATTACTAAATTGAATTGAGGTGTTAGAAGTACTTGAGAAATAAAGAAAATACGAAAAAAAGCTAAATTGAGTTACAAAGATCTTGTCAAACTAGAATAGGTTTTTTTTATGGCTACAAGCACTGTGTTGCTGTGCTACGCCAACGAAAGAATAGGTTTAGTTGATAGTTCAATCACTAGATTTCAGAATACAAACATTCATCCTGATTTTTAGTCCAGCTTAGAGCTTTGGCTTTCTATTATTTTTATTATTTTCAAATATATGTAAATAACAGAGCAGTCTTTTCACAAATAAAAAATCTATATAGAAATATGCTTATAAACTTATGATTTTATAATCGAATGTATAATTGCAGTCATCAAATTCTATTAAAAAAGAATTTAGAGATAATTTAAATTTAAGGTTGCATAGTGGAAAACCTTTGCTTCTTCTTGTTTTATTAAAAATAAGGGCATTAAAATTTTATCATAATTTATTGTAATGCATACATTTCAACAACTCATTTTTAGGTCCTCATGCGATAAGGACATCAAGACGTACGGTGAAAGGTTGGTCATTCCATTACATTTAAAGTTTGTTAAATCTTGTGTTGAAATCATTGATATATAGAAGGTTGAAATAAGTGTAGTTATGTCACTTTTGACGATATTAGAATACGGAACATCGTTTGGCGGGAAAATAGTTTTTTTTTGCCTTTTCACTGATGTTCTACCGGCCTTAGCTTTTTAAAAAGTTCTTTTTATTTTTAAATTTTTATTGAACACAAGACTTCACAAGCACACGCCACCCAGCACTCGTGTATATATTGTCGCATTTACATTTAACACAGGTGTGTGCACCAATTTAGAGATTAAAACTCTTAAAGAATATTTAAAAATAGAGCTGGAACATAAAATTTACTTATCTTATGTATTGTGTAAAATGGCAAACACAAAATATAATAATTCTTTAGTTTGTTTAATTTAGATAGACTTTAATTATTTACACCCTACGTCATAATATTTATTGATTTATTGTATATTTTTGTAAATATAAAAAAAATGATTTGGCGCCATTCAATAAAAATAGAAAATATGTTCTATTTCAAATGTCTGAAAATAAGAGAAATATATTTTTTTTATCTTATGCTGTAGAAATAAGTTTATTTATGTATTTTTGTAAATATTTATGTTGTAATATGTATATTTTTAAAGTGCCGTCTTTTCTGTATGTATTTTTAAACGAATTACGTTAGTCGCCTTCGGAAGGAGGTTTTTAAAAACGCAATTAAATTTGACAAATGTATATTTAGTATAACTTAACTAGGTACAATGAATCGGCACTTATAAATCTGATTGTCGCGTCTTCCCTCGACGACGATCGAAGAGTGAAAGCGTTGCTGCCAAGCAGTGGCGGTCCCACGTTGCGGGTGGTCATCAAGGTGATTCATAATTCAGGATTCTGCTGATGGTGCAGATCCGTGGGAACTTTAAGGTGTTTCACCAGTGGCTACTCGTAACACCTCCCCTCCTAGACTGACAACTATTTGCCAATGTTTAATGCAAATGTTGCGGTTCTTCTATCTTGAAGTGGTATCTCGGTGGTGGTTGTGGGAACATTGTCGTCGTTAGCATGTGGTGCGGTTTCTGGTTTCATATATCTTCTGCGAATGTAAAATGTAACACCTAATATGATGCTCAGTATTACAAAAGTGTATATTGGAATTGTAATGTGATGAATGCTTGATGAGTCAATAGCATCTGGCATCACTGGAACTTCCATGGAAATTTGATTCTGTATGTCATGTAATTTGTTCAAATCGATTGTTGTAAGATTATATCGGGGTCCATTATTCTGAGAAATCGGCACATCTGGAAGCGACATTATTTTCATTGGTTTCCCACGCAGCTGGTTATTAATATTAGCCAATGTGAACTCAGAAGTTCTAATCTTGCAGTTTTGTGGAATAGTGGCTAGGAAACTTCCTTCCATGAATTGATGTTGTTCTTGACTACATAATGTTTGAACTTTAGTAGGTCTTGGGAATGATATAATATAATGTTGGTTATCTAGCTCGATTAGAGCCTCCTTGTACAGAGAGATAGGCGTGGGGTGACACGTTTCATCTATCTCCTGTGAAATGATTAGGCGGTGGACGCAATCTCTTTGAGTCCTCATTTGATGATTTACTTTCTCTTCGCATAGATACCACGTATCTATCTTCGGGCATTCCGCCTCTATATACACATATTCATTAAGATTGGTTGCCATATATGGGAATGGGGATAGAATAACGTTGTGATTTTTATTGGGAACGGGACAAAGTCTGTATAAATTATATGTAGACGGAGAAGTGATGGGAAATTTTAAGACTACTACGATTTTTGAATCTATAAAGTAAGTGCCCATTCTAATCATATTATAATAATACCTTATGTCTAAGTCTAAAATTTGATTTGTGCTATAAATATTCTGTAATGTGCGTATCATACTTTTTATTTCACTTACATCTAAAATAGAATGGTGCATGGTGCTACTAATGCTAAAGGCTAATATGTTTTCTAATCTAATAATTTCATCAGACAGATCTTCGACATTTTCGCTTATAGTAAGAAACAGCTGAGATAGTTGAGCGTAAAATGGGATTCGATCGTTGCCCGTACTTGTAAAATTTATAACATAATTCAATGCCTTGATTATTTTCTGTTGATTCATAGTTAAATTACTAAGAACTTGGGATTGCTTTATGGTCATTTCCTTAAATAAGCTTACATGTGTATTGTAGGATTTTGATAGTTTAAGGTCATTATTCTGTAAAATTTTAAGAGAGTGTTCAAATCTTAATGCGTCATCGTGATCAAGGTTACCCGTTATGCTTTTTATAAAGGTTCCGAGAGGATTTATTAGTCCCCTCTTAATGCGTGCTGGTTCTAAAGAGTCAAGTTGGCGAGATAGCTTATTAAGTTTATCAAATAAATGTGTGGTTTGGTATTTGAACAGGGTTAAATTTCGGTTCGATAGTTTGTTCGAGGAGTTATCGAGTTCTGAATATAATGAATTGATATGATTGCGTATATTATTTATGTTAATTTCTTGTAGGAATGTATGGAAGTGGGAAGTGATCTTCGTGGGTCCTAATTCGAAGGGTAATATTCCAGGTCCGTCACGAAGACTGTCAATTCGGATGTCTTGTGCTTGGCCCAGGGATGTCAGGGCTATTTGGATCCTGTAATACGTTAGGGTTATTAGTTTTAAAAGGTCTTTTAATTCTTTGTTTTGCAATGCGGCCTCGTTTCTTGGAAGTATATATATGTATTGTAGAGGTTGTGTATAGCGGGTTGTCTTGTGTTGGATCATGAGGCAGTGGACTACTTAGTGGTCTTAAGCTAGGTGCAGTGTCAGTAGATGATGCGCTTATCAGTGGTCTGTCGTCAGGTGCTGTGACAGTAGAAGAGCTGTGAGAGTCAGACAGGTTGACTTTAATAGATTCTGCTTCTTCATTATGAATTTCTATGCGTGAAAGGGCATCTGCGTTACAATTATGTTTGCCTTTCTTATATATAACTGTGAAATTAAATTCGGATAGCTTTAGTTTCCATCTAGTGAGCCTTGAGTTCGATTCTCTTAAATTCATTAGCCAAAGTAAAGGCTTATGGTCTGTTACTACTTTAAATTTTCGTCCAAAAAGATAATGTCTAAAGTATTTAGTGGCCCAAACTATGGCCAGGAGCTCCTTTTCTATAGTGGAATAGTTTAATTCACTGTCGTTAAGAGTTCTTGATGCGTATGCAATGGGTCGGTCGGAACCTATGGGTCCTTGTGACAAAATAGCTCCAATGGCAACGTTAGAAGCGTCTGTGGTTAGTATAAAGTCCTTTGTGAAGTCGGGATACTGTAATATGGGGTCATTGGTCAGTAATACTTTACAGTCTTCAAAGCATTTAACGTATTCGGAGGTCAAGTTGATCTTAGCGCCTTTTTTTAAGCATTTAGTCAGGGGTTTAGTTAATCGAGCAAAATCTGGTATAAATCTCCGGTAATAGCCTAATAGTCCTAAGAAACCTTTGATTTGTTTAGTGGTCCTTGGAATGGGATATTTCAGAATTGCTTTTATTTTATCTGGATTGGGTTTCACGCCTTGCGGGGTTATAACGTGTCCCAGGTATGGGGTTTCATGCTTTAAGAATTCAGATTTATCCATCTGAATTTTAAAATTTGATTCGCGTAGTCTATGGAATATCTTTTTTAGGTTTATTATGTGTTCTTGTAATGATGTCGAGAACACTAAAATGTCGTCCAAATAGACTACACAAATTACATTCTGAAGATCTCTCAGCACGTTATCCATTACCCTTTGGAAGGTAGATGGGGAGTTTTTTAAACCCATAGGCATACGAAGAAATTCGTAATGGCCATGGTCAACATTAAATGCTGTCTTATGGACGTCTGACGGTTCCATTTCCACCTGGTGAAATCCACTAGCCAAATCTAGGGTTGTGAAGTATTGGCACTTGCCTAATTTATCTAGAATGTCTGTTATATTAGGTATGGGATATTTGTCGTCTATGGTTTTGTCGTTAAGTTTACGAAAGTCGACTACTAGTCTCCACTTAATTTTCCCTGACGCATCCGCTTTTTTTGGCACAATCCAGATGGGAGCACTCCAAGCGGATGTTGAAGGTCGAATGATTCCCTGTTCTAGCATTTTTGCTATCTGGTTTTGGACTTCTTGTCTATGTATGTATGGGTACTTGTAACTTTTACTAAATACGGGGTGTTCGTCAGTTGTTCTGATTTGGTGTTTTATCTTATTAGTGAAAGAAAGGGGTTCATCCTCTACGTAAAATACATCTGAATATTCTTTGCACAAATTCAATAAATTTGCTGTCTCCTCTGCATTTAAATGATCTGTGCGCAACTTTGATAAGACTTGTCGCGTGCGCTTATTCGAGGAATTAGTCACAGGTGCAAATTGTTCATTGTAAATGTGTGTCTGATTCTTAGAAATTGATGCGTCGAGTCCACTACTGTCTGTCTTAATTGTTTGTCCGTCTATAGAAAATAAGATATCGTTACAGGTGGGGTTTCCTATTTCTATTATACATTGACAGTTAATTACTGAGGTTATACATTCAGGAATGACACAGTTGTGGATCACTTGTTCCTTTACTAGGATGTCTCCATCAGGTGCATGCAAAGGAACGTATAATAATTTTGTTGATCGCGCGGGTATAGTCTCCTCAAAATGGGTGGCATTTTGAGATGTGTATTGTCTGATCTGGTTATTCGCGAATTTAGTCTTTAGCACAAAGTGTTTAAGGTCGATTTCAGCTTCCCATTTCTTAAGTAAGTCTTGTCCAATAAGTCCATCAAAATAATTATGGAATCTATATACATATAATTTGATGTATTCTGTGGATCTAAATTCAGGGAAACATGGCATTGTAATGGAATAGTTATTCCTAGTCGTTGCGTGCACATTCGTAACTTCGAATGGGTCAAGACTTAGGGGTATATATGAAAAATAATTCTGTATGGCTTCAGGGCTTATAAAGGACTGATTAGCTCCCGTGTCAATCAGAAGTTTTAGGGGTGGGTTTTGAATCTGTATGTATGGTAAATGTCTTTGGTTGTGTGTATTCATTTCTATTCTGGGGCATTTGGCTTCGAATCCAAATGAAAATTTGAAGTTTCAGGGATGTATTCTTGTGGGTCGGGTTGGGTGGGGAAATTATCCTCATAAAGTCCGTACTCTAGAGGTGGGTACTGTTCATTGAATTCATATTCCTGGTTATTATAGTCATAGAGTTCGCTGGTACAGGGTCCGAGGGGATCATTAAAGTTATTAATATTAATTTCTCTTGTTCTTGAATAGTTGTTAGGCGGTTGGTTACCATGTACTCTCCAATCATGTCCTGTCGGAGGCAAGGGACGTGCTACAGGATGACTGATGCCACTCATTGGCTGAGGGTAATTATTGGTATGGGGTTGGGATCTGGGTGGGATTCTAAATCCTGTGGTCATATTGGACCGTGGCAAAGATCTGAACATTTGTTGAGTTCTAGATGGTCCTAACTGTCGTGTGTTGTGTTGAATAGTGTGTCCTTGAAGAGGGGGTTGATCCTGTGTTGGTCTAGGATTACCGTGTAAGGGTGGTAAGTTTAAGGGTAGTGAGTTCTCTGGTACTGAAAAGGGGTTGAGAGGTATATATGATTTTCTATTTCTGTTATTGCTATATGAACCTACTTCTTTATTTTGCATGTACAAAACATTGAGTTCCTCTTGAGCGTATTCGAGAGCAAGCTCTATGGTTTCGGGTCGCATGCAGCGAATACGTGAGCCTAGGGGCTCTCGTAATCCTTTTAAGTAAGTTTGTAACGCTAGTTTTTTGTAGAGTTGCCTTTTGGCCTCTGTAGTTGTATCTATAGTCTCGTGCAGCTGGACATATGTTATAATAATACTAAGAAGGTTTTGGACACGTTCATAAAAAACACTTGGGGTATCATTATCTTGCTTTAACATAGAAAGATCGGTATATAACGATGACTCATCTCTATGATCTGAGAAATTATTTATTAACGTACTCCTGATACCGTTCCAATCACTAGGGGTACCATTGGTGGCTAGTGATCGCGCAGCTGATCCTACGATTTTATTGAGGATACCATTGAGCATTGAATAATTTTGAAGTTCATGGCCGGGTGAAGGGTCAATGTAAGCTGTAACTAGTTGGTCACATATATTAAGAAATCTAATGAGTACATTGCTATCACCGTTAAATTCTGGCACTAGGCGTAAGGCCCTATAAATTTGATCGGTAATGTTACCTGTTTTTTGGTGGACCTGCTCGGCTGTCTGGTGTGTATTCTCCATTTCGCTAGAATGTTCTATTATACTACTTAAATTACGATGTGCGTCTCTCTGCTCGATGCGAAGAGCGTTTCTCCTGTTAACTAAGTTCTCCCTACTTGATCGTCGGTGGAACATAAAAGTTGTAGGAATTAGGATAAATTCCTCTATAAATTATATAATAAAAAAAAATATTACTAAATTCGTCCTACTTGATCGTGGATGAATTACATAAATTATAAGAATTAGGATCAATTCTGATATGCTAAGGAAATATATCTAAATTCGCCCTACTTGATTGTGGGTAAATCACATAAATTCTAAGAATTAGGATCAATTCTGGTATGCTAAGGAAATATATCTAGGAATGACAACCAAATCTATAAAATTGTGCAACTCACAGTATAAATTCTGCAACATACATTGTTCTCGTAGTGATAGACGTCGATGTCTGGATGTCTCACCCGAAGAGTCCTTAATCTGCGTCTGGATCTTCGATTGTCCTGCTCCTCTGAATGGCTTCTCGTTTGTTCAGATAGTCGACGCGTCGACGATACGACTATCAGCGCGGTAACGATGTGTGTATACACGCACTGACTCGACTATCCTACCGACTGCGCCAATTACGTTAGTCGCCTTCGGAAGGAGGTTTTTAAAAACGCAATTAAATTTGACAAATGTATATTTAGTATAACTTAACTAGGTACAATGAATCGGCACTTATAAATCTGATTGTCGCGTCTTCCCTCGACGACGATCGAAGAGTGAAAGCGTTGCTGCCAAGCAGTGGCGGTCCCACGTTGCGGGTGGTCATCAAGGTGATTCATAATTCAGGATTCTGCTGATGGTGCAGATCCGTGGGAACTTTAAGGTGTTTCACCAGTGGCTACTCGTAACAAACGTGCCGTTTTGTTATTTGTAAGGTTTTTGTCTCTATTTTAGTGAGATGATTTTTTCTCTTTAGGGTACTGGAAAAACAGCCGCCAATTTGGATGACATTAAAAATGGCGCCAAAACACTTTGACACATAACAATTTTTTATGTAGAAAACATCGAAATAATCAAATATGTGAAATTCACAAAAAAAATATAGTACTTGATATTAGCAAAAAATATAATTCATTTTAAATTTGAAAACGTAGAATTAATTTATGTAAATAAAAATATATTTATAAAAAGAAACTTTTGCCAATGTATAGTTTACGAAACAAGAAAACCTTTTATCTATATTTTCTTTCTGCTATATAAAGTATGCGTTTTTTTTTCGAATTACTACAATAGTATTGTTTATGTAGCTATATGTTGTGTCCGTCCGTGTGCGTATATGTCTGTTTGTTTGTTTGCATGTTTGTCGCGGTGGCAGATTGAGCGATTGAACCAGATTTGGCCCTGGGGGAACTCCAAATCATTCTGTAGAAAGTATAGGTACGTAGTTTTTTGGCTGTATGGTCTGTGATTCCTCTGCCTACTTTCTAATATTAAGAGAAGTTTTTTAATTTTTGCTTTTAAAAATATCCAATTGACAATTAATCTTTTTTAGTATTGTTTGTTTATTTAAAAGTATTTATATTTAATTTAACAATTATTCCCTTGGTCAACAATTATACGAGAATTAACAGATACACATAATATATAGCGACTTACTGCTGTTTCAAGATTTTAATATAAAATTCTTTTCATATAAGACTAGGCAGTATGGTCGAATGACTATAGCCTGTCCTATAGACAAAAGTTTTCGTTCTAAATTTGATAAATGCGGGGTGCATTTAAGTAGAACTAAAAGTAATGATTAAATACGTAAACAAATATTACAGGGAATCGAACTGCCACTTAGTCGACTTTCATACACTACGAGAGAAGTTAGTATCGGAGTACGATAAAATAATCTCCGTGAGTTGACAATTTTAAATCATTCATCTTCATTTTGTATCGCAGACATAATGTATTCTAAATTTGTTGAAATTATCTCCACGGATTACGTATTTGTCTGTTTTTAACCGACTTCAAAAAAGGAGGAGGTTAACAATTCGTCGGATTTTTTTTATGTATGTTCCTCGATTACTCGAAGACGCCTGGACCAATTCGAGAAATTCTTGTTTTGCTTAAAACGGTATACTTCCCAGGAGGTCCCATTGGCACCAAGTCAGGATCTGATAATGGGATCTCAGAAAAATCAAGAGCAACCCTAAAATTTTATAGTGACGCATAATTTGTTTTTATTGAAGTCGGTGTACTTTTTATGAATTAAAAAACTTTTACTTATTAGAATCAGCTTAAATAGCTCATTTTATTAAATTCAAGTTCATGCTATGGTTAACAGACAAGGCTGCTTGGTGTAGAACCTTTGCCTTTGCCTCATACTAAAAAAAGGGTCATAAAGTGTATTTTCTACTCAAATTCTGTTTTGCAATATTCAAATTAGTAAACTCCCGCCAAAAACGATCTTCAATAACGTTTTAGGTCACGTGACCAAAGGCAAAAATATAATTACAAAATTTATTGAATTTAAAGATTTTTCGAAAAATAATGATAGTCAATTTTTTTTACTGTTTAAGAAACCTAGGGTTTTGAAAAATATCTAAAGTTTCATGGAGTTTATTATTATAATTTAAGTTACATTGCATCTCTGAGAAATATGTAGGTAGTTAGTAAATTCAATGTTCCGCTAGTGTCACTGTTCCTTTCTTAATTGTTAAAAATCTGCCACTGTTTATAATTGAATGCTTAACACACTGATTTGTTATAACAGCATGCAAACGAGAACATATGATTGCACAAACATTCACCGATATCACTATTCGACATTTCCGCGTATTACATCATTCAAAAACTCGCCAAACATGAATTATATTGATCAAAAATTGCTGAATTTGGTCAAATATTTGACCCAACAATGACAGATGCAAATCTATATTGTCACAGAGTAAAATATTATGGTATTAGTGTTAGCAAAATGTATTTTTAATACCCAGCATGGCTTTTTATTTTTCCGTGGGGTAAATATATTTTACGGATACTTTATCAACCTCAAGATGGGAAATTATTCAGTTAACTTATTGCGTACGCAGACTTAGAGGGCGGGTTGTTTTTGCTGACAAAATTACAGTGAAAATTTAGAATCGATTCTTTAGTCTTCAATTGGAATCGATTCATAATCGATATTTTTAGGATAACACCATCTATAGTCATCATGTCCCTTGATCGTTAGATAGAGTCTGAAGTTCGAGCCTTCTAGAAAGTTAGGAGTTTAGTCACTGTCAAATATTTTTTGGTTAGAGTTTCATAAGCACCGGTCATGTTAGGTAAAACTGTAAAAAGCAATTACAAGCTATAAATGTAAATCAAAATGGTATCAGTTCTTAGAAATGATATGTATCTATCTTTAATAACATAGCAACTCTCAGGCTTCTATTTTCCATATAACTTTGTAACATAAATGTAGGACGCGCCGGGATCCGCCAAACTTAGCTGATTACAGCGGACAGACAAAATTACCATTTTCGCAAGACACTCGAAAAATTTTGGTCCTTCGAGCTAGATTTTTCATTCTGATCCAAATTTTAGACACGACCTTAAAACTGTTATATCTATAGGATCAACTTCATGAAATACGAGAAGCCGGAGCCGTCCCTGGACCATCTGAAGAACTCGGAGGTGTACAAGGTAGTGCACAATATGGACGAAACGCCGTTGAAGCGAGTTGAATTATTGACGCCCGTGATCGCTGAAGCTGATTATAGAAAGGTAAGATTAACACGCAACAGACTGCAGGTTATTCTGCAGACCATGATTGAACAGCGAGGGATAGTCCCTCGCTATTTTTATCCTGGCACGACAAAGTGACCACACTGCACCTGATGGTGCGCAGTGACGTCCAGTTAGAGTATCAAGTAGTGAGAAACAATCTATCCTCCGCTACTTAATACAATCATGCCGGCCTGCTGTATAGCTTCTTCATACTACGCCATGGGGTGAGGAGGTGAAGAAGCGGTCGAGGGTCTAGTGTCAGAATACTCAAAACATCGTACCCCAACTGTAGACTCCCGACAACAACCGGATGTACATTGGCTGATCCCGGAAGGCGACACACTTGCGTGTGCCACTATGGTATGTTTTACACTCGTTTACGGTGGTCGCTATTCACTAGGATATGAATATCCAATCACCAGCCAAGACACCACTTGATATAACTTGACGGCAATGTGTACCAGATGCAGGTCACTGCCGTGCCAGGATAAAAAATATACTTTTACAGTACTATAATACAGTAAATTTTTATAAATAATACTAGCCCTTTATTAAACACTAGAGCTGTTGCTCGCGGCTCCGCCGGCGTAGAGGTCATGTTTGGGAGAAAAAGTATATAATACAAAATACAAGAATTTTTCATGTGTTTAACTTAAAAAATGAAGAATTTTCATACAAACTTTCATCCCCTATTTTACCCCCTTAGGGATGATTTTGAAAAAAATGTGAAACACGTATTTCTTTATTTCCTACCAAAGCCTAAATATGAATTTCCAGATCCCTAAGTCAAGGATTTCCCATACAAATTTTTA
Organism: Laothoe populi; assembly: GCA_905220505.1. Lineage (NCBI taxonomy): Eukaryota > Metazoa > Arthropoda > Insecta > Lepidoptera > Sphingidae > Laothoe > Laothoe populi. The sequence goes on along the minus strand of HG992174.1, from coordinate 7,296,104 downwards.
CCTCCTATTTGACCCCTTTTAAGGTTGTTTTTTGAGAAAAAAGATAGCCTTGTCCTTTTCTCCAGGATATAATCTATCCCCTTGCCAAATTTCATCACAATCTGGTCAGCCGTTTAGTCGTGAAAAGGTAACAAACATACAGAGATACTTTCGCATTTATAGTATTAGTATGGATGGTCTCACTGCTGGGCACGGGCCTCCTCTCTGAAAGGGGAATAAATCGAACTCAATTACTTTTTGTCCACAGAGATGCCGATCCAGAACTCCGTCTAGCAGATTAGAAGAGCGCGTCTCGTTTCCGCAGCAACTACACCCTTGAATACTGTTTTGTATATTGTGTTAAATAAAGTGTATTGTTGTTAATGGACTTTGATTGGACTAGCTTCAGTCCGCAGCTTCGCATGCAATATCAGGGAGCATTTCATGGGTTCAATAAATATTTGCAAACCTCTTGGTTCGGGCCGTAGTAGTAGACACCAAGCTGTCACAATATTCATTATCAATATTGGTATGAGCAAAAATGGTTGCGTATTGGGAACATATCGCTATCTCTCTCGCACAAAGGCTCAGTAATGGCCATTCTAAGTGACGTCACGGCTCATATCATGCATCCTTGTCATTTAATTACCCCTTCCAGCAGTGTTGCTATCGTAAAAATCTGAGCTGCCGTATGTCACAATGTGGTTTGCCGTATTTTAAAGAAAATAAACACGAAATTGCCGTATTTAGATATTTAATTAATAAAAATCTATTTTGTTATTCGTTTCTTCTCCATATAGGTTTCCTATTGTTTCGATAACTTCAAATTCATGTTTGTCTAGTGTATACTTGCCCTTGCTTGTCATTTTGTTGCACATGTCGTGCGACACCTTAAGTCTTACGTAGTCGTAGTCTTAAGTAGTCTAAATACGGTGGTTGTCTCATTTGCAACCTTTTCATTCAGTTTTAACCAAGGTGAAGGAGACGGCACGACATAGCAAGCTTATAGTAGGGATTTCCCCGGCTGTGTTCAAAAAAATACGTATGTACCTACGTTTCGTTTCACGTATTACGCTTCATTTGTAAATAAGTTTCGTTTCACCCAAATTCAGTCAATTGCCGTATTTTATGATACGGCAATGAAATGCCTGCCGTATGCCGTATTTTCTGAAAAAATACCGCGGATTGCCGTATAATACGGCAATTGCCGAGTAAAAACAACCCTGCCTTCCAGCAGATTTGAATGGCATCTAATCTACTTATTTCTTACAGATTCATAAAATTCTTTCGATCACAGTGAAATTGTAACTTGTTAATTAAATTAATCAAAGCGTATTGGGAACATATTGATATCTCCCTCGCACAACGTCACAGTAATGGGATTCTGAGAACCGTGACGTCACGGTACATATCATGCATCATTTTACTGTCATTTGACAATTACCCCTTCCAGTAGATTTACTTATTTCTTACGGATTCAAAAAAATCTTTCGATCACAGTGAAATTGTAACTTGTTAATTAAATTAATCAAAAAAATCATGTGGATTACCGTATTAAATAAAACACCATATAATATAAACTTTCATTAAATAAATTATATTACATATTTACAATAACTAAAAGTATACAGACAGACATAAGTCACTTAAACAGAGCTAATGTGTTGCACCGCCATTAGAATATCTTACATTTTTACTACATTTCAAAACATAAACCTTAAACTACACTAGACATTTTTGACAAGGGGTCTAGAGTTGGGGTACGATGTTCTGAGTACTCTGACACTAGACCCTCGACCGCTTCTTCACCTTGCCCCATGGTGTAGTGTGAAGAAGCAGATTGTGTTGAGTATAGGATAGATTGTCTCTCGCTACTCGATACTCTAACTGGACGGTACTTACCATCAGGTGCAGCGTGGTCACTACCGTGCCAGAATAAAAAACAGAAAAGGATTAGGCAATATAATCACAAAACTGACCACTTAGAAAGAGACAAAGCTTTTGCCAATTTCTTTTAAACCGACTTCAAAAAAGGAGGTTCTCAATTCGTCGGAATCTTTTTTATGTATGTTGCCCGATTACTCGAAGACGCCTGGAGCGATTCGAGAAATTCTTTTTTTGTTTAAAAGGGTATACTTCCCAGGTGGTCCCATTGGCACCAAGTCAGGATCTGATGATGGGATCTCAGAAAAATCGAGGGCAACCCTGTAACTTTATAGGGACGCATAATTTGTTTTTTATTAAAGTCGGTGTACTTTTTAGGAATAAGAAAACTTTTTCGCTCCCGCAACTCTGTGATATAGACCAATCAAAATTCTAGAAAACTCTCTCACATTTTTCTAAATGTATTCACATAAACACTTTGGAATCTTTGTGTCCTATTGTCTCGCTACGGGAATCGAAGCTACAGCCTTTTCTTCATAGCCAGTGACTCAATTAACCATCAGTTCATCATTTTACACAATATTTCTCTCTAATATAGACGAAATAGTCAAAAAAATGCATTTTACAATAAAAAAAATGTTAGTACGGACCATCTTAAATAAATTAAATAAAATAAAAAATATACTCTGTATGTGAAATAGAATATTTTAGCGAAATTTCAAATCGATTAAGTTAAATCGATTGCGATTTCAATGTAATCGATAGTGAATCGATTATCGATTTAAGTTGATATTATCTATTAAACTCATTAATGGTTTATGTTTATGGATTGTATTGTTATATTTTTTAGTCACAAATTTTGAAAAACGCCTTCATCGTGAATTCACTAACGCCCAACGTAAGACCAGCAGTGGTACCCCACACCAGAACACGCTGAGCTGTTTAGTTTTAATTTAATTTATTGCCTTACTTATAACGAATAATATATTCATTTCTTTCTTTTTTATCACGGGGTATTAAATACATAAAATTTGTTTTATTTCTAAATTATTAATAAAGGATCAAATATTCTATAACCAATACTCCAGAATACATAGGCATATTTACTATATACATTTAAAAATAATCGATATGCAAAAAATTTGTTTTACGACAATCGATTAACAGTCTCATCGAGTTTTAATCGATTAACGTTGTTCTATTAACACATATCTAAATTAATTACCAATCAACAACCTGCTCGATTACCGATTTAAATCAATTATTCGATGACTTAAATTAATAAGCTCAATTATTCATTTAATTGATGGCGAATTCAATCGATTTTCAAATCAATATTTTACCCAAGCAAATCCCTAATCGATGACGAATCAAACCGATATTCAAGTCAATAAAGAAGTGTGTTGTTATATATAAGAACGCAATCATTTGTTAATTAATGTGAACGCAACCGTTTATAATTTTCCATGTTGGCTCAACTGCCAATTTCATTGTATCGAGTTGGCAACATTGTTGTCTCGCTCTCTCGCTATCTTTATGTACTGTGTAAAGGCTGTGAATAAAATACGTTCCTACATATTTTCCGAGTTCTACAGTTATTTCATCCTAAAATATCATCAAATTGAACCGATTCACTAATCGATTATGAGTCCAATCGATTGGAAAATCGATAATGAATTCAACCGATTCACTAATCGATGACGAATTCAATCGATAACAGCACAATCAATTCTCAACTACAGTGACCCAGTTATCACACATCTCAGCCCCTGTCTCTATGTCCGTGTGTATGTCCGGCTGGGACTGCACGACCTCCACTTCGATCACCTCTTTGCTCATGACGCTCAGCAGCTCGTTGTACTTGGCCTTCTGCTCCTCGTTCATGCTCGCCGGGTTGTGATGTTTCAGATGGTAGTTTAGATGGCTGCTTTGTTTGAACCTTGGGAAATAGAAATATAAGTTAAAAATTACTGTGTTCTACTTTGAACCGTCCATGAAATGGTAACTTTTTAACCGACTTCAAAAAGAGGCCGTTCTCAATTCGTCAGAATCTTTTTGAAGTTATACTTCTTTAGGCGCGTTATGAAAAAAAGATGAGAGTGAAATTTTAAGATGCGCGTGACACAAAAGTAACACCTCTGAAGCAAATCGAATAAAACAACTCGGAATATGTTACTCGAGACGGGAAATGTTGACGTGTGAGATTTCTATGTAGGGTTGGTGGGTAGGCTCATTTTTAACCGACTTCAAAAAAGGAGGAAGTTATCAATTCGTCTGAATCTTTTTTTTTTTGAAAAACTATTTTTTAATGATGCCAAAGAAGTATAACTTCTCACGCGCGTACATAAGTACACGCACCCATTTTTTTATGTCTGTTCACCGATTACTCGAAAACGCATAATTTGTTTTTTATTGAAGTCGGTGTACTTTTAATGAGTTGAAAAGCTCATAATCAATAATTATAGAACATCATAGGCGATTACGTCTAAAGTAAAATAAATAACTGTCACGCCAGTTCAGTGCTTTTTCTCAAAAGTGCCCAACGTGCCCAAAGAAGAAGTTTACGTGAAAATTACACATTGATTTAAGATTAATTTTACGGATTTTGTAAAAAATATTTTATATCATTAAATATGTATACTTGAGTTTGAAATTATACAAAATGTGTGTATATATTGAATGCACTCCCTGAAAGTAGTTTATCATAAATGAGCTACACATCGGGTTATGCTAAGTAAAAAAAAAGTAACGAAAACAAAAAACCAACACACAAAAAAATAAATTCACAAAAAAAGTGTGTGTGCAATACACACACGGTAGAAGTGAAACTTGAGAAAAGTTACCTACGAGTAAGCTTTGTAATACGCAGGCACATACACGCGTATTCACACACGTACTAAGTACTAACTACTAAAATATCTCAAAACCATTAAAGAACAGCAGCAGCGATAGCCTAGTTGGTTTCGGTACGGACTGTCAAGACGAAAGTCGTAGGTTCGAAACCCAAGTGGCATACACCTCTGACTTTTCTAAAGTTATGTGTGTATTAAAATGTTAATTATCGCTTGCTTTAACGGTGAAGGAAAACATCGTGAGGAAACCTGCATACCTGAGAGTTTTTCGAAGGTATGAGAAGTCTGCCAAACCGCATTAGGCCAGCGTGGTGGACTAAGGCCTAACCCCTCTCATTAGTAGAGGAGGCCCGTGCCCAGCAGTGGGACAATGTTTAATACAGGGCTAGTATATATATATATTGAAGAACAAGGCAATAACAGTAACTGATTCGATGCCACTCGATCCCACTCAAATTCCCTCGAATATATATTCTGTCTCATTCTCTCGTAGGCTTAGTCCTATAGATTTATGTGTTTGTCTCTTTTTACCGTCGCTTTATCGTTTCATCGAGTTTCAATTCAGAAACAAAAAAAAATAAAAAAACAACAAAAAAAAACAGAAAAAAACTCACCGCTTATCGCATATGCCGCACTGGAACGGCGCTACATTCGTATGCGTCCTCATATGCTGCTTCAAGTGCACAGACTGACAGAAACTCTTCGAACACACCACGCATCGGTACGGCCTGACCTTGGTGTGTATGCGCAGGTGTTGTTCCAGCCCCGACTTCTGGGTGAAGGCCTTCGGGCAGAAGGTGCAGGGGAACGGCCGGTCGCCGGTGTGCATCCGCATGTGCTGGAGGACTCCGCCCTGGGACAACAAAGAAAGAAAGAAAGAATATATTTATTTGGCCATTGTCTTTGGACCAGATGGCAGTAAGTAGTATAATACAAATGCACAGAGAACACATTTCAAATAAGATAATAGAAATAACGGATACAAGCTATCTAATACATAAAAGAAAAACTTATAGACTATACACAAAAAGGGACTCCCGGCACATTTATAAACCCTAACCATCAGTGTCCGAAGCATGACCAAAAAGGCCACAGGCTCAGCGTCCGCCAGGTGGGAGGGTCCACCTGACACTGATTTTCAGCAAGGGCCACAGGAGTGTCACACGGATGCCAGCAAAAGACAAATATATATATCAAGATATTTTATATTATATATTTATTAATAAATAGTTTTAAAATGTTTATATTAATTTTTATATGCATCATATCATGTAGATCTGTGTATGTGATATGTATATATATTACACACACAAATATATATATATATATATAACAACGTGATCGAGTAAGTTATCAAATGTAAGTTGGCATGATTGTGTTGAGTAGCGAGGGATAGACTGTCTCTCGATACTCGATACTCTAATTGGACACCATTGGGCGTCATCAGGTGCAGTGTGGTCACATTGCCGCGACATAAAAAATATGTCTCACTGAATTCAAGTACTTAAGCATTATTTTGGAGTATGTATCACATAATGCGACCGAAATTCGGCGTTAAGTGGGTGTACTCGTTACACCACTGCCTACCCCATCACGGATTACAGGCGTGAGTGTATAAATATCTCACCTGTTGTGTAAATCTCTTGTGACACACATTGCACTCGTAGGGTTTTAGCTTGATATGAACAGTCGCACAGTGCCCCGTCATCTCCTCACCAGTTTGGAAGCCTTCACCACATATCTGCAAACGGAAAAATATAATTAAATCTATACTAATATTAGACTGCCTCGGTGGCGCAGTTGTAATTGCGCATGCGTTACGACTGCTGTGCTGAGGTCTCCTCGATCCCCGGGTCGGGTAAAGTGATATTGGGTTTTTCTACCTAGAAATACTCAGTATTAACCCGGAGTCTGGAAAATGTGCCCGCTATGGCGATAGACTCGCCCCCTATCACATTGTGGGACCGAAATTCGGCGAAAAGTGGGTGTACTGGTTACACCTTTGCCTACCCCTTCGGGGATTACAGGCGTGAGATTATATATATGTATGTATGTACTAATATTAGCAGCGATAGCTTAGTTGGTTGTACGGACTGTCAAGACGAAAGTCGTAGGTTCGAAACCCAAGTGACACACCTCTGACTTTTCTAGAGTTATGTGTGTATTAAATGTTAATTATCGCTTGCTTTAACGGTGAAGGAAAACATCGTGAGGAAACCTGCATACCTGAGAATTCTTATACGAATTTCGAAGGTATGTGAGGTCTGCCAACTATGCTAAGCGCAGTGCAGTCCAATTAGAGTATCAAGTAGCGAGAGACAACTACGCCATGGGCAAGGCGGTCGAGGGTCTAGTGTCAGAGTACTCTGAAGGTCGCAAAACGACCAAAGATCGTACCCTAAAGTCTAGACCCCCGACAAAAACCGGATGTACACTGATACACTTGCGTGTACCACTATGGCGGGTTTTACACCCTGTGTTAATGTACAATAAATAGGCTAGTTGACTGTTTTTGGGAAACCGTTTCGTTTTATTTTATTCTTCATTGTATATATTATTAAAATATTGTTATTACATTTTTATAAACCAACTTTATTTTTCCCTCCAAAACGCTACCAACTGTCATGGCCTCTCGTGTGACGTCACCGTCCGCAAAACTAATAATAATAATAATAAATAACACCCAACAGTCACACACACAGCCCCGACCCCACACTAAGATACGAGTCTTGTGTCATGGCCGGTGGGTATCAGGGACCTAGAGAGACGCACCCTCTCACAACACACAGACCCCGGACACTAATATCTGTCAGTCACACAAACATTTCTCAAATTCCGCATCAACGACTACCATATCCGCACGGACAAATATACACAAACAAAAAATCCGCATCAACAAATATAAATACAAACCTCACAGTTGAACGGCGCCACATCTTCACTAGTGCAAGCCAGCGGCTTCTCGCACACTTGACACCGCAGGCCCTTGCGCCGGCGCGTATGTTCATCCCTAAAGTGTAGCGAGTATTCGCAGCAAGAGAAGAATATCTGGTGGCAGATCACGTCCGCAGCTAGGGTAGACGGTTGGAGGCATTCGAAAGGACCACTATGGGGAGAAAAAGAGAAACACTTGCTTTAAAAATTATCACTCTCAAACTGTATGTACAATAATAATAATATAGCCCTGTATTAAACATTGTCCCACAGCTGGGCACGGGCCTCCTCTACTAATGAGGTAGGCCTTAGTCCACCACGCTGGCCTAATGCGGGTTTTTAGACTTCACATACCTTCGAAATTCTTTTTGAGAATTCTCAAGTATGTACAATAGGTTAGTTGTTTTTTTTAATTTAAATCAAATAATTAAATAAATACACACAACAGTCACACATAGTTCTGACCCCACACTAGGTCAAACCTGTATCGTGGGTAGAACTACGCGGGACTACGGTCCCACAACACCCAGTCCCAAAATCTGTCTGTCACACAAATATTACTCTCGGTGTGGGAATCGAACCCACGGCCTCTAGTTCCTAAGCCGGCTACTCGCCCACTGCGCCACGGAGGTTGTCAAATATACAAACGTTGAATGGGATAGTTTCCTGTGTTTAATTTTGTACATTATTCGATATGCAACCGAATATAATATAAAATTTGTGTAAACGGAATCAAAATTGCTTGAAAATTTATGTCACAATATTTATTTAAATATTGGTATGAACAAAAATGTGTGTAGTGAGAACATATCACTATCTCCCTCGCACAACGGCACAGTAATGGCCATTCTGAGATGTGACGTCACGGTACATATCATGCATCCTTGTCATTTGACAACTACCCCTACCAGCAGATTTGAATGGCGTTTAATTAACTTATTTTAGTTCGGATTTATAAATTCATTCGATTATAAGTTTTTAGGTAATGTTTTTTTTATTGGGTTCTTTAAACTAGTCGACACACTAAATACCAGCTTTAAATGAAGTAACAAAGTATACATCATAAACAATAAAGTGCACGACCTTCTTGAAGTGATTAAATTAATAAAAGAAATAGCAGCGATAGCCTAGTTGGTTGCGGTACGCACTGTCAAGACGAAAGTCGTAGGTTCGAAACCCAAGTGGCATACACCTCTGACTTTTATAAAGTTGTGTGTATTAAATGTTAATTATCGCTTGCTTTAACGGTGAAGGAAACATCGTGAGTGTAATATTCCTCACTTGGTAGCACCAGGGAACTTAAGAAACAACTTCGACCATTACAAACCATGTTTAATACCGAACTGAGGTGACAGCTATGTATTTCATAATTACTCCCACTTGTCATATACTACAGTGAGGAAACCTGCATCCCTGAGAATTCTCAAAAAGAATTTCGAAGGTATGTGAAGTCTACCAACCCGTATTAGGCCAGCGTGGTGGACTAAGGCCTAACCCCTCTCACTAGTAGAGGAGGCCCGTGCCCAGCAGTGGGACAATGTTTAACACAGGGCTAGTATTATTATATTATATATGTCGGAGCAACATGAAAACGGTTACTCAATTGAACTTTTAAATAACTCGTTTTATTGTAGAATATCTGTACCGCGACTTGTTTTGCTATATTGCGGGTGGATTTGATAAGTTTTATCGCGTGATCCCGCTCACAGAGTGGGGCACAATAGAAAATATTATAATAAAAGCGTGCACTTTGTCATTTGTAGAAGAGTTCCATATTCAATCTTGAAACAGTTAGTAACTTAGAGGTCGTAATGACGAAATATTGTAAAAGTAGTAAGTTAACGTAATGTGAAAGTCTTATTGTGTACTGCATATTGTAACGTAAACTGTGATGTGTTTAAAAGAGCAACCATGAGGGTTTCTTGCCAGCTCTTCCCCATGGATGACTGCATTCCGAACTGGTGGTAGCTTCAAATCTTCAAATAGACTCTGAAGTGTTAATCTCGTGTTTTATTACCGAACTATTACACGCTATGCATCCTGACAATATCTGGAGATCAGAGAAGGGATGTGTAAGCCCTCTCACAACCTCTGCCTGATGACCTGACCGGCCTGCGGTCATGCCTGCACCCGACATATATAATAAAAGAAACGTGTCAACTACCCTATTATATTTAAAGTTACTTACGTTATGACCTGCATGTCTTTCTCCTTCTTTGCTGGTTTTTCTTTTTCCTCTTTTTCTTTTTTCTCTGTTTTCTTCTTCTTTGGCGAAGGCGCATCTTCCGCTTTCATTATTATATAATTGACATTGTTTGAGGCGAGACTCAGTATATCTGTGGGTTGGAACGACTGAATAATCTCTTCGGTTCTCTTTTTCACTTCTTCCGGGTCTATTTTCAGCTTTGCATTGCTGCTTACCTGTGAATTTTAGTTTATCTCTATACAAAGGTGTTTTTTATCTGTACACCATAACTTCAATAATTCATCAAATTCAAATTTTAAAGCTTATGTTTACCAAAGTCATAGATATTGCTCGCAAAATTAGCACGCTAAAGTGGAAGTGGGCTGGTCACGTCTGCAGACGGACAGATGGCCGATGGAGCAGACATGTGTTGGAGTGGAGACCGCGTTTAGGCAAACGTAGTGTGGGACGCCCTGCTGCACGATGGACCGACGACTTGAAGGTGGCGGGTAGCGGGTGGATGCGGGCTACCCAAGACCGGGATGGTTGGCGTTCACTTGGGGAGGCCTACGTCCAACAGTGGACGGCAACAGGCTGAGTATATATGTTTACCTGATGAAAAATTTTTGAGTAGCGAGGTATAGATTGTCTCTCGCTACTTGATACTTTAACTGGACGGCACTGCGCTTACCACCAAGTGGTGTGTGGTATCTACCATGCCAGGACAAAAAAGTCTATATACCATAAGTGAATAAATTATTTTTAGGACATGAATGAGCAAGCTATTTTTATATAAATACACCCAACAGTCACACACATAGTTCTGACCCCACACTAGGTAAAACCTGTATCATTGGGTATCAAGAACTACGAGGTTCTACGGTCCCACAACACCCAGACCCCGGACACTTATATCTGTCTGTCCTGTGTCTGTCTGTACACAAACATTTGTCCCGGTGTGGGAATCGAACCCACGGCCTCTCGTTTCCCGTCTACTTGCCAACTGCGCCGCGGAGGCTGTAAATATAATGGACATCAAATATACAATGGTTGGCATTCGTAAGATTTAATGATATCATATTATGATTTTGGCATCCCCTGAAACTGCCAACCGGTTTGCCCCCCCCCCCCTACATCCAGTGCTGTTTACCTTCGGCTCCTTTTTGATCTCCTGGGTCCATATGGTAGAATCACCGGTACAGTAAGAGTCGAAATGCTCCATACGGGCATGGTTGTTCAGTGCTACAGTGCTCGCAAAGCCTTTGAAGCAGAGACGGCAGTGCACCACATCATTGGAGTCATCAACTACTTCTCGCTACAAAAAAAACAAGTCAAACATTATCCTGACCATTAATAAAAACACTCAACAGTCATCAACATAGGGGACGCCTGTCAATTAATGAAATAGCTTCCCAAGTCATCGTAGAATGCATAGACGAATACACAATCAGCTGAATCCTTGACACACCGAGGTCGTGAGAAGCCTGTGGAGACACCAGGAGGATCCTGTGCTTCTGGATGGAACTAGGCTGACTACTAGCTGGTATATACACGCATGATGGTCAATGTTCAATAGGCTAAGTGCGGAGAAAGGAGCCCACAACCAATACCGATATACCCAACTGTCACACACATAGCCCTGACACCACACTAGCGCATTCTGTATCGCGGGGATCAATTATGAGGGACTATGTACACCCAGAACCGGAACATCTGTCAGCCACACAAACATTCGTCTCAGTGCGGGAATCGAACTCACAGCCTCTAGTTTCACTGGCTACTCTGTATAAGCCTACTAATATTATAAATGTGAATGTTAGTATGGATGGATGGATGTTTGTTACTCAAATCACGCAACAACGGCTGGACAGATCTGGTTGAAATTTGGCACAGAGATAGATTATAGTCTGGAATAGCACATAGGTGACTTTTTATCCCAGAATTTACAGTTCCCATGGGATAGTTTAGTTTTTCACAGACCTAGTGGTGGTGGCACAGTGGTGGGTGGTGCGAGAAAATTATTGGGTTTTTTGAGTAAGAGTTAGATTTTTGATATCAGAGACCTGAATACACTCTTTGCTTATCAGGAAGTATGAGGGACCATAATACCAGACCCTAATCTAATATTTGGTGACCAAACATGCAAGGACCCCGGTACACACTCAGCAATATTTCTAAGGATATTGATTGCTGTCATTTTATTTGGAGCATATATTAACATTAGTTCTAGCACTTTACAAATATTCAATGTGACAATTATGATACCCTGAGCCTAGAGACTTAAATGTAGAATAAGTACATAAGACAAAAAAAAAACAAAGTTTTTTTGTTTTCGTAAATCGAACTATGTATTTATTTTATGGACTAATACTTTAAAATAATAGTAAATTATAGTGAAATATATGACTTACCTTTATTTTTGGCAACGGCACCGTATTCACATAGGCACACATCATATAAACCACTTATTAATCTAAAAGAAAACATTTAATATAGTAATATCCTAAGTGACAAAATGGCTATAAAATCAAACTTACAATACTCATTTACTAAATAATTTCTAACCTATATTTAATTATCTATACGAAATTGGCTCAAGCCGCATTTACAAGTGAAAATCGGTAATAAAATGTATTTTAAAATAAAATAATTCAAATAAAAACCTAACAAGCGGGAAATATACGTCAAAAATAACTTTTTTTATTAAAAAACTAATTTTGGTTATGGCGTCAGGTTGATGTGAAAAAAGTAATGTAAATTCTATGGATTATTAAACTGTATACCACTAAAATATTGTAACACGGGACGTGGTAATGACTAAACAAAACAAGTTATAATTAAGAAATTTAGCGCTTCTAATAGAAAATCATGTACAAACACATAATATTTCCAAATCCAATTCGTTGGCGAGAAGAATAGATTGGCATTTGTTTTTTTTTTTTATTTAAAAAGTCAAGAAAAGAAAAAATAAAAAATAAGTATGGCGCGATTTTGAAAAATGTTGTCAAACGTCACTTACCAAGTTCAAAATGATGTCTTTAGATGAATTTTGAACTAGAAATATCGCAATTTAAAGGCAAATACGCGGCGTGGCTATCTAAATGCAGAAAGACGCCATTTCATGAAAGGTCGATAAGCGGCAGTTCATAGAGTATATTTATGCTACGGAAACAGGATGTCACACAAACTGTTATTCTAAGCATGTTGAAAGAAAATATTTTTATATAATGTAACTAACATTTATTATCTCGTTTAAAAAAAAGCAAAATAAGTGAAATAAAAAAATATATATAAAATAATTATGAGTAGAGACGTACTGTGTATGAAACAATATTTGATCGATAGCGTTACTATGTAACATAATTCTTTGATTAACAATATCTATTTCTGTTGAAAAAACTAATAATAATTATCAATCTATTGTTGTGATTTTGTCAGTCTACCTTTTCTCTATATTATTGATGGCGGTAAAAGCGACTACAATCAAAGAAGCGATAAAAAAATGGGAAGAGAAAACAGGTCTGCATGCGTCCACAGCGACCGAAGTTAGTCTTATCTTTCAGTGGCCACCGATAGAGAAAATGGATAATACTTTATCCTGCCTTTCTAATTGCGAGTGAGTGACAACTTAAAAATAAGATTTTATATAAAGCATAATGCTTTCTAAATAAAAAAATACGACTGAACTCGTTCTATTTTTGAACAAGCTTATAATAAATCATTTGCTATAGTTTTTGTTCTGTAGTTTATCTATTTTATATAATTTATGATATACGATTTTCTTTATATTTCCATATATTATATGAAAAAAAAATGAAAAAAATGGATAGTAAACTTATCAATTTTTTAAATATTCATTTTACGTGTTGCAGTAAAGATAATTTCTTTTCAGGAAGTTGAGTCTCTCAACAAACATGATAGAAAAGGTTTCCGGATTGAACAGTTTGAAGAAACTTCGCGTCTTGTCATTAGGAAGGAATTATATCAAGTCATTTGCTGGAATGGTTTGCAAATACTTGTAGTCATGTTGTAGTAGTATAAAAAATAATTTTGATAGTAGTTTGACAGCGCGGTACTTTCTGTCATTGCCGACACAAACATGTTTTTATAGGTAGGACAGGTTATGTTTTTTTTTTTTTTTTTTTTTTTTTTTATTCTGGCGCGGCAAAGTGACCACACTGCGCCTGATGGTAAGCGCAGTGCCGTCCAGATAGAGTATCAAGTAGCGAGAGACAGTCTATCCCCCGCTACTCAACACAATCATGCCGGCCTGCTGTTTAGCTTCTTCACATTACGCCTAAAGGACCCAGGATCATAGGAAGGAGGGAACACGGTAGCTGGCAAACTGTTCCACAGCTTGATGGTGCGGCAAAAATACGAGTTTGCGAACCTCTTGGTTCGGGCCGGGGTAGTAGATACCACGAAGCTGTGGCTCCGCAATCCCGTACGCGTGGTTCTGGTATGGAAGGGAGAGGAAGGGATAAGATCAAACAATTCTTCAGAGCATTCGCCATGATACAGACGGTAGAACACGCTAAGCGAGGAAATATCCCTACGCAGCTGTAGCGGCTCCAGGCTCGGCTCCATGTGTAAAATCTCCCTCTAATAATAGTGAATGAAGCGACTACTCTAATGTCGAATATAAAATAATAATAATACTAGCCCTGTATTAAACATTGTCCCACTGCTGGGCACGAGGCACAACTAATGAGAGGGGTTAGGCCTTAGTCCACCACGCTGGCCTAATGCGGGTTGGCAGACTTCACATACATTCGAAATTCTTATAAGAATTCTCAGGTATGCAGGTTTCCTCACGATTTTTCTCCATCGCGCCAAAAGAAGTATAACTTCAAAAATCTCACAAATATATAATGGTTGCTATTTTTCGTGAATGGGACAATAAGAACCGTCGACGGTGAGCCAACCTGGCTTCCGAATGCTAGGCGCTTTGTGGAGCAAGTTTTTTTATTTTTAATCATACTATATTATATGATTTTGGCGGTCCCTAGATCCGGGGCTGATAAAGTAAGCGTATAGCGTATACTCGTTCCAAAAGGCGTATGTCAGAATACACTAGTCGAAGATAAAAACTTACATGGGGACATAGCTTCTAGAAATTTCTTTCAGGAATCCCTTGGAGATACATTAGAAGAGCTATGGATATCGTACAACTTGATAGAGAAGTTGAAAGGGATTCACGTCTTAAGGAGTTTGAAGGTTCTTTACATGAGCAATAATCTAGTCAAGGAATGGAGTGAATTTAATAAGCTTCAGGTATGACTTGACGGCTGGCTGTTCAACCATGGCAATAATAATTATAATTTTAAATAAGCTTATCTGTTACTATGGGAAAATAATTTAAACAAAAAAGAATGCACAAAACAAAGCAGAAAGCAATTATTGAAATATATTTGAAGATACAAGAATATAACAGTTATTATTATTATTTTTATATTTTGGCCCAATTATAATTTTACATGAAACAACGCGCTTGTCCCCTATTCGCATTTAATTTGCCTTTCGCTATTAATTTGCTACAACGATGTTGTGTATTTCCATTTTTTTTATCCTGGCACAGCAATGTGGCCACACTGCACCAAATGGTAAGCGCAGTACCATCAACTTAGAGGATCAAGTAGCGAAAGACAATGTATCCCTCGCTACTCAACACAATCATGCCGGCCTGCTGTGTAGCTTCTTCACACTACGCCATGGGCAAGAATGTTAAATAGGCAAGGGTCTAGTGTCAGAGTACTCAGAAGGCAGCCAAACATCGTACCCCAACTCTAGACCCCCGACAAAAACCAGATGTACACTTGCGTGTGCTACTATGGCGCTTTACACTCTGTGTATGGTTGCTATCATTTCCTTCGGGAATATAGCTTATGCGTTTATATGTAATGTATACTTCCAGGAGCTCCCACATCTAGACGACTTGCTGTTTGTCGGTAATCCACTGTACGATGGCTGTGAGTTAGAAGTGTGGCGGTCGGAGGCAGCGCGTCGTCTTCCGAACCTGAAGAAACTGGATGGAGAAACTGTTTTGCGAGAGGACGACCCTCCCTTAACTGTTGCTGATATGCAGGTTTTAACAAATATTAACAACAATTGTGTAGAAACGCATCTAGTGCGCCTTAACCGCTTAAGTATCATCTGGATATATTTGGCCAAACTGGCAATACTCACCCTTATTGACGTGCACAACTTATTACCTTATTTCGAACACCGGTGTCTTTGTGATACATGAGAAGTTAATATAGTTCCACCTCACAATATTATAAGACACGAGTCTATCGCAGCTAGGACATATATTCAAACCCCAACCTTAGTCTTTTGTGCTTTTTAAATAAAAATTTTCACTAAGTTTTCATTGTCCAGCTGCGATCTCACGCAAATGTAAAATGAAGTAGCTGCCTTCGATCGCCATTAGACGATCTAATACAAACTGGGGTGATGGACGATCATGAACAATGCTGACTGCAAAATCATTGATTATAAATCGTAATATTAAATTAAAAATATATATATTTAATATGCAGCCTATTCTGACATAAAATAAACTGATTTTCGTAAAAAAAAAATAAGGAATTTTATATACTTATCGATAACGTATTCAACAGGAATCACTAATCTTTATTTTTTTTCAGCCCGACGGAGGCGATGGCGTCGAAACCCTCGTTAGTGCGGAAACAAATGATTGAAATACTAGAAATCAAATATAGTTGTGATGGAACATAATAAAAAAATAAATTTCCCACCATTTGTATTTTACATTAATAGAAATTATAAACGTAAGACTAGGCAGTATGGTCGATTGACTATAGCCTGTCCTTTGGAAGAATAAAACGAAAAAAAAAAATTGATAGAAATTATGGAACGAAATTTAAAAATGCATTTACCCATTCTTATAAAATATACTTTAGAAGCCCTTATCCACTAATCAATCAAAAAAAGCGGAAGTTCGAGAAAATATAGACCTAATATTGGTTTATTTTGCAAATCAGCTGGTATTTCGTGAAAAATAAAATATACCCATTATTCATATATTCACCCAACACTATTTATATTTGAAGATCTACAATGAATGGTTAGTAGTTGTTGATTATTATTTTAATTACTTTTATATATAATAATAATAATAATACTAGCCCTGTATTAAACACTGTCCCACTGCTGGGCACGGGCCTCCTCTACTAATGAGAGGGGTTAGGCCTTAGTCCACCACGCTGGCCTAATGCGGGTTGGCAGACTTCTCATACCTTCGAAAATTTCTCAGGTATGCAGGTTTCCTCACGATGTTTTCCTTCACCGTTAAAGCAAGCGATAATTAACATTTTAATACACACATAACTTTTTTTTTTAGAAAAGTCAGAGGTGTATGCCACTTGGGTTTCGAACCTACGACTTTCGTCTTGGCAGTCTGTACGGCAACCAACTAGGCTATCGCTTTTATATATACGTTCAATTTTTTTTTAAGTTAGAAGCTTTCAAATCTTGCGCTAGGGATAATTGACAAATGAGGGAAAAAGAATGCCCGATACGCAAAGAGCATTATATTACTACTGAGACCATAGATATAGTATATACAACACTGAGACCGATACAATTCAAGAACTTACCGTTCGGAACATGGCATTGCCTTAGAAAAAATACCCACCATCCACTTTTTTTATCCTGGCACGGCAATGTGACCACACTGCACCAGATGGTCCGCAAGTGTCGTCCAGTTAGAGTAGCGAGACAGCTATCCCCCGCTACTCAATACGGATCATGCCTGATGTATAGCTTCTTCACTACGCCATGGGGCAAGGAGAAGACGCGGTCGAGGGTCTAGTGTCAGAGTACTCAGAACATCGTACCCCAACTCTAGACCCCCGACAAAAACCAGATGTACACTGGCTGATCCCGGAACGCGACACACTTGCGTGTGCCACTACTGGTGTGTATGCAGCGATCTATATGTAATTGAGGCTGTCAGTGCAAAAGTTGCCTAACCCTCAATTTTTCATAATCTGACCTATGTACTACAAATGATTTAAAATGTGCGAAAATTTAATGCAAAACCGGCCTATCTCTAGTTTCACCAATTGCCAATATGATGACAAGTTGGCATTGCAAAAATTGCATTTATGTACATTGATTTAAAATTCATGAATATACAAACCCCATTATTTTCATACTCATTGTCTCAAGCTTAGGCCACTTTGGCGCTGAGGGCCTCGTATGTCAATGTGTTTATGGCAGTTTTGTTTTACACCCTGTGTACGGTGCGAGCTATCCACCAGGATATGAATATCCTACCACCAGCAAGAATTGTCATAAGAATTTCAAATGTATGTGAAGTCCACCAGCAGCCAGCGTGATAGTCTAAGACCTGACCTTGTTAGTAGAAACTGTGCCCAGCAGTGGTTTAACAGTAGGCAACGGATTTGCTGTGCCCTGACATTGCAGAAGTCTTTGGGCGGCGGTGACTACTTACCATCAGGTGGCCCGTCTGCTCATCTTCCTATCGATGCACTAAAAAAATGTGTAACAATGTTTAATACCGGTATTATAAAATATTGAAATAAAAATTATTTAACGAATTTTACCATGTTTTATTTATACATTTTAATCTTGTTTCGAAAACTACAGCCTCCATTGTCACGGGGACTAAAAACCGAGATTAAATCCGTGAAATAAGTTTTATTGTTGACTTATAATAAACCACTGGATCAAATCAAACATAATATCATAGAAAAAAATAATTTTATTTACACAGTAATCTATCATACTTCTATTATTGTACATAAAGGCATTCTTCATTATACATATCCCATATTAAAGTAATAATACATCTCTTTTAAAATCCTAAACGCATTGATACTTGACTGTCTCGGTGCTCCATTGTTGCGCATGCGTCACTGCGTGCTGAGGTCTCGGGTTCGATCCCCGGGTCGGGTAAAGTGATATTGGGGTTTTCTATTTAGAAATACTCAGTATCAGCCCGGAGTCTGGTATTGTGCCCGGTATGGACAGCACGGCCCCTATAACATTATGGGACCGTAATAAATTCGGCGAAAAGTGGGTGAACTGGTTACGACTCTGCCTACCCCTTCGGGGATTACAGGCGTGAGTATACGAATGTACTATGATACTGATGGAATAATGTAAATATGTACAATTTCTGTCTTTTAATAACCTTTTAAAAGAATTTGTTATATAAATTAAAAGTACTATGTCTTTCACAACATAGTTTTTATAATACAGCTGCATTTTCTTCTGTCTGTACCAGAATTTGTGACGATTTTTCCAAGGGTCAAAAATGGCTAGTCATTTCCGATCCCTTAACCAATATTTTTAAATCAAATGTCCCCTTTCACATGCAATTTTGAGCAAACTTTTTTGTTTTATGAGCAAGATTATTCACTATCTATAACTCATTCCACACCTTAATTCTGTTATACGGGTCATATTAGTTCTCACTGGGCTATAATGTCACTCAGTAGAGGTCAAAATTACCCAATCACAAGTAAAAAAATAAAATAATACTAGCCCTGTATTAAATATTGTCCCACTGCTGGGCACGGGCGTCCTCTAGCAATGAGAGGGGTTAGGCCTTAGTCCACCACGCTGGCCTAATGCGGGTTGGTAGACTTCACATACCTTCGAAATTCGTATAAGAATTCTCAGATATGTAGGTTTCCTCACGATGTTTTCCTTCACCGTTAAAGCAAGCGATAATTAACATTTAATACACACAAAACTTTAGAAAATTGAGAGGTGTATGCCACTTGGGTTTCGAACATACGACTTTCGTCTTGACCGGAACCAACTAGGCTATCGCTGCTATAATAATCACAAGTTATTTTGGCCCATTTATTCACCCATATGTACATTCTTCGTAAATGTATTACTGTAGTTATAGCATGGTATATGGGTCATATTAATCCTTCTCAACAGGCTATAATGTCCATCACACTAAGGATTGACCCTATCATTGGTCATTTTGACCTTAACTTCCCTCCATATTACGGGTGCTCTTCGTAAATGTATTGGTATAGTTATAGCATTGTATATGGGTCATATTATATATTATTCCTTTTTAATGGGCTATAAGGTAACATACATACATACATACATATACACTCACGCCCGTATCCCATGGGGGTAGGCAGAGACTATTGAGTGCCACAAGCTACGATCCTGACACACTTCTTTCGCCTCTTCCACATTCATACATCTTCTCATACATTTACGACGGTTGGAGGTACTTCTGATTTGCCCTTTTAGGAGAAGATCGTTTATCTGATTCGTAAACGTTCTCCTTGGGCGCCCTCTACCCACTCTTCCAGGTTCCATAAGGCAAGTGGGTAAATATGACCCCATCACGGGTCATTTTGTCCATAAATTCTCCCATATTACATATATATTCTTCTCAAATGTTGTGCTGTAGTTATCGCATTGCATTGGGGACATATTTTCTTCGACTTCAGTGACTGCAGCCAGCAAACCTGTGGAAAAAGGATACAGGAATTTTAAAGTAAGTACATACATATACACTCACGCCTGTTATCTCCGAAGGGGTAGGCAGAGGTGTAACCAGTACATCTACTTTTCGCCGAATTTCGGTCTCATAATGTGAGCGAAATGGGAGCGAGCCTATCGCTATACCGGGCACAGGTTCCAGACTCCGGGCTAATACTGATGATGAAACCCACCCGGGGATCGAACCCGAGACCTCAGCGTAGTAGTCATAACGAATGTGCAATTACAACTGCGCCACCGAGGCAGTCAGCTTAAAATAAGCACTGAAATAAAACTAATTTTATCAGGATTTGTTTTTGACTTTTTAGTCGTGACGTTTCGAAAGCTCTATAGCCTACGTGATACAGCGGGCGATTAGCCGTTTGTGAAACAGGAGGCCGTGGGTTCGATTCCCACACAGAGACTAATTAATGTTTATCTGACAGATATTTTATAGAAGTGGTAGAGCCACGATGTAGACATATTTGTCTACAGCATGAATCGGCCGGCTCGACCGGGGTAGTACCACTGTCTCACAGAAAACCAACGTAAAGTGACAGTTTACTGTCGCGTTTCGTATGGTAAGTGAGATATCCGGAGGCCCAGATTCCCCCTTCCCTTCCCTAATCCCTATTCCTGTCCTTTAAGGCCGACAGCGCATACATGACACTTTCGGTATTGTGGATGTTCATGGGCGGTGGAGATCACTTAACATCAGGTGACCCACTGGCTCGTTTGTCGGACTATGATATAAAAAAAAAAAAAAACCAGACTCCGGGCTGATACTGAGTATTTCTAAATAGAAAAACCCAATATGACTTATAATTTGAAAAATACAGCACCTTTTTTTCTAACCTCATCAAACCAACACAATTCAAACAAGTATTGAATTTAAATCTTACCTCACAATACACATGCCAACATTGTATTGAGACAGCGGGTGATGTGTACGGACCGAGACATATCAAACATTTCACCTGAAACAATAAAAGGATATCTCATAAATATCTTCTTTTTATGAAAAGGGGCAAACGGGCAGGAGGCTCAATCTACCTGTAGATTGATGATTCTTAGGGTAGGTCCCTTTTATTGAACATATCGAGGGTATTTCATAATTATCTGCGGGTAGATTGATAATTACCAACTTAGTGGGGGTAATTTGCAATAAAAGGGGGCGCTTGGCGTTCCGCAACACAGTCTATTCTCGGACTGTCCAGAGTACAGATGTATGGTGTGCAGTCACATCGTCCTATACCGCTGTTACTCTGGTGGCAATTGAGTATGGGGGTTAATACCTAACCACTTTAAAAAGTGTTGCTTTGCTGGCGGTAGGATATTCATATCCACCCGGATAACGACCACCTTACACAGGGTGTAAAACCCGCCATAGCGGCACACGCAAGTGTGTCGCATTCCGTGATCAGCCAGTGTACATCCAGTTTTTGTCGAGGGTCTAGAGTTGGGGTACGATGTTCTGAGTACTCTGACACTAGACCTCCTACTGCTTCTTCACCTCCTTACCCCATGGCGTATTGTGAAGAAGCTACACAGCAGATTTTGTTGAGTAGCGAGGTATAGATTGATCTTTCACTCGATACTCTTAACTGGACCTGCGCTTACCATCAGGTCCAGTGTGGTCACGTTGCCGTGCCAGGATAAAAAAGTAAAATATGTTTTTTTTTCATTCATACTATTTTGACCCATCATCAAAGGTATTAGTACTATGGTCTCTTTATTTTCTGGACACCAGGTAGATTTTTATAAAACACAGCTGTACTTGTGGAAATATCAACTTACTTCAGCTGCACCATTATGCTTCCTTTCCAAATCCTTGATTTTCGCTTTCAAAGCTTGTATTCTAGTCTGAAAGAAATAAAATAATAATAAATAATAGAAGCCCTGTATTAAACGTTGTCCCACTGCTGGGCACGGGCCTCCTCTACTAATGAGGTAGGCCTTAGTCCACCACGCTGGCCTAATGCGGGTTGGCAGACTTCTCATACCTTCGAAAAATTCTCTGATATGCAGGTTTCCTCACGATGTTTTCCTTCACCGTTAAAGCAAGCGATAATTTACATTTTAAAACACACATAACTTTAGAAAAGTCAGAGGTGTATGCCACTTGGGTTTCGAACCTACGACTTTCGTCTTGGCAGTCCGTACCGCAACCAACTAGGCTATCGCTGCTTAATATATTGGCATATATCTACTTATATATTTAACCTAATTTGTAAATGTAGCCGTAAGCTCACAAATAAATAAAAATAAAATAAAATAAATCTAATTTGAACCTGTGCTAGTTATTAATGCATGTTTACCTCAGCACTGGCTTCCACTAAGCCATTGGGAGTGTGTGACACCTCAGTTAGTCTCGGTTTCTCTTCCATCGGAGCATCAGGTATGTCTTCTGAATTTGTTTCTACAGGTTCTGTCGAATTTATTTCTGACTGTAACATGATTTTAGTATGTTAATATAATATTTCTTTATCTATACATATACATTCACGCCTGTAATCGAAGAGGTAGGCAGAGGTGTAACGGTACACCTACTTTTCGTCGAATTCATTACGGTCCCAGAATGTTATAGGGAGGTGAGCATATCGCCATACCGGGCACAATTCCAGACTGCGAACTAATACTGAGAATTTCTAGATAGAAAAACCCAATATCACTTTACCCGTCCCGGGGATCGAACCCGAGACATCAGCACAGCAGTTGTAATTCCAAATGCGCCACCAAGGCATCGATAATCGCAACTAGTTAATTTCGAAATATCGATATTTAGAACAAGTTATGGTATTCATTTGATTTTTTATTTATTCAATACTAGCTGTTGCTCGCGGCTCCGCCTGCGTGAAGGTTATATTCGGGAGCAGAAGTATACAATCCAAGGAGTTGTCTTCTGCACTGAGGCACCTGTAGCGATTGTCCAGCCTCTCAGGTGTTGTGCCTGAATCTTGAGATTGCATCTAAAGAATACCCCATAAGTTTAACCTCACTTTGCCCCTTTTAGGGATGATTTTTCAAAAACGTTGAAACACGTATTTCTTTATTTCCTACCAAAAGCCTAAATATGAATTTACAAATCCCTAAGTCGAGGAATTATGGATTTCCCATACAAATTTTGAACTCCTATTTGATCCCTCTCAAGGTTGTTTTTTGAGAAAAAAGATTGCCTATGTCCTTCTCGAGGATATAATCTATTCTCTTACCAAATTTCATTACAATCCGTTCAGGCGTTTAGTCGTGAAGAGGTAACAAACAAACAAACAAACAGAGTTACTTTCGCATTTATAGTATTAGTATGGATTTTTACTATGACCTACAGACAGACAAATAGGATTGGACGTAGCTAACAGTGGTCCCGTTTTTTTGTCAATACTTAATACCTAACTTTAAAACAATTAAACTTTTTTCTTAATATTTTATTTTTAGCTTCCTTTACAACTGACCACGGTTTGCTATCATAAAACTAACATACATAAATAAATAACACCCAACAGTCACACACATAGCCCCGACCCCACACTAACATACGAGTCTTGTGTTGTGAGTATCAGGGACCTAGAGAGACTTTCTGTCTCACAGCACCCAGATCCCGGACACAAATATCTGTCTGTCACACAAACATTTGTCCCGATGTGGGAATCGAACCCACGGCCTCTCGTTTCACAGCCGGCTACTCGCCAACTGTGCCACGGAGGCTGTCATGTCATTACATGCCATGTGTTAATAAATCACCGATATTTCAAAATCGATAATATCGGAATATCGATATTAGGCTATCGATATAAAATTAAATCGTTTTTTGATCATGTAGGCAATTACATAGCTCTTATGACAAGTCAGTACATTAAAAAAAGAAGAGAAATTTAAGAAAAAGCATATCAGCTTATGTATACATAACATACATAGCATCATCAATACACTAGCAATTACTTTATTCATTTATAAGGTGTTTATAATTTTTATTATTGATATTATTCAAAGAAATACCAGTCAAATATAAATATTTTTAAATGGGTTTGATATGGACCATGGGTATTTCCGAGACGTCGCACGTTTTAAAAGCTACCACCGGATCCAAACGCGACCCCGCCTGAGAAGACCCGGCGAAACAAACTCAGAGGGCTTACATTACCGCTGGATACTACGCGGCGCGACCCAGTCCTGAGAGAATCCAGCGAATCAAACTCAGAGGGCTTACATTACCGCTGGATACTACGCGGCGCGACCCAGTCCTGAGAGAATCCAGCGAATCAAACTCAGAGGGCTTACATTACCGCTGGATACTACGCGGCGCGACCCAGTCCTGAGAGAATCCAGCGAATCAAACTCAGAGGGCTTACATTACCGCTGGATACTACGCGGCGCGACCCAGTCCTGAGAGAATCCAGCGAATCAAACTCAGAGGGCTTACATTACCGCTGGATACTACGCGGCGCGACCCAGTCCTGAGAGAATCCAGCGAATCAAACTCAGAGGGCTTACATTACCGCTGGATACTACGCGGCGCGACCCAGTCCTGAGAGAATCCAGCGAATCAAACTCAGAGGGCTTACATTACCGCTGGATACTACGCGGCGCGACCCAGTCCTGAGAGAATCCAGCGAATCAAACTCAGAGGGCTTACATTACCGCTGGATACTACGCGGCGCGACCCAGTCCTGAGAGAATCCAGCGAATCAAACTCAGAGGGCTTACATTACCGCTGGATACTACGCGGCGCGACCCAGTCCTGAGAGAATCCAGCGAATCAAACTCAGAGGGCTTACATTACCGCTGGATACTACGCGGCGCGACCCAGTCCTGAGAGAATCCAGCGAATCAAACTCAGAGGGCTTACATTACCGCTGGATACTACGCGGCGCGACCCAGTCCTGAGAGAATCCAGCGAATCAAACTCAGAGGGCTTACATTACCGCTGGATACTACGCGGCGCGACCCAGTCCTGAGAGAATCCAGCGAATCAAACTCAGAGGGCTTACATTACCGCTGGATACTACGCGGCGCGACCCAGTCCTGAGAGAATCCAGCGAATCAAACTCAGAGGGCTTACATTACCGCTGGATACTACGCGGCGCGACCCAGTCCTGAGACAATCCAGCGAATCAAACTCAGAGGGCTTACATTACCGCTGGATACTACGCGGCGCGACCCAGTCCTGAGAGAATCCAGCGAATCAAACTCAGAGGGCTTACATTACCGCTGGATACTACGCGGCGCGACCCAGTCCTGAGAGAATCCAGCGAATCAAACTCAGAGGGCTTACATTACCGCTGGATACTACGCGGCGCGACCCAGTCCTGAGAGAATCCAGCGAATCAAACTCAGAGGGCTTACATTACCGCTGGATACTACGCGGCGCGACCCAGTCCTGAGACAATCCAGCGAATCAAACTCAGAGGGCTTACATTACCGCTGGATACTACGCGGCGCGACCCAGTCCTGAGAGAATCCAGCGAATCAAACTCAGAGGGCTTACATTACCGCTGGATACTACGCGGCGCGACCCAGTCCTGAGAGAATCCAGCGAATCAAACTCAGAGGGCTTACATTACCGCTGGATACTACGCGGCGCGACCCAGTCCTGAGACAATCCAGCGAATCAAACTCAGAGGGCTTACATTACCGCTGGATACTACGCGGCGCGACCCAGTCCTGAGAGAATCCAGCGAATCAAACTCAGAGGGCTTACATTACCGCTGGATACTACGCGGCGCGACCCAGTCCTGAGACAATCCAGCGAATCAAACTCAGAGGGCTTACATTACCGCTGGATACTACGCGGCGCGACCCAGTCCTGAGAGAATCCAGCGAATCAAACTCAGAGGGCTTACATTACCGCTGGATACTACGCGGCGCGACCCAGTCCTGAGACAATCCAGCGAATCAAACTCAGAGGGCTTACATTACCGCTGGATACTACGCGGCGCGACCCAGTCCTGAGAGAATCCAGCGAATCAAACTCAGAGGGCTTACATTACCGCTGGATACTACGCGGCGCGACCCAGTCCTGAGAGAATCCAGCGAATCAAACTCAGAGGGCTTACATTACCGCTGGATACTACGCGGCGCGACCCAGTCCTGAGAGAATCCAGCGAATCAAACTCAGAGGGCTTACATTACCGCTGGATACTACGCGGCGCGACCCAGTCCTGAGACAATCCAGCGAATCAAACTCAGAGGGCTTACATTACCGCTGGATACTACGCGGCGCGACCCAGTCCTGAGAGAATCCAGCGAATCAAACTCAGAGGGCTTACATTACCGCTGGATACTACGCGGCGCGACCCAGTCCTGAGACAATCCAGCGAATCAAACTCAGAGGGCTTACATTACCGCTGGATACTACGCGGCGCGACCCAGTCCTGAGAGAATCCAGCGAATCAAACTCAGAGGGCTTACATTACCGCTGGATACTACGCGGCGCGACCCAGTCCTGAGAGAATCCAGCGAATCAAACTCAGAGGGCTTACATTACCGCTGGATACTACGCGGCGCGACCCAGTCCTGAGAGAATCCAGCGAATCAAACTCAGAGGGCTTACATTACCGCTGGATACTACGCGGCGCGACCCAGTCCTGAGACAATCCAGCGAATCAAACTCAGAGGGCTTACATTACCGCTGGATACTACGCGGCGCGACCCAGTCCTGAGAGAATCCAGCGAATCAAACTCAGAGGGCTTACATTACCGCTGGATACTACGCGGCGCGACCCAGTCCTGAGAGAATCCAGCGAATCAAACTCAGAGGGCTTACATTACCGCTGGATACTACGCGGCGCGACCCAGTCCTGAGAGAATCCAGCGAATCAAACTCAGAGGGCTTACATTACCGCTGGATACTACGCGGCGCGACCCAGTCCTGAGACAATCCAGCGAATCAAACTCAGAGGGCTTACATTACCGCTGGATACTACGCGGCGCGACCCAGTCCTGAGACAATCCAGCGAATCAAACTCAGAGGGCTTACATTACCGCTGGATACTACGCGGCGCGACCCAGTCCTGAGAGAATCCAGCGAATCAAACTCAGAGGGCTTACATTACCGCTGGATACTACGCGGCGCGACCCAGTCCTGAGAGAATCCAGCGAATCAAACTCAGAGGGCTTACATTACCGCTGGATACTACGCGGCGCGACCCAGTCCTGAGAGAATCCAGCGAATCAAACTCAGAGGGCTTACATTACCGCTGGATACTACGCGGCGCGACCCAGTCCTGAGACAATCCAGCGAATCAAACTCAGAGGGCTTACATTACCGCTGGATACTACGCGGCGCGACCCAGTCCTGAGAGAATCCAGCGAATCAAACTCAGAGGGCTTACATTACCGCTGGATACTACGCGGCGCGACCCAGTCCTGAGACAATCCAGCGAATCAAACTCAGAGGGCTTACATTACCGCTGGATACTACGCGGCGCGCCCCAGTCCTGAGAGAATCCAGCGAATCAAACTCAGAGGGCTTACATTACCGCTGGATACTACGCGGCGCGACCCAGTCCTGAGAGAATCCAGCGAATCAAACTCAGAGGGCTTACATTACCGCTGGATACTACGCGGCGCGACCCAGTCCTGAGAGAATCCAGCGAATCAAACTCAGAGGGCTTACATTACCGCTGGATACTACGCGGCGCGACCCAGTCCTGAGAGAATCCAGCGAATCAAACTCAGAGGGCTTACATTACCGCTGGATACTACGCGGCGCGACCCAGTCCTGAGAGAATCCAGCGAATCAAACTCAGAGGGCTTACATTACCGCTGGATACTACGCGGCGCGACCCAGTCCTGAGAGAATCCAGCGAATCAAACTCAGAGGGCTTACATTACCGCTGGATACTACGCGGCGCGACCCAGTCCTGAGACAATCCAGCGAATCAAACTCAGAGGGCTTACATTACCGCTGGATACTACGCGGCGCGACCCAGTCCTGAGACAATCCAGCGAATCAAACTCAGAGGGCTTGTTTTTTTCAATATCGCTCATCCCTAGTCTGTAGTGTGGAGTGTGTGTTATAAATTTCAACTCACATCCGGTGCTATCCTTGACGGGGAGTATTGTGGTGGTCCATACAGCTCTGCGTCTTCATCGCCATCCACAACCTGCAAATTTCATCGATACATCATCCACAGTCCAAACATCTCAAAGATCTGGACCAAAAGCGTCACCCATAGTCTTCTTATAACTACACTTTTAATAATTCTGTTTCATAAATTCCTGGTCATTCTCCTTTCATCAAATCAAATCATTTATTCAGTAAATTAGACCACTAGGGGCACTTTTTACAGGTCAGGATAAAGTTTATCTATCAGTTCTTAGGAAATGTCCACTGGTCTGAGAAGAAGCACCAAGTAACTCAGCCGTAGGTATTTTATATTTTTATTGTAACATATAATATTAATTCACAATTAATAACAATACAATACACTTAAATTCCATACACAATTATAGAACAAAAAATTAAATGTTTAAGATTTATCATAGTTACACAGTCAATCGCCAAATTAGGGTCTACCCTGACACTTTGTATGTTTTTTTTTATCTAATTAAATCTTAAGACAGGTATACCTGTATTGCAGGTTGGGCGTTGCTCCCAGCAGAGCAAACTCTTAATTTTTGTTTTACAGCCTGGATAGACAAACGAGCAGACGGGCCACCTGATGGTAAGTAGTCACCGCCACCCATAGACTTCTGCAATGCCAGGGCACAGCAGAGCCACTGGCTACCGTTGAACCTCGATAGGCAGACGAGCGGACGGGTCACCTGATGGTAAGTAGTCACCGCCGCCCATAGACTTCTGCAATGCCAAGTCACAGCAATGCCGCTGCCTACCGTTTAACTACCGATTATCGCAATCAATTTCACAACTTACCAGCGCCTGGTCGTTGGAGACTCTCCGGACACATGTGGCAGACCTGGCCTCTGAGTCCTGCAGGGCGGTCGCTCTCACCCTCCATTCACCACACCACTGGTACTCGGCCCCAAAGCGGCCAGCTTGAGGCTCATCATTCTATATTAGAAAAACAACTCTTTTTGAATTGCAGAATAAATTAGAGAGCATTCACCAATATTTGTAACTTTAAGTGCTAAATGCTTTATTAGCAGTTGTTCAGAGACTTTAAGCTTAGAGTTTAAAAAAAAGAAATACTCTAATTGGACGGCACTGCGCTTACCATCAGGTGCAGTGTGGTCACTTTATCCTGGCACGTATAAAAAAGGAAGAAGTGTTCATTTTTTGTTTACAGCATAGCCATATAGCCGACAAACGAGCCAGTGGGTCACCTGGTGTTAAGTGATCTCCACCGCCCATGAACATTCACAATACCGAAAGTGTCATGTATGTGCTGTCAGCCTTAATAGGGATTAGGGAAGGGAAGGGGGAATCTGGGCCTCCGGATATCTCAATTACCATATGAAACGGGACAGTAAACTGTCACTTTACAGAGACAGTGGTACTACCCCGGTCGAGCCGGCCCATTCATGCTGTAGACTAATATATCTTCAGCGTGGCTCTACCACTATAGAAAGTCGTAGATTGTAGCAGTAGATCGTCTCGCGCTACTTGATAGGCACTGCGTTTACCATCAGGTGCAGTGTGGTCACTGTCCATGCCAGGATAAAAAAAAAAGAAGTGTACATTATTTCTGGAATTTTAACAACTAAAACATACCTCAACATCAATACTCTCGTCTTCAGAACTAGTGTCTGGTACATCTTCATCCAACTGAGCTCCGGTTCTCTTTAGACACCTGAGCGCGTGTCTCTGTAGTCTGGAGACAGGTACTGACGTGTTACAGACCGGGCACTCGCCATTCTGGGGCGGTGGTGTGGTCCTTCTTCGGGCTCGAAGTCGCCGCAGACGGTTCGTATGGACTCTCTGATGACAAAGGAGTTTACGTGTTTTGTAATTGTATACTAGATGTTGCCCGCGGCTCCTCCCGCGTGGAGTTTATATTTGAAAGAAAATGAATACAAGAAAATGTTGATAGCCTCCGTGGCGACAGTTGGCGAGTAGCTGGCTGTGAAACGAGAGGCCGTGGGTTCGATTCCCACACCGGGACAAATGTTTGTATGACAGACAGATATTTGTGTCCGGGGTCTGGGTGTTATGAGACCGAAGGTGTCTCATAGTCCTTGATACCCATGACACAAGACTCGTATCTTAGTGTGGGATCGGGGCTATGTGTGTGACTGTTGGGTGTTATTTATTTACAATCCATGGAGGCATCTTAAACTATTACACATTCTATATTTTGTAATTTTCTGATCCCTAAACTGCCACTATGCAAAAAATCATGTTGATCCCTTGCTCTGTGAGAAACGTGTATTAAGTAGCCTATGTGCTATTCCAGATTAAAATCCTTCTCTGTGCCAAATTTTAACTAAATCCTTGCAGCAGTTGTAGCGTGATTGAGAAACAAACATCCATCCATCCAAACAT
Source organism: Laothoe populi (assembly GCA_905220505.1). NCBI lineage: Eukaryota > Metazoa > Arthropoda > Insecta > Lepidoptera > Sphingidae > Laothoe > Laothoe populi. Next base: position 7,265,320 of record HG992174.1, on the reverse strand, counting down.
TCGCATTTATAATATGAGTAGGATTGTCAAACAATAAATAAATACACCCAACAGTCACACACATAGTCCTGACCACACACTAGGTCCTGGATCATGGACATCAACTAAGAAGGACTACACACAACACCCAGACCCGAAAAAAATATCTGTTGTCACACAAATATTTCTCTCTATACTGAAATCGAAATCACAGAGCCATGGCAGTTAATTCGGTAATTGACTTAATTTTTTAAATTAATTTAATTAACAATTTAGATTACCTAAAAACTATTATCGAAAGAATTTTATGAATCCGAACAAAAATAAGTAAATTAGACGCCATTCAAATCTGCTGGAAGGGGTAATTGCCAAATATCAGTAAAAGGATGCATGATATGTACCGTGATGTCACCATTCTCATTATCCCCATTACTGTGCCGTTGTGCGAGGGAGATAGCAATATGTTCCCAACCACCGTTTTCACTCAGGCCTGTATTTGCTCATTTAAATATTGCTATGAGCAAAAAAAATATTGTGACATAATTTTTCAAGCAATTTTGATTCTGTTTTCGCAAAAATACAGGAAACATCCCTATTGTATAAATCAGCGGTCGGCAACACGCGGCCCGTGATTGTTTTGTAAATTAGGCATAAATATCTAAAATGTTATAGATTGTAGATAAAAACTATTATAGATTCTAAATAAATGCATTAAATAAGAGTAAGAGTACGTTTTTCTACCTATAAGGCCCAAACATATTCAACGTATACGTAAAGTATTACGTGTAAGAATTAAATTGCCTATATTCATTGACTTATATTCTATAGACACGAACTGTCCAACAAAAAAGATGTTCCGAAAACCTTGTCCGCCCACTAATGCCATCTATCATTTTACTAAGAACTATTTGGAAGTTATAACTCCCGTCACTGTCTCTCGAACGGGACTTTCCGCGCGCTAAAACGGGACAAACTATATAATGCATTTGTTGTGAAATATAGACGTTCCGTATTCAGAATTGAAATTAATTAATATTTATTGATATTACGTTCTAAACTATTAACTATATACTATTAACAGTTTCACTGTAAATCAATTTAAGGTAGATTTGTTCGGGAATGTCGCTACAAATAACTAAAATTAACTGATGTGCATTCGTAGATGGCATGAAGCATACTAACGTCGGTGCGGAGTATACACCTCAACTCGGTGGAACATAATGTTTGTTCTGGTCGCCGCATCTAGTACGTAGTACATATAGATCGCTGCCTATATTTCAATTATTTCTGTGTTCATCTTTCATCAACCATCTTTTCTATAGGATATGACCAATTATACGTACATTAAGCTTCTAGGGTTGATATCACAAGTGAGGCTCGCCTTTACTATATATTATATTGCTACCTTGTGGCCCCTGCCTGTCAAAAGGTTGGCGACCGCTGGTATAAATAATTGACAAACAATAAATAAATACAGCCAACCGTCACACACATAGTCCTGAGCCCACACTAGATCCTTTTTTTTTTAGTGCCTTGATAGGCAGGCGAGCAGACGGGCCACCTGATGGTAAGTAGTCACCGCCGCCCAGACTTCTGCAATACCAGGGCACAGCAAAGCCGCTGCCTACCGCATTGTGGACATCAACTACGAGGGACTAGATACAACACCCAGACCCGAAACAAATATCTGTCACACAAACATTTCTCTCGATGTTGAAGTCACTTGACTGTCCCTACAATAATGAATTTTAACTATCCTGCGTCTCGGAACACGCTAGTTATATTTTCCACGTAAATTCAATCAACTTTTTTTCCTACGTAAACAAGCTGTGGCTTCACAAGCCAGTACACGTGGTTCTGGTGTGGAGGGAGAGGATGGGATGAGATTAAACAATTCTTTGGAGCTTTCACCATGATACAGATGGTAGAACACACTAAGCAAGGAAAAATACCATACTATGTTCAAATCAGAATCTACTAAAAAAATACTAAAGTTAATAAAAAATTATTGCTGACGTAATCACCATTCACACTCCATCCTGGACTTTGTAAAAAATAAGCAAAGACCCTCCCATCTACCTTAGGTTCAACATAATACTTGAAAGGTCTCTCACAGGGCGTGTAAATTAACAGGTGTGTGTTGGCTGCATTTATGTATAAATTTACATGTCTGGTGTGGTTATATAGATTTTATATAATAATTTGTGAGTTATATCTTACTACATATGTGGAATATTGAAACAAACAGTGTGTAGTCTTTTAATGTAATTGGACCCTGTTAAGAAGAAAAGATCCAACCAGCTATCTATATGTACTACATACTAGATCCAGTGACCAGAACAAACATTATGTTCCACCGAGTCGCGGTGTATACACTGCACCCACGTTAGTATGCTTCATGCCACCTACGAATGCACACAAGTTAATTTTAGTTATTTGTAGCGACATTCCCGATCAAATCTGCCTTAAATTGATTTACAGTAAAACTGTTAATGTATATATAGTAAATATTTTCAAAACATTTAGAACGTAATATCAATGAATATTAATTAATTTCAATTCTGAATATGGGTCTATAGAATAAGTCTATATTTCATAACAATATTCATTATATAGTTTGTCCAGTTTTGGCGCGCGAAAGTCCCTTTCAAGAGAAAGTGACAGGAGTTATAACTTCCAAATAGTTCTTAGTAAAATGATATAATGATGAGTTTTATTTGTGCACAAAAAATCCAGGCAGTTTGATGACATTTACCTAAAATACATGCCATGTTTTATTACTCAACTGTTTTCCAATTAGTTACTGCATAGTAGTACTATGCAGTAACTAATTTTACTCAAAAGTATGAAAACATCATGGATGGATCTTTTCTGCTTAACAGGGTCTAATTCATGTCTTTATAACTCCTCTCAAACATAGACTTTATATAAACTATTCATCTTGTAATTCTTTCATTCATCCTTATCTTCCATATTTAGACATTTCTTAATTTATACCAACCAGCAATAATATAGTCATAATGATACTGTCTGAATTTCGTTTATCAACAATAATAAATACCTTTTTTTTAATATCATAGTCCGACAAACGAGCCAGTGGGTCACCTGATGTTAAGTGATCTCCACCGCTCAAAACATCCACAATACTGAAAGTATCACGTATGCGCTGTCGGCCTTAAAGGACAGGATGGGATGGGAAGAGGGAATCTGGGCCTCCGGATATCTCAATTACCATATGAAACGCGACAGTCAACTGTCACTTTGCATTGGTTTTCTGTGAGACAGGTGGTACTACCCCGGTTGAGCCGGCCCATTCATGCTGTAGACAAATATATCTACAGCATGGCTCTACCACCTCCACATCCTATTTCATTATTCTATTTATTTATTTATTTAATAAGGTACACCAACAGCATACATATCATTAAGTTTAAAATACATTGTATGTGACAAATGGCTGATATGCATGCCACTTACAGGTATACACAGCATTTAAAAAATATTTTTAACTAACAACAACTTAAGATAAACACAGAGAACTTAAAAACTAATAAAAATAATAGGAACTTACAAAATACTAAATATTATTAAACATTAAACAATTAAACAAAAGAATATAAGTTAGAATATAAATTATCAAGTGAATATACGTTAGAATTGATTAAAACAATATTACATAAATACATAGGATAATTATTTGTTTTATGAAGCTGTTTGGATTCATTATTCGTTTAAAATATGATACAAACCTTTTGAGAGAGCAAATTCGTATTTCAGTTCAAAATTTTGACATACCTAGTTTTTTTTAATTATTAATATAGACAAGGGGTTATGTTATTGGATTTTTAAAGATTATTCTATCTCAGAATTACCATAAAAATGCAGCATTTTATATTGTATTTATTAGATGATCACTGACACAAAATTATTTACCTGATATACATCACTTCCGAGGCATCCGGACACATCAATTTCCTGGTCATCCAAATCGGCTGTGCTGCTAGATCCAGGTACGGCCAAGTTGCCAGGACTGTTCGCACTCAACTTCCTCTTAGACCCACCAGAAGTTAATTTCGTCAATCTCTCTAACTCTAACGATAAATGGTTGTCTAGATCGCCTTGTCGGATTGTACAACTGCAAACCGGACAATTCGGCAATTCAGTGACTTTCTTCCGATTTCTCACGCAATTTAATATTATATTATCATCGTAATTCTGTCCGAAATTACTGTTATTAGCACTGTTGGCACTTGAGTCCATATTATGGTATAATAGTATGGGTAGCATTTCAAAATGAAAATATTGTTGTTATTCCTAACTTAGATTAATCTGCCTACATCGCGATATTTGCGAGGTAAAACACGTATTTATTAGTACAGCGAGAAGTGTGGAAGTTCGACGGATGTGTAGGAACTCATTTTGCGTACGTTCACCCGTTTATTTATGTAATAAAAACGATAATATAAATCAAAACAATAGTTTGGGCTCGTTTACACTTTTTTGAGTTTGATTGGACAGTGTTGCCATGTTTTGAAAACCTATTACCAAGTAAATATCTTACGGTAATTTCAGTTTTTTTATATTTTATAAACACAAAGCTGCAAAAAAAAATGGCGGGTATGTGATGTGATGTTGTATTGTGATTAAGTGAAAAAAATATTTCAGGCATGGGTTAGGCCTTTAAATTGTGACTACTACAGACATGGCTCCGGCCTTTTGAATTGTGTTTATTTCAGACATGGCTCCGGCCTTTAGAATGAGAAAAATATCGGACATGGCTTCCCCCTTTTGAATGGATGAAGACTGCAGACATGGCTTCGGCCTTTTGTACAAGTTAAAACCAGATAAGAAGACTTTAATGCTAGGCCAGATTTGGAAAAAATAACGACAGACATGGCTGCATGGTGGAGAACCTTTGCCTTCTCTTTTATAGAGTAAATAAATAAAAAAAACAATATAGTATTTTTTTTTCTTACAGTTGTTACAGAAAAAGTAGCTTGTAATTGTATCAATCCTTGCGATTTATTAAAACATTTCCGTTCTTCCGTCTTATATTATTACTTTATTCCAATGATGTCCCTGAAAACCGTAAGCGGCGTATGAGAAAATCAGCAATGCCCTAATTGATCAAAATGAGTACATTTAAACAGTCCGATTTTTTTGTGATTCGTGTAACAGCAATGTTTCAGATATAATCATAAAGTCAACATATTATCTTCCAGGAATATAAAACTCTCTACCAAGAGCTATGGATGCACAGAGAACAAGAATGATTACAATGATACCTAAAAATTCAGTTTTATTATTGTAAATCCATACTAATACTATAAATGCGAAAGTAACTCTATTTGTTTGTTTGTTATCTTTTCACGCTGGCTGACTCTGACTGGCTGGCCAGATTGTGATGAAATTTGGCAAGGAGATAGATTATATCCTGGAGAAGGACATAGCCTATCTTTTTTCTGAAAAAAGTCTTTTTTTCAAATTTTAAAGGTTTAAGCTGTAGCGACATAATCTATATCACTACAATTCTCGCTAGTTACGGAACAGAATGAAAAAATATTCATTGTAGGAATAAATAAGCTTATGGTACCAACAGGATAAAAATATCAGACTCGTTTTTTTTTATTAAACATTATCATTACAATGATAAAGTTCATTTTGCTGTAGAAAATACAGTACAGTATTATCATTTGGCTATACTTTCCGGGAAATCCCCGATCATCAACACGAGTCAATGCGATTTTAACATTATCATAAACATTTATTGCCATCTTCCAAATTATCAAATCTACTAAATTCTACTAAGCCATTTCGACCTACTAAACGAATTCCATGGAGACTAGAGTATAAGGAGTTTTATGTTACATGGACTACAAGTTGAAAAACTGTCCAGCTGTAAGCAGCAAATTACAACTCAAAAAACCGACCAAAATAACGCTAGCGTAGCAAGTCCTCATCATCATAGGCTTTTCAGCCCAGGGTGGGCCTTAGCCTGGTACAGTATCTTTTTCCAGAAAGGTCTGTTCATGGCATTCTCTTTCCAGCTTCTGACACCAATTACTTTGAGGTCCTGTTCAACGCTATTTAGCCATCTGAGTTTGGGCCTGCAACGACTTATGTGGCCATCCGATTTGCCGTATAGCAATTATCTGGGCATTCTGGTTTCGCCCATCCTAACAATATGACCTGCCCATCTTAGGCGTCCAATTTTGATGGTTTTTGTGATATTGGGCCCTTTATAAAGTTCGTATAACTCCTGGTTATCGCATCCTCCATAGGTCGTTTTCTTACACAGCACCGAGTATTTGTCTAAGAATCTTACGGTCGAACACAAGTAAACGGTTCTCATCTTTTTTGCTGAGTACCCAAGAGTCTGACCCATAGGTATGTAAGGGTTCCAACAAAAGAATTTTGACTTTTCGTGAAATAATTTTGGAACAGATATATTTAAGCAGGCCGAAATAACATTTATTCGCTGACATTTTTTTTACTATTCCTGTAGGTATATTATTACTATACAATAGAACCAAGGTATACAAATTCGTGCACAGCTCGTTTTGTATACCTTGTATACCACGGCGATGTTTTGTAGCGTAGCAAGTGGTGTGACCCTTATTTTCGACGGACTTTTTTTCATACGATATTTTTTCATTACACAGATTGTACTCCTTATATTGTAATCTCCATACCGAATACGTAGAATCAACAAACGCGCGACGCTATTAAAAAGGAATTGCAACTGATAAGGAAAATTAAATTGTAAGTAGGATTTTTGTTTCCAGGAAAAATAATTGATTGTCCATCTCTGTCTAACAACTGTGTGTAATGACCAAGGACCAAGGGTGTAATGACTCATACGTTATACTCAGTGTTACCAGATGAAAATAGCAAACTACCGAGTCAGCAGACTAAAACTGCCGTGTTTGAAGTATAATTACCTTAGATTTATTTTTGGATTACAGTGTATAATACCATGTCAATGTTTAACGAAAAACAACGTCATTCAACATATATTTTTTACTACAAATAAATTATTCGTCCAAAAGTTCCACTTCTTGATCATAAATAGGCGGAGTCATCTTTTTAAACATGTCTATACCTCTTTCTAATGCTTACCATAAGCTGCCGACAGATCTATCTGAATTCGTTTTACGATTTTTCATGATTTTTGGATTCGAATTTGATTATAGTTTACACGGTAATTTATATTAAAAAATACCGTAGAAAATGACACGGTAATAGATCATGACCGTAGACCGTGTTTTGGTTAAAAAATACCGGGCATTTATGGTAATACCCGTGTATCTGGTAACACTGCTTTTAAATAAAAAAAAACATACTATATTTGGTATTGAAACAAATGCGAAAATGGTAGATTACTTTCAGTTTCCTGCAGTTTATTACTCATTGTAGATTGCACTAATGTGGTTTTATGTTATGTCGGACATTCTGTGACTGTGATATAGAAAAAATATTTCGGAATATTATTTGTGTGAGTCGGTAGTGGACCTATTTTCTTATTGTATTTTAAATTGAATTTCCACTCAGTGTAAACTTTAGTTTTTAAATGCAGATAGGCAGAGTCCTAGTGAGCAATAGAACGCATAATGTGAATCATGAATCAGAGAGCAAATTTGATATAGATTGACTTTGGGCTACTTGTTTGGCAATAAATTAAAAATAGGCATTTCAAGGTAGCTTATCGGTTGTTGTGTCGGATATATTTTTTCAAATACATTATTTTAATTACTAAATTAAATTGAAATAGTGTTATTCTACAAGTACACGAATGATTTAAAAAAAAAAACATAATATTAACACTCATGAAAGAACTAAATTGAGTACTTTACATCGTCATATAATTTTAGTGTTACGACCAATGCCATTTTAGCAGGAAAATTAAAACAAAATAAGTAGTGATTGTCGTACATTTTATATTAATTATATTGTATATTGCATTTTGCCATTAAATTAAAAATTTATTACGTTCTGATTTATTTTAAATAGTTGATTTGTGTTAATGAGATTATTTTGATTGGAATTTACTGCCCTAGTTCTGGATTGCGTAATATAGGAAATAATATAGGAGATAATATAGGAAAGTAATGCGGAATAGGAAATTCCGTTTCACAGAAAAAATAATATTAGTGATTTTTAGTGTGGTGTAAATTCATTCGTGATAAAATCGGTGCAATACATAGAAGATAGCATTCGGTTCTTTATTGCGCACTGAGATCTCTTATATATGTATACGCACTCAAGCCTGTAATCCCCGAAGGGGTAGGCAGATATGTAAGTAATACCCCCTCAATCCTCATTCGTCGAGCTTATTACCGGCCCATGATGTGATAGGGAGCGAGCCTATCGCCATACCGGGCACAATTCCGGACTTTTTTTTTTATAACATAGTCCGACAAACGAGCCAGTGGGTCACCTGATGTTAAGTGATCTCCACCGCCCATGAACATCCACAATACCAAAAGTATCATGTATGCGCTGTCGGCCTTAAAGGACAGGAATAGGGATTAGGGAAGGGAAGGGGGAATTCGGGCCTCCGGATATCTCACTTACCATACGAAACGCGACAGTAAACTGTCACTTTACGTTGGTTTTCTGTGAGACAGTGGTACCACCCCGGTCGAGCCGGCCCATTTATGCTGTAGACAAATATGTCTACAGCGTGGCTCTACCACTTCAAAAACTTATACTTACACTCCGGGCTTACACTGAGTATTGATAGAAACACTCAAACTTTTCACCTGGGTGAAGCCGTGAGCAACACCTAGTCTTAAATAAATGATAGATATTTATTTTTAAAGAAACTTTCGCAGCTATTCCCGTAATTCTGAGTACACCAAAAAATCATAAATAATCAGTTCTAAAATCGTGCAGAAGGATATTACGGGAAGCCTTGCGGTTCTCGAGATATCTTAACTTTATATACCTGCTCCATATATTTTTTTCGTAAACAGTTAATCTCTTAACTCCTTAATTTTCATGCCAAATTGCATGTGACTTATTCGAGCATAGTAGTAATAAATAGAAGCCATTCCAACCAGAAGACATTATATTTCAAACATCGGATTCCCATGTCTTCGAAAGCCATTTTCGATCCACTGTGCGCCCGGCTGATAATGAGTATTGATAGAAAACCTAATATAATTTTTACCGGGCCCAGGGATCGAACCCGAGACCTAAGTACAGCAGTCGTACCGTGTACGCATTCGCCAATCGTACGCGCCATGGAGGCAGTCAATTTGTACAAATATTAGGTGTGTGCGTATAATTCTAAATTATTCGTTCCGAATCGAATATTAATTATTCGAATATTCCCGAATAATTCGAAAAAAAATGAAATTTAGCGAATAATTCGTTTTTTTTTTCGAATTATTAAATTATTCGAGAATTATTAAGTGACACACGAATTTTTGAGTGTTTTGAGTTTAGGGTTTCTTATGTTCGGCATTAAAATTTACAAATAATATACGTTCTATTTAAAACTATGAAATAAAATTACAAAAACAGAACAATTAGTATAGTGTTTTGAAATGAGAATGAAACAACAGAAATAATTTTGTAGCAAATAAAGTATTATAAAATACAACGTTTAAAAATTTGTTACAAATTTTTATTTAAAAGTAACGAATACAATATTGAATCTGGTGATAATAATGTTCGTTTCTCAGATATAATATCACCAGCAGCGGAAAATATTTTTCTGTTAAAATAAATGAAAATACCTTCAAAAAATATTTTATGAATTATGAACATGTGTCATGGCTATATCACTTTATTTAAAAGATGGTACTGATTTGAGCATTGTTCTTTTTCGAATGATTCGTAACTTTTCTAATAATTCGGCAATATCAATATTTTTTTTTTTATCCTGGCACGGCAATGTGACCGCACTGTACCTGATGGTAAGCGCAGTGCGGTCCAAATAGAGTACTGAGTAGCGAGAGACGATCTATCCCCGCTACTCAACACACTCATGCCGGCCTGCTTCTTCACACTACGCCATGGGCAAGAAGGTGAAGAAGGGATCGAGGGTCTAGTGTCAGAGTACTAAGAAGGCCGCAAAATGGCCATTGTACCCCAACTCCAGACCCCCGACAAAAACCGGATGTACACTGGCTGATCCCGGAACGCGACACACTTGCGTGTGCCACTATGGCGGGTTTTTCGCCCTGTGTACGGTGGTCGCTATCCGGGCGGATATGAATATCCTACCACCAGCTGAATCCGATTCGATTCGAACGATATTCGAAACAAATATATATTTTACTAGTGGCCCCGGGGAGACGTCATCCTGGCACAGATCCTTATGTAGACCAAATTATCGTGGAATAAATAGTTCTCGAAAATAGCGCCATCTATCGGGTACAAAAATTATCTTTCAAGATGGAACCAACTATGTCGGTACATTCATTTCATTTCATGTAAATCGGTTGAGTGGATTCGGATTTCATCGCGTACCGACCGCGACATCGTGACACGGAAATTTTATTTTATATAATTTTTTTTTTATTTTTTTTTTTATTTTTTTTTTATATTTTATTTTATTGGGATAGTATGATGGTTTAAATGTAAATCAAATATTTAAATGAAAACGAGAATCGTCTCATAAAATGCAATATAACATGAAAAAAGTATAGAATGTTAATAAAAATACACCTATAATACAAATGGAGTATCCAGTAAACAATTATTATGCGTGCTTGATAATTGTAAAACCCTTTATTATAGACTGTCCCACTGCTAGATATGGCCCACATCTACTAATAAGAATGGTTAGGCCTTAGTCCACCACGCTGGCCTAAAGCGGGTTGGTAGACCTCACATACCTTCGAAATGTTATTAAGAATTATTAGCCATGCAGGTTTCCTCACGAAGTTTTCTTTCACTGTTTTATATCATATAGCATTATATAGTATATTTGACTGGTATTTCTTTGAATAACTTTAAAAATAAAAATTATAAACACCTTATAAATGTATAAAGTGATTGCTAGTGTATTGATGATGCTATGTATACATTAGCTGATATCCCTTTTCTTAAATTTCTTTACTTTTTTTTTAATGTTCTGACTTGTCATAAGAGCTATGTAATTGCCTACATGATCAATAAACGATTTCATTTCATTTCATAGCTGTTGCTCGGGGCTCCGCCCGTGTAAAGGTCATATTTGGGAGAAAAAGTATACAATACAAAATACCAATTATGATGCGTTTAACTTCAAACATGACGGATTTTCATACAAACTATCTTCCCCTATTTTACCCCCTTAGGGGTGGAATTTCCAAAAATCCTGTAACTTATATTTTTTATTTTTAACTAAAAGAGAAATATTAACTTTTATGCGTTTAACTTAAAAAATAACGGATTTTCATACAAATTATCATCCCCTATTTTACCCCCTTAGGGGTGGTATTTCCAAAAACCCTTCCTTAGTGGATGCCTACGTCATAAAAGGTATCATATACTGTCAAAATTTCAAGTCTCCCCTGGACCGCTTCTTCACCTTCTTGCCCATAGCGTAGTGTTAAGAAGCAGGCCGGCATGATTGTGTTGAGTAGCGGGAGATAGATTTTCTCTTGCTACTCGATACTCTAATTGGACGGCACTACGTTTACCATCAGGTGCACTTTGCAGTGCCAGGATAAAAAAAACATGAACAGTGAATTAGTTCATGGGATGTATGTATTAGGCAGCGGCTCTGCTGTGCCCTGGCATTGCAGAAGTCTATGGGCGGCGGTGACTACTTACCATCAGGTGGCCCGTGTGCTCGTCTGCCTATTCAGGCATTAATAAATAAAAATGTAACTTCAAAAAGTCAGAGGATGTACTCGCATGCTGTTTTAGGCTGGTCTCGACCCGGAGTCGGAATCGTGCTCGGTATAGAGATAGGGACGGTAATAAGCTCGCCGAAATGTGGGCGTTACATCTCTGCCTACACCTTTGGTATTACAGGTGCGAGGGTGTATGTGTGTAAAAGATTGAAATTCAAATTAATAAAAGTTATACAGTTTCATATTTTCATGTGAAGTTTGTTTACACTGATTGAGAAATCTGTTAGAAATACTTAAGTGAAGTGATTTTCAAGGAAAGTGTGCAATATCCGAGACAAGTGAACATTTTCTATCATGCGAAATGAGTGATGATAAAGAAAATACTGCCGTTCGCGAATCCCTCGAACAAGGCTCATCCGAAAACATATCAAATGAATTCAAGGAATTTTTGAAAATGCATGCTGAAATTTTTGCAGCGCAGAAAAAGAAGAACCAAACCAAACGGACTAAATCTGTTGATACCGAATCAAACGATACTATCCTGATGTCTACACCGAGTTGTTCAAATGGAACAGGTATCGTTGGTCCCAGCGAACCAAAACTCAGAAAAGCAACGCAAAACACCGAAAATGCTCTCAAAAACCCGGAAACTGCAGAAAACATAGCAGTTCGTTATGAAATAACGAAGATGGAAATTAAAGACACTCTTTCCCGGGATGCAGACTCCATTTGTATTTCATTTGATTACTCGAAAATTGTGGGTGGTTACTATGTAGTAGTAACTGCACATTATATAGATAAAGATTTTGAGCTTAAACACGTACTACTAGAGTGCAAAATGATGTCAACTATTAATAGTAAAATTCAAGGGGCACAAATCAATAGAGTGGCGGATGAATTTGATATAAACAGAAAAATAACACATATAGTAGGAAAGTATTCATCGAACGCGGACAACGCTATCAAACGGGTAGACTTTTACAATACCAATAATTTTACTTGGTGTTTTCTGGGGTCACTCAAGCAAACGGCTTTAAATGCTATGGAGCCCATGGATTTTTTGTTTAAAAAAATAATAACAATTGCAAATCACATTAACCAGAACATAGATGTTTTAAAATGTTTTACTGATGACCAAAAAAAAATTAGTGACACTAAAAAACCAAAGCTTCTGGTGCAACCCGAGCTGGGTTGCTGGGTTACCAAGTGTATGGCATTACAACGATTTACCAGTTTAAAAAACGCCGTGAAAGCTTGTATACAAGAGGCGGAAAACAAAAGTCTTTTAGTCAGTGAGGAAGAATGGGAAATCGCAGATCAATTATACGAGGTATTAAAACCGCTGAACGAACTCAGTTGGATACATGAACAGGCCATGCCAACCATTCCTATAGGTATGGTTATAGTACTCACAAACGGTTTAAAATCAATATTTGAAGACACAGACTACAGCAATTTTAAAGAGCCTGTGAAAAATGTCGCCGAATCTATAAAAGCAGACTTGACAGATATTTTCTTTCAAGGAACTGACACATACAAAGAAAGCCTGGGTGTTTGCACATTTCTTGATCCCAGGTTTAAAATTTACGTATTTCAAAGCGAGGACATTGCTTCTGCTGTAAAAAAACATGTTTGTGATCTAATAATCGAGATGATAGATAATAAGTTGAATGATCAACTCGACACAAATGACATAACTGCTTGGAAAAGTTTTGATAAGTTAGTGGTGAAATCAAGAGCAAATGGAGAGCTGCAAATGTACATAGATGATGAATTACTTCCACGGAAAACATCTGATGGTCATTGGAGTGATCCTGCTCAATGGTGGAGAGACCACAAGACGATATACCCTCACTTATCTCAGATATATAGAACTAAATGTAATGTTGTAGGGACAGCTGTACATTGCGATCGTCTTATATCAAATGCAAAAAAACTATCGAAACAATGGAATTTAGAAGACTCTGTAGAACAACTGGCATTCCTAAATGAAAATGAGGCTCAGGGAACTCGCCAACATAGAAAATAAACTGTACTAAGATATTAATTACGGAGAGTCGATATGTCAATCACACCCATAGAATTATGGAAACAGCTTCAGAGCATCATAAAATTTTGGCAATATAACAGCAGCATCTTCCTAGCAAACAACTAAATGTGCTTCTGGAAATATTAGTACATATTTCAATTATATTTTTTAAGTAACTATAAGTTTAACCATTCCTTAATGAATACTTTAAAACTCGAATTGCAATGCATTTTTATGTATTTCATTGAGAGGTCTCTCTGCTTTTGGTTATTTTGGTTTCTCACGGCAAAGTGACCACACTACATCTGATATTAAGCGCAGTGCCGTCCAGTTAGAGTATCAAGTAGCGAGACAATGCTACTTGACCAAATCATGCTGGCCTGCCGAGTAACATCTTCACACTATGCATAACCCCTCATGTATCAAAAGGAAATCGGTGTTTGATAATAAGTAGGGAGTAAATACAAGCGAAAATCAATTTTATTTCTATAATATTAGAGTTAAAAATAGCATGTATACACTTAAACGATTGGACCATATCACGTATACATATGTATTGCACGACTCTAAACTTTATCTATGACAAACATGTGGACTACATTGTAAAAAAATCCTACCGAACTTTGGGTTTTATTTTGAGATCTTGTTCTCAGTTTAATAATATTAAAACAATGAAAGTACTTTATTGTTCATATGTTCGCAGCATCCTCGAGTATTGCTCTCAAATTTGGAATCCACAGTACGATGTTTATACGGATAGGCTCGAATCAATACAGCGAAAATTCTTAAGGTATTTAGAACACAAATGTGGAGGGCGCGACTTGTGTTATGAGTTGAGATGTAGAAGACACCACATTCTACCATTAAATGTAAGAAGGAAAGTGGTGGACATTACTGGTAAAGTAAGTTCAAGGCAAAATTGATTCTCCCTTACTTCTTTCCAAGATTCAGTTGCCAGTACCTGCTGGAACACTCAGACGAACTAAACTGCTTCACATTACTCACAGTGCCACCAATTACAGACAAAACTCATTCTTCATAAGGTCTCTTTAATGATCTCGGGGATTTCCCAGAGTTAGATTTATTTAACTCAAGTTCGACCACATTTAAACACTATAGCTAACGACTGGTTCAAATCGGTTCTTTGACTGTTTTTAATTAATTTCTTTGATATCATGATTGTTTTTCATAATGTCGATATACCAAATATGATTGTATTATGGTTTCTTATATTTACGCGAATATTATACATTGAAATAAAACGAATTTTACGGATTATATCGCGGTTTATTTTACTTTTTGAAACCCGACGTTTCGAAGGCTTTACAGCCTTCGTGGTCACGGGGCAGACTAAGTTGTATGTCGTCACGAAAGTATAGTGCAATGCTTCAATCTTCGATTTGACAAGCCACAAATCCTTGCCAAAGAACACCGATTCCTGCCTAGGATGATCCGCGAGGCTATTGAAATTAAAAAAACATCCAAATTTCAATAGAGAAGATGGTTGGAAGCTAGCACCAGCCTGGGATCCAATTATACATTTAATTAAATCGGAACCCAAAAGACCAACTGCCAGACCTCAAGACATTGTGAGCTCTTTCTGCGTAGATCGGACTACAACAAATAAAAATTAAATATCAACTATATGGAGGGTAGAAACATTGCACTATACTTTCGTGACGTCATACAACTTAGTCTGCCCCGTGACCACGAAGGCTGTAAAGCCTTCGAAACGTCGGGTTAAAAAAGTAAAATAAACCGCGATATAATCCGTAAAATTCGTTTTATTTCAATGATTGTATTATATTCCTTACTAGCTTTTGCCCGCAGCTCCGCCCGCGTGGAAGTTGGTTTTGAGAGAAAAAGCAAACTATCCATGGAGGCATATTACGCTATTACATCCCTCTAACATTTATTAATTAGGGATAATTGAGAGTGTTATAAACGTAAGAGTAGACAAATATAATCAGAAATCTCTGAACTGCTAAGCTATCGAGAGTTACACGTGTTATTGTGAGTCAACCATAAAATATAGACATTTGCTGTCGTGGAATATTTTTTATATAATTTTAAGGAGAACATTTCCGTCATACATGATTTTTGTGTAGCTTTAACTATTAAGGCTGCACATGCGACGGAAGCTTAAAAAATGGAGTAAGTTCTCCTGTTTTCCCAACATTTCCCTTCACTGCTCTGCTCCTATTGACCGTAGCGTGATGAAAAGTATACTATAACCTGCCCAGGAGTATGAAGAACAATTGTACCAAGTTTTGTTGAAATCCGTCGAGTGGTTTTTGTTTCTATAACGAACATACAGACAGACAGACAGACAAAAATTTTACTGATTGCATTTTTGGCGTCAGTATCGATCACTAATCACCCGCTGATAGTTATTTTGGAAATATATTTCATGTACAGAATTGACCTCTCTACAGATTTATTATAAGTATAGATTTAGTAGACTTAGATAGAATTTAAACAAGTTTGTATTTAATGTATTTTTATTAATATGTGAAAACATCTAATTGGTATTTAAACAACTGTGTTAATTTCATCCGTTATTATTTTACTGTTTGTTTTCCAAAAAAATACTAGAATATACAACTTGAACATAGTTACATATCGATTTTCATGCCACCTAGAACTAACTTCACGATGTCATCGCATCGTAAAAATTCACTCTCATCATTTTTCTCCATCGCGCCATAAGAAGTATAACTTCAATAAAATGTAAGAACGGCGAGTGATGCCAGTATTTGTCGGCTAGCCGGCATGCCATCAGCCATTAAATGACTGGTTAACGGAGCCAGGATCATAGAAAGATGTACCATGTCGGCTTAACAGCAAAGTCTAGAGAACTTGTGCCATATTGTATTTATAAAACCGATGTATCTCTTATGCATACAAATAAACGAAATTGATCTGACAGCAGAATAATATTTCTTAATTTTTTAAACGACTTCAAAAATGGAGGTTAACAATTCGTGGGAACCTTTTTTTATGTATGTTCCCCAATTACTCGAAGACGCCTGGACCGATTCGAGAAATTCTTTTTTTGGTAAGGGTATACTTCCCAGGTGGTCCCATTGTCACCAAGTCAGATCTGATGATGGGATCTCAGAAAAATCTAGGGCAACCCTTAAATTTTATAGTGACGCATAATTTGTTTTTTATTGAAGTCGGTGTAAGTTTTATTTCTAGTATTTTTGTATGTAAGTTTTAATAAAAAAGCATTTAATGTAATTGGACTTTTATTTTAATACTTAATATTACCAGGAAACATATATTTTGGTAATTAAATAAATAATGTATTTAGGAATTGGTAGAGCCACGCTGTAGACATATTTGTCTACAGCATGAATGGGCCGGCTCGACCGGGGTAGTACCACTGTCTCACAGAAAACCAACGTAAAGTGACAGTTGACTGTCGCGTTTCGTATGGTAAGTGAGATTTCCGGAGGCCCAGACTCCCCCTTCCCTTCCCTAATCCCTATTCCTGTCCTTTAAGGCCGACAGCGCATACATGACACTTTCGGTATTGTGGATGTTCATGGGCGGTGGAGATCACTTAACATCAGGTGACCCACTGGCCCGTTTGTCGGACTATACTATAAAAAAAACTATTTTTTTTTACTATAGACTTATATAGTCAATAGAACCAAGTAAATATATACTAATGATAGTCATAGAGAAACTGTAAAAATAATATATTGAGTAGAATCTCATATTTAAGTTATTGTTGCAACTTCATTATAATTTAAACAAAATTAAAGTCGTTTTAGCAAATTACTAACGACTACGTTACGACTGCTGTGCTAAGGTCTCGGGTTCGAACCCCGGGTCGGGTAACGTGATATTGGGTTTTTTCCATCTAGAAATTCTCAGTATCAGCCCGGAGTCTGGAATTGAGCCCGGTATGGCGATAGGCTCGCCCCCTATCACATTATGGGACCTAAATTCGGCGAAAAGTGGTTGTACCGTGTACACCTCTGCCTACCCCTTAGGGGATTACAGGCGTGAGTATATGTGTGTATATTTCCAGACAGTTTTATCAAAGATCATCCTAATATCACTAGTACTGGACAATAACTGTAAAATCATGTTTTTTTTATTCTAATACGGCAAAGTGACCACACTGCACCTGATGGTACTCAGTGCCGTCCAGTTAGAGTATCGAGTAGCGAGAGACTATCTCCCGCTACTCAACACAATCATGCCGGCCTGCTTCCTAGGCCTGATAAGGCTTTTTTGAATTGTAATCGTCTTTTAATCATAAGTTTATTACTTTTGATGTTGTTTTGAGACTAAAAAAAGAAAATCTGTATATATAAAAGAAGAAACTGACTGACTGACTGATCGATCAACGCACAGCCAAAACGGCTGCGGTTAGAGACTTGAAATTTTGACAGTAGGTACCTTTTATCACGAAGGCATCCACTAAGGAAGGGTTTTTGGAAATACCACCCCTAAGGGGGTAAAATAGGGGATGATAGTTTTTATGAAAATCCGTCATTTTTGAAGTTTATGAAAATTAGTATTTGGGCTTTTAGTCAAAAATAAAAAATATATATTTCAGGATTTTTGGAAATTCCACCCCGAAGGGGGTAAAATAGGGGAAGAAAGTTTGTATGAAAATCTGTCATTTTTGCAGTTAAACGCATGAAATTTGGTATTTGGCCTTACAGTTAAACATTAAAAACACATATTTCAGGGTTTTTGGAAATTCCACCCCTAAGGGGGTTAAATAGGGTAAGAAAGTTTGTATGAAAATCCTTCATTTTTGAAGATAAATGCATGAAAATTGGTATTTTGTAGTGTATACTTTTTGTCTCAAACATGACCTCCACGCGGGCGGAGCCGTGAGCAACAGCTAGTAGATTATAGTTAAAAAAACGCTTTAATAGCCAGCTGAACTAAAAAATTTAAAATAATTCTATACAAAAAAGGCCTTTTAAAACTATAATTCAGTTCAACCCAACATTACACATTTAAAAAAAGTGTGTGTGCAACACGGTAGAAGTACAACTTCAGTAAAGTTAGCTACGAGTAAGCTTTGTAATACGCAGGCACATACACGCGTATTCACACACATACTAAGTACTAACTACTAAAATATTTCAAAACCATTGAAGAACAAGGCAATAACAGTAACCGATTCGATGCCACTCGATCCCACTCAAATCCCCTCGAATATATATTATGTCTCATTCTCTCGTAGGCTTAGTCCTATATAGATTTATGTTTGTCTCTTTTTCGTTTCATCCAGTTTCAAATCACAACGATTCTAAAGAAGTTTCACGTCAAAATGAGACAACTTTTCAATTGTTTCTTACATACTATATTTACATTTAAAAGTTACATATTGTATTGATCTCAGAGAGCGTATACTTTTAATTTACAGTTTTGTTGCAAGACAGCGATCAGTTATAAAGCACGGCTGCCCGGACACTGCACGGCAGTATTTACTAGTGATGGCGTTATGTATCGATATATTAAAACAATGCGTTTTTTTTATGTAAAAAGGGGGCAAACGGGCAGGAGGCTCACCTGATGGAAAGTGATCACCGCCGCCCATGGACATCTGCAACACCAGAGGGCTTGCAAATGCGTTGCCCTCCAGGAAAGAATATGCTCTTCTTGAAGGTTCCCAGGTCATTACAGAAAGACCGCCGGCGACAACTGGTTCCACAGCGTGGTTGTGCGAGGCAGAAAATGCCGTAAAATCGCGCTGTTGTGAAACGCTGGACATCGAGATGGAGTGATATATCGTTCATTCGCCAACATCGAGTAAACATCGATGTTTTTTATTCGATGCATCGAAGAGGCAAACCTACTCGGATACCATTGCTTTCTCATAAACGTCACTTTGCAAGTAGTAATCGAACCGAAAGCCTCGTCAAATATGGAAAACGACTCGGTACCAACTGCTAAACAAGTGACGCTATTTTTTTTGCAATCCATAGTTTTTACGTAATAACATATGAGATGACTTCGCTCTTAGCGTTATTTATCTTTCTTTCTATTGGGCGGTTGTTTCAAATGCACAGTTTTAACGTGCAGTTTCATGGAGTTCTATTGAATGTTTTCGAACAGTATTGACATTCGTATGGGACGCGTCCCGGACACTGCACGGAAGCGTTTTTTTGCAATCCATAGTTTTTACCTAATAACATATGAGATGACTTCGCTCTTAGCGTTATTTATCTTTCTTTCTATTGGGCGGTTGTTTCAAATGCACAGTTTTAACGTGCAGTTTCATGGAGTTCTATTGAATGTTTTCGAACAGTATTGACATTCGTATGGGACGCGTCCCGGACACTGCACGGAAGCGTTTTTTTGCAATCCATAGTTTTTACCTAATAACATATGAGATGACTTCGCTCTTAGCGTTATTTATCTTTCTTTCTATTGGGCGGTTGTTTCAAATGCACAGTTTTAACGTGCAGTTTCATGGAGTTCTATTGAATGTTTTCGAACAGTATTGACATTCGTATGGGACGCGTCCCGGACACTGCACGGAAGCGTTTTTTCGAAATCCATAGTTTTTACGTAATAACATATGAGATGACTTCGCTCTTAGCGTTATTCTCTTTCTTTCTATTCGGCGGTTGTTTCAAATGCACCGTCTTGACGTGCAGTTTCATAGAATTAGATTGGTTGAATGTTTTCGAACAGTATTGACATTCGTATGGCTTCACACCTGTGTGTACCTGGAAATGAAGCGGCAAAGTCACTTTACGTACATATACATTTATGAACATAATTTTCTAAAATAATTTGCTGGTGGTAGTATATATCCGCCCGGATAGCGAAGACTGTACACAGGGTGTAGAACCCGCCATAGTGGCACACGCAAGTGTGTCGCGTTCAGGAATCAGCGTAGATCCGGTTATTGTCGGGGGTCTAGAGTTGGGGTACGATGTTTGGCCATTTTGCGGCCTTCTGAGTACTCTGACATTAGACCCTCGACCGCTTCTTCACCTTCTTGCACATGGCGTACTGTGAAGAAGTTACCCAGCAGGCCGGCATGATTATGTTGAGTAGACAGTCAACTGGCCTATTAGCGAGGCAGTCGTAACAACTTTTTTTTTATTCTGGTGCGGCAAAGTGACCACACTGCACCTGATGGTACGCGCAGTGCCGTCCAGATAGAGTATCAAGTAGCGAGAGACAGTCTATCCCTCGCTATTCAACACAATCATGGCTGCTGTTTAGCTTCTTCACGCATAAAGGACCCAGAATCATAGGAGGGAGGGAACACGGTAGCTGGCAAACTGTTCCACAGCTTGATGGTGCGGCAAAAATACGAATTTGCTCTGCTCTTGGTTCGGGCCGGGGTAGTAGACACCACGAAGCTGTGGCTCCGCAAGCCAGTACGCGTGGTTCTGGTATGGAAGGGAGAGGATGGGATAAGATCAAACAATTCTTCAGAGCATTCGCCATGATACAGACGGTAGAACACGCTAAGCGAGGAAATATCCCTACGCAGCTGTAGCGGCTCCAGGCTGTTACTCACGTCTGCATCATTCACAACTTACCCTGTAATGTCGGTTAAGCGCCGGTTTTTGACTGAACCGTTTTCCACACGCAGTGCAACAGTACGGCCGCTCCCCGGTATGGGTCCGTGTATGTATCCTCAACTGGTTGTTGTCCGGGAACCGCTTGCCGCATTCAGAACACGGGAACGGTCTCTCCCCGGTATGCGTTCTTTGGTGGTATTTAAGACTCGCATTAGACTGTGACATGAAACAATGTATGGAATGAAATAAATAACACCCAACAGTCACACACTTAGCCCCTTCACTAAGATACATAAAATATTTTGGAGATTTTGGGTGTTCCCGGGTGTTAATTTTTTTAGCCATGTCAGAACCAAAGATAGAATTTGATGATAGCGGTGAAGTGAAACATGATCTGATTGCCTCCGAGTCTGAAGATGACCTGCCGTTGAAGAGTATTAGCACCAGACAGACCCTGGACAGAAGGGTCAAGGTGAAGAAGTTAAGGGTCAAGAAACGGAAGGAAGAAGGTTAGTACCAAGATTAATATACGGTAGATTTTCCGTAGATAAATAAATAAATAACACCCACCAGTCACACACACAGCCCCGACCCCACACTAAGATACGAGTCTTGTGTCATGGCCGGTGGGTATCAGGGACCTAGAGAGACGCACCCTCTCACAACACACAGACCCCGGACACTAATCTTTCACACAAATATTTGTCCCGGTGTGGGAATCGAACCCACGGCCTTTCCTATCACAGCCGGCTACTCGCCAACTGCGCCACGGAGGCTGTCAAAACAGTAAAGTATGAGTCGTTTAATAAACGCCCGGTAAGGTTTTTTTATCCTGGCACGGCAGAGTGACCACACTGCACCTGATGGTAAGTGCCGTCCAGTTAGAGTATCAAGGTGAGATCTATCCCCCGCTACTCGACACAATCATGCCGGCCTGCTTCTTCACACTACACCATGGGCAAGGTGAAGAAGCGGTCGAGGGTCTAGTGTCAGAGTACTCAGAACATCGTACCCCAACTCTAGACCCCCGGCACAAATAGTACCTATCTTGATAAAAGTAGACCTTATAGGAAGAAGGTCGGGGGTCTATTGTAAACGTATTTTATGAGCTGCGAACCTTTCCTTGGACCCCAGACCTTCCCTTTGTCACATGTTGTCACAGTAAGTGATACAATAAGTACCAACGTGTTTATAAACGGACCCTAAGTGAATACTGGTAGGATATTCATATCCCCTCGGATAGCGATCACCGTACACAGGGTGTAAAACCCGCCATAACGGCACAGGCAAGTCGCGTTCCGGGATCAGCCAGTGTACATCCGGTTGTTGTCGGGGTTCTAGAGTTGGAGTATGATGTTCAGAGTACTCTGACCCTAGACCCTCGATCACTTCACCTCCTTGCCCGTGATGTAGTGTGAAGAAGCAGGCCGGTATGATCGTCTCTCACTCGATACTCTAATTGGAAGGCACTGAGCTTATCATCAGGTGCAGTGTGGTCACTTTGCCGTGCCAGGATAAAAAGTTAATGTGTAGAGGAATGGGTGATAGTCCAGTGAAGGGAGAGATCGGTCAGGTGGGTGTTATGCCCCTCCAGCCGTTGATACTTGGACCTTGTATATGTGTAATTTTAATTACCGCGATCCAGCCTGGCGTCTTGGCTATCTCATCGCTGTGAGGAGCTTGTGTGCCGCCACAAATGTATTATCGTATACAGTCAAATTGAGGCCGTCAGCGCAAAAGTGGCCTAAGCTTGAGACAATGAGTATGAAAATAATGGGGTTTGTATATTCATGAATTTTAAATCAATGTACATAAATGCAATTTTTGCAATGCCATCTTGTTGTCATCATATTGGCAATTAGTGAAACTAGAGATAGGCCGGTTTTGCATTAAATTTTCGCACATTTTAAATCATTTGTGGTACATAGGTCAGATTATGAAAAATTTAGGGTTAGGCCACTTTCACTGACAGCCTCAATTGTTAATTACATATCCATGCAGGCATGTATGTATCCACTCACCGTACATTTCTTCCCGCACACTTCGCACACAACATTCTTGTTATATTTCAATCCAAGATGGACGCGTCTCACGTGAGCTCTCAAATTAGATCTACCCACAAAATACGCGTCGCACTAAAAAATAAGTATAAAAGTGTATTAATTCATAAAAAGTAAAAGCTGAAAGTTTATGTCATATACATACTTTGTAAAAAAAACGTGTGCGTCTCGGGACGCTTGACAGAAGTGATAACTTAAACTAATCTAAGTTGAACTATTTAATATTGAAATTGTTTAACTTGAGAAAAGCTTAGGTTATTACTTAAACTTTATATATATTAATATGATAATGTGACGAAAGGTTATTTATTAATAAAACCTTTTATAGATTATAAAATATATTTAACCCACTCGATCCCACTCAAATCAAATCACAACGATTCTAAAGAATTTTCACTACAAAAAAATATAGCACAGAGATTATGGAACGACAGAAATAGAAATGAATAAAGAAGCCAGACAGAGTGGCGCCGTAACGCGTTACGTTACGAAGCGGTTTATCCTCCCATAAGAAGTTATCACTTTCAAAAAATCGAGTTTGCCTCACGTAATTAATGGATGCCCTTTACATTTGCTGATATAGGCAGGAGGGTTGGAAATGACTAAAATTCTGCCTACGTAACACTTGAATGACCCATTGGATTCCATTTTTTTAGTGTCTCGATAGGCAGACGAGCAGACGGGCCACCTGATGGTAAGTAGTCACCGCCGCCCATAGACTTCTGCAATGCCAGGGCACAGCATAGCCGGTGCCTACCGTTATAGCAATCCTATAACCACTCACCTGCTCACACGCTAGCTTGACCAGCTTTTTGGCGACCAACGGTGTCTCTCGGAGGGATTTTTCATGTTCCTTCATATGTGTGGACATATCTACAGAGACTATCTGATGACATATCTTACATTGAGAGCTGAAAATTAACAGGCGTTCTAAATATTATGTAATATCATAAAGCTGGAGAGATTCTTAACTTACAACTAACATCTATTTAATTTATAAAACTGGAACGAAAGGAAGGAATGTAAGGAAAGGAAGGAAAAAAGAAAAGAAGGAAAGGAAGGCCATTTACAATCATATATGGGTTGGTTTCGGCATGATTGTGTTGAGTAGGTAGCGAGGGATAGATTGTCCCTACTCCCAAGCTACTTGATACTCTAATTGGACTGCGCTTAACATCAGGGGCAGTGTGGTCACTTTGTCATGGCCAAAAAAAAGGGATCCGCTGATGGTCCAATATTGACTCGATAAAGCGGTATTTAATTAGACTTCATATTAGTCCTAGTCCAAGTCTGACATGCCTAGTCTTCATATTAGTAAATACAACACATTATCTCACCCGTCGTTGCTCAGCGTATGTTTGATTGAAGTCAATATATGTCGGTTCCACGCTTTCATGCTCAGGAATTGCATGTTGCATTCCACGCAGAAGCGGTCGGACATCGACCCCTCCTCTGGCGTCTGCAAAGGTAAGACCCAGGTTCGATGCCAATATATATGTATATAAGTGAAATACCACTGACTCATCATGAGATCTCTAAAATTATATACCCGATTGACTTGAAATTTAGCATAATTACTCATTTTCATGTAGACTCCCTCGCTCTCAATCTCAATCTAAAAAATGTGATTTTCATCCTTGCCCCCCCCCCCCTCTCTCTGCCTCGCTCTTTCTCTCTGTTTCTCTCAAAATAATATTTCTCCAGAAAAGAAGAGTGAGGAGGACACCTCCTCTCTCTTTTTGAGAGAGAAGGGTGAGAGAGAGACATCTAGCGGGGAGAGGTAATGTCTGTAATGATCGATGAAAATTACATTTTGGATAGGATTTGCGAAATATCACTGACTTAATCAATCACGAGATCCATTCGAGAAACTTATCATTTTCTTTATGGAGATCTTCTACGCTACGGATAAGCGTAATAACGCATGCGAAGCCGCGGGCAAGAGCTAGATGGTAATAAACTTGATACTCCTGGACGGCACTTACCATCAGGTACCATACTCACCTCCTTGCCCCATGGCGTAGTGTGAAGAACACTACACAGCAAGCCGGCATGATTGTCGAGTAGCGGAGGATAGCCTCTCGCTACTCGATACTCTAATTGGACGCGCTGGTGGTAGGATATTTATATCAGCCCGGATAGCGACCACCGTACACAGGGTGTAAAACCCACCATAGTGGCACTCGCAAGTATCGCGTTCGGGATCAGCCAGTGCACATACGATTTGTGTCAAGGGTCTAGAGTTAGGGTATGTTCTGAGTACTCTGACACTAGACCCTCGACCACTTCTTCACTTTACCATGGCGTAGTGTGAAGAAGCAGGCCTGAGTGTGTTGAGTAGCGGGGGATAGATTGTCCTTCGCTACTTGATACTCTAACTGGACGGCACTTATCAGGTGCAGCGTACTACCATGCCAGGATATAAACCTGGATATAAATCTATAGTGGTAGAGCCAAGCTGTAAATGGTAGGCAGCGGCCTTGCTGTGCCCTGGTATTGCAGAAGTCTATGGGCGGCGGTGACTACTTACCATCAGGTGGCCCGTCTGCTCGTCTGTCTATCGAGGAACTAAAAAAAAAAAAAAATTTGTCAACAGCATGAATGGGCCGGCTCGACCGGGGTAGTACCACTGTCTCACAGAAAACCAACGTAAAGTGACAGTTTACTGTCGCGTTTCGTATGGTAAGTGAGATATCCGGAGGCCCAGATTCCCCCTTCCCTTCCCTAATCCCTATTCCTGTCCTTTAAGGCCGACAGCGCATACATGATACTTTCGGTATTGTGGATGTTCATGGGCGGTGGAGATCAATTAACATCAGGTGACCCACTGGCTCGTTTGTTAGACTATGATATAAAAAAAACAAATCCTCACCTGTTGGTCCCACTTGTGTGATTTACTCTTATGCATGAGAAGTCCATGTCTGCCGACGAAGCTTTCCCCACATATGTGACACACGTGCTCAGTGGGGTGGCGCTTGCGTTTATGCGTTAGGTACGAGGTTGATTTCCTGAAAAGGTCACAGGTTATATCTGAGTTCACAATTAAATTGACTGCCTCGGTGCTCCGTTGTAACTGCGCACGCGTTACGACTGCCGTGCTGAAGTCTCGGGTTCGATCCCCGGGTGATATTGGGTTTTTCTATCTAGAAATTCTCAGTATAGCTCGGAGACTGGAATTGTGCCCGGTAACAATATCACTTTACCCGACCCGGGGATCGAACCCGAGAACTCAGCTCAGCGGTCGTAATGCGCAATCACCACTGCGTCACCGAGGCAGTCAAAGTTCATAATTCTGCTTACCCTTGGGGGATTACAGGCGTGTATGTATGTGTATATGTATGGATGTGTGTATGTATGTATTACCTAAATTTCTGTCCACACAATTGACATTCGTATGTGTAACCATTGTGCCATTTCTCATGCTCCCTCGCTTGGTTACTGAAAGAAAAAAACACAATTTACTTCTGAAAATAAAAAAAAAATGTGCTTAGGACCATACGACAGGAGTGAAAATTTCATCAAAGCGAGGTTTATAATACAACTAAAACTTTTTGATCTTTATCTATAAAGTAATAATATGTATATACATAAATATATATATTCATATGTGAAATTAAGAATTTTGAAATTACATTGTCCAAAATAGAAAAAACGTATAAAAATGGCCGTAGTCTGACAAAGGCAGTTTTCAATTATGATATTAAATGATAGATGAAAAAAAGGTTAATAGTTTTTAAACAACCATTTTTTTATCCTAGCACGGCCAAGTGTTGACACCTGATGGTAAGCGCAGTGCCGTCCAATTAGAGTAGCGAGAGACAATCTATCCCCCGCTGCTCAACACTATCATACCGGCCTACTGCTTCACACTACGCCATGGGCAAGAAGGTGAAGAAGCGGGCGAGGGTCTAGTGTCAGAGTTCTCAGAACATCGTACCCCAATTCTAGAAGTACCCTAATTATTAAATAACCAAATCAAACCGACTTATACTGTGGCCTACAATATATTTTAAATATACTAAATGATATGGTTTCTTACATGTACGCTACAGTTACACATTGAAATAAAATTTATTTTACGGAATTCAGGTTACAAAAGTAAAATAAACCGCGAAAAAATCCGTTACATTAGTTTTATTACAAAGCTAAACAGAATTCGCATGTTAAAAAAAGAATAACATTGCGAAATAAGAATAGAGTTAATTAAAGAGAATAGTTGACACTATTTTTTATTAATTTAATCAACAAGTTACATTACTTAAAACCTATTATCGAAAGAATTGTATGAATCCGAAAAAAAAAAAAAAACAACGCCATTCAAATTTGCTGGACGGGGGTAATTGTCAAATGACAAGGATGCATGATATAAGCCGTGACGTCACCTCTCAGAATGACCATTACTGTGCCGTTGTGCGAGGGAGATAGCGATATCTTCCCAGCACGCACACATTAGCGCTTATACCAATATTTAAAATATTGTGAACTCTGTTTCAAGCAATTTTGATTCTGTTTTCGCAAGAGTTTCTTTAGCGTATTATATTCGGTTGCATATCGAATAATGTACAAAATTAAACACAGGAAACCGTATTAGCATGCTAAGAATAACGTGCCTCGGTGCTCCGTTGTAATAGCGCATGCGTTACGACTGCTGTGCTGAGGTCTCGGGTTCTATAGGGTCGGGTAAAAGTGATATTGGCTTATTCTATCTAGAAATTTATCCAGTAATAGCCCGAAGTCTGGAATCTGTGCCCGGTATGGCGATAGGCTCGCCCCCTATCACATTATGGGACACCAATTCGGCGAAAAGTTCGTGTACTGGTTACACCCCTGCCTACCGGTTTGGGGATAACAGACGTGAGTGTATGTGTGTGTGTATGATTGTGTGTATCTGTGTAAGTGTTCGTGTGTATTTGTGTATGTTTGTGTGTATGTTTGTGTATTTGTGTGTGTATTTGTGTATGTTTGTGTATTTGGATATGTTTGTGTATATGTGTGTAAGAATAACGTTAATGAATCCCACTCACGCGGTATGCGACACGTGTGCACATTTGTTACATCGATAGAGCCTCGCATGTGCCGCAAACGCGTGCGTTCGCAACAATCTCGCAGATCTGTATCGCATGCGACATATGTCGCACTCGTGCTGACCGCTGCGCTGTGAACAAACAGACAATATTACATACGAAGCGTTAGTACCGAGTGGTACGGACTATCAAGACTATTCGTAGGCTGAAAACCATCCTAAATGACATCTCTTTTTTTATTCTGGCACTGCAAAGTCACAGCACTGCACCTGCTGGTAAGTGCAGTGCCATCCAATTAGAGTATCGAGTAGCGAGAGACGACCTATCATTAAAAAACTACT
Organism: Laothoe populi; assembly: GCA_905220505.1. Classification (NCBI taxonomy): domain Eukaryota; kingdom Metazoa; phylum Arthropoda; class Insecta; order Lepidoptera; family Sphingidae; genus Laothoe; species Laothoe populi. The sequence goes on along the minus strand of HG992174.1, from coordinate 7,236,575 downwards.
ACTCAACACAATCATTAAAAAAATATAAATAATCTTTTATCTTCTCAATCTCTTTTCGAAGTTACGTGTGTATTTATTGTATATGTATTGACAACCTCCGTGGCTTAGTGAGTACACTGCTCTGAAACGAGAGGCCGTGGGTTCGGTCCCCACACCGGGACAAATATTTGTGTGACATAAAAAACATTAAAAACGAATGTAAAAAATAAAAAAAAAATTAGAAAAGAATATTTTTTATCATGTTTTTCGCGAAAATAACTATTAAAAAATACAAAAAAATTTAAAAACAAAAAAAAAATATGTATTTTTTTTATTAAAAACATCACACGAGCCAATCTAGATAAATCCTGTCTAACCACATACCACGTCATGCTTCCTCTTATGATTCTCATATGCGTTCGTCTCCAGAAATCCTTTATAACACATTTCACATTTGAACGGTGAACTGGTAAAGTTCAGGGACTTTGCCCTCTCCATCAACTCCTCAAGTTGTTGTTCCTTGGTCAATATCACCTCACAGGCATCCACTGGGAAATCTGCAATCGATAAAAATATGGCTCGTATAGAACCAAAGTGGCAAAGTAGGTAGCTGGGAAATAAGTTAAAGATTTTTAATTCATAAAAAGTACACCGACTTCAATAAAAAACAAATTATGCGTCACTATAAAATTTGAGGGTTGTCCTTGTTTTTTCTGAGATCCCATCATCAGATCCTGACTTGGTGCCAATGGGACCACCTGGGAAGTATACCCTTTTAAACAAAAAAAGAATTTCTCGAATCGGTCCAGGCGTCTTCGAGTAATCGGGTAACATACATAAAAAAAAGATTTCGACGAATTGTTAACCTCCTCCCTTTTTTGAAGTCGGTTAAAAATATACGGCAATACTAGCTTTTGCCCGCGGCTTCGCCCACGTGTTAGTTATTTTATAAAATTCATGGATACATCTTGAGCAATTATTTCATTTAGAACATATTTCTGTATTATGCTGCCCCATAGGAACCGTACAATTTCCGGGATAAAATATAGCATTTGCCATTCTGAGATCCCCCAGCTAACACTATGCAACAAATCACGTCAAATGAGAGGCCATGGGTTCGATTCCTACACCGGGACAAATGTTAGTGTGACAGATAGATATTAGTGTCCGGGGTCTGTGTGTTGTGAGAGGGTGCGTCTCTCTAGGTCCCTGATACCCACCGGCCATGACACAAGACTCGTATCTTAGTGTGGGGTCGGGGCTATGTGTGTGACTGTTGGGTGTTATTTATTTATCTAGGGAAAATCTACCGTATATTAATCTTGGTACTAACCTTCTTCCTTTCTTTTCTTGACCCTTAACTTCTTCACCTTGACCCTTCTGTCCAGGGTCTGTCTAGTGCTAATACTCTTCAACGGCAGGTCATCTTCAGACTCGGAGGCAATCAGATCATGTTTCACTTCATCGCTATCATCAAATTCTATCTTTGATTCTGACGTGGCTAAAAAAATATTAACACCTTGTAACACATACGGGAACATCCAAAAACTCCGAAATGTTTTATTCCGAAATTTGATATTTCGATTTTCAAAGTCCGAATTTCGTAATACCTAAGAATTATAATGATGATGATGAACTAGCTCTGTATTAAACAATGTTCCACTACTGGGCATGGTCTTCTACTAAGGAGAGGGGCTAGGCCTTAGTCCACCACGCTGGCCTAATGCGGGTTGGTAGACTTCACATACATAGAAGCCAAATTGGCTAGCAAAATTGGGGATCCTGAACAGAGCGAGGCATTATTTCACGCCGGGCCATAGATTGGCGCTTTATAAAGCGCAAGTCCGGCCCCACGTGGAGTACTGTTCTCATCTCTGGGCAGGAGCCCCGAAATACTTGCTAGACCCACTTGACTCCTTACAGAGGCGGGTCGTTCGAATTGTCGGGGATCCTGATATCACGGATAGCCTGGAACCGTTGGGGCTGCGGAGAGACTTCGAGTCTCTCTGCTTGTTCTATCAGTTGTTCCACGGGGAGTGCTCCGAGGAACTGTTTAAAATTACATCACCATTTCATCATCGCACCACCCGACACCGCAACAGAGTTCATCCATACCACCTGGAAACGATTCCGTCTAGCACGGTTCGTTTCCAGCGTTCATTTTTACCACGTACGTGCAAGCTCTGGAATGAACTCCCTGCTGCGGTGTTCCCTGAGCGCTATGACATGTCCTTCTTTAAACGAGGCTTAAAAAGAGTAGTCCTTCAACGGTAGGCAGCGGCTTTGCTGTGCCCTGGCATTGCAGAAGTCTATGGGCGGCGGTGACTACTTACCATCAGGTGGCTCGTCTGCTCGTCTGCCTATCGAGGCACTAAAAAAAAAGAAAGAAGCAATCTTTGCCTCGGAAATATCACACATTGAAATTAACACAAAAATGTTAGTGGTAGTGGTTTGATATTGATTACTCTATACACTTGCTTAATAAATTTGCTATAATTTTTTTTTCATCCTGGCACAGCAAAGTGACCACACTGCACCTGATGGTAAGCGCAGTGCGGTCCAATTAGAGTATTGAGTAGCGAGAGACAATCTATCTCCCGCTTCTCAACACAATCATGCCAGCCCACACTACGCCATGGGTGAGAAGGTGAAGTAGCGGTCGAGGGTCTAGTGTCAGAGTAATCAGTAAAATAAAATGTATAATAATACTCAGTAAAATGCAAAAATATTCATAATATGATTGGTAGTTCCCGAGATTAGTGCGTTCAAACAAATTTCTTCATTATTAGCATAGACATAACTGGGTAAAATATCGAGACAATCACTTACCTTTATCATAAAGTTCATTTTTGACCAGCACTCTGTTACCTTCACATTTAATATCGTTATCTGGCTTGGCATCATTTTCATGTATTGAATAACACTCCAAAGTGGTCACAGATATGGAACTAAGTAGACCACAAGCCTTTCTATCTATAAGTGTAACTGGTTTTGAATCCAGCTGAAAAATAACACAAGTAATGTCGGTAATTCTCTGAAATGTATCAAAATATTAAGAAAAAATTAAAAGATAACGATAAAGGCAACATATAACAAAACTTTGAGATGATTTACCAATAACATATGCATATATTTAAACCCTTCACGCCTTTAAAGGGATTATTCCCCGAAGGGGTAGGCAGAGATGCAACCAGTTTACACCCACTTTTCGCCGAATTTATTGCAGTCCTAATGTGATTGCGTGCGAGCCTATCGCTATACAGGGCACAAATTTTAGACTCTGGGCGAATACTGAGAATTTATATATAGAAAAATCCAATATCACTATACTTGACCCGGGGATCGAACCCAAGACCTTAGTGTAGCAGTCGTAACGCATGCGCAATTACAACTGCGCCACCGAGGCACTATAACATAACTTTGAGAGGATTTTGCTACAGCAGTTAAATAATTAAAAAATATTGCTCATCCATACTAATACTATAAATGCGAAAGTAACTCTGTTTGTTTGTTTGTTACCTCTTCACGACTAAACGGCTGAACGGATTGTAATGAAATTTGGTAAGAGAATAGATTATATCCTGGAGAAGGACATAGGCTATCTTTTTTCTCAAAAAACAACCTTGAAAGGGGTCAAATAGGAGTTCAAAATTTGTATGGAAAATCCATAATTCCTCGCCTTAGGGATCTGTAAATTCATATTTAGGCTTTTGGTAGGAAATAAAGAAATACGTGTTTCAACGTTTTTGAAAAATCATCCCTAAAAGGGGCAAAGTGAGGTTAAACTTATGGGGTATTCTTTAGATGCAATCTCAAGATTCAGGCACAACACCTGAGAGGCTGGACAATCGCTACAGGTGCCTCAGTGCAGAAGACAACTCCTTGGATTGTATACTTCTGCTCCCGAATATAACCTCCACGCAGGCGGAGCCGCGAGCAACAGCTAGTTTACACATAAAATTCACTTGACAGATCTTAATACAAAATTAAAGTAATTTGAAAGATTGAATCTCTAAGATCTAGAACTTGAGAATAGAGTATTTGACACAATTTTTTTATTTTAATCATCAAGTTTCATTACCTAAAACATATTATTGGAAGAATTTTATGAATCCAAACAAAAATAAGTAAATTAGACGCCATTCAAATCTGCTGGAAGGGGTAATTGTGAAATGACAGTTGCAGAAAAGCCATTACTGTGCCATTGTGCGAGGGAGATAGTGAGATGTTCCCACTATGCACACATTTTTGCTCATACCAATATCCATACTAATACTATAAATGCGAAAGTAACTCTGTTTCTTTGCATGTTTGTTTGTTTGTTTGTTACCTCTTTACGACTAAACGGCTGAGCGGATTGTAATGAAATTTGGTAAGGGAATAGATTATATCCTGGAGAAGGACATCCATACTAATACTATAAATGCGAAAGTAACTCTGTTTGTTTGTTACCTCTTCACGACTAAACGGCAGAACGGATTGTAATGAAATTTGATAAGGGAATAGATTATATCCTGGAGAAGGACATAGGCATTTTTTTTTCTCAAAAAACAACCTTGAAACGGGTCAAATAGGATTTCAACATTTGTATTGGAAATCCATAATTCCTCGACTTAGGGATCTGTAAATTCATATTTAGGCTTTTGGTAGGAAATAAAGAAATACGTGTTTCAACGTTTTTGAAAAATCATCCCTAAAAGGGGCAAAGATAGGTTAAACTTATGGGGTATTATTTATATGCAATCTTAAGGTTCAGGCACAACACCTGAGAGGCTGGACAATCGCTACAGGTGCCTCAGTGCAGAAGACAACTCCTTGGATTGTATACTTCTGCTCCCGAATATAACCTCCACGCAGGCGGAGCCGCGAGCAACAGCTAGTAGGCTATATTTTTAAGCAAAAAACAACCTTGAAAGGGATCAAATAGGAGGTCAAAATTTGTATGTGAAATCCATAATTCCTCGACTTAGGGGTCTGTAAATTCACATTTAGGCTTTTGGTAGGAAATAAAGAAATACGTGTTTCACATTTTTACACGAAGTTAAATAGTGAGAGTGAGTCAGTGAGTGAGTCAGTCAGTCAGTCCGTCAGTCATCCGTCCGTCCGTTTGTTACCTTTTTACGACTAAACGGCTGACAGGATTGTGATGAAATTTGGCAAGGAGATAGATTATATCCTGTAGAAGGACATAGGCTCTTTTTTCTCAAAACTCAACTTTGAAAGGGGTCAAATAAGAGTTCAATATTTGTATGGGAAATCTATCATTCCTCAAGTTAGGGATCTGAAAATTCATATTAAGGCTTTTGGTAGGAAATAGAGAAATACGTGTTTCAACGTTTTTGAAAAATCATCCCTGAAAGGGGCAAAGTGAGGTTAAACTTATGAGGTATTCTTTAGATGCAATCTCAAGATTCAGGCACAACAACTGAGAGGCTGGACTATCGCTACAGGTGCCTCAGTACAGAGGACAACTCCTTGGATTGTATACTTCTGCTCCCGGAAATAACCTCAACGCGGGCGGAGCCGCGAGCAACAGCTAGTTTAAAATAAATATTGTGAAGTCATCTTTCAAGCTATTTTGTTTCTGTTTTCCCAAATGGTCTTTGGCATATTATATTCGGTTGCATATCAAATAACTAAACATAAAACTACCGTATTGCCACCATGGGTTGGTAAGTGAGGGCAACAACTACTAACAAATACAGGGCTTGCAAGACATAGTGGAACCAGATAAGATGCAAGTAATTGGGTAACAAATATTAGATTATTACCTCAAGAGTATTGGCCAAGATTTGTTTAAGCAACTCGTCTGATTTCTGTGATTTTGTAGCAAGCTTCTGGCAGTTCTTTAGCTGATGATAACATATGTAACATGCAAAGTATAGATTTCCATCTTCTTGAACCTGTGGATAAAATATAGTAATAAATCGGACTGTTATTTTACCATCATTTAACTAAAAGGCAGCTAAGGCAAAGTACGTTAAGGGTAGTGAATTAAGGCCTCAACCAAAGTAATCTATTTCACAAAGACCTACAAGGGGTCCTGTGGGATATAAACAGGGGTCTTTATAATCAATCTTTTTAATTATTGATTTTATATAACACAGCGGTAATTAATTCTATTTTGGTTTCATCAATAATTAAAAAATTTATATAATAATTTATAATTTTTAGTTTTTTTTCTACCTCTTACTACAAGATTGCATTAGCTATTCAGAACTGATAAACAAGGCACCCTGTGTAAGAGACAAAACTGTTTGGGGACCTCAGGCCTAAGCCCTCTTTAGTAGAGGACATATACGTCCCCAATGTTGCAATCTCCACAAAAATCCAGACAAATACTAGTTTTTTTATGTATGCTGGCACGGCAAACTGACCACAATACAGGGATGGTAACCGCAGTGCCGTCCACTAAGAGTATCGAGTAGGGAGAGACAATCTAGCCCCCTCTACTCAACACAATCATGCCGGCCTGCTCTGTAGCAGGTTGTGATCTCCACACTACTCCATGGACAAGGAGTTGAAGAAGCGGTCGAGGGTCTAGTGTCAGAGTACTCAGAAGACTGCTAAATGGCGACACATCGTACCCCAACTTTAGACCATGACAAAACTGACCCTTGTTTAATAACGATGGGCAGGGACGCCCATGATAAAACTCTCATATGTTTGAATGGAATACGGATTGTAATAACATTAAGTATTACTCTGATTAAAGTGTACTTTCTGAACTCTAAAGCTAAGCTCTTAAGTATAAGGGTATATCCTATTATCAGAAATACCGAAGGTATATCAAAGGTATTTGTTAATTGTGGTGAGAGTAATTGTGGGTAGATTAATAATGACAAAGTAGGGAGTAATAAAAGTTTAGCATAAAACAGAGTGCCTTCCGTGCTCCGGTGTTCAGTTAAGTTGTGAAGAAGACTAGGTAATAGCCAGGATATTCGTGGTTCGTTCGCGGCGCAGTAAGTGTAAACAGTTCAATGGCCGCATAGTTCAGCTTAGAGGGTAATGCTGGTAGATTAATTATAAAGAGAAGCCTTAAGTACATCCTCACATGCGGTTGTGTTAATATTAAGCACTGAGATGGTCACAGTGTCATTTAAATGAATTAATAAAATGGTAAACATTGTATTTGTGCCTTTAATATCCATCTTGCATAGTTTTGTTGATGCTGCTAACATAAGTGAAGGAAAAAGCATATATATATTTGTGACACAAACCATACCTTCTTATTTATTAATTTTTCATAAATATCCTGAACTTCTGCCGATATTTGATGCAAGCGAACATTGTTTTCCAGGCATATTCGGCAAATTTTGAATTCTGTCATTTTATTGAGTGATAATGTACAAAAATATATTACATTACAATTTGTTATTGATAAAACTCTTATATAGGTATCTATAATTTGATCGTAACCTGTACAACAAAAAATAATAATCTAAGACCAAACAAAATTTTACCGAAATGACATATGATAATTTTTTTTTATTCGTCCAAAGGACAGGCTATAGTCAATCGACCATACTGTCTTACGTTAATGGAAAAACCATGATAAGGCTGTATGGGCTAGAACCCTTTGCCTTCCCATTACAAGGGAAAAAGATAAAGTTGAACGGTGAAGAACCTTTGCCTTCTCTTTTGTATAAAAAAGAGAGAATGAAACAATATGAATAAAACAAATAAAATCTTCTTTAAATTAATGAATAAAACATAATTCTGTGTGCTGTTTAGATTTCTATGAGAGACTACAGCAGTGTTACCACTTTCCAGTAACAGTGTTATGCCGATAGTCAATACGAGACTAGACCAATGACGAAAAAGCTAATAAAGGACCTGGTATAACTAAGGAAAAAACGTGTATACCTAATGACAATCGCTGAGCACATTAAATGGCGTCTTAGTCTGTGTATCGATATATTTATCGATATCTGGTTATTAAAACATTTACATTAATCTAATTATTTGACTAATAAGAAGGTAAAGGAAACAAACGTATGAAAATCATTATTTTATTATCTGTAAATAGCAAAAATATTCCACTCCAAAATAAAATTATCTTATAAAAATAATTTCCGTTAGATATTTTTTCACTAATATTTTTGCCGAATTAATAAAAACATGACTCCTCAAAATGAAGAGAACAATCATAAATATTTTTGTTGAAACAGAAATGTTTTCATTTCCAATTGTATCCATTTTTTCCTATTCAATGCATTTTTAGCTAACCTTAAAAAAATATTCATTTAGTCAGTCTAAGTCACTGTCGATATAAGCAATTCATAACAGGACATCACTATTTCAAAAAACCCGCCATAATCCCGGAACGCGACACACATCAGCCAGTGTACATCCGGTTATTAACCGGGTGTAGAGTTAGGGTACGATGTTTGGCCGTCTTGCGGCCTTCTGAGTACTCTGTGGTACTAGACCCTCGACCGCTTCTTCACCTTCTTGCCCATGGCGTAGTGTAAAGAAGTAGGCGGCCATGATTGTGTTGAGTAGCGAGGGATAGACTGTCTCTCGCTACTCGATACTGTACTTGGATGGGTACTCTGATTGGGTACATCTGGCTGCGTGATCGACTCGTTTGTAAATTGGTACTACGCGCAGAGCGAGTGTTCAAATTTATTGTTTTTAGTGGGTACACTACATAAACACAAAAAACTTTATTCCGAAAGTCACAAATATGAATTTCAAAATACCGATTTACATAATTCCGAATGGTTCAAAATTGATAATTTACCTTGCCTTGACTGCCTTGGTGGCGCAGTTGTAATTGCGCATGCGTTACAACCGCTATGCTGAGGTCTCGGGTTCGATCCCCGGGTCGGGTAAAGTGATATTGGGTTTTTCTATCTAGAAATTCTCAGTATTAGCCCGGAGTCTGGAACCTGTGCCCGGTATGGCGATAGGCTCGCCCCCTATCACAGTATGGGACCGAAAAGTGAGTGTACTGGTTACACCTCTACCTACCCCTTCGGGGATTATAGGCGTGAGTGTATATGTATGTATGTATGATAATTTACCAACTCCGATTTATCATTCATCCTATTTTATCCGAAATTTCAATGTTCCTAACGGTTATAATTACTTTTATCAAAATACCGAATTACAATAGATCGAATAATTATTTTGATAGATAACCAACAATAGAGCGGATCTGGCGCTCAGCGACGGCTCCCGCGGCACGCTCGCTTGACTCGCTCGCAGAGTTGCGCAATGAATCTATATTTAACATATATTTTTAATATAGCGCTTGGTTCAGCAGATATCTCAGAAATTTCTTCGAACTCAACGTAATTCTAGCCATTTTGCGTCCCTTCACCCCTTAATGGTCACTGTTCTAACATAACCTAACCGAACCTAACAGTTGATTTCGTTTTTTGGACCGAGAACCCATCGAGCATTTGATTCTTCGGACTTATGAAAATCGGAAAACAAACAAATCGAATTTACGACTTTCGGAAAAATGAATTTCGTGATTTTTAATAATAGACATTATAATTCTTAGGTATTATTTTTTCGAACTTTTGAAAATTGGAATAAAATAATTCGGAGTTTTTGGGTGTTCCCGTTTTTAGTACATAAGGACATATTTTTACATATTTAGAAGAACAATCGAGTACTAAGAACGCTCTACCAGTATGTACGTTTTCTTACCAGTCCGTCTGTATACTATGTTATATATTTCGATTTATTTATGTACGTGCATCTTATTGTGTTTTAATTTTTTGTTTGTTTACCTTTCCTCTGTATCGTTATGCACCTACCTTGTTCATCTCTGCACCACCCTAAGTTTGACTGGGGAGAGAATGTCTTTGGCATTAAGTCCGCCTACATACTATGTATATGTATTAATAAATAAACATATAGGATGTGCTTAGCCGAAAATACATTCTAAAAGTACCCGTAATTCTAAGCCACTTTTATACTTATATTATATATATTTTTTTTTCATAAATACCCATCATCCGAGATATTACAACAGGGTAGTTGACACGATTTTTTTAATTATATTAATCAAAAAGTTACTTTACCTAAAACCTATTATCGAAAGAATTTTATGAATCCGAACAAAAATGGACGCCATTTAAATATGCTGGAAAGGGTTATTGTCAAATGACAGTAAAAAAAGGATGCACGATTGTCCCGTGACGTCACGGTTCTCAGAATCCTAATACGCAAAGGTTTTCACTCTTTTTTTATTGCCTGGATAGACAGATGAGCAGACGGGTCACCTGATGGTAAGTAGACACCGCTGCCCATAGACTTCCGTAATGCCTGGGCACAGCAAAGCCGCTGTCTACCGTTAAACTCATACCAATATTATATCAGATATTGTGACCTTAATTTTCAAGCTATTTTGATTTTGTTTTCACAAAATCAAAATAGCTTGGGTATTATATTAAGTTGCATAACGAATAATGTAAAAATTAAACACAGGCCACTAAGCCATTACAAAAGTACTATAATAAATAGGCAAACATATACCAACAATCAGTTGTTTTCAGTTAGGATCTTTGATATTGAGAGTAAGGCGAGTCATAGATAACAATCAAAACACACAGATAGGTACATCGTCAGGCATGACAGGCTTCGCGCGTGGTCGTTCTACTTTGTAGTTAGTCGCCAAGTCATGGCCGTAAATATTCACTGGTAAGTTTGTGGGGTTTTAAATAAAAATGAACAATGTTTTATTTTTAAGAGATGATATTCATGGTAGAAATCAGTATCTGCGATACTTTAAGCTGGCCACGTCTTCCTTTCTGAGTAATCTTGTATATGTATAACCAGCTCTGTATTGAACTCTGTCCCACTGATCACGAGTCTCCTCTGCTAATGAGGTTAGGCCTCAGTCCGCCATGAGGTTAGGACTTCACATATCCTTGAAGTTCTTATGGAGACTTCTCAGGTATGCAGGTTTCCTTAAAATGTTTCCTTCGTCGTTTAAGCAAGTGGTAATTACCAATGAATACACACGTAACTTTTAGAGAAGTAAGAGGTATATGTTATTTGGGCTGATTTAGAACCTACGACTTTCATGTCTGCAGTTCGATTCCCTTCCAAATAGGTTGTCACAGATTATTGTAGAATAATAATTAAATATAAGATTACTTATTTGAGATGATTTAAGATACAGTATTACCGACTTTTATTGTCCATATGCACTCGTAAATGTTTTTTCAATGTACTCCTTGCCCTAAATAACTTATCACATATTTCACATATATACGGCTTTTCTGCCGTGTGAGTTCTAATATGACTCTTTAAAGTACTATTTACTGTACATGTATAATTACAGTATTGACATTTAAATGGCTTTTCTCCTGTGTGCGTTCTTATATGTTTCTTTAAGCTTCTATTTACTGAACATGTATAATTACAGTAATTACATTTAAACGGCTTTTCTCCTGTGTGCGTCCTAGTATGTGTCTTCAAAATACGATTTTCCGTACATGTATAACTACAGTATTGACATTTAAAAGGCTTTTCTCCTGTGTGGGTTCTGATATGTCTCTTCAATTTACTATTTTCTCTACATGTATAACTACAGTATTGACATTTAAACGGCTTTTCTCCAGTGTGAGTTCTAATATGAAGTTTTAAATCACTATGACGTGCAGAACTATAATTACAGTATTGGCATTTAAACGGCTTTTCTCCGGTGTGAGTTCTAATATGAACTTTTAAATCACCATGACGTGCACAAGTATATTTACAGTATTGACATTTAAACGGCTTTTCTCCTGTGTGAGTTCTGATATGGACTTTTAAATGACTATGACGTGCACAAGTATAATTACAGTATTGACATTTAAACTGTTTTTCTCCGGTGTGAGTTTTAATATGGACATATAAATCACCATGACGTGCGCAAGTATAATTACAGTATTGACATTTAAACGGCTTTTCTCCTGTGTGAGTTCTAATATGGACTTTTAAAGAACCATGACGTGCGCAAGTATAAATACAATGTTGACATTTAAACGGCTTTTCTCCGGTGTGAGTTTTAATATGGACATATAAATCACCACGACGTGCGCAAGTATAATTACAGTATTGACATTTAAACGGCTTTTCTCCTGTGTGAGTTCTGATATGAACTTTTAAATCATGATTACGTATACATGAATAATTACAGTATTTACATTTAAATGGCTTTGTTCCTGTGTGTATGCAATTATCATGGACTGTAGTTTTTCCGTTAGATTTAGATTTATGTATGTTTATATATGCTTTATTTGGTTTTATCACAGGTTTATGTTCACTAATATGTGTGATAAGAAGAGCTTTCGAATCACATGTTTTACCACAATCATCGCATATAAAAGTATTTTTATCATTGTTGACTAACACTTGCTTATTATTTCCATCATATAGTAATTGGGATGACTTATTTTTATCAGCGACTATTTTCGTTTGAGTTCCAGATATGTTTTTTGTCTTTTCAGTTACAGAATTGGATGTAAATTGGCTTAAGTTATATTTTTCATCCAGCTTCGGCTTTTTGCTTGGCGGTGCTCCTTAAAAATCATAAATACGTTTTATAGAATAATATAATATATTTGTATAATTGTAATAACAGGTATGCTGGGCATGGGCCTCCTGTACTAATGAGCAGAGTTATGCCTTAGTCCATGCTGGTCTAATGCAAGTTAGTAGACTTTACACGCATACAAATATCTTATTTAGAATACTCAGGCATGGCAATTTCGTTACAGCAAGCGATAATTGGTTTGTTGTCATTACCAGATGAACATTTAAAATTATGAGATTGTATCTTTTGCCCATGATGCCCTTCAATGCCATCTATTCACGAATTACAACAACGCCAACAGAGCTAAAATATTCTCTGCATCAAAATACCTATTTAAATTAGTTTTTACGGCAGTCAGTTGAACTATTAGAAGTTGATGTTTACAATAAAATTGACAGTACAAAAACCTTCTCCTTGATAAATTTAGATCCGTTCATCAGTAATTTTTCATGGTTATTGTTCAAAGAGTGTTGGCATTTATCAATCTCCTAATAGTAACATCCATTTATACATACAATGTGTTACAGATGGGTGTGGTCACCTTTGGATTGTATCCCTGGTACAATTAGGTATAGTCAGAATTTCCCACACTACTTCCTGAAACACAGCAGCAGGCCAGCTGAAGTTCAATTAAGGTGCGATAACTTTATATGACCACCTACTTCTGTGTCATATTGTATATATTTATAAGCTATGTGATTGATGAGCATTTCAGTAGCTAATGGATAACACTTACTGTCATCATCTGGTTCACTTGTATTGCATGTCTCATTAGTGTCACTGTCGGCTTGGTTCTCTGTTTTTACATTTTTGTCATATTCGGGTATTTGTAGAGACTCAATGTCTGACATAAACAGTGAATTATGCAGACCACATATCACTCTGTCTAAGAACGAGAAGACTTTCAAATTCCGCTGTAATAAAACAGATAAAAAGCCATGAATAAGATCAATATGGGTTTTGTTATGTATATGGTATCTTCCTAAGTTTAGTTTTGCACATTTAATTTGATATACAACTGGAATATAACAAAAGAGAAACCCTTCTGTGAAAGCAGGAGCAAAATAACTAGAAAATGAGTTCCCAATTGTTATTGGTATGATATTATAACACAATGGTATTATCAGTCATATTGCTCATGTTGGTTTTAGCAAAAGTTGGAACATTTCACTTTATCCCTTGAACCAATAACATTATCATGACTCATATTGTGCATCCCTGTTCTGTCCTTTGACAATTTTTTTTTATTATTCTGGCTCGGCAAAGTGATCACACTGCACCAGATTGTAAGCGCAGGGCTGTCCAATTAAAGTATCAAATAGCAGAGACAATGTTTTCCCAGCTACTCAACACAATCATGTCTGTCTGCTTTGAAACCAGATGTACACTGGCTGACCCCTGAACGCGACACACTTGCCCGAGCCAGCCACTGTGATGGGTTTTACACCCTGTGTAAGGTGGTCACTATCCAGGCAGATACGAGTATCCCAGCACCAGATAGCATACATTTGATTTTAAGGGCTACTAACCCATTTACTTTTGTGATAAATTAACACTACACCCCCATGCCTAACTTCTCACCATAACAACTCTGAAAGAAGCTGAGAAACAGACAATATAGAAATGGCTTACACAATCAGTCACAAACTTTAATAATGAATAATGCAACAAAGACAAGGCTAATTTCAGGAATAAATGACCTGATCCTTAAAAACAACTTGAGGGTGAAAAACATCAAGATATTAAAGTTTATAACAATATATATATTAGAGATGTTATGGATTTGAAATTTCGGATCTGGATGTGGATATGGATATGTGAATAATATTATATTGGTTTTGGATATGGTTACGGATATGAAATTATTTCGGATTATGTCAGGTTCGGATAGTTTCGGTTATGGATATTAGGTTTTGAAGAAATTGTAAAAGTAAAAAACAAATAGCTTTATTTTTAGTATTTCATTTGGTACTATTTTATGTAAGTAAATGTACCACAAGAGTAAATGACTGACAGGCTATGTCTAAGCAATAGAACTAAATATAATAAATGCATTGAGATACTCGCGCGGTTCGTGTGTCCGTTCGGCCAGGCAAAAACAAAAACCAGTCCTAACGTGTCTCAATTAGAAAATCCGAAATTATTTGAAACTTTTATATCAGATTCGGTTACGGAGCTCCATAACATCCCTGATATATATATATACACTCACGCCTGTAATCCCCGAAGGGGTAGGCAGAGGTGTAACCAGTACACCCACTTTTCGCTGAATTTCGGTCCCATAATGTGATAAGGGGCGAGCCTATCGCCATACCGGGCACAGGTTCCAAACTCCAGGCTAATACTGAGAATTTCTAGATAGAAAAACACAATATCACTTTACCCGACCCGGGATCAAACCCGAGACCTCAGCACAGCAGTCATAACGCATGCGCAATTACAACTGCGCCACCGAGGCAGTTTATAATAATGATACTACTATACCTCATTAGTATTCCCAGATATTTGTTTAAGCAACTCTCCTGATTTCTGTGTCTTTATAGCAAGCTGCTGGCAGTTCTTTAGCTGACAATAACATATGTAACATGCAAAGTACAGTTTTCCATCGTCTTGAATCTGTAGATAAAAATATATTAGAAAATCTGTTTCCATAACACTGAAGCACCAACATATCTGTTGATAGATGTGTATGAATATCTTTCTTTCTTTAGTACTGGCTACTTTCGTTGAGCCAGTCGTGTTGTAGACAGTGTGTGCTGACAAACTGTGTGCAGTGGTTCTACCAACTGTGAAACTTAAAACCAGACATCTATTATTTTTGGCTGGGAAGTCGGTGCCAAAGTGTTATATTAATTTTATGTTACGTTACATCGCATGCATTAAAACCTCTGAACAGATTATGTGAGCAGGAATGCACAATCTCTGAACCAATGTGAACAAACAATATTTACCTTCTTTTTTGTTAATTTTTCATAAACATCTTCAACTTCCGAACCCGATATACGATGCATTCGGACATTGTTGTCCAAACATATTCGGCAAAAATTGAATTTTGACATTGCGAGTTATAAGCAAGTAACTTATTATTTTTTATTTCAAGATTTATTTTACTATTCCTATCCTTTTTATTGTATAATTATTAATACAGAATAAATACAATACCAACCAATACCAACTGTTTACATTTTTTTTTTATTTACTTACTCTATAAAAGAGAAGGCAAAGGTTCTCCACCACGCAGCCATGTCTGTCGTTATTTTTTTCAAATCTGGGCTAGAATTAAAGTCTTCTTCTTCTCTGGTTTTAACTTATACGAAAGGCCGAAGCCATGTCTGCAGTCTTCATCCATTCAAAAGGGGGAAGGCTTGTCCGATATTTTTCTCATTCAAAAGGCCGGAGCCATGTCTGAAATAAACACAGGCTATTTGACAACATTGAAAATACACTGTGAAAATTGTGGTCATCCTGTTATGCTGCGTACACACCGGCCCAACGAACGCCAACGAAAGGGTTCGCTGACCTTCGTTGGTCCTGTCTGGACGGATTAGCGAACGCCAACGATCGTTCGTTGGCATGTTGCTGCGTACACACCGGCCCAACGAACGCCAACGAATGGGTTTCGCTGACCTTCGTTGGTCCTGTCTGGACGGATTAGCGAACGCCAACGATCGTTCGTTGGCATGTGCCGGCGATCCGAAGCGTGTCGGTAACATCAAAGGAATCGAGCTATTAGATCGAACTCAGTGTGGACGGTCGCCGAAGGCCAACCAACGAACGCTCAGTTGAAGCCAGAGAGCGTAGCGTACAGACGTCTTACCTAATAAATAAGATATTTCCCACCGTACCCGTAATTTATGGAGAAAAACAAAGAGTGGAGTAATGATGAAATGTTTTTGTTAATAAATGTATACAAAGAAAAACCGTGTCTTTGGGACCCTACTCATAAAGAATATAAGCTAAAAACGAAGAGAACTGATTGTTGGATAGAAATTGCAAATATTTTTAATTGCGATATCAACATCGTCAGGAAAAAAATGGAATCATTGTTAGGCTACATACGCACTATGCGGTTAGCCATCCGGTTGACCGCGTTCCGGTCCGAAGGTACTGGGTGCATTCTTATTTGCAAACACGAGATGAGAGCAAAGATTGGTCGGCAGCCGCATCGCAGTGCGAATAGAAACTTCTTTCTCGTACATATTCTTGATTACGGTCAATCGGACGGCTGACCGCGTTGCGGCTAACCGCATAGTGCATATGTAGCCTTAACTTCATTTCGACGAGAGCGGCAAAGATGTGACGGACCTAAAAAATCAGTTACTAGAAAGAAAAATAATTAACTCAAGTAAAATATTTTCTTCAAAATTCAGTTCTTGATTTAAATTAATTTGCCATTTTTATAAAAACTTACTTCGAAAATAAATATGGACGCTTGGTGTATGATCAAACATCGATGTAGATGTTGATATTTTTGTAACTTCGACTTATTGGATTAAAACAACAATATATATTTAGCATTTAAAACTACAGGCACTAAGTAGGCAACCAAAAGGAGATGGCATTACGCTCGAATCTTGAACAAAAATATCTGCAATGTCGGTGGGGGGCTTCGTACACCTACAAATAAACATGTTGCACACAAATGCAAAATGTAATCACGTCGCTACGCACGCACACTACACAATGCCATACAACACTGGCAAATGTATGCACACTCTGGGTGTGATTTCGTGAAAAGGGACCGAAGTAGGGAGATATAGTTAAAAATAGTGTAAATTAATATTTCTAATTTAATCGAAATACTGTAAAGATAATAAAGATAATAAGTAGTGAGAAAAATACAAGCCAAATAAGCAAATATAAAAACTTTATTTTTTAGAAAATGAATTTTAAATAATACGCCTTTAATTTATTTAAAATGGATATCCAGCTGTTGTTACATTACTTAGGACTTAGTTATAATGAGGTAACAATAATCTTACTATTAATGAACAACATTTTAAGGATACCACGACATGCGTTGAGAAAAAAAAGTAACACCAGTATTCAATAAAAGTAGAAAGGTTAATTAAATTTACAAAAATAACAATGAGCATGACCAAAAGAGAATTTAATTAATAATAATACATACATACATACATATACACTCACGCCCGTATCCCATGGGGGTAGGCAGAGACTATTGAGTGCCACAAGCTACGATCCTGACACACTTCTTTCGCCTCTTCCACATTCATACATCTTCTCATACATTTACGACGGTTGGAGGTACTTCTGATTTGCCCTTTTAGGAGAAGATCGTTTATCTGATTCGTAAACGTTCTCCTTGGGCGTGTGATTAATAATAATATATATATATATATATCTAAATATAAGTATAACCATCCCCTCTGGAATCCCACACGGGTCTTATTTAATAATAAAAATAAGGGACTTGATATTGCTATTTTTATAAATGACCTCATTGACCTCTTGAAATGTAACTGTTTATTGTATGCTGTTGACCAAAAAAAATTTTACGCAGTAACTAGTATTTATTATGCCGCGGCTCTGCAAAACTATATCGACCTTATCTGTGAGTGGTGTTCTGCAAACCCTATGTTTTTAAATGTCCAAAAATGCTTTTGTGTTTAATTGTCTAAACAAGTTAACCACAGAAAAATTGCTAGAAAAATTATGAACAGCAGTATCAATAATTTACGAGAAAAAATGATAAACATTTAAAAAAATATCGATCTTCGATATCTATATTTCAATATCGAACTATCGATATATTGTCCAAAAAATATTAGTAATAAATATCGATATTTCTTAATTATAATATCGATATTTTATCAACATTCCTAATTTGGACGTACGCGTATCTCCGAAGGCCAACGAGCGTGCGGCAGCCAACGCTAAATATCCTTCGTTGGCGTTCGTTGGCTTGGTGTGTACGCAGCATTAGACAATAGCTTAAAAAACCATATTTCACTTAATTTTAAACAAAATAATGTATATTTTTTGCAAATTAAACGAAATAAAATACAACATTTTTTTAAAATTTTATCTGTGATGTGAACACTCTGTTATTGGTTGCAACTCTGGTGACGTCACACGCAAGTAAACATAGTTTCTTCGAGTGATTTTAGTTCGCGTTTTATGTTTTCTGGGTCATAAATTCTATTGTTGATCTATTTTTGAAGAAGTTTTATGATAATTGTTGATAAAACAATTATCATAAAACTTAGCTTTGCTTATCATTATTAGCTTGTTTACTTGCATGTGACGTCACACGTGTCATATGATCAGCGCCATTACAGAAATAGCGTTTTTGCCGCGGTTTTGGAGATTTAAACTTTAACATTGATTTTTATTAAAAATAGAGTAGATTTCCCGGAAATATCAATATAGTGTGCTTATTATGTAATAAATAATAGTTTTAAATAATTTTCGAAAATTAGTCAAATAGCCTGAGGCCTAAGCCACGTCTGTAATAGTCACAATTTAGAGGCCGAAGCCATGTCTGTAATAGTCACAAATTAAAGGCCTAAGCCATGTCTGAAATATTTTTTTCACTTATTAATCACAATCTTAGAGTATTTAACACGGGAGACGCCATTGAGCGCTTACCCCGTTTGACAAATGTAAGAGCACGGTGCTCATACACGTTCTATAAAACTAGTTGCGCTTCGTGATCCGCCACTAAAAAAGTGACATCACGTGCGAATGGAGCTCCGTAAAATTGCGAGCCCGTAGCGGAATTAACATGTAAAAATAGATCTGACACATCAAACTTACAAAAATACAACATTATTTTTCACCTGGACGTATTTTTTTAAAGTACTATTATCCTTAAAAGCAACAAAACATATAATTTCTAAAAATTATCATTGGGTAATAAATGTTGCCAGGTTAACCTAATAGCTACTGTTAGTGCAAAATTTATTTGCATTCAATATCGCAAGTTGTTTTTTTAATATTCATTTTTAGCTAATGTTGCCCGCGTGTATGTCTTGGAGCATTTTAACCTTCTATATTTTGCTATCCCTTAGGAAGCGTGCATTTTTCGAGTTAAAAGTGGTCTACTGCCACTATGCAAAAATCATGTCGATCCCTTGCTCTGTGAAAAACTAAACTATCCCATGGGAACTGTACATTTCTCCGGGATAAAAAGTAGCCTATGTGCTTTTCCAGACTATAATCTATCTCTGTGCCAAATTTTAAGTAGATCCGTCCAGCCGTTGTAGCGTGATTGGATATCAAACAACCATGTATCCATCCAAAATCCATACGCACGCATTTATAATATTAGTAGGATTACTTTATTTATGCTTCCTTAACTTAATTTATAATTTAAAAATATTAGGAGAGTTGACATATCGACTAAGTTTACAATTTCATAAACTTTATTACACTGGCATTTTGGGTGGTTTATGTGGTAACACTGTCGTTTATGCAAGACTCAAATAGTGTTGTAGATAAAGGTTATCGATAAAATTACTAATCCATCTGGACTGTCTTCTCAACACATACTTTTAATGTAAATAGTTCTAACACACTAGGAATGTCACAAAATATACCAAAACCAGAATAAAGTATTTGTCAAAAAAATGTGATCCTAAAAATGTATCCCGTATATTTAAAAAATATTTAGGTATGAATTTTGGCGCCATTCATTTATTACGTTAGATGATGTAGGGGGGAGTCGATCATGTCTTATTTTCTCTTACAAGGGGTGGGAGGGAGTCTTAATATTTCTTACGTAAGATCACACAAATGCGCAAAGTTAGGATTATACTTTGAAAAAGCGCGGGCCATGCCTATAATTTTAAAAACATGCAACTTAGATTTTTTATATTTTTTTGATAACCGGTATGACTTGCCTTTTCACCCGGTTCCGGCTTGACGTCGACTTTTGGGACACCCTGTATTCATGTCGAGATCTCAAGCCCTTTTTATATGCTCTTCATAATAGATAGCCGTTAGCCGGCTACCACACCAAAACAGGCGATAATCGCTCTCAATGACATACAATAATTTCATTCGCAGCATTCGCTAATCGCATTCGTTACCAGTTACACTGTATTTCTTGGCTCCGCTTATTTAATTTGAAATTTTATGGAATAACAGAACATTTTCTCACAAACTATGTACCATTGGAAAGGTCGTATTGTGTACTTTCCGGTGGTATATTTGCTGAGGTATAATCGGAAAACATCAAAACGAGTGAGTAATTAACATTTTAAAATAATTTGCAACGGCCGTCATTGTTGTGTTGCATGTGCTGACATACCTGAAAAACGCTACTCTACAATTAGTGTTGGCCAAAAAAAAATGGAAGTGTCACGGATGATGTGCAAAGCAACCAAAAACTGACAGTAATACACCTTTACGTCCCATTGACTCACCCGGGAAGTCAAGGAACAATAATGACTCGCTACCTTTTAATGACAATATTTCGCATCGAAAAAAGCCACTGTTGATATTAGCGCAATTAGTGGAAGTTCCGGCTTAAACTCTTCCGCGTCAGTTATTACAAAGAAAGACGCTAGGGAAATAATAAGAGAAGAATTCCATGTCATGAAATTGGCTTTAGCACAGGAGCTTAACCAAACACTTAAGCAGATGGTGAGAACCGAATTTCAATCTCGAAAATCAATTCATAAAACAGGAAATAACTGCTTTGGATAATAATGTTTGTTTCTGAATGAAAATTATGAAACCACCAAATCCGCCATCGCCAAATACCAAGACACACTGGGAGAGCTAAAGAAAGAGAACGTTCAGTTAACATATACGTTACAGGATCTGCAAATCAGGCTTCAGGTTGCTGAGCAGCATAACCGTTCTAACAATCTTGAGATAGATTGTGTCCCCGAGCACAAACAGTAAAACTTGCTATCTACAATTACTCAGCTGGCTAAGGTATCCTGCAACTTGAAAGAATCCGACATTCATCATTGCAC
Source organism: Laothoe populi (assembly GCA_905220505.1). Lineage (NCBI taxonomy): Eukaryota > Metazoa > Arthropoda > Insecta > Lepidoptera > Sphingidae > Laothoe > Laothoe populi. The sequence goes on along the minus strand of HG992174.1, from coordinate 7,215,107 downwards.
TCGTGTGGTAAAAAGTAACAGAGACGACAAGAGACCTCGCTCAATCATTGTTAAATTGGCTACCTCTAGGCTTCGGGATACATTTTAGCGAAAACAATAAATTTTAATAAGGCAAATCCAAACGACAAGCTCAGTACTGCTCACATAGGCATTGGATGTAATAAATCGCCGCTTTACATTGTTGAGCACCTTTCACCTAAAAACAAATTACACGCAGCGGCTCGCCAGAGCTTCAAAGAAAAAGAGTACAAATTCGTGTAGATTAAGCAAGGTCGTGTTTTCATTAGGAAAACAGAAGAAGACGAGTTTACTTATATAAGAAACCAAGAGACCAGAACCAACCTAAAACAATTCTCTGCCATATCCCGTTTGTCCAAGTCATATAACTCTATTTGTGAAACGATGTATGTATGATGTATTTGTTGATAAATTGCCAAAATTCAAACAAGCTGTTGTGGCAAAATGGTTAGCTGTACATACAGCTAACCATTCTATAATATTGTTATACTTAGATATAATATATATATATATATTATTATTAATTAAAATCTCATTTGGTCATGCTCATTGTTATTTTTGAAAATTTAATTAACCTTTTACTTTTATTGAATACTGGTATTACTTTTTTTTCTCAACGCATGTCGTGGTATCCTTAAAATGTTGTTCATTAATAGTAAGATTATTGTTACCTCATTATAACTTAATCTTAATGCATTTTTTAAATAATAAAGTTTTTATTTTTGCTTATTTGGCTTGTATTTTTCTCAGTACTCATTACCTTTATTATCTTTACAGTATTTAGATTAAATTAGAAATATTAATTTACACTATTTTTAACTATACCTTTCTACTTCCGTCCCTTTTCACGAAATCACACCCAGAGATTGCAAGAAAGCGATAGAAAAGATGATACACATAAAAATAATCTTAAAACATTTCATAAATTATAATTGTTTTATTTTATCTATCGATAGATAAGGACAACGCTATCTATACCTCGTGTCGACATTGCTACGCTTTACTGTTTTTACACAGTTGTCAATATATGACACTTATAACGTCTCGGCGTTATAACGTAGTGACGGCTGGGTTGAATAAACAACACGGTGGCTTGTATAAAATATATAATCTTCAAAAGACAAAAACACATAAAACATAGAACATACATAAGACTTAGGACTATTACGACTGTACTAATAACCGATGCCGCGGTAAGCGGCGCGCGCGCATCGATCGTGTTGTAAGCAACGAGTTCCGGGGCCGACTGCCGAGTGCCGGCACGCGCGGTCGCGAGGCGTCTATGACCATTGAGCGGGCCCTGCGCGGGGAAGAGCGATCGGAGCGGCGCTCCAACGCCATGGCGTACACGATTTCCGAAATGCATCGTGTGCAAAATAAGGGGTGCGCTACATACTCCCCCTCTGGTTCGAACAAGGCGTCCTCGAGTTCGGACTAGACCCTACAACTTACGCGGTCTGCCTCGTCTGCGCTTCTCTCTAACCGGAGCTTCCACATCACCGACGAACGGGGTTAAATGAGACACGTGGTACCGCCCGACGTGTTCACCTCTGGCAATGCCTTCTATCAGGTAGGTGGTAGGGCTCACGACCTCCGTGATCTGATATGGCCCGTCCCTTCGGGGTATAAACTTGGCACATTGACCGGTTCCCACGTCGTTGGTACCCTGTGTCTTTACTAAAACGAGATCACCTACCTTGTAATCAGGCGGCACACGTCTACCTTCATCTGCGTACTTCTTCTGGATAGACCGGGCATGTTCTTGGGCATCTCTCGCATCGAGCAGAGCTGTCGATAACTTACATACATATGGTGTAATGTTTGCGACGAAATTATCGCTGTCTACGATAGTTTTCATGTCCGCTACGACGTCGGATGGCGCACGCAGTTCTCTCCCAAAAGTAAGAAATGCCGGCGAAAAGCCATTGCTTGCTGTGACAGCTGAATTCATCGCAAACCTTATGGCTGCGAGGTGAGTGTCCCATGATCCATGATCTTTACCTACTAATATAGCCAGTTGCGGCTTCAAGTCGCGGTTCTTCCGCTCTACGGGGTTCGCTGCAGGGTGGTACAATGGCGTCAGGGACTGCTTGATCCCCATCACGTGACAAACTTGTTGCATCACTTCAGCGACAAATTGGACTCCGTTGTCACTAATCATCCTGCGTGGAACTCCGAACCTTAAGAAGACTTCCGATATTAATGTCTCAGCACACTCAACGCTGGTGGCGCTCTCTAAAGCGAACAGCTCGACCCATTGGGAGCATATATCTTCGATAATTAAAATCCATCGCATACCTCTGGATGTTTTAGGTAGGGGGCCAAACAAGTCTACTGACACCACTTCGAATCTCCGGGTTGGTGCAGGAGTTTGGAGTAGCCCTGCCGGTTTCCTGTTGTCGGCCTTGTATCGCTGACAAGCCGTGCAATTCTTCACATATTCAGTAACGTAGTCTTTCATACGTGTCCAGAAATATCGGTTTCTGATGCGTTGTAATGTCTTTTCGATACCAAAGTGACCTGCGGTCGGAGCATCGTGAAAGGCGGCAAGGACATCCTTTCTCTCGTGCCCTGGCACCACAAGGCAGGCGGATTCGAGATCTTCGGATTCCGGTGTGTACCTGTACAAGACTCCATCAGATATCAGGTATCCGCGATCCGACCAACACCTCCCCCTGAACAGGTCGTCGGTATCTTCCAAATCCGCTATAATACCTTTCAGCTCGGGGTCTTTAAGTTGGTTGTCACGTACATCAAGAGGTGACCGGTGTGGTATATCCACAGTCACCGCACATATCTCAAAACCGGTTACGGTTTCCTCGCAGCAGGCAGGGCGGCTCAACGTATCAGCAATCACGTTCACCCTTTTTTTTTTTTTTTTTTTTTTTTTTTTTTTGGTTTCGCGGGGAAAAGCGATTTATCACTACCGCCCCGCCGGGGGGATGGCGGGACGGTTATGTTGGGCTCGCCGGCCTTACGACCCAGCGTTAAGCCGTCCGGGAGAGATGTTGACATCCGGACGACCGCTGGGCCGAGTCCCTAACAAATTCCCTACACCGGCAATACCAACTAAAAACCCCGCGGTGGCCCTCTTCGGCGCATAAGAGACGGTCCCGGGCTCACGGAGCGAGAAGCGCCCCATTTTCGACCGAAACCGCCCCTGCGCGGTGCCGCCTTGCGGCCCGTCTCCAAGTGGGGGGGGCTCAGAAGCCCCCGCGCACCGAAGGACGCCCTCGGCGTCCACGGCAGCTACGAGGCCAACCACCCGCGCTGCCGTCATCCCGGGGTCGCCCGGTGTGCCGACGAAGTATATACAAAATGAAACTATGTACAAACAAAATTTCGACACACCGGAAAGGGCGCTACGACAGCCCCCCGCTGCGCGCCCGCGACCCCCGATGCCCCTATAAGTCGCCTCTTACGACAGGCAGGGGATACCGTGGTGGGATTCTCCAAACGCCCCCAAACCACAGGGCGGGAGACGCCAGTCAGTCGTCAACCCGGCGCCTCCTCCGTCTCGACTGGCGGCGGGAGGGATCGGAGCGCTGTTCCCGATCCCTCTCGGCACTCTCCTTCTGTGAGATGACGGCCTCACAGAAGAGGGCCACCGCACGCCAGGACCTCCGACTGTCGACCATGGCTGACACCAAAGCCGGCAGCGAGAGGTCTCCACCGACGACTGCTACGAGAGCGCTGCGCTCTTCGTCCCAGGCTGGGCACTCCTCAACAGTGTGTTGGGCCGTGTCACGCGGACAGTTGTCACAATGGTGACACACGGCCGACCCTTCTGCACCGGCTATGCGACACAGGTACTCGCCAAAACATCCATGGCCTGTGAGCACCTGTGTCAGCCGGAATGTCGCCGCGCCGTGGCGCCTGTCCAACCACTGACGGAAGACAGGACGCACTGCCGCTACGACCCGCTGACCCGAAACCGGGTTCTCCAGCCTGAGACTCCACTCCTCCACGGCGGCTCTGCGGAGGGAGCCACGGATGGCCTCCACCTCTCTCAGGGCCGGTCTCTCCCCGCGCCTGAACGCATCCTCCCGCCAATGAAATGAGGCGGAGAGGGCCCTTGCGTCCAGGTCCCACGGTATGAAACCGGCCAAAACACAAGCCGCCTCGAAAGAGACCGTGCGGTAGCCCCTGATCGCACGCTGCGCCACTGCACGCTGTGGCTTGCGCAGCAGAGCGACGCACCGGTCGCTCAGGGACTCGGCCCAGACGGGACTGCCGTACAGGGCCATGGACCGCACGACTCCAGCGTACAGCCTTCGGCAAGGGATGCCAGGACCTTCCAGATTGGGCAGCAGGGTTCCAAGGGCACCTGCTGCCCGAGTCAATTTGACTCCCAACTTCTCAAAGTGGGCGCGAAATTCCCACCGGCTATCAAGAACCAAACCCAAATACTTCATTGTTTTGCCGATGGGAATCCGCACCCCATTCACCACGATGTGGGCACCGGCCGGTGGCCCCTTCCGAGGCCCGTGGAAACAAAGGGCCTCGGTCTTTTCAAGGGCCACCTTCAGACCCAGTCGTTGAATCCGACTTACGACGTGGCCGGTACCCACCGCCGCTTTAATTGCGGCATCCTGGAAGGTCCTAGCAGACGCAGTAACCAGCGTGTCGTCGGCGTAACATGTGACGCCGACGCCCCAGAGGTTGGCACCACGGAGCACCCAATCATATCCGATGTTCCACAGGAGAGGACCCAGAACTGAGCCCTGTGGAACACCGCATACCATCGCTCTCCGGTGCCACCCATTGGCGCCCGGATACACCACGTACCTCTCGGATAAGTACGCGTGCACCAGACGCCGAAGATAAGGTGGCACCGCGTGGTACCGCAGTGCCTCGTGAATACAGGCCCAGGGCAGCGAATTGAATGCATTCGCAATGTCTAGCGAGACAGCAATAACAACTTTGCCCCGGGCCACCGCTTCTTCCGCCTGTTCCTTTACCCGCAGAATCGCGTGGATGGTGGATCGGCCCTTCCGGAACCCGAACTGGCAATCCGCCAAGTCCGGACCGACCCGCTCGAGGTGCTCGACGAGGCGAGCATGAATAATTCGCTCGAAGAGTTTGGCGACCTCGTCGAGCAGCACGATGGGCCGGTAGGCCGACGGCGACTCTGCGGGCCTTCCATCCTTCTTCAGCAGGACGAGCTTCCCGGTTTTCCAGCGCGTCGGGAAGACGCCCTGCTCCAAACAGGCGGAGAAAAGGTTGCGGAGCCTTGGCCCCAAGTGCTCGATAGCTAACACCCAGATCTTGGCGGGGATGCCATCGAGACCCGGGGCGGTGTTCTTGCCCCGCAACCGCGACACTGCCGCCCGCAACTCAGCGGGCGAAACCTCTGGGATATCCCTTGCCGAACTCGACGATGGCGCCGACTCGCGGGGCGCCATCGGTGGAGGAGTGGACTCCACGGTGGCCGGAAACAAGGCCGCGACGACTTCGGCCAGAAGTTCTGGCCGGAGACTCTGCGACAGCGGGGGCGCCGCTGGGCGAAGCTTGTTCATCACCAAGCGATAAGGGCGCCCCCACGGGTCGCTGTCGAGAGCCGAAATAAAATCCTTCCTCGCCGCGACCTTGGCTCTCTTGATAGCCACCTGCAGCGCTCTCTTCGCCTCCTTGTAGAAGCCGTAGAGCTGCCGCTCCTGATTTGCGTGCTCTTCGTCCCGGATACGCCGGCGACGATGCCTGGCGTACTGGCGGCGCGCCGAAACACAGGCAATGCGCAACGACGCCAGCTCCTGCGACCACCAGTACACCTGGCGTCGGGGCGGGAGACGTCGGACTCGGGGCATGGCGGCGTCACAAATGTCCGTCACTGATACCCCGAACCATTCCGCCTCCAACTCGACCTGCACCGGCCCATCCGGTACAGGGAGCCACGACATAACCAGAGCGGCAAGTTCCAGGGCCTCATTATCGAGGCGCTTCAGTGCCCACCGCGGGCCGTCCTGATGCGAGGCACTCGGTCTACCACCGGGCTGGAAACCAGCTGACGCGGAGACGTCGAACCCAATATAACGATGGTCCGACAACGTCTCCACGCCCACCAAAACCTTCCAGCCCCGGACACGGCGTGCAACGGCCGGACTCGCAAATGTGAGATCAACAATTGAGCCGCCGTTGTGCCGCACGCACGTGTCCACCGACCCCCTATTCAAGACGGCCAGACCGGCCGAGATCGCCCAATCCTCCAGGACCTCACCACGGACATCAGTCGCCGACGAGCCCCATACCAGAGACTTGGCGTTGAAGTCACCGGCGACAATTGCCGGGTGAGGTTGGCCTTGCGCCACCAGGGCCCCCAACTGTACAAGAAAAGACTCGAAATCAGCGAGGGGTCTGTTGGGAGAGAAATAAACTCCAACTACCCAAATATCTCCCAACAGAGCCGCGACGCATCCCCGACCCTTCGCTACTTTTTCGAAGGGCGGGGAGCCAGCGGCACCCTGGGTGATGATGGCCACTGAGCTGTTGACGTCCCCCGCCCAGTTATCACGCGGGGGGATGAAATATGGCTCGGCGACTACGGCCACTTGCACCGACCACTGCGCCATGCTCTGGGTTAAAAGATCCTGAGCACGGGCACAGTGGTTGATGTTCGCCTGGAGGAACTTAAATGCCATTATTGGGCGATCTCCATCTCTACTACCTCGGCCTGCGGTGGGCTCTCAAGCTGCGGCTGGGCCGTAGCCCCAGCAGCAGCTGGATTACTTCTTCGGGCCGGACGACGTCGGTTCTTCCGGGAGGAGGCGGGACACACCTTCCCCCCAATCTGATGCCCGGCGGGCTTGCCGGCCGCGGCACAAATCGGGCAATTAGGCACGGCCTCGCATTGCCGGGCTTTGTGACCCGGCTGACCACAACGGTAGCAGAGCCCGCTACGGTCTACCGTACAGTCGCACTGCTCCCTCACGTGCCCTGACTCGAGGCACCGGAAACACCTCAACTGACGCGGCTCGAGCACAGTTACTCGAGCCGCAACCCAACCTATTAAAATGCGTCCGGCGCCTCTAACTTTTTGGGCTGCCTTGACAGGCAATTTTGCCCACACAGTACCCAGGCCCGAACGGTCAGGGCGGATTTCACCAACTTTCACCAAATCCACCCCACACTCACCGGCCTTGGAGAGGGCCGTTGCGACTGCTTCCGGGGTGGCCGTGTAGTCCAACCCCGAAAGACGTATTTCCGCAGTCTTGGTGGGCCGGGATACTCGGATGTACTCCGACCCTGCGAAACACTCCCTGAGCCTCGCGGCCAGGGAGTCAGCCCTCTCTTCACTATTGGCCCCGGGCACCTCATACATCGGGGCACCCGTTGCCGCGAACTTTGGCCTCAGCCTCTGTATGTTGAGGCCGGTGAGGTTCACCTTTTGTTGGGCCTCAGTTAATACTTGGGCGTATGAGAGGCCCTTCTCCGTTGCAGCCGGTGTCAAAGAGATAATGACAGCCGCGGAACGCGGCGGCCGGAGCTTTGGCTCAACCTTACGTGGCTGCTGTTGATGGTTTGCAGCTGTTGTCGCGCTAGGCGAGCTCTTCTTTGCCTTCTTTCCAGCAACCACGTTCCACGGCGTGTCAAGGGACACCGGGGCAGGCGGCAGCGGACGGGGCACAACAGTCGGGGCCTGAGGTACCCCCTCCTTCTTCTTCTTCCCTCCCTTCTTCTTGTTTTTAGGGACAAGAGGGGCCACCGGTTCTACCATAACTGGAGCGGGAGTCGCTTCCTTATTCTTGACCTTCTTTTGCAGGCCAGATGGTCCCGCGACAGCTGGTGTCGTCACATTAGTAGGCAATGTGGAGTGGTCCGATGTCTTTGAGGGACCAACTACCGGGGTGGAAGTAGCGGGAGTGGGAGGCAGAACTCCCTTTCCCTTACCCTTCCCCTTCCCTTTCCCTTTGCCCTTGCCGGGACCAGGTAGTACCGGCGGCTCAATCTCCATCGCAGCTTCGAGGTTGCCCCTTAAGTCATGAGCTAACGGTGGCCTCTGGGCAGGCCCCATCACTGCTGACTCAATCCTCGCTGTTAGGCGAGCCTCTAATCGCTCCAGCTCTTCCTTTGTGGGCTGCACGCTCCTATCAGCCTCCAGCAGGTCAAGGCGGCGGCGAAGGGAGGCGTTTTCCTCCGCCTGTATCCTCTTTTCCGCCTCGTGGCGCGCACATTGCTCCCTCAACTTAACGGTCTCCTCTCGGAGACGGGCAATCGCAGTAGACTCCGGCTGCGCCACAAACCTCTTGATTGTGTCCACCACCACATTAAGGGACCTCTGGTATGTCCCCTTCAAGTGACCAGATTTGGTGGACACCATCTGGACCAGCCGGCTGCACTCATTAAGATCGTCCAAAAGAACGACCCTGTCTTCTTCGAGGCCCTCCAAACGCTGGACTTTTGAAGGCGGTGGAGGAGGCGTCTTCATAAAAGAGCGGAGTTTCTCCTCCATCTCTTCCTCCGCCTTTCGGCTAGCAGCTTCGCGCCTTAAAGCCTCTAGCTCTCTTTGAGCTCTTCTCAAACCGACGTATTTTCCTGAGGACGTCGGGCGCCCCCTTCCTGCAGTCGTCGAGCAAGTCTGAGCATCCGCAACGCCGTCCGACTCACTCGAGTGTCCGGACCGCGATCGAACAGACTCCGTCCCACTCTCCTGCCACAGGCGTCCCCTCTTGGTGCGCGAAGACGCGCGACTACTCCTGACCTCGGATTCGAGGGCCGGAGTCAAAACTTGCCTCTCGGCAACCACAGCCTCTGTAGGCGTCTCACCTACAATCTCCATCTTCAAACATCCGTCCTCGGGCTTGCGCCCTCCGACCTCCGCCTCTCCAGTCCCCGTAACAGGAACCAGAGTAGGCAACTTCGTCAACAGAATAACGGGTATTTTATTTGAATTAATTTCCATGATAAGTCCCACGAGTATGGGGGAAATAAATCGTCCACCCAGCCAGAGCCCCCTGTAGCTGGGTAAGCCTTTACGTACACGGACGAGGCACAGGCATGTACCCCTCCGGCGTGGTTCGCACTAGCGACCGAACTACCCATCGGCCATGCATCCCCTCACGGTGCGCCGCCGCTTGAGATTCGGGGTAACTTTTTATAGAGGTTTTCTCCCTCGCGGTCCAGGCGGTGAAGCCAAGACCCTCGGTCCGATCGGAGCGCGAGACATGACCACAGACCTCCATATGACCGGATTACGATATACGACGGTGACAGCAAGAGAGAACTTCCCCCCTACTGCCCGCTCGGCGGCGGGGTGAGCGCACGCCGAGCCCGCCGACACCCCCAGGACAGAACCCGAGGGGAACCAAAAGGTGCCACTCTCCAAACACGATGGCAGCCGTCACAACAGGCGACGACTGCCAAACACCTTCCGTCAGGATATTAGCCGTCGGTCAACGTGACCGCCGTTGCCCAGGGTGCACCACGAGGAGGTTTCCTGACTCCGCACCCCAATCACGTTCACCCTGCCCGGAGTATATTGTATATGGAGGTTGTAAGCCTGGAGTGTCAAAGCCCATCTCGCCATGCGACCACTAGGGGATTTGAGGCTCATCAACCACTGCAAGGGCTGGTGATCAGATTTCACCACCACTTCCGACCCTTCTATGTACCCCCGGAACTTTGTCACTGCCCAGACCACGGCCAAGGCCTCCCGTTCAGTCGTGGTATAATTCCTTTCAGCCGGCTCCAATAGTCGACTAGCGTACTCCACGGGCCTTTCATCGGATCCCTCCCCCTGCATCAGGACTGCACCGAGACAGTATCCACTGCTGTCCGTCATTAAGGTGAAGGGTTTAGATTCGTCGGCCTGGCGGAGTATTGGTGCAGTGACTAAAAGCTCTTTAATCCTTTCGAAAGCAGCTTGCTGCGCTTCTCCCCACTGCCAGTTGCTGTTTTTCTTCAGCAGGTCTGTCAGGGGTTTAGCGACAGAGGCGTACCCAGGCACGAAGCGTCTAAACCAGCTGGAGGTTGCTAAAAACCCTTTCAGCTGCCTTCCTGTTTTTGGCGCAGGCATGTTAGCAATGGCTGAGGTCTTGCCTGGATCGACCTGCAACCCACCTGGGACGATTATGTGACCCAGGAATTTTACTGAGTCACATGCGAAGCAGCTTTTCTTTCTATTGACCCTGAGATTAAACATCTCGAGTCTGTCGAACACTGCTTCGAGGTCTTCCATATGTTCTTCGAACGTTGAAGAGAGGATTATGAGGTCATCTAGATATCCTAAAATTGACACGGGCCTAGCACGATGTAGATCCGGAGAGGGCTCAGCGTCGTGGCTGAGCTTCGAGGTTCGGCGGTGTACGTTCAGATTCGACTTGAATCGGTCGATCAGTCGTTGGAACGTAGCGCCGGAGTTACGAAGGCCCATAGGCATCCTTATAAATCTAAAGGTGCCTGATGGTGTAATAAAAGCGGTTTTGTCGCGGTCCTCTTCCGCGACGCAAACCTGGAAATAGCCAGAGTGAAGGTCGAGCGTCGTCATATAGCTAGACGTTTTGGCGGCGTGAAGTACGTCTTCCAACCGGGATAGCGGGTAACGATCAGGCTCAGTCACTGCATTGAGCTTACGGTAGTCCACGCACAGTCGGACGCCACCGTTTTTTTTCGTCACTAGGACAACGTTAGCAGCCCAAGGCGACTCACACTCTTCTATCACTTCAGCGTGCAGCAGCTTCTCGAGCTCACCGTCCAACAACTCTTTCTTACCTCGAGACATCCTGTAGGGTGGAGAAGCTGTCGGCTCCTGCCGCTCATCTACTCGTATATGATGTGTAGCGTAGGTAGTCGGGGGACCTTCAGTGGTAAAGCGGTCAGCTCTCTTAACTAAGAGCTGATTGAGTTGCGTTCTTTGAGGGCAGGATAGCTTAGGTCCCTCATCTTCTCTTAACGCGAGGTTGGCGGTATCAACTTGCATTAGTTCTGCATCAGTCGCGACCATAAGGCTATATGATCGCGTAAATGGATATTTGTGCTCAGATCTGTCTGCAAAATACCAACAGCCGTGTGGGAGATCAAGCAGAATGCCTGCTTGGGCTATGAAGTGTTGACCTAAAAGCGTACGGTTGTTCGCTTCTGGCATCGCTAAGAACGTCGTAGCTATATTACGTCCCCCCACAGTAACGGTTGTCTCACACAACAAAACGGTACGTACCTGCTCAGTCCCGTCGGCGAGTCCAATTGTACGGGAAGATTTTGTAAAAACTGTCCCGCTGTCTAATAGGATTTTGTATAACCCGGGACTAGCGAGGCTCTCTGTCGCGCCAGTATCCAGCACGGCTACGCCCACCAAGGACGCAACTTCTATTTTTATAATAGGTCGAACTGGGTCGGAGTCATGGGTAAAAACACTTTGAAAACTCACCTTGTCATCGGGGGCAGTATTTCTACAGGAAGGGCACTTTGACCGAATTACTCCTTCTCGTCCGCACCCATAACATGTCAACGGCACTTTGTGCATTTCATTGTTTTCTTGGCTCGGTTTGCTTCGGCACTGGTCAATCGAATGACCTAACCGCTTGCAAAAAACGCAACGTGGTTTGCTACGTTTCTGCGTAAAATTATCAACTTTGCTCGAACCAGAGTCGGGAGTTGCAACATTTAACGCATTGACATTTTTAGGAAAATTTGATTTATTCGTAACGGGTGGAATGACACTCTTAGCGCATTTAATACTATTATTGCTACTTTCCCCGTTTGGACTAAACAAATTTGATCTTACCTCGCCCAGCGACTCTTCCACATACCTGGCCCGCTCGAGTAGGCATTCGATTCCCTTAGAAACACTTTCGCGCGTTACGCGTTTACGAATTCTACGACACAGTAAACCGTATATAATATCTATCTGCATGGCTTCCGGCACTTGGTATGGTAAACGTGAAATGTCTGCACGCACACGCGATATGAATGAGTCGACACGTTCATCCCCCTGTTCTTTTGCGAAGATCTCACGCAGGATCTTGTGTCCGGGTCGCGGTCGCGGTGCGCCGTACATTGTCCGTAGTCGTCGCACGGCTTCATCCCACGTCGTCACCGTCGATTTCACGCCGCGCCACCACACGGCAGCTTCGGCGGTCAGCAGCATAGCGAGGCCACGAAGCGCGTGGTCGTCGCTTACTAATACGCACTCCTTATAGACAAGCACGCCGTCTAAAAAAGCCTCGAACTCATCTGCGCTTCGGGCGGCACCGTCGAATCGGGCCGTGCACCGAGAAAAATTCCCATGCAGATTCGTGAGCTGAGGATTGTCGGTGGATGGAGTGGGAGTCGGTCCTTCACGTTCACCAGTTAGCGATGATGTCGTAATGCTCGACATGATGCTAGATATAAGTTTCGCTAGCTGGTCTTCAGATATTCTAATTGGGTCCTCTCGACACGCATTTGAAGACGTATTCGAGTTCGAGCGTGCGGCGATGGGCGCGGCCGCCGGGGCCGCCGGAGCCGAGCACGTGGATCCAGAATCTTGCTCGTCGTCTGATGAGTTACCTGTCTTTTTGTTCTTCGTCGCCATTTGCCTCGTCAATGGCATCCTGGTGTGCCAAAACGGTTTCGAGATTTTACAGCACACACGTGGTTCGGGCCGCTAGTTGGGCGCCATTTATAACGTCTCGGCGTTATAACGTAGTGACGGCTGGGTTGAATAAACAACACGGTGGCTTGTATAAAATATATAATCTTCAAAAGACAAAAACACATAAAACATACATAAGACTTAGGACTATTACGACTGTACTAATAACCGATGCCGCGGTAAGCGGCGCGCGCGCATCGATCGTGTTGTAAGCAACGAGTTCCGGGGCCGACTGCCGAGTGCCGGCACGCGCGGTCGCGAGGCGTCTATGACCATTGAGCGGGCCCTGCGCGGGGAAGAGCGATCGGAGCGGCGCTCCAACGCCGTGGCGTACACGATTTCCGAAATGCATCGTGTGCAAAATAAGGGGTGCGCTACACACTGTAAATACATTACACACCAAGATAAACTTGTAACTGTGTGCATAAATTTGCCAGTGTTGTATGAAATGGTGTAGTGTGCGTGCGTAGCGACGTGATTACATTTTGCATTTGTGTGCACATGTTTAATTGTAGTTGTACGAAGCCCCCCACCGACATTGCTGAATTTTTTGTTCAAGGTTCGAGCGTAATGCCGTCTCCTTTTGGTTGCCTACTCTAAGATCACAATACAACATCACATTCCCCCAGGCTATAGTCAATCGACCATACGGCCTACTGTTTACATTTCTAATTTTTTTTTATTTATTCATGTCCATGGATACTAGTCTTTCAGACGTAACTATTTCTACAATAACGGCAGGGTTACCAACTCCTAAAAAAATAGCCCTAAAGTCAAGATGAAATGTCCTAAATGCAAAATTTTCAAAAAAGCCTCAAAAATAACCCTGAGCTATGTAGTGTATACCTTAAGGGTATTATATATATAACGGAGCAACATGAAAACGGATACTCAATTGAACTTTTAAATAACTCGTTTTATTGTAGAATATCTGTACCTTGACTTGTTTTGCTATTTTGCGGGTGGATTCGAGTAGTTTTATCGCGTGATCTCGCTCACAGAGTGGGGCACAATAGAAAATATTATAATAAAAGCGAGCACTTTGTCATTTGTAGAAGAATTCCATATTCAATCTTGAAACAGTAACTTAGAGGTCGTAATTCCAAAATATTGTTAAAGTAGTAAGTTAACGTAATGTGAAAGTGTTATTGTGTACCGCATATTGTAACGTAAACTGTGATGTGTTTAAAAGAGCAACCATGAGGGTTTCTTGCCAGCTCTTCCCCATGTATGACTGCATTCCGAACTGGTGGTAGCTTAAAATAGACTCTGAAGTGTTAATCTCGGGTTTTATTACCGCAATATCATACGCTATGCATCCTGACCATATCTGGAGATCAGAGAGGGACGTGTAAGCCCTCTCACAACTTCGGCCTGATGACCTGACCGGCCTGCGGTCATGCCTGCACCCGACATCAGAAGTGCGATGGAGGACGGCGCTCACTATCGTGAATCAGGTGATGTAATGGTTTGGTACTGTGTTGTTTGAGAGATTAGAGAACAGTGGTAGTTCGCACATAAAGTGCTTACTTTGTTGGGTTGTACAAGAGGTTATCTATGTTTGGGACTCTATTATAAAAAAATAGTGATAGTATATTGTGGTACCGCGTTATACGTGATAAAAAGGGCTTAATGCACTGTAGTATACTGTACATGAGAAGGTTACGAGTATTTTAACATCATTATTCAAATTAACGTGCCATGTTCACAAATTGTAAAAAGAGTAACGTTAATATACGTGGTTCTATCAAATAAATAAGGAATGAAAGGCTTTACATAATAACATCTTCAGTTTATTTAAGAGAGACGAACTATTTCATAACTAGTACATTCCCAAAGAGCATTATAATACTACTGAAACATTCCTTTAGAGCAATACATAAGAAGTAAAATACAATTTTCTATTTATTGACAATTTAAGTTATACAGCAATCCAAATTTAAATCTCTTAAGGCACTGGCCAAATATAAACCTCCTTGGTTTATTATTTATAAAAATCATTACCTATTTCAACAAGTCTTTATACGAACGTCATAAAATACATCTAGAAAATATGAAGCGTCGAAGATTACTGTGGTAATGATTTTGGTTTTCAAATTTCATATGCTGTGGATGGTTTCCCGCGGAGCTGTGGCGTGGCTGTGGCGGTGCTCTGACAGCGGAAGTAGTACGACAGCGTGCTGATTACGTGTCTACATGTGACTGCGCGTATTGATGTAATTGGGATTTGGTGAGTCACTTCTGGTTTTGTTTTTATGCCCTCTGTTAAAGCGAGCAATTAATTGAGATGCAAATATCAGGGTTTATTGTCTATACCGATGGTCATAAGATTGTTGATACCTTGCGTCCGTAGCCTGGTTATTGTCTACTCTATATGTCTTGGGTGACCTCGGGTCCGCGGTCCGCGCTTAAGGTATCTGATAATCTTAGTGTATGCGGTAATAAAAAAAAATCACTAATTCAAGGGGTCTGTGTGAGGGCAAGGGGTCAGAAATATCAGGGTTTATTGTCTATACCTTGCGTCCTTGGCCTGGTTATTGTCTACTCAATATATCTTGTGTGACCTCGGGTCCGCGGTCCGCGCTTAAGGTATATGAGGGGATCTGTGTGAGGAGCCTGTGTGGCAAAGGGGTCTGTGTAACGGGGTTCTGTGTAACGGGGTTCTGTGTAACGGGGTTCTGTGTGGCAAAAGCCTATATGGGACTAATCTGTGTAGGTAATCGGACTAGGTCAGATATGGCCGAGCGTGAATGATACTGTGTGGTATTTTCTTTTCAGGTACATCACACTGGGACGTGTGAGCTGTCAGGAAGGCCGTAACGGAGCAACATGAAAACGGATACTCAATTGAACTTTTAAATAACTCGTTTTATTGTAGAATATCTGTAACTTGTTTTGCTATTTTGCGGGTGGATTCGAGTAGTTTTATCGCGTGATCTCGCTCACAGAGTGGGGCACAATAGAAAATATTATAATAAAAGCGAGCACTTTGTCATTTGTAGAAGAATTCCATATTCAATCTTGAAATAGTTAGTAACTTAGAGGTCGTAATGCCAAAATATTGTTAAAGTAGTAAGTTTACGTAATGTGAAAGTGTTATTGTGTACCGCATATTGTAACTTAAACTGTGATGTGTTTAAAAGAGCAACCATGAGGGTTTCTTGCCAGCTCTTCCCCATGTATGACTGCATTCCGAACTGGTGGTAGCTTAAAATGTTAATGACTCTGAAGTGTTAATCTCGTGTTTTATTACCGAACTATCATACGCTATGCATCCTAACCATATCTGGAGATCAGAGAGGGACGTGTAAGCCCTCTCACAACTTCGGCCTGATGACCTGACCGGCCTGCGGTCATGCCTGCACCCGACATATATATATGTATTATATATGTTACATTAAGTTTTTTTTTGTTATTCGCACTGTTTTTTTTTTGCTTTTTCTGGTGTTGTTTCTTTATTTTATCATTATCTTAGTTTTGTATTTTTATAGCGAAGTCTTAATTAATCTGATGTTTCCTGTACAAACTGGTGAATGTGGTGCCTACCTTTAAGTGATTGCTACACTAATACACAAGTTTATGTATGTTATGATTATACGTTCTAGTGTAAGCAATTGTTGGTGGCCAAATAAATGAATATATAAAGAGTGTACTGTTTGTCGGTGCATTTGTTCTCGCTAATCTCAGAAACGGCTCCGATTTGGTTGTAGTTTTCCCTATTGTATTGTTTATTCGAATCGGTTCATAAATAAAAAAGTTATATCAATTTAAAGAATCACGCCCGAACATTTGTTCGAAAAAAATTCTATAATTATTGTAAGATAAGTTTGTCTAGGTAGCTCAGTTGTATCTGCATACGCGGTATGACTTCTGTGCGTGAAGTCACGGGTTTGATACCACAGTCGGGGAAAATGATATTACATTTTTCATCTTTATACTCAGTATCAGCCCAGCATCTGGAATAGTACGCGGTGTGGCGATAGATTCGCCCCCATCACTTTATGGGACGGTAATAAACTCTCCGAAATGTGGGTGTACTGATTACACCTCTACCCGCCGCTTCGGAGGTTATATGTATATATGTGTGGGGGATGCTGGGATTGCGTGGAGAAGAAACTCAATGACCAGATCGATAAAGTAGCAGTATATTGCTCGGACCAGGTTACATATACTTTTGACGTCGATATATACTATTTGACGCCTTGCAGTCCCGTTGTTCTTGCTTGACGAGTTCCCGTTCTTCCAGGATTCCGTTCTTCAGTATTCCCGTTCTTCAGGCTTCCCGTTCTTACAGTATTCTCGTTTTTCTTGCTTGACTTTTCTTCTTATTGCTGGAGCGATCTCGGAGCGAACTGATTTTCGGTGGCCCGGGGCGTTTCTTTTATTTCATTTCCGGGCGTCTCGGGCGCGCTCGCGCAGCTCGGGGTCAGCCATGGGACGAGTGCGCGCTCGGCCAATTAGAGCGCGCGCCGGACGCCGCAGATGTCGCCGGGGAGCCTTGATGCAGAGGTGTGCGGGCGGCGAGGTGACGGCCGCGATGATTCGGCCAATCCGCGCTCAGCCGCAAAATGTCGCACCTTGATGTTCGCTAGTAATTTACACAAAATACGATAATAATAATAACTAATTATAACTATTTACATTATATACAAGATACATGGCTTGATCCTGTACATTCTCCCGCCGTGAATCGTCACTCTTTGGATGTTGACGATGCATTTTAATTGGGTGCAGGATCAGCCTTCTCCATTGGGAGAAGTATAAGTTTCTTCGTTGGGCGCCGCAAGATACCTCCTCTGGTGGCGACGTCGACCGCTCGTACAATGCATCGGGTCCGGGATGAGTTGCGTGGATGCGTACTCGTATCCACATGTTGCGTGGTAGGTTCCCGTCTATGATCTGCACCAAATCTCCGACTTGTATCTCGGGGCCTTTTCCGTGTGGGTCTCTTCTATTCCTGAGTTCCGGTAGGTACTCCTTCAGCCATCGCGACCAGAACATGTCGGCGAGACGTTGCGCGCCAGCTGCTCCGCAGGTTCAAGTCCCGGTCGTTGAACGTTCCTGGGGCTGTGTTTCCGCCTGGTCCGCCCAGGAGGAAATGGTTCGGGGTGAGCGCCTCCGGATCCTCGGGGTCCACTGACACGTGAGTCAGTGGTCTGCTATTTACCGTATGTTCCGCTTCGGCGAGTAGTGTATGCAGAACCTCTTCAGCGGGATGTCTCTCGCGTAGTACCGTCGCGAGAGCAGTCTTGACGGAGCGTACCATCCGCTCCCATGCGCCTCCCATGAACGGCGCACCCGGTGGGATGAACCGCCAATCTATGATTTTCCTGGATGCTTCCTTTTCTGTGGCTGTAAAGAGGGCATGTCTGAGTTCCTTTTCAGCTCCGTGAAAGTTAGTTCCGTTATCGGACCAAATCTGCTTCGGTACCCCTCTGCGTGCGATCATCCTTCGGAGCGCCATAACCGCTGAGTCGGCGCTAAGCGACTGTACTATCTCTAGATGTATGGCGCGTGTGGTGAGACAGGTAAATAACGCCACGTACCTCTTTTGATGCGTTCGACCTACTGTGATGCTGAGAGGGCCGAAGTAATCTAGACCTGTGTACGTGAATGGCCTCTGGTGATGTGCTAGGCGGCCATGTGGTAGGTCTCCAGTCATGGGTTGCGGTGGAGATGCTGTCCTCATGCGGCACCGTACACATTGTCGTATGATGTTCTTGACCGTAGGTCGTAGACGGAGTATCCAGTGTCGTTGTCGGCACTCGTTAGTTGTTGCTTCGGCTCCTGCGTGATGTAGTCGACGGTGTTCATGTTCAATCCACAGCCTAGTCGCTCGGTGGTCGCCGTGTATCACCAGGGGGTTCTTCAGCTCATCAGAGACCTCCAACGCTGCTCCTATTCTGCTTTTTAATCTCAGCTGTTGGTCGGATAGTTCTACGCTCAACTTATAGAGACGACTATCGCGGGGGACCTGATTTCCTTTTTTAAGTTCTTCAACCTCCTTTTGGAAGGAGTCTTCCTGTGAGGCCTGCCAGATCAGGGCTTCAGCACGTCGTTGTAGCTCTGCGGGAAAATAACGGTAGCGGTCGTCGTTAGTAAAAACTTTAACAGTTTTCAACGGTCGTGTCGTGTTCTTGGCGTGTTGCCAGTTCGGGTCGCGGGTTCGATTCCGCGCGGTCCTCTTGTGGTTGGCTCGCTGTTTAATAGCCTGTTTGAATACCTCAATGGCGTGTAGTATCCTCGCTGTTGCTCGCAAATATCTCGACCATTTCGAGAATCGGTTGACGTCCGGTAATGCCGCGTTGAGGCTTCGCGGTCGTTGACCCCCGATGACCGCGTATGCCCGCTCTTCTCCGGTCGGTGTCGCCGTGCTCCTGTTATCCACCGGCCAAGACTCCGGACCTTTCTGTAAAAAGTCGGGACCGTTGAACCAACGATGTCCTTGGTGGAAGTCGTCCGGTACGTCTCGGGTGGCGTCGTCAGCCACGTTCGCTTTGGTCGGTACCCATCGCCATTCGCTGCTCTTGCTATGTTCCTCGATGGCGGCCACACGATGAGCGACGTACGCTTTGTAAGATCTAGACCCTGTCCTGATCCATGTCAGGGTCGTACGGCTGTCCGTCCAATAAACGGTTGCGTCGGGCTTCCTCTCGTGGGCGTCCTTCACAGCTGTTGCCATGCGAGATCCGAGTACCGAAGCTTGTAATTCCATTCGCGGTATTGATGTTACCTTCAGTGGTGCGACCTTGGCCTTGGCGGTGACGAGAGTTACGCTGACCCGTCCTTGATCATACACGGCGCGCCAGTACAGCGCCGTCGCGTATGCGGATTCACTGGCATCCGTGAAGACGTGTAGTTGGAGAGACACTGCTGCGCTGTAACTTGGGTAGCTTCTTGGTATAGATACGGCGCTTAGGCTTCGTAATTCCACTAACCATTTAGTCCAGTCGGCTGCCAAGTCGTCATCAATGTTCTCGTCCCACGCAGTTCCCCTTCGCCAGACTTCCTGTAAAATCTGTTTGGCCCTGATAGTGATCGGTGATACCAGGCCAAGTGGGTCGAAGAGCGACATTACTATCTTTAATGCTTGCCGCTTGGTGGGTGTCGCGTTGTTCAGGATTGCCGATGGAATGCGAGCTAGGTCCAAATTGAAGGCGAGTCTGTCGTTTTTCGGTTGCCATATGAGCCCGAGTACCCTCTCGGTTTTCTCGGCTCCTTTTAAGTCGACAGTAGGTTCGGGTTCGGTGACCTCGTCGAGAGTCTGTAGTAACTCCGCCGAGTTCGAGGTCCATTTTTTCAATTCGAACTTAGCCTCTCGATGAATGTCGCGCACTTGCCGCGTGACTTTTGCCGCCTGTTCCAGGGATTCGAAGCTGTCTAAATAGTCATCCATGTAGTGCTTGTTTCTTATGGCTTCGAATGCCTCCGGGTGTTCGTGTCGGTGCATTTCCGCGTTGAGGTTCATCACGAAGATTGCCGTGGCTGGCGAGCTTGATGCCCCGAAGATCAGCGACTTCATGCGGTACTGCTGAGGTGGGTGATCGTCTCTCCTGTCCCCTCGCCATAGGTACCTTAGTGCGTCCCTGTCTTGTTCTTGAAGTCCTACTTGCATGAACATTTCTGTGATGTCAGCTGTCACGGCGATCGGGTGTTGTCGGAACTTCATGATGACCCCCGGAAGAGGTTGAAGAAGGTCCGGTCCAGTCAGAAGCTGGGCATTAAGACGTTCCCCTTGTCTTCGCGGCGGCGTCGTGGACAACTCTGAGTTTGTCCGGCTTCATTGGATTGAAACCCGCGAAGTGTGGTAGGTACCAGGTCCTCTTGTTTGAAGTCGGAGGTGCGGGTTCGGCGTAACCCTTCGTCACCAAGGCTTCCATTTGTTCGTTATATTTCTGTTTCAATTGAGGATTCTGGTCCAACTTCCGTTCTATTGTGTGAAGTCTTCTTAAAGTGTTGTCGTAATTGTTCGGCATGACAACATCTTCCGATTTCCAAAGTAGGGCTGTTTGATATCTGCCCTCTGGGGTCTTTCTTGTGTGCTTCTCAAGGATCCTTAAAGCCTTTTCACCCGGGTCGCTGGCGGGTCGTCTGGGGTCGATGTAGAGGTTGTCCATCGTGATGAACTCTCTTATCATCTCCTCCAGATGGTCATCTGTCGTGATATGCTTCACAAAATTGACCCTGTGACCCAGCGTACGTGTGACCCCCGTGAACTACCCAACCAAGCGGCGTCAATGACGCAACAGGTTGGTTTCTCCTGCCCGTACGTACAACCGTAGCGAGGAGGAGGTGCCAATTATCTTGGCCTATTAATATTTTCGGTGCCGCCTCGCTCGGTTGTATTTCAGGTGTTCACACTCTTCAATGGCTTCTTTCGGGACGCGTTGGGCTGCTAGCTTAAGGTCGTTGACGGTGCGTGCCTGGATCCGGTCTTGATGTTGATTAGCCCCTCTAATCTGGAAGTTAACTCGGCGTGACTGTAGGTCGCTTCCGGATTCCCCGTTGTACGTGATGATGTGGAGAGGTTCGTCTGGACCGTCGGCTCCTATTTTCTTCGCCAACTCTTCGTCGATGAGAGTGACGGTCGATCCGTCGTCCAAAAGTGCTAAGGTATCCGCAGCTCCCGCCGGTCCAGAAATGTGTACCGGTACGATCTTGAGGAATGAGACCTTGGGTGTCCACGCTGAGTTGACATGTTCATCTTCCTTTGGTTCGGGGTTCTCTTCCTTCTTGATTTGTTTCTTAACCGAGTGAAGAAGTTTGTGGTGAAGATGAATGCATCCGTCGGTTTCGCACTTCTTAGGCTTGCAGCTATGTTGTTTCGATCTGAAACGCAGGCATCTGAAACATAAGCGGTGTTTCTTTGCGATATCCCATCTCGCGTCCGTACTCGCATCCTTGAAACGCGTACATTCTACGATGCTGTGACCCTGTTGACTACAGAGGCCACAGTTTGACTTGTAATTTTCGCTGACGGTGTGTACTCGTTGTCGGCGTTGGCCCTCCGTGTTCGTTTTGCTGAGACTTCGTTCGGTAATAGGTTCGGGTTGGGCGAACGGACTACACATTTCCGCTTCCCGCTGTATGAACCGACCGAATTTCAGCAGATCTGGTTCTTCCTTTGGCTGTGTGGTGGCGAATTCGTACCACTGCCCCTTGAGGGTTGGCGTCAGCTTCTCTGTCATGTTCTTAGTTACTTCTGGGTTGTATAGGTAGAAGATGCAGTTGAGTGCCTGTAAAGTGTCTATTGTATTTTCTACCTTTGTGGCGAAGGTGCAGAGTTCCCGCGGCGATTCGGTGAGACGCGGTAAGGTTCTGAGGCGGTCAATCTCCGCCATGGCTATGGAGTCGGGACGTCCAAACCGCATCTCTAATGTCTTCATAACATTGTTCGGGTCCGCGTTCGTGATCAGCAATCCTTGCACTGCTTCCTTCGCTGTCCCTCGAAGGCTTCGGCGTAAGCGGGACATGTTTTCTATGCTAGTGAAGTGGTGCGCTGTCTCGAGGTAGGCGGCGCGATATGTCAGCCAATCTTGATGAGCCCCGTTGAAGCTGGGAAGTTCTGTATACTTCAACGGTTGACGATGTTGCGCAGCTTGGACTGCACTGGTGATGGCTGACGCGAGTTCTAGCAGATCCGTCCGCGATTGCCGGACGGTGACGGCTCGATCTTCAGTCGGATGGTTTACCTGTTTGGTTGCGCTGCCCCAAAGTTCGGTTGCCAGGATGCGGCGGTGATCACTGGCGGAGGTGGCGGTGCAAACCCGATGTTCGATTGCCAGGACACGGCGGTGGTCACTGGCGGAGGCGGCTGCGCAGTCCCAAAGTTCGGTCGCCATGATGCGGTTGCGGTCACTGGCGTAGGCGGCTGCGCAGGTCCAAGGTTCGATTGCCAGGACACGGCGGTGGTCACTGGTGGAGGCGGCTGCGCAGTCCCGAAGTTCGGTTGCCAGGATGCGGCTGTGATCACTGACGTAGGCGGCTGCGCAGGTCCGAGGTTCGATTCCCAGGCTGCAATGTTTCCTGGTGGTTCAGCTCCCGTAGTGTGTTCTGGAAGTGCGGTGGGCGGTCCCTCTGTTGACGTCGCTGGCTGTGGATGAGGATGAGAATGATACGTTGACGGTTCGATTGCAGAGAGACGCAATAATGGCGGGGGTGCGGCAGTGACTCCCGCCAGTGCAGACGCCGGTGCGTCCCAGGATGCGGCAGTGATCGCTGGGGCAGCAGGTTCGGCCGGCGGCTGTGTTACTATATGCGCCTCTGTTGCTTGGTGAGGCTGGCTGTCTATGGCGAGTAACCGGCTGTTCTCTAGCCAACTGTGTACGCGCTGTTCCTGTTCAGCCTCGGTGACAACAGAGCTCATGTCGTCTTCATCCGATTCCGCTTCTATTTCGGCAATGCGGCGGCTAGCTCGATCTTCAACTGGAAGAGTTCGGCCTTAGCTTGTGCCAAGCGGCGTGTTCTTGAGGGATTCTTGCTCCTTGTTGAACGGGCTTGACTTCGGCTCGGTGATTTGCGGTGTTCTGCGACGATGCTCTTCTGATCTTCTGGCGCAGGTCTTGAGGCGGGCGGTGTTCTTAATACCGCCGTCGAGCGTTCCGTGGTGGTCGCGGTGGCGGTAGCGGTACCGGAGGTGTCCGTGGTACCGGTGGCCTCAGTCGTAGTGCCGGACGTACCAATAACCTCGGTCGTGGTGCCGGAAGTACCCGTGACCTCAGTTGTGGTGTCCGTCGTCACCGTCGCCGAAGCAGTTCTGCGCCCTACCGATCTAGTCACTGGCATCTTTCTCCACGTAGATCCGGCTCGAAGGACCAAGACGATGTGGGGGATGCTGGGATTGCGTGGAGAAGAAACTCAATGACCAGATCGATAAAGTAGCAGTATATTGCTCGGACCAGGTTGCATATACTTTTGACGTCGATATATACTATTTGACGCCTTGCAGTCCCGTTGTTCTTGCTTGACGAGTTCCCGTTCTTCCAGGATTCCCGTGCTTCAGTATTCCCGTTCTTCAGGCTTCCCGTTCTTCCAGTATTCTCGTTTTTCTTGCTTGACTTTTCTTCTTGTTGCTGGAGCGATCTCGGAGCGAACTGATTTTCGGTGGCCCGGGGCGTTTCTTTTATTTCATTTCCGGGCGTCTCGGGCGCGCTCGCGCAGCTCGGGGTCAGCCATGGGACGAGTGCGCGCTCGGCCAATTAGAGCGCGCGCCGGACGCCGCAGATGTCGCCGGGGAGCCTTGATGCAGAGGTGTGCGGGCGGCGAGGTGACGGCCGCGATGATTCGGCCAATCCGCGCTCAGCCGCAAAATGTCGCACCTTGATGTTCGCTAGTAATTTACACAAAATACGGTAATAATAATAACTAATTATAACTATTTACATTATATACAAGATACATGGCTTGATCCTGTACAATATGTATGCATACTATCTTAATATAATATTAATATCATAATACCATCGGTTGCAGTGTGGTCACATAGAGGTGCTAGGATAACAAGAAATCTAAATCGACATGTCAAGATTCTCCAAGAGTTAATATAGTCATCTAATACATTTAGATCTGCCTGGCTAATATTAGACTGCCTCGGTGAGGCAGTTGTAATTGGGCATGCGTTACGACTGTTGTGCTGAGGTCTCGGGTTCGATCCCCGGGTCAGGTAAAGTGATATTTAGGAATACTGTCAGACCGGAGTCTGGAATTGTACCCGGTAAGCAGCGCCACACCGACTGCAGCGCCACCTACCGGGTCCAATTGTGAATCTAAACCATCCAGGGCGCCACCCAAACGCATACGAAAAAAATAATTCAAATCGGTCCAGCCGTTTAGGAGGAGTTCAGTGACATACACACGTACAGTAGAATTATATGTATTAAGATGGGGAATCCATAGAAATTAAAACAAGTAAATTAAAATATTCCTCTTAAATACTGTTACTTTTTGTATTTTTCAGTTTCTTTCATTAGCTTTTCGCGCGTTATTACACAATATAACCGATTAACGTTTTAGTTACTTGTTATATGTAATTCTTCTAGGATCTGTTTACTTAAGTAACTAGATCTTGGAAACTACAACAGTTAAGAATGTCTTGTTTGGATATTTGAGCATAGAACCTTCGGCATTTTTATCGTACGAAATATGACGCTGGCTCAATGAGGGTATCAGGAAATTTGATGGATCTCAGAAAATACAATAGCTGTACACGTCCTTGTATATATTACAGCACTAAAACGTACAACAAGTATTTGTTGATAGCATAAACATTTATAACTTCATTTCACAAAGGGCTTCTCGCTGAGGCTCTTAAATAAATTTTAAGAACTTTAAAAGTAGTATATTTCAGTCAAAAATAGCTTCAACAAAATAAATATTCGGTACTCAGTACAATGCGATGTGATGTGATGTGAGTACTTTTAGAGAAGTGAGAGGTGTATGTCATTGGGGCTGGTTTCGAACCTACGATATTCGTCTCTGTAGTGCTCACTACTTATTGTAGAACAATGCTTTTAAATTTATGTATAAGTAAATATAAGATAAGAGGATTAACTTATTTAAGATTAGTTCAATTTGATATAATTTAAGATACAGTATTAACGACTTTATTACCCATATGAACTCGTAAATGTTCTTTCAAAGCACTCCTTGCTCTAAATTTCTTGTTACATATTTCACATATATACGATATTTCTCCTGTGTGAATCCTAATATGATTCTTTAAGGTACTATTTCGTGCACACGTATAATTACAGTATTGACATTTAAACGGCTTTTCTCCGGTGTGCGTTCTAGTATGTCTCTTCAAACTATTACTTTCTGTACATACATAACTACAGTATTGACATTTAAACGGCTTTTCTCCTGTGTGAGTTCTGATATGTCTCTTCAAAGTACTATTTTCTATACATGAATAACTACAGTATGGACATTTAAACGGCTTTTCTCCTGTGTGAGTTCTAATATGTCTCTTCAAAGCACTTTTTTTTGTATATGTATAACTACAATATTGACATTTAAACGGTTTTTCTCCTGTGTGAATCCTAATATGTCTCTTTAAAACACCTTTATGTGCAAATCTATAATCACAGTATTGACATTTAAACGGCTTTTCTCCCGTGTGTGTTCTAATATGTTCTTTTAAATGACTACGCTCTGCACATTTAAAACTACAATATTGACATTTAAACGGCTTTTCTCCGGTGTGCGTTCTAGTATGTATCTTCAAACGATTACTTTCTGTACATGTATAACTACAGTATTGACATTTAAACGGCTTTTCTCCGGTGTGCGTTCTAGTATGTCTCTTCAAACTATTACTTTCTGTACATGTATAACTACAGTATTGACATTTAAACGGCTTTTCTCCTGTATGAGTTCTAATATGTCTCTTCAAAGCACTATTTTCTGTATATGTATAACTACAATATTGACATTTAAACGGTTTTTCTCCTGTGTGAATCCTAATATGTCTCTTTAAAACACCTTTATGTGCAAATCTATAATCACAGTATTGACATTTAAACGGCTTTTCTCCCGTGTGTGTTCTAATATGTTCTTTTAAATGACTACGCTCTGCACATTTATAACTACAATATTGACATTTAAAAGGTTTTTCACCTGTGTGAATTCTAATGTGTCTTGTTAAACTACTATTTGCTGTAGACGCATAACTGCAGTATTGACATTTGAACGGCTTTTCTCCCGTGTGTGTTCTAATATGTTCTTCTAAATTACTACGCTCTGCACATTTATAACTACAATATTGACATTTAAAAGGTTTTTCACCTGTGTGAATTCTAATGTGTCTTGTTAAACTACTATTTGCTGTACATGCATAACTGCAGTATTGACATTTAAACGGCTTTTCTCCTGTATGCGTCCTAATATGATTTTTCAAACTAGCATTTACTGTACATGTATAACTACAGTATTGACATTTCAACAAATTTTCTCCTGTGTGAGTTCTAATATGTATCTTTAAATCACCTTTATGTCCACTTGTATAACTACAGTATTGACAATTAAATGGCTTTTCTTCTGTGTGAGTTCTAATATGGTTCATTAGGTTATCTCTTCGTACAGAAATATAATTACAATACTGACATTTGAACTCTTTCTTCAAATTATCATGGCCTGTAATTTCTCTGTCAAGTTTAGATTTATGTATGTTTATAAATGCACTATTTGGTTTTATTATCACTGGTTTATGTCCACTTATATGTTTAATAAGAAGAGCCCTCGAATAACATGTTTCACCACAATCATCGCATATAAAAGTCTTTTTGTCATTCTTAACTAATACTTGCTTATTATTTACATCATATAGAAACTGGCATGACTTGTTTTTATTAGCTTCTGTTTGAGTGTCAGTTTCAGGTATGTTTTTTGTCTTCTCCGTTTCTATAGAATTGGATTTAAATTGGCTTAAGTTATATTTTTCATCCAGTTTCGGCTTTTTGACTGGCGGTGCTCCTTAAAAATCATAAAAAGTTTTATAGAACCATAATATATTTGGATAATTGTAAAAATAATATATGGTCTGCTGGGTGCGGGCCTCCTTTACTAATGAGTGGTGAGATAAGAACTTAGTTCATGCTGGTCTAAAGCAGGTTGGTAGACTTCACACACATACGAAATTCTCATTTAGAATACTCAAGCATTAATCCGGTCAATTTAGACATCCAAGGTTACAAAAAATCACACTCGGCTGTAAATTGGTAGGATTGTTCAAAACACTATTATAAATGTTCATGGGCGGCGGTGATCACTTTCCATCAGGTGAGCCTCTTGCCCGTTTGCCTCCTTTTAACATAAAAAAAGGAAAGGTGAAAGTTCCCACCGATCCGATACCTGGAAAAAAAACTCCTCGGGGTCAAAGGTCACAAAAACGGGTTTTTCACGATTTTCAGTAAAACGATAAGTTTTGTCATAAAATTAAACCAGACAAATTTATAGATCAGATAATTATCTATAAAAAAATTCGAAATACTTTTTTTTAAAAAAAGCCACTATTTTAGATAAATAACGATTCAAAAAGTTTAAAAAATTTTTATTGTCAAGAACATCGAAATGTGTAAAGGCCGACATGGCCCGCCTAGCTTCGTCCGACTGCTTTGGCACCGAGGCCTGCAGTATGTTCTTGAAATCCTCCTTCATTAATGCTAACAGTTCACAGTGACCTAATAAACGTGAATCAAATAATGGCACCGAAAATTACGCGTAGCAATTGTCAACGCGAACTTAATGTTTAAACATGCGTTGCTGGGATAGCCGTATTTCATATTCCGTCTATTCCGGTAATACTGTTGTACAACATTTGACATAATAAAGGGACACCCTGAAATTTGTGTGCTAAAATGACATAATGAATGGATTTCAGTGATTTTTAAAATACATAAAGTATATCTAAAAATAATTCGAACTAATTATCTAGCTGTGTCTCTTCGCAAATCAGTCAAATAAACGAAAATGAAACTTAAAAGTATCAGATAAAACAGGATATTCATATCCGCCCGGATAGCTAACACCGTACACAGGGTGTAAAACCCGCCATAGTGGCACGCGCAAGTGTGTCGCGTTCCGGGATCAGCCAATGTACATCCAGTTTTTGTCGGAGTGTCTAGAGTTGGGGTACGATGTTAAAGGAAAATAAAGGTTTTACTAATATAAAGATAACAATACTACTAGCCCTGAATCAAACATTTTCCCACTGCTGGGCACGGGACTCCTCTACTAATGAGAGGAGCTAGGCATCAGTCCACCACGCTTGCCTAATGCGGGTTTTTATACTTCACACACCTTTGAAATTCTTATGAGAATTCTCAGGTATGCAGTTTTCCTCACGATGTTTTCCTTCACCGTTAAAGCAAGCGATAATTAACATTTAATACATACGTAACTTTAGAAAAGTCAGAGGTGTATGCAATTAGGGTTTCGAACATACGACTTTCGTCTTGACAGTTCGTACCGCAACCAACTAGGCTATCGCTGCTAATTTACGTATACAAGATTAGTTTTTGTATACCATAAAGCCGAAACACCCAAATTAGATTTTGGTATAAAAGATTAGATAAATATGTCATATAATAATAATTAGGAAAACTCACGCTGTGTCACATGCAAAAATAATTTATCCCGTTTCTTGTACGACGTATGGACATACGCGCGCCGCGCGCTGCCGTTTGTTTCGCGCCAATACACACTACACTGGCAATATTTGCACTGTTTCGTTTATTAATCAACATTTTAACAATAAGGCTGCGTTTCCACCAGATATGTGCAAGGATGTGTTTGTTAAGAACCAATCGGAATGCAGCCTAATTTACTACTTCACTACTAACAATAAAAACTAAACATATCTAAGTAACTGTTCAAAATTTCCACCCCTTTCCCTAACACAAAAGAGATTAAAGGATAGAAAGTCTAAAGCAACGCCCGCGCCGCCGAGCAGGACGTGTGCGGGGTGAGGAAGCGTGTGCTTGTCCTTGACTCTTTTAGCGACCGGCTTAGTAAGTATGCATCGGTGAGCGACCGACACGCGCCGGATTTTTATTACGTAATAAACAAGGTAACCAGCTTGACGAACAGTTTTATATGTTTTTGGGATACACATATAATATGTTAAAAATTAGTGCATTGGATTGTCCTACTGATTCTCAACAAACTACTTTGGGCTTTGTAGTATACTAAAAATAATGTTGTATAGTTTCAAATAAGTAAGCAGTACCTAAGTGCAGTATATCTTCAGTGTATGTATTACTATTGCAACTTTATATTTCAATTGGGAATTTTTATTATTTTTAAATTTTTAAATTAAATTTTCTTTTCATAATGCTCATATTTTATATGTGTAAGTTACACTGACCGATAGAACGATATTTTTACTTGTATTATAGCTTGAGTGATGTATTATATATAAGTGGTATACATACATATTATAACGATTACAACTCTTTCAACTTTTTGAATCGTTATATCTCGAAAACGGTGGCTCTTAGGAAAAAAGTATTAGACATTTTTATAGATAATTATCTGTCCTTCAATTTTTGTCTGAGCTAATTTTATGATAAAACTTAACGTTTTGCTGAAAATCGCGAAAAAACCCGTTTTTGGGACCTTTGACCCCGAGTATTTTTTTTCCAGGTGTCGGATCTGATGAGGACTTTTCACATTTCATTTATATTAGTGTTTTGAACAATCCTACCAATTTTCAGACGAATGTGAATTTTTGTAACCTCACCCCTATTTTTTGGTCTAATTTCCTTCACTTTTACAGCAAGTGATAATATAGTTGGTTTGTTGTCATTACCAGCTGAACATTTAAAATAATAAGATCCTAGATTTTACCAGCATTATAACAAAGTAGACAGAGGTAAAATAAATTTTCAAATACCTATTTAAATGAGTTTTTATGGCTGCCGGTTGAACATTTGTAAGTTGATGAGTTGCAGCGCCATCTAGTGGCGAGTAATAACAAAGTGTGTTTATTGTGTACAAAAACCTTCTCCATGATCAACATTTATGTGTGTCATTTTTCGTGGTAATCATTCAGTGTTAAAGTTTATCAATATCATATATACCAACATATTTATATATACAATGTGTTACAAAAGGGTGTGGTTACACTCTGCACTATCCCTTTGCGCCCAATAATAGCCTCTAACACTACTGTATTCCTGGTACAGGTGTAGTCAATTACCTTATATATGACAACACACTTCTGTAACACTTTGTATTTATAAGTAGAATAATAGTTTTGATCCTTTCATATTGTAAATGTTTACAAGCTATGTGAATGATGTGTTTCAGTAACTTAGAGACAACACTTACTGTCATCATCTGGTTCACTTGTATTGCATGTCTCATTAGTGTCACTGTCCGCTTGGTTCTCTGTTTTTATATTTATGTCATATTCCGGTATTTGTAGAGACACAATGTCGGACACTATCAGTGAATTCTGCAGACCACATAACACTCTGTCTAAGAAAGTGAAGGTTTGTAAATTAATCTGTGAAAAAACAGATGGAAAAACACCATGAATAAGATCAATGTGGGTTTTGTTATGTATATGGTATCTTCCTAAGTTTAGTTTTACACATTTAATTTGATATACAACTGGAACATAATACGAAATAGAAACCCTTTTGTGAAGACAAGAGCAAAAACAATTAGAAAATGTGTTCTCAATTGTTCTTCCCAATTGGCATGATGATAACCTAATTAAAGTTGAGAAGGAATGGTGGTAGGTCCTTCATATCCATCCGGATAGCCATCACCGCACACAGGGTGTAAAACCCGTTATAGTGGCACACGCAAGTGTGTCGTGTTCCGGGATCAGCCAGTTTACATCCGGTTTTGTGGGGGGTTGTTGGAGTACTATGTTTGGCCGTGCTGCGACAATTTGACACTAGATCCTTAACCGCTTCTTCACCACCTTGCCCCATGGTGTAGTGTGAAGAAGCTACACAGCAGGCCTTCATGATTGTGTGGAGTAGTGAGGGAAAGATTGTTTCTCACTTCTTTATACTCTAACTGGACGGCACTGCGCTTACCATCAGGTGCAGTGTGGTCACTTTGCCAGGATAAAAAAAGAAAGACAAAATGTAATATTTATATGGGGCTGACAAGGTTCTTGACATGTGGAACATTGAGTCTGCTACCATTGTCCTTATAGTCGATTTTGCACATGGGCTGTTACCTCAACCAACTCTCAATACAATAGTTTCCTGTGTTTAATTTTGTAGATTATTCTACATGCAACCAAATATATTACACAAAAGAAAGTCTTTTGCTAAAACAGAATCAAAATTGCTTGAAAAATTAGGTCACAATATTTATTTTAAATATTGGCATGAGCAAAATCTCATAGGCATGAGTGAAAACGGTGGCGTATTGGGAACATATTGCTATCTCCCTCACACAACGGCAGTACATATCATGCATTATTTTACTGTCATTTACAATTACCCCTTCCAGCAGATCTGAATGGAGTCTAATTTACTTATTTTTGTTCGGATTCATAAAATTCTTTCGATAATAGGTTTTAGGTAATGTAAATATTTGATTCACTTAATAAAAAAATTGAAACTACCCTATTGGTTGTTGGGTCAAAAGTGAGATACGAAAAGCAGTACTATTAGAGACAGCACTCATTGTGAGGAGGTTCCGCATTCTGGGGTCCTAACCTCCAGTCGTTTGGGTCCTAGGCCTCACCACCAAAGTTATTTAATATAGAGATTTATGTTTAAAAAGGTAAAAAAAACCTCTATAAATAAAGAGTACTGTATGTATTACCTCAGGAGTATTGACAGATATTTGTTTAAGCAACTCTTCAGATTTTTGAGATTTTATAAAAAGCTGCTGGCTGTTCTTTAGCTGACGATAACATATGTAACATGCAAAGTACAGTTTTCCGTTGTCTTGAATCTGTAGATAAAAAATCATAAAAATATCTTTGAAAATCTGTTTCCATAACACTGAGGCACCAACATATCTGTTGATAGAGGTGTATAAATATGTGGCCTTCTTGTGATCTATATGTAAAGTCCTAGATAAGTCAGCTGGGTGCACATATTGCAGTGTGCAAGTCTATAAATAACTAGCACAGCTTTAAATGGGGTTGATTGCAAAGATTTCACTCTAGTACCGGCTACTTTCATTGAGCCGGTCACACTGTCACACATCCTATCTACAACATTCGTGTTGTAGACAGTGTGTGCTGACAAACTGTGTGCAGTGGTTCTACCAACTGTGAAACTGGCTAAACTTTCCTTTATGGGCCGTTGCTTTGGAAGTTCATATTTTTTTTGTAGATAGTACTCATAAAAAGAAAGCTTTATACAAATTGTTCAGTGACGCAAACTCACGGTTTACGAGATATAATTTTTTAAAGTTTCCATACAAATTGGAAAATAGTACGCCATTTGCAAATTTTTATAGGCTATAGTCAATCGACCATACTGCCTACCCTTACGTTTATTTGGATGAATTGTCATGGTATACGTCAAAGTTGACATTTCACGTTCCGTTGACGGTAGAGGTGTATTTAATTCAATTTTATATCATGTTTTTTACTTAAATGTAATTTTATTTTCACTTATTCACATTTTAAATTTGGTGTGTAATTAATGTGCACAATAATTGTTGCTGTATTCTGCAATTACATTGACTTTTTACACAAAAAATAACGAATTTTTGTTTACACTGTGGAACGGAACGTGAAGTGACGACATTTTGTTTTATAGAGTGTTTTTTATATGTCAGAGTCAGTGTTAATTGCCCATGTGCTCTTGGAATGTTGTTATTGTGCGTGAAATTTGTTTTGTTTTTTGCTTGATTGACAGCCCGACTTAAACCAATATCCGACTCGGACCAAATAAGTTAGTTATTTTTTTTATAACCACCCAGAAATAGGAGCTCCGTCGACCTATCTTGGCAGGTGGTAATCTGTTACTAACTTTGTGTCTCTTTCTAATGCTTTAGAATGTAAATATGTAAATCTCTTGGCCCGAAATGATACTGTTCTATACGATTCCTAGTAGTTAACTTATAAAACTTAAATAATTAATTTCTCGAAAACTGTAAGTTTCCGTCAGTAGGGATGGTGCAGGGGGGGTAGCCCCCCTCCCCATCCCATAAATCGGCGGCCCATAATGGAAAGTTTTACTGTGAAACTTACAACCAGACATCTATTATTTTTGGATGGGAAGTCAGTGCCAATGTGGTGTATTAATGTTATATTACCTACATACTGTTAGGAACATCGACAAAACTATGCAAGATGGATATTTAAAAGGCACAAATACAATGTTTATAATTTATTGATTGATTTACACGACACTGTTACACATCTCAGCACTTTTTTTTACTACTCCCACTAAGGTTGTCATTATGAATGTACCCACAACTAGTCTCCTAAATACCTCCGATATACCTTCGGTATTTCTAATAAAAGGAAATACCCTAATAATACCATGCACTAAAACCTGTGAATAGATTATGTTAGCAAGACTACATAATCTCTAAACCAATAAGGCGAGAACAAACAATATTTACCTTCTTTTTTGTTAATTTTTCATAAACATCTTCAACTTCCGAACCCGATATACGATGCATTCGGACATTGTTGTCCAAACATATTCGGCAAAATTTAAATCTAGCCATTTCGAAAGTAATAAACAAGTAACTCAGAACTAAATTTAAGAAAGTACAAGTAGTCCCAAAAATTAATGTATTTTAATAACAGCTGCCGTTTACATTGCTATGACAATTGACAACGAATGATTTTTTTTGTTCGTCCAAAGGACAGGCTATAGTCAATGGACCATACTGCCTATGACAACGAATGAGCGAACAGATCAAGGTTGCCAATGGCAATGTATGTAATTCCCCAGAAATCCAAATAAAATTCCCCAAATTTGGGGGACAAGAGACAATCATGCCGGCCTGCTGTGTAGCTTCTTCATACTACTCACAAGGCCGCAAAACGTTAGTAGCGAGGGTTGATTGTCTCTCGCTACTTGGTATTCTAATTGGACGGCACTGCGCTTACCATCAGACGCAGAGAGGTCACTTTGTCGTGCCAGGATTAAAAAAAATAGTTCTTTTACAACTGCTACATTCATATCACACCACTTGCTACGATAGCTGGACACTTTTGCAACTTGTCCTCCATATAACATGCATGGTGCTCCTTATACTCTAGTTTCCATGAATACTGTAGTATATCTTTAATGGCATCAAGAGAGGGGATTAAAATGGGCGGCAGTAGCAAGTTCAACCCTTTGAGCAAAATGCTTGCATCAAATATATGAAAAAATAAATATTATTTATGAAGTTGAAACATGTTTCATTGTTTAAAATAATATTACGAAGATTTTGTGGGGAATCAGCAAAATGTTGTCCCCCAAAGGACAATGGCAGGTTCCCATACATGAAATTAGTTGACATAAATATGTAGCGTTTAGAAGTGAAAAAAATATCAATAAATTCAGCAGCAATTCCTAAACAATAATATATTAGGGATTTCTGATGAAAAAGTCTAATACTAAAGATATTTCAATTTAAAGATTTTGAGGTTATGATCTATTTGACATTTCTGAATAAAATATTTCTGAATAATCTATGAAGTTGATAAAAATGTTATTTGCCTATTTTCCAAAGAGCATTATAATACTACTGCTCATGGGCGTATATAGGGGGGGGGGTGCAGGGGATTCGGACCCCCCCCCCCTTAGCATACGACATAATAAAAAATCGCGGACTACTGATAGCGGATAATATAGACGGTTAGCAGGCTATTTGATTTAAGTGTCAATTTTTGCAGCATTCAGCTATATGCATATTTGGAATTAACAGATTTTTCTACGACTTTTGAGCCTAGTTTAATTTTTTTCGTTTACTTTTTAGCGCTTAAATCAACTGGTAAAACAAGACTGCTTTTTTTCAGGGCACATCTATTTAAAAAAATACGACCGAGTCTTAAGTATTGACTACTTAGTAGTGATGAGTGTGATAGTATATGATGTACCATAAGTACCTGGAGGGCAATTCTCCTTTCATTCAAAATAATTTCGTACTCGAATCTACAGTTCGAATCATTTCTCTATTACATAATTTCGAACTATGAAGTTATTTTTTCGAATGTTGCATCCATATCCATTTGAATTCGAGTCTTTACTATGAGATTCTACTAAAAAAATTGAATTTCGAACTAAAAATCTATAAGTATTTTAATATCCATAGTGTCTCGGGCCTCATCAAATGTGCATCCACTATCCAGTTCATGGACATGTTTTTGGACTCTTCCAAGTATTTTATCTTTCTAAGACTTTTAGTTAAATCATAATAAAAACACGAGATTGAGTCTTTTTATGGGTAAACACATTAGCATATGGCATCATATACGCAGTAAGTTAGGACCAAAATAAAAGAATATCTTTGGGTGTCTAGAGGCCTTCATACATCCAACATTACCGCACCACCTCCAAGAGCATAGACTCTATGCCGCTTAGCTATAAACTTCTTAAAATATTAATGTTAAGGAAACAATCTTGCCACTTTATCTGGAGAATTCACATATATATAGAGATACAGTTCATATGAAATTTGTCAAGACGCCATATGGTTTAGACGCCATTAGGTTTCAGTGGTTTAAGGCAAACTCGGTCAAGAATGGCGTAAGCCTGGATGTCATTTTCTACCTACTACAATATCATCAAGCGTTACTTAGCATCTTGCGGCGTACCCTGCGACTGCTGGGAAGAACTTTCGTGTCACTAGACCGAATGGCGTGGCTCAGTACGAAAATCATGTGCAGATTTTGAGGAAACATGTATGAATCCAATGCCTTGACGCCCAGCGTGAGCTATAAATAAGACCTAAAATTGTGTACACTTAGGGTTGGCCCTAATTGTACACGACGCGCGTCGCCATGCACTGTAGTTGAAAAATAGTGACGCGACGTTTCGACTCTGCGCCAGTTTGAGTTGACTCTTACAGCTACTCTTCTAGACAACTGTTCTGTACGTCCTGTGACAGGGCTTTTAAAACATAATTAGGGGTAGCTAGTCACATATGCTCACATTGGCGAAAAAAACTTATTCCAAAAGTGCAAGGTTCGCCGTCGAAGGATACTTCTTGGAGGACATCATTATCATCATCAAGTTAGGACACAATATTGAATGGTTCGAATTCGAGATGTACGTCTCGGACGGTCTGTCCCAGTCGAAGCAGTTCGAGCGATAACCTTCGAGAAATGTTCGAATGGTAATTTTCAGAATAGCTCAAATATTTTGATTTCGAATTCTATTTTTAAAATAATTTATTTATGAACATTTGACATTGTACACTGACAATCAAAACCTTCCAGAAACACCGGACTCGACATTTCGAGAATAGCTTAACTTTACATTCACTCGAAATGAGTTCGAATTTGAATTATTTTTCGTATACGAAGTTGATTCGAGTGCGTGAGAATTGCCCCCTATATTCGTACCATCAAGACCTTCGAGAAACACCGGACTCGACATTTCCATAATAGCTTAACTTTACATTCACTCGAAAAAGTTCGAATTTGAATTATTTTTCGTATACGAAGTTGATTCGAGTGCGTGAGAATTTTCTCCCTGAGTTCTAACATCTCATCTTGGTAATAAGCAGCATTAAAATAGTTATTTACCAAAAATAAATTGACTTCACTTGACATTTCATATTTTGACAGTTGTTATGTAAACAATAAAACAAAAATGAATGAAAATTTGCGGCAGATTTTCATCCATCCAAAGTCCAAATCCAAATAGCAAGTAGCAATTTTTTATTAACTAGCGTTTTCCCATTCTATGTGTAAGTAATTTCTAAATAACTATGATTTGAGCTGTTAGATTTTTAGCTTTTACCCGTGGACCTCCCCCATGTAAAAGCTATAGCTACGTCACTGCTACTGCTATTGTCACCTAAGGCAGGGTCGTGAATTAACATGTACCTACTGAACTTGACTTATAACTATTGTGGGGAAGGACACATTATACTTAATTATAGGAATAATTTGTTTATTTTTGGGAAATCGATAAATACTTTAAACTTATAAACTGCTGAACTAATTGTTTCTTTGCACATTTCAATTATAGAACTACCGTGGAAACGTACATGTTCACCATAATAGGAACGTGTTTGTCGAATTTGGTACGTTCTCACGGCAAATATAGCATATTATATCGGTCTGCTATGCTTTGGAAATTAGCCGATCTCCAGATCACATTTGTGGCCACAGTCATGTTTGCTAGATTATTTTCTAAGTAAAATCTTTCAAGTATTTGTGTATTTAAATTATGTCACAATATGTCAGTATGAAATAATGGAAGTAGTGATTTTTTTTCCTAAATAAGATAAGCTATGGTCGTAACTACAGCCAAATAACAGACGATACAGTCATTCACTAAGTTAGTAAAAAGTAAAGCTGATTTATTTTTGTTATTTGTAATAGGGTGTTTGACTGGTGTAACCAAAAAATATAAAACTGCACTAGGAGAAAGGATAGTGGGCAAACATATTTATTAAATACATTTTTTTATTTTAAATGTATTATAAACATTTTATTTTCGTCATTAAAATTTAGAATTTTTAATCTGTATCACTCGGTGCCAAAAACGTAGCAATACCGGCCGCCATTACTCGTGACGACATCGCACATAAACATTGCATCCTACGACAAATAAAATTGTAAGGAAGAACATATTTTTCGTTGTGTAAACGTGTGGAAACGTGTTAATTTCGTCTTCAAGTCTTCTATAAGAATGGAAGAAGGCATTACAAGGGCTGATAGTCGAAATCTGCCACTTCTTTCTTAAAACTTTGGATTTTGGCACATGGATGAACAATTTATCGGGATTTAGTGTCGAGTTTTTACATAAAGGCATTGAACAATATTTATATGCTGGCTCATTCATTTTTGTGGAATAACTAACAGATAAATGCAAATAATTTGCTATGTTGTTAGGTGTCACGAATGTTTGTATATGTGCGATGACGTCACATAGAGATAATGTCACGTGACAACGCGTTTTAGCGCGAAATTATATGTGAAAAAATTAAATCACGGATTTTATATAAATTGAGTATATTTCAATAATAAAAATATTACGGGGGCTATAAGTGAAGAGTCCTCCATCGATGTCCATCAATTTTCAAAAATTGTCAAATACCCTATTGTAGGGACACACACACTTGCATTGATTTTATAGTTTTTTTCAACGGCTTATAGAATTTTTATGAAAAAGATTTTTCTTTGGCCCAAAAGACCTTTAGCCATTCATTAAAAAAATCTTACGAGCATATCTGGTTCTATATACTATATCTATGACCATAACACGTTACAAAAAAATCAATTGAGATTTTTAATAAAATATACAA
The DNA here is from genome assembly GCA_905220505.1 of Laothoe populi. NCBI lineage: Eukaryota > Metazoa > Arthropoda > Insecta > Lepidoptera > Sphingidae > Laothoe > Laothoe populi. Next base: position 7,176,613 of record HG992174.1, on the reverse strand, counting down.
CTTATCTATACTTATACAGCTATTGTTAGTATGCTGAAAAATCATGCAAAATAATAATATTTAGATTACAAAGTATGAAATTCCTAAACGCAATTTTTTTTGTAACTACGATTTCGCCATTGTCCTTTGGAAATTTTATTTGGATTTCTGGGGAATTACATACATTGCCATTGGCAGCCCTGATCTGCTCGCTCATTCGTTGTCATAGGCAGTATGGTCGATTGACTATAGCCTGTCCTTAGAACGAATAAATAAAAATTCGTTGTCACAGCAATGTATAAGGCGAAAAATATCAGCGGAAAAAGAAAAATGGCGAGAATGTGATGTGATGTTTGATTGTGATTAATAAGTAAAAAAAATATTACAGACATGGCTTAGGCCTTTAAATTGTGACTATTACAGACATGGCTTCGGCCTTATGAATTGTGACTATTTCAGACATGGCTTCGGCCTTATGAATTGTGACTATTTCAGACATGGCTTGGCATGGAAAATATCGGACATAGCTTCCCGCTTTTGAATGGATGAAGACTGCAGACATGGCTTCGGCCTTTTGTATAAGTTAAAACCAGAGAAGAAGAAGACTTTAATTCTAGCCCAGATTTGGAAAAAATAACGACAGACATGGCTGCATGGTGGAGAACCTTTGCCTTCTCTTTTACAGAGTCAATAAAATAAAATAAAAAATGTATAAGGCAAAAGCTGTTATTACACAGATCTGTTGTTGAAATATATTTATTGTAGGACTACTACAACTACTTTCTTAAATTTAGTTTTAAGTTACTTGCTTATTCATTTCGAAATGTCTAATTTAAAATTTTGCCGAATATGTTTGGACAACAATGTCCGAATGCATCGAATATCGGGTTCGGAAGTTGAAGATGTTTATGAAAAATTATCAAAAAAGAAGGTAAATATTGTTTGTTCTCGCCTTGTTGATTCAGACATTATGCAGTCTTGCTAACATAATCTAATCACAGGTTTTAGTGCATGGTATGTAGGTAACATTAAAATAATATACCACATTGGCACCGACTTCCCATCCAAAAATAATAGTTTTTTTTATTTCTGGCCCGGCAAAATGACCACACTGCACCTGATGGTAAGCGCAGTGCAGTCCAATTAGAGTATCGAGTAGCGAGAGACAATCTATCCCCGGCTACTCAATACAATCGTGCCGGCCTGCTTATTCACACTATGCCATGGGTAAGTTGAAGTAGGAGTCGAGGGTCTAGTGTCGGAGTACTCAAAAGCCCGCAACACGCCCAAACATCATACAACTCTAGACCCTCGACAAAAACCAGATGTACACTGGTTGATCCTGAAACGCAACACACTTACGTGTGCCACTATGGCGGGTTTTACACCCTGTGTACGGTGGTCGCAATCCGGGCGGATATGAATATCCTACCACCAGCAACTATGTCTGGTTTCACACTGTCTCCAACACGAATGTACCGGCTCAACGAAAGTAGCCAGTACTAGAGTGGAACCTTTAGAGTCAACCACATTTAAAGCTGTGCTAGTTATTTATAGACATGCACACAGCAATATGTGCAACCAGCAGACTTATCTATAACTTTACATATAAACCACAAGAATGCCACATATTCATACACCTCTATCAACATATATGTTGGTGCTTCAGTGTTATGGAAACAGATTTACTAAGATATTTTTATGAATTTTTATCTACAGATTCGAGACGATGGAAATCTGTACTTTGCATGTTACATATGTTACCGTCAGCTACAGAACAGCCAGCAGCTTGTTATAAAATCACAGAAATCTGAAGAGTTGTTTAAACAAATATCTGGGAATACTCCTGAGGTATAGTAGTATCATTATTATAAACTTTTAATATCTTGATGTTTTTCATCCTTGACTTGTTTTTAAGGATCAGGTCATTTATTCCTGAAATTAGCCTTGTCTTTGTTGCATTATTCATTATAAAAGTTTGTGACCTTATTGTGTAAGCCATTTCTATTTTGTCTGTTTCTCAGCTTCTTTCAGAGTTGTTATGGTGAGAAGTTAGACATAGAAGTGTAGTGTTAAATTATCACAAAAGTAAATGGGTTAGTAGCCCTTAAAATCAAATGTATGTTATCTGTTGGTAGGATACTCATAACTGACTGGATAGCGACCACCTTATACAGGGTGTAAAACCCATCATAGTCGCTGGCTCAGGCAAGTGTGTCGCGTTCAGGGGTCAGCCAGTGTACATCCGGTTTCAATGCAGACAGGCATGATTCTGTTGAGTAGCTGGGAAAACATTGTCTCTGCTATTTGATACTTTAATTGGGCAGCCCTGCGCTTACCATCTGGCTCAGTGTGATCACTTTGCCGAGCCAGAATAATAAATAAAAATATTGTCAAAGGACAGAACAGGGATGCACAATATGAGTCATGACAATGTCATTGGTTCGAGGGATATAGTGAAATGTTCCAACTTTTGCTAAAACCAACATGAGCAATATAACTGATTATACCATTGTTTTATAATATCATACCAATAACAATTGGGAAATCATTTTCTAGTTATTTTGCTCCTGCTTTCACGGAAGCAAAACCCATATTGATCTTATTCATGGCTATTTTGTCTGCTTTTTTACAGCTGAATTTAAAAAACTTCTCGTTCTTAGACAGAGTGTCATGTGGTCTTCAGAATTCACTGATAATGTCTGACATTGAGTCTCTACAAATAGCCGAATATGACAAAAATATAAAAACAGAGAACCAAGCTGACAGTGACACTAATGAGACATGCAATACAAGTGAACCAGATGATGACAGTAAGTGTTGTCTCTTAGTTACTGAAACGCCCATCAATTACATAGCTTATAAATATTTACAATATAGAATGTGTTACAGAAGTAGGTGGTTATGTAAGGTTATCAAACCTTAATTGAGCTTCAGCTGGCCTGCTGACATGTTGCAGCAAGTAGTGTGGGAAACTCTGACTATAATTATACCGGGGATACTGTAGTGTTAAACACACAGCAATAACTTCTGTAACTCATTGTGTATATGTATAAATGGTTTTTTTTAAATATTATAATAAATGCCAACACTCTTTGAACAATAACCATGAAAAATTACTGATGAACTGATGTAAATTTATCATGGAGAAGGTTTTTGTACTGTCCATTTTATTGTAAACATCAACTTCTAATAGTTCAACTGACTGCCATAAAAACTAATTTAAATATGTATTTTGAATGCAGAGATTTTAGCTCTGCCCGTCTTGTTGTAATTAGTAAATAGATATACATACATATACACTCACGCCTATAATCCCCGAAGGGGTAGGCAGAGGTGTAACCAGTACACCCACTTTTCGCCGAATTTCGGTCCCATAATGTGATAGGGGGCGAGCCTATCGCCATACCGGGCACAGGTTCCAGACTCCAGACTAATACTGAGAATTTCTAGATAGAAAAACCCAATATCACTTTACCCGACCCGGGGATCTAACCCGAGACCTCAGCACAGCGGTTGTAACGCATGCTCAATTACAACTGCGCCACCAAGGCAGTCAAATAGATATAATAGATAATTAGTAAATAGATGGCATTGAGGGGCATCATGGGCAAAAGATACAATCTTATAATTTTAAATGTTCATCTGGTAATGACAACAAACCAATTATCGCTTGTTGTAAAGAAATTTCTATGCCTGAGTATTCTAAATAAGAATTTCGTATGCGTGTTAAGTCTACCAACTTGTGTTAGACCAGCAACGACTAAGGCATAACCCTAACCCTGCTCGTTACTAGAGGAGGCCCGTGCCCAGCATACCTGTTTTACAATTATACAAATATATCATGGTTCTATAAAAAGTATTTATGATTTTTAAGGAGCACCGCCCTGCAAAAAGCCTAAACTGGATGAAAAATATAACTTAAGCCAATTTAAAGCCAATTCTGTAACTGAAAAGACAAAAAACATATCTGGAACTCAAACGAAAATAGTCGTTGATAAAAATAAGTCATCCCAATTACTATATGATGGAAATAATAAGCAAGTGTTAGTCAACAATGATAAAAATACTTTTATATGCGATGATTGTGGTAAAACATTTGATTCGAAAGCTCTTCTTATCACACATATTAGTGGACATAAACCTGTGATGATAAAACCAAATAAAGCATACATAAACCTACATAAATCTAAAACTAAGGATAAAACTACAGCCCATGATAATTGTATGAACACAGGAAAAAAAACATTTAAATGTCAATACTGTCATTATTCATGTGTACGTAATTATGATTTAAAGAAACATATTAGAACGCACACAGGAGAAAAGCCGTTTAAATGTCATTTCTGTACTTATACATGTACAGTTAATAGTAGCTTAAAGAAACATATTAGAACGCACACAGGAGAAAAGCCATTTAAATGTGAATACTGTAATTATACATGTGCATGTCATGGTGATTTAAAAGTCCATATTAGAACGCATACAGGAGAAAAGCCATTTAAATGTCAATACTGTAATTATACTTGCGCACGTCATGGTGATTTAAATGTCCATATTAAAACTCACACCGGAGAAAAGCAGTTTAAATGTCAATACTGTGATTATACTTGTGCACGTCAGTGTCACTTAAAAGTTCATATTAAAACTCACACAGGAGAAAAGCCGTTTAAATGTGAATACTGTAGTTATACATGTACAGACAATAGTAAATTGAAGAGACATATCAGAACCCACACAGGAGAAAAGCCTTTTAAATGTCAATACTGTAGTTATACATGTACGGAAAATAGTATTTTGAAGACACATACTAGGACCCACACAGGAGAAAAGCCGTTTAAATGTCAATACTGTAATTATACATGTGCTTGTCATGGTGATTTAAAAGTCCATATTAGAACGCACACAGGAGAAAAGCCATTTAAATGTCAATTCTGTAGTTATACTTCTGCACGACATGCTGATTTAAAGGTCCATATTAGAACGCACACAGGAGAAAAGCCATTTAAATGTCAATTCTGTAGTTATAGTTCTGCACGTCATGCTGATTTAAAGGTCCATATCAGAACGCACACAGGAGAAAAGCCGTTTAAATGTCAATACTGTAATTATACATGTACAGTAAATAGTACTTTAAAGAGTCATATTAGAACTCACACGGCAGAAAAGCCGTATATATGTGAAATATGTGATAAGTTATTTAGGGCAAGAAGTACATTGAAAAAACATTTACGAGTGCATATGGACAATAAAAGACAAAAAGTCGGTAATACTGTATCTTAAATCATCTCAAATAAGTGGATCCTCTAATCTTATATTTATTTATTATAAGTATTATTCTAGAATAATCTGGGACAAACTTTTTGGAAGGGAAATGAACTGCAGAGATGAAAGTCGTAGGTTCGAAATAAGCCCAAATAACATAAATACCTCTAAAAGTTACGTGTGGATTCATTGGTAATTTGTTTAATTTGCACCACTTGCTTTAACGACGAAGGAAACATTGTGAGGAAACCTGCATACTTGAGAAGTCTCCATAAGAATTTCAAGGATATGTGAAGTCCTAACCTCATGGCGGACTGAGGCCTAACCTCATTAACAGAGGAGACTCGTGATCAGTGGGACAGAGCTGGTTATACATGTACAAGATTAGTCAGAAAGGATGACGTGGCCAACTTAAAGTATCGCAGATACCGATTTTACCATGAATATATCATCATTTATAAAATAAAAATTGTTCATTTTTATTTAAAACCCCACAACCTTGCCAGCAAATATTTACGGCCATGTCTTAGCGACTCAATATAAAGCAGCACGACAACGCGCGACGCCTGTGTCATACCTTATTATGACGTACGTAAGTACCTATCTGGACTTCCACTCCATCCACTGTAAATATAGTCACTGGTTACATTACGATACGATATAATTACGATACTGGTTACGTTAGGTGAAGATAATATGAGGCGACTAATAGGGGCATCGGGGGTCGCGGGCGCGCAGCGGGGGGCTGTCGTAGCGCCCTTTCCGGTGTGTCGAAATTTGTTTGTACATAGTTTTTGTATATACTTCGTCGGCACACCGGGCGACCCCGGGATGACGGCAGTGCGGGTGGTTGGCCTCGTTGCTGCCGTGGACGCCGAGTGCGTCCTTCAGTGCCCGGGGGCTTCTAAGCCCCCCCCCACATTGAGACGGGCCGCAAGGCGGCACCGCGCAGGTGCGGTTCCGGTCGAAAATGGAGCGCTTCTTGCCCCGTGTGCCCGGGACCGTCTTTTATGCGCCGAAAAGGGCCACCTCGGGGGGATTTTAGTTGGTATTGCCGGTGTACGGTATGTGTTAGGGACTCGGCCCAGCGGTCCCCCGGATGTCAACATCTCTCCCGGACGGCTTAAAGCTGGGTCGTAAGGCCGGCGAGCCCAACATAACCGTCCCGCCACCCCTCCGGCGGGGCGATAGTGATCAATCGCTTTTCCCCGCGAAAAAAAAAAGGTGAAGATAATATAATCAGTCATTTTACCTTCGCAAGATCTGGTGGATCTGTGGGAAAGCCGCAAAAAGACTTTGTAAAATGCAGTGAAATGTCAAAACGACGAAAAACTCAAGAATTACGAAGTAGTACCTACAGCCACTATTGAGTTTTAGAAACTATTTTTTACTAGATGTTGGTCGCGGCTCCGCCCGCGTGGAGGTTATTTTTGGAAGAAAAGGTATACAACACATGGAGACATCTTAAGTTATTACACCTTTCTATATTTTGCTATCCCATAGGATGCGTGCATTTTCACGGGATAAAAAGTGGCCTATGTCAATTTCTAATCCCTAAACTACCACTATGCAAAAAATCATGTCGATCCCTTGCTCTGTGAAAAACTAAACTATCCCACGGGAACTTACATTTTTCCGGGATAAACAGTAGCCTATGTGCTATTCCAGACTATAATGTGACTTTGTACCAAATTTCAACCAGATCCGTCCAGCCGTTGTAGCGTGATTGAGTAACAAACATCCATCCATCAATCCAAACTTTCGCATTTATAATATTAGTAGGATTATTATTGTCTGTCTGCCTGTCACGACATCCCGTCTGAAGTACTGTTTTACTACAAAAGAATCTGCAATAAAATCTTAGAATTTATCTCGAGTTAATTAATACATATACACTCACTCCTGAAATCCCCGAAGGAGTAGGCAGAGGTGTTACCAGTACACCCACTTTTCGCCAAACGGTCCCATAATGTGATAGGGGGCGCACGGTGGTCCCGTTCGAGAAAAAATCGGACATAGGGAATTTAAAAAATTAAAGTCGTAATTTTATAAAACTGAATATGCCAATCGATTCGTATATAAAATATTAACTAAAATGATTTTTGCGTTTTTTAAGATTGGACTTATAGTTTATGAGTAAATCGAATAAAACAGATTTTCTTGTATGGAAAGCCACATAAAAATATGAATAACTCGTCATTTTCGTCCATTTTCGTTCTGAAACTTTTACAGTAGTAACTTGTCATTATATGCCACATTTTCTTCAAAGATACATGGTGCTACTTTTTTGCTCTTTTTGAGATATGATGAAAAGTAGATAAATTTTAAAAAGTCGGGTCTAGATCAATATTAAATGGATTTTGTAGGACTTAAATGGGTTTCAAATTCACTAATAATAATTCAACTTAAGAATACATACTCTATTTTGGAATTTTCTCACTTTACATGTACGGAAATACCAAATAACTCAAAAATCAACAAAAATGAAATAATTCAAGTAATATTGATGACCACTGTAGACGCAATCATAAAACTCGTGTCCTCACCTGCCTATTTAGTGATTAAAAGGTACTACCTGGTAAGAATTATCCGTCTATTTTAGGAGTAACTCGAATAAAACTAGTTTTATTGTATGAAAAGCTACATAAAAATAGGAATAACTCGTCATTTTCGTCCATTTTCGTTCTGAAACTATTACAGTAGTAACTTGTCATTATTTGCCACATTTTCTTCAAAGATACATGGTGCTACTTTTTTGCACTTTTTGAGATATGATGAAAAGTAGATAAATTTTAAAAAGTCGGGTCTAGATCAATATTAAATGGATTTTGTAGGACTTAAATGGGTTTCAAATTCACTAATAATAATTCAACTTAAGAATACATACTCTATTTTGAAATTTTCTCACTTTACATGTACGGAAATATCAAATAACTCAAAAATCAACAAAAATGAAATAATTCAAGTTATTCATATTAATAATTAGCTTTCCATACAATAAAACTAGTTTTATTCGAGTTACTCCTAAAATAGACGGATAATTCTTACCAGGTAGTACCTTTTAATCACTAAATAGGTAGGTGAGGACACGAGTTTTATGATTGCGACTACAGTGGTTATCAATATTACTTGAAATATTTCATTTTTGTCGATTTTTGAGTTATTTGGTATTTCCGTACATGTAAAGTGAGAAAATTCCAAAATAGAGTATGTATTCTTAGTTGAATTATTATTAGTAAATTTAAAACCCGTTTAAGTCCCATAAAATCCACTTAATATTGATCTAGACCCGACTTTTTAAAATTTATCTACTTTTCATCATATCTCAAAAAGTGCAAAAAAGTAGCACCATGTATCTTTGAAGAAAATGTGGCATATAATGACAAGTTACTACTGTAAAAGTTTCAGAACGAAAATGGACGAAAATGACGAGTTATTCCTATTTTTATGTAGCTTTCCATACAAGAAAATCAGTTTTATTCGATTTACTCATAAACTATAAGTCCAATCTTAAAAAACGCAGAAATCATTTTAGTTAATATTTCATATACGAATCGATCGGCATATTCAGTTTTATAAAATTACGACTTTAATTTTTTAAATTCCCTATGTCCGATTTTTTCTCGAACGGGACCACCGTGGGGCGAGCCTATCGCCATACCGGGCACAGGTTCAAGACTCCGGGCTAATACTGAGATTCTAGATAGAAAAACCCAATATCACTTTACTTGACTCGGGGATTGTTGTCATTGGTTAAATTAAATATCTCCTCAGATTAAAATATAATATTCAGCAAAATTGTCTTTCGAATTATACAAAACTTATCGTATATAAGGTAAATAACATAATTTCATAACGTTTAGAACGTAATATGAATAAATATTAATTAATTTCAATTCTGAATACGGGAAGTCTATATTTCATAACAAAATTCATTATGGTTTGTTCCGTTTTGGCGCGCGGAAAGTCCCGTTCGAGAAAAAGTGACGGAGTTATCACGCTTCTAACTACCAAATAGTTCTTAGTAAAATGAATAGATGGCATTGGTGGGCGGACAGGGTATTTGGAACATATTGTTTCTTCGACAGTTCCTGTCTATCTGTAGAATATAAGTCGATGCCTATTACACACTTAATTTTTTTTCAACAGTGGTATTTGCGTGAAATATTAATAAAATGCCAATTTGAACTTTAATATTATGGAACTAAAATTGATTTTTGCTTCTATTTACTCCATACGACCTTACTTTCTAAATATTTTTGATACGCGAGTGGTTATAGAGTTAGAGGCATGTTATACTATAGGCTTTTCTAGCAAATGTATGATTTAAAAAAGTCAGAACCAATAGTAAACGAAATATCATCATCAGCCTATCGCAGTCCACTGCTGGACATAGGCCTCCCCCAAGGTTCGCCATTGAACCCGATCTTCGGTTCTATGCGTCCAATGTCTGCCTGCAGCCTTGCGCAGATCGTCGCTCCATCTAGCAGGAGGGCGTCCCACACTCCGTTTACCTGTACGCGGTCTCCACTCAAGAACCTTATTACCCCATCGGTAATCGGTTCTACGACAAATGTGACCGGCCCATTGCCACTTCAGCTTGCTTATTCTTTGGGCTATGTCGACGACTGTGGTTTTCGCGCGAATAGCCTCATTTCTTACGCGGTCTCGCAGCGAAATTCCGAGCATAGCCCTCTCCAACGAAATATAAGATAGCTTAAAAATAAAGAATTCGTGTCTACAAGGATATTAAAAAAAAGTAGGGAGTACAATACAAGCTTTTATTTCCATAGCATTAAAGTTAATAATAGCATGGAAGAACGGCGAGTGTTGCTAGTGTTGACGCACCGCCGGCGAGCTTATGAGTCATAACATTGTTTTTTTTTCTTTTTATATATGGGATTTTTAATGACGAAATATCATTAAGTTTTTTCGTCGTTGGGGATTTTCTTGTAATTAAGGCGATTTTAGGGGGTTTTCCACTGACGTATATTATATGGACAGGATATCTAATACAAAATGACAGCTATTTTCTTGACCTATTTGAAGCGCCCCTCTCGAGTGTATTTGAAACTAAATTTGACATATAATAGGGATGTTGATATTTTTTAAAATATCGGATTTCCGATATATCGATATTTTTAAATATATCAATATCGGAGTTTGATATATCGATATTTTTAAATATATCAATATCGGAGTTTGATGTATCCGAAAAAAATATCGATATTTTTATTAAATTTTTTGACTCGTCTAAGGGTCTGGTCCTGACGCCATACATCCTTTCTTCGTGAATCGGGGCGCCAATGAATTTATTAGATTAAAAGATCTTGGAATCATATTTGACGACACCTTAAAACGTATATTTTTTAGTTTTTTTAAATTATAATTTTTTGCCATGAATTTAATATTATTTTCTACTTTTTAGTTCGGCTAGCTATTAAAGCGTGCTATTTTTTAAATATAATTTATGGTCCCAAAACAGCATCAAACCTAGTTATAATAATATATTCGATTGTAAATTAAGACCCCATTAAAAATATGATCTAAAATGAAAATATGTTTTGCTAAGGCGATGTTTTTATTATTTAAAGATTTGTAAACCATCGACTGTTGTGTATCATTGTCGATATATCATCCTTCGTGTCTCAACTCTATCGTTAGTTCCACGGACGCTCACTGCTCGACTGCACTGCTATCAGCGCCAATATGGCGAAAATCAAATAGGCTCACCTTCGCGGATCAAATATCCTGTCCATATAATATACGTCAATGGGGTTTTCTGAAGAAAAAAAGGGTCAATATTTTTAGTTGGTAACACTGATATTTTCTGAAACTGAACCGGCTGAAGGACATGTATCAGGGGGGTGTCACTTAGAATAAAAAGGAATTTCGTCTATGGTCACATTAAGCTGTCAGAAGTTTTCTTTCTGCAAATTATAGATGACTCTGTAAACAATAATCTAAAATCATCGGAGAGCTAATTTTTAAAGAGATCCAAAACATAATTTATATGTATATTTTTAAGCAAATATTCATACGAGATAAACTATTGGCTAAATAAAACAAAATATTTAATTATTAGTTTTGAAAACCATCTGCGTAAAACTCTCTTATTTTGACGTCACTCCGAGTACCAATTTTTTTTCAACGAATGTATCTATAATTGCTACTTAAATCTGAAAATTTTAATAATAGTAGAAAAAATATATATATTTTCGTTGCATTAACAATATTTTAAAAATATTTCTGCTTTCAAATCAATGGGTTACAATTATTTTAATATATTTGAACTAATAAAATATCATATATGTATATAATTTGACCTAATAGTAAATTAGTGATATTGTTTTAATTTTGAAGTTGATTTTCTAATTTTAGTAAAGCCTATTTATATTTTATAACTATTAGTTTTAGTACTAAGCTACTAAAGCCCAAACCACGGTGTTTACTACTAAATATTTATTTTCTTATATTTTTTTTCTAATATTGCATTATTTTACAAAAAGTAATAAGCTCTTTTTATAAAATATATCATTCGTTTATTAATTTCATTCATAATTTAATTAAATATTCAAATTTTTAATTAAATTATGACTACAGACGAACTTATATTTGTGGCACTTTGTGGTAGAATATTGCCAATAAAAAAAAAAAATCGTTTGACGTTTCCTTTTCCACTTATAAAGTTTCTAATTGCTGGTGGTTTGTTTTGTTGAAATTTCCTCTGATTTTTATTATTTTAACGATTTGGCTTTTCACGGACTCGATAACTCTGCTTTATATATATTACACCCTCGGATTCACTTTTGGATTGGATTTCTCTATCGCATCACTCTGCTTTCATAAAGAAATATTGGTGGATGGAAGGAGGATGCTATTTGGATTCACTGGGCTTGGTTAAAATAGAACATAAGAAGAAGTCTAAAAATGCTACTTCGGATGTGTTATTGACGGTAAGTAAACATAAAAATTTTGTTAAAAGTTTGGTGACCGCTATCGGCACTATAGTAACTTGGCCTTCATTATTTTCATTCAAAACTCTGCGGTATAATACCTATTATAGTGGTATCTAAAGATCGCTCACTTTATATATCAGTTTATTTTTATATAGATTTGTATCAAATGATATATTAAATTATTCCATTTTAAATCATAAGATAAAATCTAAAAAGTAATTAAACTAAATTTAAAAACATTGTGTTTAGGCACATATTATCTATATTTTTAAGTATAGAAGTGAGTGACAAATTATTATATAATATATCTTTCGAAATATCAAAATAAAATTTACTTTATGCTATTTCAGGTACACTCCATTCATTGCTGAGACCTATCAGTTACAAATATGAGGGATGGCAAAATGAAAAATTTTATAAAAGGAAAAGTATTCATGATGAAAGTACAATTAAAAAAGGGATATATGGATTATGTTACAGACATTTTTTAAAATATTACAAATTGGCCAGTAGAAGGTTAACAAAAAATGATGTGCCAACATTAAATATTGGTAAGCATTTTTGCTGTCATATTTTAATAATGAATACAATAAAACAAATATTGTGCAATATTTATTAAGAAAACAAAAAGCACATTTTGTAAAAATAATTATATAGAGATAAAATAATTTTATGTAATTGATATAATTAATAATTACTTTTAATTTGATTGTGATTTAAATATGGATTGAAGAAAATATATGATAGTTGTTATTTACTTAGAGCAATAATACATACATACATATAAACAGACCCTTAATAATAACTATGTACATAATATTGGTGTGTTTACTTTCAAACACGAAAGAACAAGTACACAATAATACTAGTTAAATCTTATTTTGGACATCAGAGTTCAACAATATGTACATCTGGATTTATAACACAAGTTTTTTTTAGCATTTAGTAGAATACATGTTTTAATATCCTTCCAGGGCAACATACAACTCATCAACCTAGTCACAATATGCCTGGTTCACCATCACATCCAGACACTTCTAATTTAGGTATTTAATTCAATGTTATACCAACTTCAGTAGTATTTTTTGCTACTCATGTTTATTTAATATGTCTTTGTATATGACGCATCAGACTTCAACAGCCATCAACCTCCTCAACCATCTTAAAGGAAAGCAACTGACCTGGTTAATGACTCTGAAGCAAACTCAGATTAAGCGTTCATAACATAATATTAAATTAAAACTAGAACAATAACCAAGAAATTTTAGGTTTAGGCATGACTAATGATAATCAATACACTATCTTTGTCAAATAATTATTTTGTCTATATTCCATTTTCCATAATATTTAATTAATATATATGTATTAATTCTATTCTAGGACCAACCTTAGCTCCTAAACAGTGTATTGTGCCTCCAACAACGTCAGTGGACCCAGGTGCTGGTAATTTAGGTATATGTTTTTATTTAAGCAAATTTAAATCTAACTTCGCAACAAAGATAATATAATTTGTTGACATGTTGTACATCCAAATGAATTTGTTAAATACATTTAAGAATATTACAAAGAAATTTAAGCTCTATGCAAACCATCCTTATAATTTTTACGATAACAGCATAATTAATGCATTGCTGTTATTGGCGAGTTATTCCCTTAAGTAATAAAGTCTGTATTAACCACAATATTAAACTAATAGACATTGCGATTTTGCTATCGCCTAAAAGTTAGTCTGTTTTTAATTTAATGTCTCTTATTAACTGGAATTTTGTTATTCATTTTGTTTCATAGATTATAATTATATATTTTTTTCTTGGTGCATAATATTTGAAAATCCTCTATACTACTCTTCATTTAATTTAATATCGCTATATGTGCACTATTATATTAGACTTAACTAAATTTATACGAGACCGCACCGAAAAATCTATCCATTTAGTATTAAGGAATTCCTTTTTCTATCTCTAAAGACCTTTATCAGATCCTTACCAAATATAAAAAAATAAATTTTGTGAAATAAAAAAGATTCATCCAAATCAGTGTTTATATACTGAAGTATAAATACTACGCTGATTCAAAATAAAACTATCATGTTTTCAAATGTATGAGATATTCTCGTTACTTACGCTATAAACAAAATTATATCAAAATTTGAGCTCTTAATATTGATTTTAAAAGCTCCATCATGAAATTTAATATTTTCCTATTCATTTAATGTGGAAAAAGATTTTTAGATTTATTTCGCCTACATCCTATGAAGAACTTTCTTTTATAAACAATTATTGTCTTTCAGCATTCAATTATCTATGATTATAGAACACCCTGACCTGAACAAAATTGTGTGGATCGCATAATTAGTTATCTCAGTGCGGAGATCAAACCCGCGACCTCGTTTCGCAACCGGCTACTATTCTACTATTTTTTTTTATTCTGGCACATCATAGTTACCACACTGTGTATGATGGTAAAGGCAGTGCCGTCCAATTAGAGTATCAAGTAGCGAGAGATAATTTATCCCTCCTTACTTAACACTTTTACTTTGTCACTATACAATTTACAAATATTCTAATTATCTTTTCAGGAGGAGGACACCGAATTATAAATGAACATAATTATAGTCTTCAACATATTCCCAGGTTGGACCAGTCTACAAAACGCAAATAGGATTAATATATGAAAAAATAATGTCGTAATTATGTTGGTTGCGCAAAAGAGAGAAATTGTTTAAACAGCAACTACTCAGTGCTGAAAAGTTGTCAAATAATTTAGAATTACCATAAAATTACAAAGAATATGTCAAAAGCGGTGCTGTTCTTTTCTCACGTGCAATTACAGACGAAAAATAATGTAAAGGGAAGACGATTCTCTTTAGAGCAGTGGTCGGCAAACCGCGGCTCGCGAGTCCACGCGGCTCTTTGACGCCTCGGCTACGGCTCTTCCACGAAATGTTTAGTGCAGTCGCGTAATTACCAAATTTGATTTAATTTACTGTTAGTTAAACTAAGACTTATTTGACAAAGGCAAGCTTGAAAATGTACATTTAATCTTAATCATTTTCGTAATAATGTCTTCTACTAAAGGAAAGCTAAGATAGAAAAATAGCTTTTTGAATAAATTTCATTTGTGTATTTTCTATATTTGGCTCTTGTGGGTGATAAGTTTGCCAACCACTGCTTTAGAGGAAAATTTATTGTCTTTGTCCTTGTATAAAAAGAGTCCAAAATATTATAGACTTCTATGCAAATATTTTACTTTGCCGTTATCAAGAACTAGGGTACGATTATTGAGCCAAATTATAACAACTCCTGGAATAAACCCTATAATTTTCGAAAAGTTTAAAAAGACACTTCTAGAAAAAGAAAAGACTGATCAATTGTGTAGTCTCATGTTTGACGAAATGTTGATAACGCCACAAGTTTCTTATGATCTATACAAAGATGAATTACATAATTACAAATTTATTTCAAATTAAAAATGTTCTTTTTGCAATCATGCTCTGGTGTTTATGATACAAGGTAATTTTGATCAGCCATTAGCATATTATTTTTCTAATGGATAAAATAAGATAGAGCTTACAATATTAATAAAACTGTAGTTGAACATTTAATTGATGCAGAGTTTGTAATAGTCAGTACAATATGTGACCAAGCTCCTATAAATTTCAGTTCCATAACAGAATTGGTTAATTAAATTAAGGCTACATATGCGGAAGTGAAAAGAATGGCGTCTTGACATGATATGTATTAAAAGCCGAATTATAATTCCGTTGTATGACGTACCTCACTTAATAAAAGGCATTCGAAACAAATTACTTAGTAAGGACCTACTGATACATGCAACCGAATCTGATGTATGAATACTATAAATTTTTAACTCTTGTAATATTTGACAATTCCTTTTATTGTTATTTAATTGTAGTTATATAAGAAATAAGTGCTTACATAGTACCGATGTAAATATACCAATATGTTCACTAAAATTATTTTTAAAGTACCATCATCAGGGCATTCAAATGACTGATTTTTACTATTTTTTAACAGTGCTACTATAAAAGTTATCATGTATTTGTTTTTTCACGAGATAATATACAACTGAGGTATTTACTATAATGGTATTTTAAATTCTACAATGATATTAGCTTTTTCTTTTTGTCTGTTGTGAATTCTTCTTTTATTTACTTATGATCATATTTGTGATACGTTAATGTATAATAAATTGATGTTTACTTAATTATTGGTCTTTAATTCTGATTCAATGTCCTATTCTTTTTCAAATCTTTTGTACTGCAATATGTATAGTATAGTACCAAATGTAGAAAAATGCTGCCATCTACTATTTGCAAGTTGAACTAATCATAGAACTTGGTTGGCAAAAAAAACGTGCGTGTAGTACCTCTATTTCCGTATGTAGTATAATACTCTTTGACATGTATCCATGGCTATGAATAAATAAAAAAAAAACAAACTGAACTATCCGTTTCTGATTATTTGGAATCTATTTGTTATTACCTAGGAATAAACTACATTTTACAGCGATGCTTTAAATAATTTGTGTATTAACATAAAAATGTTTAAACCACAAATTTGCAGAATATGTCTGACCAACAAGGTCCGATTACATCGTATATCGGGGTCGGAAGTTCAATATGTGTACGAAAAGTTAACAAAAAAGGTAAGTCCTGAAATATTCAAGCACTAATTTTGAGCTGTCATGCAGAGACTACTTATCCCTGATGAATTACGCGACGGCCTGGCTAGACCAGAGGTTATTTTACACCTAGTTTTTTTTTATCCTGGCACGGGAATATGATCACACTGCATCTGATGGTAAGCGCAGTGCCGTCGAATTAGAGTTGCGAGAGACAATCTATCCCCCGCTACTAAACACAATCATGCCGGCCTGCTTCTTCATATTACGCCATGGGCAAGAAGGTAAAGAAGCGGTCGAGGGTCTAGTGTCAGAGTACTCAGATGGCCGCAAAACGGTCAAACATCTGATCTGGCTGATCCCAGAACTCAATACACTTACGTGTGCCACTATGGTGGGTTTTTACACCCTGTGTATGTGTCTATTAAATATCTCCAAAGATTAAAATAAAACATTCAGCTAAATTTTCTTTTGACTTATACAAAAGTTATCATTTGATTATTTTTTGATTTGCCAAAAAACAAGTCAGCAAGGTCTATACGACTCATCTCAATATTTAAATGGATAACTATGATTTCATGTTTGTATCACCTCTGATTGTTTTTTTCCAACTTTTCAACTAATGTTGTGTTGCATTATGCTCTAATAATATGTATAATTTTCTCCGCAGGTTCTAGAGGATGGAAATCTATACTTTGCATGTTACATGTGTTATTGTCAGCTAAAGAACTGCGAGCTGCTTAGTAGAAAATTACAAAAATCAAAGGAGTTGCTTCAACAAGTTCCTATTAGTAGTGAGGTACATGCCGATGACTAATTAATTTATATTATTTTTGACTAATGATACATACTTCAGATCAACAGTGGACCAAGGGTGGGAGTTAGTACGCCTTGAACTCTTAATACAAGCATGTCAATTTCTAAGCAGACTGAGGGCCTCATTTAGTTACACCATCTGGACTTCCTTCTTGAGCTTAGTTCACCACTGCTGCAGATTAGTTGAGACCAAGCATCCGTATTAGTTCAATGCAGTCTATAAATGACATCTTAACGGCTGCCCCATTACGGAGCGGACACGCGAATGAGATAATGGGATATTCCCACTACAGACACCCTTTTGCCCATATCAGCTGTGTTTTTGATGTGTAACATCTTTACTATTGATTTCTGGGATTTTATGAAAAGGTTTCATTATCATCATCATGTCATAAGTTTGTATCTGGAAGGCTATTTTTGAAAAAGGGTAGACTATACTGTACCTCGAACCGTACTGACAACATTTATGAAATGCCTCTATGAAAATACTTCGTTGTGGCAGATTTGCATCCATTTTAGTTTGTTTACACAACAAATGTTTTTTTTAATGGCTACAAGCACTGTGTTGCTGTGCTACGTCAAATAACAAATGTTAAAACATCAAAGTGACGTATTTTTTTTAGGGTCTTGATAGGCAGACGAGCAGACGGCCACCTGATGGTAAGTAGTCACCGCCGCCCATAGACTTCTGCAATGCCAGGGCACAGCAGAGCCGCTGCCTACCGTTGAACCTCGATAGACAGACGAGCAGACGGGCCACCTGATGGTAAGTAGTCACCGCCGCCCATAGACTTCTGCAATGCCAGAGCACAGCAGAGCTGCTGCCTACCGTAATTATTTTGGTAAATAACTATTTTATGTTGCATATTACCAAGTTGAAATGTTAGAACTCAGATGTAATACATCACATGCCACCACTGTAAGGCAGGATATTAATTTTGAAAAATTGTTTTGTGCTTGTGCAAAAAGGGTTTTTTCTCTTTTCATGTGCTATAAAAATTATGATCGAAATAAAATAAATCAGTCACAAGAAACTATTCCCCTCCATCATATCAACATATTCTTATATACTTTTTTTTTATATATCATAGTCTGACAAACGAGCCAGTGGGTCACCTGATGTTAAGTGATCTCCACCGCCCATGAACATCCACAATACCAAAAGTATCACGTATGCGCTGTCGGCTTTAAAGGACAGGAATAGGGATTAGGGAAGGGAAGGGGAAATCTGGGCCTCCGGATATCTCACTTACCATACGAAACGCGACAGTGAACTGTCACTTTACGTTGGTTTTCTGTGAGACAGTGGTACTACCCCGGTCGAGCCGGCCCATTCATCCTGTAGACAAACATGTCTACAGCGTGGCTCTACCGCTTCAGCTCTATAACTATCTGTAGTTGATCAGAATTAAATATAGCATGAGGATATAAACTATGCTGTGTATGTATCTCAGGATTCTCAAATACGAGGGATAGGATTCTTCACATTACGCCTAAAGGACCCAGGATCATAGGAGGGAGGGAACACGGTAGCTGGCAAACTGTTCCACAGCTTGATGGTGCGGCAAAAATACGAATTTGCGAACCTCTTGGTTCGGGCCGTGGTAGTAGATACCACGAAGCTGTGTTTCCGCAAGCCAGTACGCGTGGTTCTGGTATGGAAGGGAGAGGATGGGATAAGATCAAACAATTCTTCAGAGCATTCGCCATGATACAGACGGTAGAACACGCTAAGCGAGGAAATATCCCTACGCAGCTGTAGCGGCTCCAGGCTGTTACTCACGTCTGCATCATTCACAATGCGGATTCACAATTCACCTTCTTGTAATAAGGGACAGTACAGTTCAGAGCATTTCTAATATTTATCTGATCCATATCATTCATCACATAGTATATGAGATAACATAATGTATTTTGTTTTGCAGCTCGACCTGAGCCCTATGAGTTTTATGGACAGGCTGACACATGGCTTGGTACATTCATTGATGGTTAGCAATATAGAGTCCTTACAAATACCAGAATATAATGAACTTGTAAAAACAGAGAAGCAAGAGGAAAGTGACACTAATGAGGAGGTCTTCAGAGATGGTTCTGATGTTGAATGTAAGTAGGTGACATGAGACGAGAGGTGCTCTGATTAGTACACAACTAATGTAAAATCCCCAATCCATTCCTTCCTTAACTTTACATTTGTTCATGGTTCATTCCACTTACTATCAGGTGACTCACTTGCACGATCGCCGGTATTATTATAATTAGTGTCCGACCAAAACAGGAATTTCTGTCGAAACCGAAACCGAAAACGAATCTTCGGTACCTGTTACAGTTTCGGCCGAAACCGAAACTTTTCAGGCATGTTAAAATGTCATGTTGTTTAGTGAAATTTGGCTTATTTCATTCTCTTTTACATTATACAGACAGTGACGTGTTAAGTTAAACAAAAAATAATAATTGAAGTATGTGAAATAATTATATATATTTGTTTGATATTGCCATTATTTTTACCCAACTACGGCGAAGCAAGAGGGAGGGTTATGTTTTTGACCGGTATGTGAGTATGTTTGTATGTATGTTCATCTGTTCCCTCATAACTTCTAAACTACTTATCATAATTTGAAAAATGAGATGTCATTGGAAGCGTCTTGTTTGTCCGCTGGTTATAGGCTATATGACGTCACATTAAATTGAAAATGGCGCCCTCTAGGGGGCAAGAAGTCGTGAACAAAAAATTTTTTTCGCCTCACCCCATCATGTGAGGTATCATTGAACATGGATTTTAAAATGAAGGTTGGGTTTGGTAGGTCATATTTTTGTCAAACATACCGTTTGCGAGATATATCCCGTCAAAGTCATAAAAACTAATTTTTTACCCGACTACGGCTTCGCAAAGTGTTTGTTGATCGGTATGTACGTATGTAATTATGTATGTATGCATTTATGTTCATTTTTTCCCTCACAACTTCTAAACTACTAATCATAATTTGATAAAAAACCCTTAACAGATAAAAAATGTGATGTGGCTCTGCAAAAGCCGAAAATACTTTAAATAAAAAATAAGTTCAAAAACTAAAACCCGACTACTGAAAAAACACGCTCTAAAAAATACCGAAACTCGATTTTTTTGCCGAAACCGAAACCGAACCTTCGGTCGGTCACTAATTATAATATGCAATAAGCTCGTAACCCGTCAAGCTGGTTTTGTGAGTTTTCAAATATTTAATTGAATTTTTAAAATCTCTGGTTCTTGCACATAATCTCTTCATATGAAAATTTTACGGTTCTTCATCTACAATAAAAATACAAAAGTGGTAGAGCTACAGTGTAGACAGATTTGACTTTATTTTTTAGCAGACTATAAAAAAGGAGGAGGTAGTTTAATTTAGTTCATACTCTTACCGTGGGATAACTAGTGGACTGACTGTTCCAAGTTTATTTCTGGCCCAAGATGTCACATCAAAGAGTCGAGTTGCCAATCTAGAGATAAATTTCCGGTTTTTTGGGGGTCTAGAATTGGGGTACAATGTTTGGCCATTTTGCGGCCTTCTGAGTACTTTGACAATAGACCCTCGACCGCTTCTTTACCTTCTTGCCCATGGCGTAGTGTGAAGGAGCAGGCCGGCATGATTGTGTTGAGTAGCGGGGGATAGATCGTCTCTCGCTACTCGATACTCTAATTGGACCGTACAAGGATAAAAAAAAAACTATATCTCGCTACTCGTGTGTTTCCTCCTCATTGCTGAGGGTCGTGACCTCCTCCATGAATATATTTTTCTATAATGATGATCTTCCATCTGTCACGAGTTCCGGCAACTCGAATAGCATCATGGACTGTCATGGAAAGGTTGTGGCGGATTTGGTCGGACCAACGTGTTGGGTTGCGACCTCTCTCTCTTTTGCACTCCACTTTGCCAGTGACGATGAGTTTTTCCAGATTGTTATCAGTCTTCCTGGCAATGTGGCCGAAGAACTCAAGGACTCTGCGTAGACAGGTTGTTGATAGTCTTGTAGTGATGTTGAGTTCCTTGAGTATCGACACGTTAGTCCGGTGTGCTGTCCAGGGTATTCCAAGCATTTTCCGCTAGCACCACATTTCAAAAGCGTCAATTCTTTTGCGGTCCGCCGCCTTCAAGGTCCACGTTTCAGAGGCATACAAGAATATGGAGAACACGAGTGTACGAACGAGGCGTGTTTTTGTACTTCTGGAAATACTCATGTTCTTCCAAATTTTTTGTAGCTGGGACATAGCATTTTTCGACATGCCTATGCGTCTACGAACTTCTAGTTCCGACGAACCGTTATTACTTATGCTGGATCCTATAATAATATAATAATAATAATATTTATTTATTTGCAAGAATGTGGTTACATATAAGATCTTAGGTTAAATACAGAGGCACACAATCTGTCATTATTGACGTGCAAATATTGATTACATATTTACTTATTTATTTATTATATTTATTTTTAATTCTAATATAAATGTCAAGACAAAAGATATAATAATTATAAATTCAAAACAGTCATAAACAAAGTCACATATATATTAATTGTTAATATTAATAACGCATAATAATATTTTTATCATTTATAAAATCAGTCACATTGTAATATAATCATATTTTTTAATTTATTATTAAATATATTTAATTTACTTTCTTTTATTTCGCTAGGTAAGTGGTTATAAGTTTTTATGCCCATACAGTAAGCATTTTTTGTAAAAACATTGCGTCTTTGTAATGGTATATAGAGCCTGTCCTTCAGTCTTGCACTCTTACATCCCATATCCTCCATTGTGGGAAAAAAGAAAGGATGTTTCTTTACAAAAACTGAAATTTCGTAGATGTAGAGGCAAGGAAGGGGCAATATTTTTAGTTTCTTGAATAATGGTTTACAGCTTTCTATATTATTGGCATTGCAAAGGGCTCTTACACATTTTTTTTGCACTATAAATACTTTTTGGATGTCTACCGAGTTTCCCCACAAAGGAAGGCCGTACCTCAGTGATGAAACTACATATCCGTGAAAGGATAACAGAGCAGCTTCTTTCGAGACAATGTTACTTAATCTATGTAATGCAAAAACAAATCTGTTTAGTTTGTTGCATAACCGTTCAATGTGTGATTTCCAATTTATATGTTTGTCAATATTTAATCCTAAAAATATAGTTTCATCTGTTTGTTCTACTTTTTTATTTTCAAATTGAATATTAATATCTATTGTTTTACTGTTGTAATTTTTAAAGTGCATTTTTTTAGTTTTTTCAATATTTATATTTAAATTATTATTTCTAAGCCATGTTATAATATTTGTAAGAGATTCCTTCACTTTGTCTTCAATGTCACTTTTATCTTTGGCTTTTATTATAACTGTTGTGTCATCAGCAAACAAAATGCAGTCGTGTTGAGTTGCATTTGGAAGATCATTGATATATAACAAGAACAAGAGAGGCCCAAGTACACTTCCCTGGGGTACTCCATAATGAACTTGTTCATATTCCGATCTGTATGTTGTGTAACGTTTATTTACCAGTCTCGATATTTCTACACAGTGTTTACGGCCACTCAAATAGCTTTTAAGCCAATCTAATATTTTTCCTCTTAGTCCGTAGTTATATAATTTGTTTAGTAATATGTCATGTGAGACAAAATCAAAAGCTTTACTCATATCCAAATAGATGGACACCACAAAGTCACCTTTATTTAAAGATTCTGTAACATTTTTAATTAAAGAAAAACATGCTAGCGTCGTAGAACATTTTCTCCTAAATCCGAATTGCTCATTTGTTAATATTTTATTTAAAGTAATGAAATTGTATATTTTATCGTAAATTATTTTTTCATATATTTTTGATAGTATAGGGATTAATGCCACAGGCCTGTAATTATTTATTTTATCACTTTCGCCCTTTTTAAATATATAATTGAATATTTTAGCCTATTTGGGAAGATACCTTGTTCAATACTTAAGTTTTTTTTTTTTTTTTAATTCTGGCGCGGCAAAGTGACCACACTGCACCTGATGGTAAGCGCAGTGCCGTCCAGATAGAGTATCAAGTAGCGAGAGACAGTCTATCCCCCGCTACTCAACACAATCATGCCGGCCTGCTGTTTAGCTTCTTCACATTACGCCTAAAGGACCCAGGATCATAGGAAGGAGGGAACACGGTAGCTGGCAAACTGTTCCACAGCTTGATGGTGCGGCAAAAATACGAGTTTGCGAACCTCTTGGTTCGGGCCGGGGTAGTAGACACCACGAAGCTGTGGCTCCGCAAGCCAGTACGCGTGGTTCTGGTATGGAAGGGAGAGGATGGGATAAGATCAAACAATTCTTCAGAGCATTCGCCATGATACAGACGGTAGAACACGCTAAGCGAGGAAATATCCCTACGCAGCTGTAGCGGCTCCAGGCTGTTACTCACGTCTGCATCATTCACAATGCGGATGGCCCGCCGCTGCAACCCATCCAAGGCATCGAGAAGGTACCTTGCGGAACCGTCCCAGAGGTGCGAGCAGTATTCCATTCCCGGCCGCACCTGCGCTTTATATAAGCGGTAGAGCTGACCAGGCGTGAAAAACCGCCGCACCCTGTTCAGGATTCCGACCCTGCGTGAAGTGGCGGATATTACGCCCTCGATGTGACTCCTTGGATTAAGATCGCAGCGGATATCCATACCTAGGACACTAAGGTCATTCCGCATTGCGAGTGGAACACCCTGAAGAACGGGGATTGGAGAAAACGGAGACTTCTTGCACGAGAACGCGCACACCTGGGTTTTCTTGGCATTAAACTCAACCCGATTCCTGGTACCCCATGATGAGATGAGATCCAAGGTCTGGTTGAGCTCAACGACAAGATCCTCTCGTCTCCTCTCAGTATCCGCCCGGCAACCAGGAGGCTTGCTGCCATAACGCCCATGAACCGTGCTGTCGTCTGCATAGCAATGAATGTTGCCAAGCGACAACATATCATTGATATGCAGAAGAAACAAGGTGGGCGAAATCACAGAACCTTGTGGTACTCCGGCATTTACTGACATGAGCTGCGAAGCGTGTCCATCAACGAGGACACGCATTCTACGCTCATGCAGAAAGCCGGAAATCCACTTGCACAGGTTGTCGGGCAGACCGTATGCCGGGAGCTTGGAGAGAAGGCCACGATGCCAGACCCTATCAAACGCCTTGGCTATGTCGAGACTCACAGCCAGAGCCTCGCCATGCTTGTCAATCGCCTCCCCCCAGTGATGTAATACGAACGCTAGAAGATCACCCGTTGATCGGTTATGACGGAAACCGTATTGGCGGTCATTGATCAACGAGTGATCCTCTAGGTAGCGAACTAATTGGCTGTTTATCAGTCGCTCCATGACTTTACACATCACTGAGGTTATGGCGATTGGGCGATAATTGTTAGGGTCTGACCTATCACCCTTTTTGGGGATCGGCTGCACATTAGCCTCCCTCCAAGATTCAGGCACAATACCTGAGAGGTAGGACGATCGGTATAGGCGCGTCAGTACAGGAGACAACTCCGCTGCACACTTTTTAAGTACAAGCGCTGGGATACCATCAGGACCACTAGCCTTCCGGACGTCGAGAGACTGCAGCTCACGCCGCACATCACAATGCCTGATACGGATATCAGGCATTGTGTGACCGCAACCGGGCAGCGTAGTTGGTAAATGAGCATTGCAGTCCTCGAGTCTCGAATTAGCCGCGAAGAGGTTTGCCAGTAAATCGGCCTTCTCCTGCGAGCTATGGGCTAGTGTTCCATTTCGATATCTCAGCGGTGGCAGCGAAGGGCGACAGAAATTAGATTGGACGGCCTTAGCCAAGCTCCAATAAGCACGACTGCTTGTTGGGTTATCGGCCAAAGCACATCCAATCTTGGAGACGCGCTGGGCATCCGCTTTAACATACGCCCTCTTGCAGACCTTGGCAGCACGGTTATAGGCTGCTTTGAGTGACTTGAGGTTGGGATCCTTCGTAGCGCGACCCCCGATCCAAGCACGATACGCCGCCTGTTTCTTGCCAACAGCATCGGCGCATGCACGATTGAACCAGGAGCGTCCTCGGCCCTTGCCTGCGATCTCAGAGGAAGGAATGTAATATTCCATTCCTATTCTGATCTCGCAAGCAATGGCGTCAGCACTCGCTGAAGGATCCTTTCCATCAAAGCAGCGCTGCTGCCAAGGGATGGATGCGAAGTAATCCCGCATACCATCCCAATCTGCCGACGAGTAGTGCCAGACCCTGCGCTTGACCTTCACGGGACGTGGAGGCAAAGCGCAAGGAACCGACGTCCCAACCAGGCAGTGGTCGGAGGTACCCAGGGGAGCACCAACCGTCACTTTATACCCGGTTGGATGACTCGTCAGCAGTATGTCCAGCAGAGAGGGCGCATGACTTGCCACATCTGGGATCCTGGTAGGCTGGTCCACCAGCTGTGTCAAGCCATTCGTCAAAGCGAATGCATGAGCAGTCCTGCCGGCATGGTCAGTTCTGGAGGAGCCCAACCACAACTCGTGGTGTGTCGCCTGGCTAATATAATTAAATAGCCGAGTTGTCTCTACGTCCCCGTCGTGTGACCTGTAAAGGCACACGTAAACCCGACTCTGGGAGCCGAGGTCGACGTGTACCCACAGGGTGGAGAAGGAGGGGTCCTCCATGCAGCGCAGACGGCGACAGCAGACGTCCGACCGAACATACAGGCATACCCCGGCCCTCGGCCTGAAGCTTTCTTCAAGCGAGTATCCGGGGTAAAGCAAGTATGAAGTATCGGTCGGACTACAAATCTGCGTCTCCGTCAAGAAGAGCAGAGCAGGCCGGGCCGTCTCAAGAAGGTGGTGGACGGCATTAAGATTAGAATGGAGTCCGCGGATGTTAGCGAACTCCATTGTGAAGGCGGTGGTGGGGTTACGCACCGCTGTAAAACCTGCTCTCTTTGTATGCACTGACATGGAGTTATGGGAGGAGGAGGTGAAGAAGCGGTCAAGGGTCTAGTGTCAGAGTAGTCAGAAGGCCGTAACAAGCGCCGGTCCACTAAAAGAGCCGAGAGGAGGTGAGCTGATCCGCCGGACGGAAGGGCCCCCGTACCCTCCCGGGATAGGCCGCCGGGACCCCACATCCGGTCACCAACCGGCACGACGGACCCACCCAAGATTATGCGCGGCATGGTGGGGCAGCTTCTCGTGGTGGTTAGCCACGATTGGGCCCCTGTACTGTACCGCGGGCGGCCAGCGGTACCACCGTTTCTACAGGTCTCCCTGGCCGACGGATCAACACGCCTCCAACCGACTGTGAACCGGCTTATACCCGCACGGCCAAACATCGTACCCCAACTCTAGCCCCCCGACGATAACCGGACATACACTGGCTGATCCCGGAACGCGACACACTTGCGTGTGCCACTATGGCGGGTTTTTCGCCCTGTGTACGGTGGTTGCTATCCGGGCGGATACGAATATCCTACCACCAGCAAAGTTGAATAAATGAGTTAAAGGTTTTGCTATATATTTTGCACATTCTTTCAAAACGCTACGCCTAGATAGATAAAGTCGTCAACTGTTTCGAGACTAAGTGCTCCAGTGATATGTAGCTTTTGGGCTCGGTCTACTACCATGATCTTCGTCTTCGCTCTGTTTATGGAGAGTCCCATGGTTTGACTGATTTTTTCCATTCTATTCAGAAGAGCAACCATTTCAGCCTCGCTCGAAGCACGGAGAGTAGTGTCATCGGCGTACCGCAAGTTGGAGAGTTTTACTCCGCCAACACTTACACCGCCCTCCCAATCTTCGCACGTTCGCCGTATGATGTATTCGCCATAAGCATTAAATAAGATTGGTGACAGAATACAACCGTACAACACAACTCGTGTGTTTATTGGTATATATATTTTGTCTTATCTGAGAACAGAACCCAGGACCGCCAGAAACGCTCCTTGTTCCAACTGTGATGTCAAATTTTGTAGACCTAGCCGCCGATTTCATTGATGGTTTCTGTTTAAACTTAAAATATTTAATGAAATCCGTTTCATTATAACTAATTCAAATATTTTTTTCTTTTAGTTGGCGTCGCTGCACCATTACTTAGAAAACACAACACTGGGCACAATGATTTAAATTCTACAGAAAGTGGGAAAAAGGAAAACATCTTTAAAATTGAAATAAAAACCGCTACTGATTCAAATAACTTATCCCGAATTGACAATGACGAAATAAGTAAGCAAGTATTAGTAAAAAAGATATTTATATGCAACGATTGTGGAAAAACATGTAAGACGAAAGCTGTTCTTATCAAACATATAAGTGGACATAAACCGGTGACTATAGAACTAAATGAGACGAATATAGAAAATTGGAAATCTTTGTGTGAAATAAAAGAAAACGTTCGTGCAAATAAAAACTTACCTTATAAGTGCAAATACTGTAATTATACAAGTGCACGGAGTAGTCATTCAAAAGTACATGCTAGAACGCATATAAAAAAGCCCTTAAAATGTCGGTACTGTAATTATACATGTTCACTAAATTGTCGTTTACAATACCATATTAGAACTCACACAGGAGAAAAGCCCTTTAAATGTCAATACTGTGATTATACATGTACATTGAGAGGTACTTTAAAGGTCCATATTAGAACTCACACAGGAGAAAAGCCGTTTAAATGTGAATACTGTAGTTTTACATGTTCAGTTAGAAGTAGTTTAAATGACCATATTAGAAATCACACAGGAGAAAATCCTTTGAAATGTCAATACTGTAATTATACATGTGCACGAAATAGTCAGTTACAAGTCCACATTAGAACTCACACAGGAGAAAAGCCCTTTAAATGTCAATACTGTAATTATACTTCTGCACGTCATGCTGATTTAAAGGCACATAATAGAACTCACACAGGAGAAAAGCCCTTTAAATGTCAATATTGTAATTATAGAAGTACACGAAATAGTTATTTAAAGACACATATTAGAACTCACACAGGAGAAAAGCCGTTTAAATGTCAAAACTGTAGCTATACATGTGCCCAAAAAAGCTGTTTGAAACAGCATATTACAAGAACTCACACAAGAGATAAGCCCTTTAAATGTCAATACTGTAAATATACATATGCGCGAAATTATGATTTACAAGACCATATTAAAACCCACACAGGAGAAAAGCCCTTTAAATGTCAACACTGTAATTATAGAAGTACACGAAATAGTCATTTAAAGACACATATGAGAACTCACACAGGAGAAAAGCCGTTTCAATGTCAAAACTGTAGCTATGCATGTGCACGAATAAGCTGTTTGAAGAAGCATATTAGAAGAATTCACACAGGAGAAAAGCCGTTTAAGTGTTAATAGTACAGTTATATACATAATAGTAATTTAGAGAACCATATTAGGATTCACATTGTAGAAAATTCGTGTATATGTTCCAAGACATTTGGAGCAAGTAGTGCATTGAAAGAATATTAAAATTTTTAGATGGATAATAAAAGTTGTTTTAACCTTAAATGAGCTCTAATCAAACTTATTTCAAATATGTTTATCATCAAATTTTATATCTATTGCAGAGTTCCCATTTATTAGAAATACCAAAGGTATTTTAGATAATAACTAACGAATAATAACGAAGGTATATTTCTGCGCTTAGCGTGTTCTACCGTCTGTATCATGGCGAATGCTCTGAAGAATTGTTTGATCTTATCCCATCCTCTCCCTTCCACACCGGAACCACGCGTACTGGGTTGCGGAGTCACAGCTTCGTGGTGTCTACTACCACGGCCCGAATCAAGAGGTTCGCTAATTTGTATTTTGCCGCACCAGCAAGCTGCCTTCCTTCCTATGACCCTGGGTCGTTTAGGCGTGGTGTGAAGAAGCTAAACAGCAGGCCGGCATGATTGTGTTGAGTAGTGAGGGATAGACTGTCTCTCGCTACATGATACTCTATCTGGACGGCACTGCGCTTACCATCAGGTGCAGTGTGGTCACATTCCGTGCAGGTATAAAAAAAAAGCACATTAACTGTTCCACAGCTTGATGGTGCGGCAAAGTACCGAGATTACGAACCTCTTGATTTGGGCCGGGGTTGTAGACACTACAAAGCTGTGGCTCCGCAATCCAGTACGCGTGATTCTGGTATGGAAACACGTCTGCATCATTCACAATGCGGATGGCCCGCCGCTGCAACCCATCTAAGGCATAGAGGAGGTATTTTGCGGAATTCAATTCCCGGCCGCACCTGCGCTTTATATAAGCGGTAGAGCTGACCGGGCGTGAAAATCTGCCGCACCCTGTTCAAGATTCCGACCCTGCGTGAAGTGGCGGATATTACGCCCTGGATGTGAATCCTTGGATTAAGATCGCAGCGGCTATCCATACCTAGGAAACTAAGGTCATTCCGCATTGCGAGTGGAACACCCTGAAGAACGGGGATGGGAGAAAACGGGGATTTCTTGCAGAAAACGCACACACCTGGGTTTTCTTGGCATTAAACTCAACCCGATTCCTGGTACCCATGGTTGATCTCCATGACCAGATCCTCGCGTCTCCTCTCAGTATCCGCCCGGCTATCAGGAGGCTTGCTGCAATAACGCCCATGAATCGTATGCATACGCATGGCAATGAATGAACTTACTCACTTTTTTTTTTATTTATTTTCTGTTACATTAACAAAAATTAAAAACTTACATGCTATATCGCCAAACTGCACACACAGTTTGTTGGCGAAAATAGGCGCCCTTATAACTAGCAAGCAACTTCCAACAAAGAAAAAAAAAATATATATATATATATATAGTTACAACAATTATAAATATATATAATTATTGTAACCATCCTTATATTTATCATATATATATTATTATAAATATATATACATACAATAAATTAGCTTAACTGGCATTTTAAATGAATTACCGAGTCCATAAACAATAAATAAAAATTAAACCGCCTTCAAAAAAACCCAGACACAACTAAAAAGCAAAAAATAATTGGTTACATTTAAATCAATTAGTTATATGCAATTTAAATCAATTATTTTTGGAGTCGGTGCCGGTGTTGTTTTCTTTACTTTTAGATTTATAAAAACCAAGTCTGGATCTATTTTATATTTTTTTGTATGCCTGATTATTCTGTTTTTTCCATGTTTTGGCTGGCACCGACTCCAAATAATTGATTTAAATTGCATATAACTAATTGATTTAAATGTAACCAATTATTTTTTGCTTTTTAGTTGTGTCTGGGTTTTTTTGAAGGCGGTTTAATTTTTATTTAAAAAGTAATAATTTTTTTTTTGCTTTTTAGTGGTAAATTATATAAAATCGGTTAAAAGCTGCTGAAGATATTAGAATTTACGTGTATTTTAATTTTATCACCCCCCTCCCTCACCCCCACCCATTTTACCCTCTCTCACTGAAACTTAACTTTTATAATGAACGTAATGCAAAAAGAACCACTGGAATACTATGTACTTAATTTTAAGGAGTTACCCTCTCCAGCTCCGAAGATATTCATCAGATCTTCACCATATTTTTATGGGACCAAATGACAAGCACCAGCTTTCAATCAAAGAAAGAATGGTCGAAATCGGTTCACACAGTACAGAGAAACGAGGTAACAAACATAAAAAAAAAAAAAAAAAGCAACATACAGTCGAATTGAGAACCTCCTCCTTTTTTTGAAGTCGGTTAAAAACAAAGCTATCACACCCGTATTAAAAAGTCAGATTCTACAATAGTAATCTATCGATAAAAAATAATTCTTCAGTCTTTTCTTCAGAAGTGTGGTGTTAAGGTGTTGAGTCACATTTCTCAGAAAATCTATTTTGTTAAATATTACTGGAGTTAAATAGTTCCGTGTTCTTTTACCGTAATAGTTTCTAACAGACGGTATCACATATTTTCCCTGCTTAACCTGTCT
Source organism: Laothoe populi (assembly GCA_905220505.1). Classification (NCBI taxonomy): domain Eukaryota; kingdom Metazoa; phylum Arthropoda; class Insecta; order Lepidoptera; family Sphingidae; genus Laothoe; species Laothoe populi. Next base: position 7,145,042 of record HG992174.1, on the reverse strand, counting down.
GGTACAATATTTATGAGTTATTGGTTCTCTGTATTTGTTTATATAGTACTGTTCTATAGCTACATTGTATTCTACTTTAGCTTGTACTGGGAGTATTTAACAATTGATCATAATTCGGTTTACACTTAAATTTTACTTTTTTACATACGAGATATTTAATTAATCTTATTTGTAATTGTCTTATACGGTCAAGTTGTGTTTTAAATGTAAGGCCATAGCTACTTATCCCATAATTAATCAATGAATCAGCCAGTGCATAGTATAATACGTACATGATTTTTTTGTTACAATTTTGTTTATATGAAAGAATTTACCCAGAACAGATCGTAACTTGCAACAAACTTCGTTTACGTGCAATTTCCAATTTATATTACTATCCACTAATACACCTAAATATTTGTATTTATTTACTACGTCTATCTTTGAACACTGACACCCATTTTTACTGTTATGTAAACATCCATATGTGTGTCCAGTTATTTCTATATTTAGTCTATTCTGTTTGGTGTATTCACTATACGGGGAACATATGTACATAACTTTCGTCATGCAATGATTTATGATAATCCCATTATCATGTGCCCATTTGATTATGCTGTCAAAGTCTTCTTGTAGAAGAGTTTGCGCATAACTTGTATTTTTAGATGAGTATAATAAGCACATGTCGTCTGCGTACATAATAGTTTTGCAAAGTTTGATCATATTAATAACCGAGTTTACATGCATTATGAAGCCAATAGGACTGAAAACTGACCCGGTCGGTACACCAAGATTTACAATTACCTCGTCTCCTAATGTGCTTTAATATTGTGGAACATTTTTTTGTTCTATGATAAATAGTTTTCGCAGCTCATGCGATGAAAAATATTTCATAGGCTTTTTTTACACCTTGGGTAACATTATTGTAAGTTTAGTAGGGAACGTTATTTTTTCTTGCAATAAAAATAGCCTATATTAATATAAAAGTGATATACATTATCACATTCAAATGTTGAAAGAATTTTTAAATACGCCAAAGTACCAAGGTAGTCAGGTAGGTTGTTACATAATACCTACTGCTGTCCGATTCAACAGATTACATAATAATTACGATATTAAATCATGGTTTGAAGTATAAATGAAAGAATCGAACCTACCTTCAAGCCATATCATCGGTCATAACAGAACCACCCATGAAGCAGACCTAGGTGCGGCGATTGACGACGGCAACCGCGCGTGATGTTAGTTACTAAACATTCAGAATTTAATTCCATATGTTTCGTTAAAGTTTTCTTTGTATCGTTTGGTATTGTTTTGATTTTTTTATATGCCATGAGTCCATTAATTATATTATTATTTCTCTAGAAATATATTTTGTCCAACCAGTCATTATATTTCGTGTACATGGATAACTACAGTATTCATAATTAAACAGCATTTCTCCTGTGTGCGTCCCAGTATGTGTCTTCAAAATACGATTTTCCGTACATGTATAACTACAGTATTGTCATTTAAAAGGCTTTTCTCCTGTGTGGGTTCTGATATGTCTCTTCAATATACTATTGTCTGTACATGTATAACTACAGTATTGACATTTAAACGGCTTTTCTCCTGTGTGAGTTCTAATATGAACTTTTAAATGACAGTGACGTGTACAAGTATAATTACAGTATTGACATTTAAATGGCTTTTCTCCGGTGTGAGTTCTAATATGGACATTTAAAACACCATGACGTGCGCAAGTATAGTTACAGTATTGTCATTTAAACGGCTTTTCTCCTGTGTGAGTTCTAATATGGACTTTTAAATCATATTTACGTATACATGAATAATTACAGTATTTACATTGAAATGGGTTTGTTCCTGTGTGCATGCAATTATCATGGGCTGTAGTTTTATCCTTAGATTTAGATTTATGTATGTTTATATATGCTTTATTTGGTTTTATCACCACAGGTTTATGTTCACTAATATGTGTGATAAGAAGAGCTTTCGAATCACATGTTTTACCACAATCATCGCATATAATAGTATTTTTATCATTGTTAACTAACACTTGCTTATTATTTCCATCATAAAACAATTGGGATGACTTATTTTTATTAGCTACTGTTTGAGTTCCAGATATGATTTTTTCAGTTTCTATAGAAATGGCTTTAAATTGACTTAAGCTATATTTTTCATCCAGCTTCGGCCTTTTGTGTGGCGGTGCTCCTTAAAAACATAAAATCATTTTATAGAACCATAAAATATTTGGATAATTTTAATAATAATACCAGGTCTGCTGGGCACGGGCCTACTAATGATCTGGGTTAGACCTTAGTCTATGCTGGTTAGTCTAAGCAGGTTGGTAGACTTTGCACACATACAAAATTTTCATTCGTTAAGGTTAGCAAACAGTAGTATACATTTCACATAAGGTATGCTATTTCGATTTTGTAGCTCACACCAGAGGACCTCACACCTCTTGAGCGCCATATTAGTTCATTATTGTATAACCATTAATATGCAGTAATTGGAATTAAGATTATCATATGAATGGTTATACAATATTGAAATAATATGGCGCTAGGGCCGCACTCAGAATACGAAATCTCACAAATCCAATAACGATCAATCGGAATTGTGTCACAGAGTAGACCAGCAGTTCCTCAGAAATCGAGTCACAGCTATCTTTCACATAAGTTAGCAGTAAAACAAATTATTACATTATAAATAAAAAAAAGTAATTAATTGATGTAAATGTAACCAATTATTTTTTGCTTTTTAGTTGTGTCTGAGTTTTTTTTGAGGGCGGTTTTATTTTTATTTAAAATGTAATAATTTATTTTTTGCTTTTTAGTGGTACAAACATATAATAGGTACGTTGGATAGAGCACCAAAAGAAAACACCACTGAAAAAGTCACAGAAAAGCAAAATTCGCAGTTTCGTATATTCGGGCAACATATTTTTCAAGTTATTTTGATTTTAAAACCAGACTACTCAACCGATTTTGATAAAAATTCTATGGGACCAATCTGGAAGCATGTTTCCTCCTATTTTAAAATAGACGATTAATTTTCGACAATGTACTCGATTACGGGTTAATTGTTCAGAAGAATTTTTGTTGCTAGTCCGGTGGACTTTTATAAGTATCTTACCACCCAGCAACAAAATTAACCATTGTCAAAACCTAAGAACAAAGTTACTTTTTGTCAGTGAACTCGATTACGGGTTAATGTGGTATTTTACTTTAAGAGAGTATTTTACTTTTACAAGAGATAAATCTCAAATTATATTATTGAGAAAGCTTAGACAAAAAGCAGTCGGAAAATGTTAGATGTTTATCATAAAATAACAAAATAAAATTTAATATTCAATATTCAGTTTTTTAAACTGTTTTTTAACAACAGGAAATAGTAGCCGCCATGTTATTACGTCATACGGCTATGTAAACTAAAAAGTGTCAGTGCCAATGTCAACTGTTAATGATCACTGATCAGCGTGTTTGCTTTGTACTTTTAACTATCAGGTGCAGTGTGGTCACTTTACCGTGCCAAGAAAAACAAAAAAAAACCTCGCACCCATAGTTTAGGAAACACTGGTTGAGATACTTTAATATTGTAAATACATGCATATACACTCACGCCTGTAATCCCAGAAGGGGTAGGCAGAGGTGCAACCAGTACACCCACTTTTCGCCAAATTTATTTAGGTTCCATAATGTGATAGGAGGCGAGCCTATCGTCATACCGGGCACAAATTCCAGACTCCAGGCTAATACTGTGAATAAAACTGAGAAAAAACCCAATATCACCTTACCCGACTCGGGGATCGAACCCCAGACCTCAACACAACAGGCGTATTGCATGCGCATTAGGCTATTTGACTAATTTGGTTTTTTAAGCTATTGTCTAACAGGATGACCACAATTTGCAGTGTATTTTCAATGTTGTCAAATAGCCTATTACAACTGCGTATTAATATTGTAAATACTTACAAGTGAACGATGAGCATCTCATTACCTAAGAAGAACACTTACCGTCATCACCTGGTTCACTTGTATTGCATGTCTCATTAGTGTCACTGTCAGCTTGGTTCTCTGTTTTTATGTCTATGTCATATTCCGGTATTTGTAGAGACGGAATGTTAGATACTATAAGTGAATTGTGCAGACCACATAACACTCTGCCTAAGAAAGGGATGGTTTTCAAATTCTGCTGTAAAAAAAACACTATGAACATTGACTTATAAGTATTCTATAACTGTCGAAGAAAAAAGATGTTCCGAAAACCTTGTCCGCCCACTAATGCCATCTATTCATTTTACTAAGAACTATTTGGAAGTTATAACTCCCGTCACTTTCACTCGAAAGGGACTTCCGCGCGCCAGACGGGACAAACTATATAATGAATTTTGCTGTGAAATATAGACTTCCGTATTCAGAATAAAATTAATTAATATTTATTGATAATACGTTATGAAATTATGTTATTTACCTTATATACTATTAACAGTTTCACTGTAAATCAATTTAAGGCAGATTTGTTCGGGAATGTCGCTACAAATAACTAAAATTAACTGGTGTGCATTCGTAGATGGCATGAAGCATACTAACGTCGGTGCAGTATACACCGCGACTCGGTGGAACATAATGTTTGTTCTAGTATCGCATCTAGTACGTAGTACATATAGATCGCTGGCGTAGTATGAACATATCACTATATCTCTTGAACTAATAACAATGACCACTTTACTAACATAGATATATTTACTGTTAGAAATGATGTATTTAAAAAACAAACTGTAGATACTTTATTGATGTACCAAAACACATAAAACGAATGTATATTTTATTGTAAACTGTACCTTTGTGAATTACATTATGTACTTTAAATAATTCGTGAAAACGTAGTGGAGTGTACACTGACTCAATCTTAAGATAATTTGTGTCCGTATGAACTGAGGAGCCACTCCTGATTTTTAAAGGAGTCTCATACCATTATTTAGTAGCAAATCAGGTGATTTTGTAGGCGAAATTCTGGAATTTGTAGTAAAATATATCAAAAGTTATAGCAATGTAAAAGTGGCTCCTCAAACTAAATGTTTAGACTGAGGAGCCACCGTATAACTCGAAAAGTAGTAGACGTACATTTATGAAATTTTTGTATGATTTAGTAGTCATTGTGTATAGTATCTACTAAAAATATGGGTCCACTACAATTACTATAGGCATTGGTATGGCTCCGCAATTACTAAATATATAAGAACACGAGTTTCTGTGAAAGTGATCGGTCAATCGGCATATTTGACTTAATGATAATTTAGTAGTAAGTGTGTTCTAATTTGTAGCATAGGAATTAAATATAAACACTGAACGAATTTGGAAAATCAACGTATTTTATTTGGCTCCTCAATCCAGACGTTTTGCAAATAAATAATTGACTGTACGTACCTCAGATCACAACGGATTCGTAAGCTAGATACACCAATATTTAGTAGAGATTTCTACTAAATAAGTACATACATTTCAGCGCTCTACATATTCGGAAACGGAGACAGTAAATACTTTCGTAATTTTTTGTAAAATTCACCATTAAGGGTGACCATGTTACCTATGAGTTAAACCAGGATAACTAGTAGTTGAATATTATTTTTGAAAAGAATAAGACCGACAACATGAAAATAGTATATAATGTGTATTTTTTATGTTTTAATTAAGTAGTTAATTTCGGCATAATTAAAATAATGAATGAGTATTGGTTGGTCGGTGCCGGTATTGGTTGAAAACGGGGATTTGTTGCAGGAGAACTAGCACACCTGAGTTTTGTTGACTTTAAACCAAACGCAATTTCTGATACCCCATGTTAAAATGAGATCCAAGGTCATGTTGAGCTCAATGACTAGATCCTCGCATATACTCTCAGTATCCATCCGGCAACCAGGAGACTTGCAGCAATAACGCTCATGAACCGCAAATGCACAGAGCCTTGTGGTACTCCAGCATTTACTGAAATGAGCTACGAAGCGTGTCCATCAACGAGGACACGTATACTTCGCTCATGGAGAAACCTGGAAATCCACTTGCGCATGTTGTCGGGCAGACCGTATTCGCTTAGGTAGGAGAGAAGGCCACGATGCCAGACCCTATCAAACGCCTTGGGTATGTCGAGACTCACAGCCAGAGCCTCGCCATGCCTGTCAATCGCCTTGCCTCAGTGATGTAATACAAACGCTTCACATGGATTTTAAAACTGCTTTTATTTTGTGTACTAAAATAAGAAATTTATATAAGAGTTCCCGAAGGTGTTGTTCATAAAAATAATTATGTCTAAATTAAATAAAGCCTTATATGGGTTAAAACAGCTAGATATTGGTTCGAGATATTTGAGCAATCTCTTATAGAAAGAAAAGGGGTTTCAAAACTTATTAGTGGATCGGTGTATATATGTTTTAGATAATATTGATATTGGTAAAAATATTTATGTGCTGCTATATGTAGATGATTTGGTTTTAGTATGTTTTATTTTAATATATTCATAAAATGAATTCATTTAAAAGTTATCTTATGAGTACAATGCATGATTTAAATGAAATAAATTTATTTATTAGTATTAAAATAACTAGATATTATGATAAAATCACATTAGACCAAAGTGTTTACATTAACACAATATTGGATAAGTTTAGTATGTCCAATTGCAACCCTATAAGTACTCCCTTAGAAAATAAACTTGATTATGAAGCTTCAAATATAAATAGTGAGTATAATGCTTCTTGTCGCAATCTTATTGGGTGTTTAATGTACGTAATGTTATGTACTCGACCAGATTTGAGTACATGTATTAATATATTGACCAGATACACCAGGTCATCGTTTATTGTGGGCTAACACACATTTGCGATGGACCAACAATCAGTGGGCTCATGTTCTGTTTTCGAATGAGTCTCGATTCGGATTTCATCTCGATTCAAGGAGAGTGCGTGTTTGGTGAGTTCCTAGTCGCCAGAGTTGACTCCAGAATCCTCTGGTAGTTCATCCTTATCAAGGCGGAACAATAATGGTTTGGGCAGGAATTCGCCTAGGTGGAAGAACAGATCTCGTTTGGATAAGAGGCAATTTAAATGCGGAGAAATACCGTGACGAGATTGTGCACTCTATGGTCATCCCTCATCGACAGCAACTCGGCCAAACTTTCATGTTCATGCATAATAATGCACGTGCACACACCGCAAGGCTGGTGATGAGTGTGGTTTTTTTTTTGGTTCCAGCACTATGTTAGTTGTAATATTTTTATTTTGTCACTAACAAGCCCTTTATTAAATTGCAAAATTAAAATGAATATTAAATTACGCTTCTATTGATGTATAACATCTAAGACAAAAAAAATATTGAATTTAAAATAAACACTATTTTTCCCTTGTTCCCTAGACTTTGTTGAGCAGTGTAGATGCAAAAAATAATCTAGTGGTAATTGTACTGGTCACATAGTCTTGATGATTTATGTCAATAGAATATAGAAGAGTGTATTATTTAAAAATGTCTATATCCCTTTATTTATTATACATATTTTGTCGTGCTAGACTACAGACGCAGCCTTTCCTTGTTACATTCCCATACTTGAAATACAAGTGATAGTAATTCACATCTCTTATTTTATTTCTCTCCTATAACCTGATTTCCTATAAAACATTTAATAACAACAAGAGTAAAAATAAATCGAAAGTTCATGTCACGGCTGGTCGATGAATCATTCATAATCGGCCATACTACAGCATTATGCTCTACGTTGGCAACATTCAAAAAAGAAAAGGTCGATCGCAGCTGTCACTTTAGTCTGCCTAATTAAAAATCAGAGTATAGTTGAATTTATCAACCTCTTTCATTCAACGTCGTTGAATCAACAACAAACGCGAACAAAAGGGGCGCACAGTTAAACTAGTTGAATTTATCAACCTGTTTTATTCAACGTCGTTGAATCAACGACAGACGCTAAAAAATGGGAAATTACCGTATAGATCTGTGAACGTTTCTGCAAACCAGTTAAAAACGTCAACTGGTCTTTCAACTAGTTGACCGTTTATAGGAAATGGTTTCATTTCGTTAACGCAAAAAAAAAATACTTAATAAATTCAATACTACAAATCCAACGAACAATACTACAGTACTTCATTTATTTTTTTAAACTAATATTCAACTACTAGTTATCCTGGTTTAACTCATAGGTAACATGGTCACCCTTAATGGTGAATTTTACAAAAAATTACGAAAGTATTTACTGTCTCCGTTTCCGAATATGTAGAGCGCTGAAATGTATGTACTTATTTAGTAGAAATTTCTACTAAATATTGGTGTATCTAGCTTACGAATCCGTTGTGATCTGAGGTACGTACAGTCGATTATTTATTTGCAAAACGTCTGGATTGAGGAGCCAAATAAAATACGTTGATTTTCCAAATTCGCTCAGTGTTTATATTTAATTCCTATGCTACAAATTAGAACACACTTACTACTAAATTATCATTAAGTCAAATATGCCGATTGACCGATCACTTTCACAGAAACTCGTGTTCTTATATATTTAGCAATTGCGGAGCCATACCAATGCCTATAGTAATTGTAGTGGACCCATATTTTTAGTAGATACTATACACAATGACTACTAAATCATACAAAAATTTCATAAATGTACGTCTACTACTTTTCGAGTTATACGGTGGCTCCTCAGTCTAAACATTTAGTTTGAGGAGCCACTTTTACATTGCTATAACTTTTGATATATTTTACTACAAATTCCAGAATTTCGCCTACAAAATCACCTGATTTGCTACTAAATAATGGTATGAGACTCCTTTAAAAATCAGGAGTGGCTCCTCAGTTCATACGGACACGATAATTTTACTTGTAATCTGTCTGTACACTTGTTAGTTTTCCCAATAAAATAAAATAACTCATATTGTGCATCCTTGTTCTGTCATTTCAGAATTCCGTCAGATATAAATGGCTTCTAATTCACACAACTAATAACAAAAGCTTTTCAAATTCACAACCGTTAATAATGAGTAATGCAACTCAGAAGACACAGGGCTAATTTCAAGAATAAATGACCTGACTCTGAGGAATAACTCAAGGATGAAAAACATTAAGACATTTATAGTAGTTCCTGAGTTAGTGTAGAACAATTAAAAGACCAACATTCGGAGTCTCAATAAATATCACCCAACACTCACACATATAGCCCCGACCCCACGCTAAGATACAAGTCTTGTGTTGTGGGTATCAGGGACTACGAGACGCACGGTCTCACAACATACAGACCCGACACAAATATCTATCCGTCACACAAACATTTGTTCCAGTGTGGGAATCGAACCCACGGCCTCACGTTTCACAGCCCGCTACTCGCCTACTGTGCCATGGAGGCAAAGGCGGAGGTGTAAGATGTTTAATTACACTAGCACGTAAACTATACATATATAGCAGTAAAAGTACAATACAGAAAATTTGGACAGAAAATAACTAATGTATAGCATGTAAGCCAATGTTACAAGTAAATTGGCACGGCTTTCAAGCTGAGAGTTCGTCAATTATTGCTGAATGGAGTGGCAGAATCACCACATCATTAATTTATGATATATATTGATATGTATATTTTGTATATATTTATATGTGTTTATATAAGTATATGTAATAGAATGTATTTCATATTTATGTTTTATTTATATATATATATATATATATATATATACAATACATAATATATATATATATATATATTATGTATTGTATTTTACAATATATTGTATTCGGATTTACATAGAGCTTAATAATATTTTTTTTTTAACTTCTTCCTGTATATTTTTATGCACCTACCTTGTTTATCTCTGCATCACCCTAAGGTTGACTGGGAGAAAATGCCTTTGGCATTAAGTCCGCCTATATACATTGTATATGAAGTGTATAAATAAAAATAAAATGAAACTTATTTTATACAGATTTATATCGAAACTCATTATACAACCCCTGTTACAAACACCCAAGTCCTGAAAACCAGGTCATAATCTGTCTGTCGTTTCCGAAAACCCTTCTTATCCTCTAGTGTTTTTAAATAAAAGGCCAAAGGCAAGTGGATACTTTACTTTAATTTTTATTTTTGTATCCTGTGTGTCCAATTATATATGGCATTATCTACTATACACACTGGATACATAAGCTACCTAAATAATACACATTTTATATTCAATTATACAATCTGGCAGCCCTGGTTCAATGCGCAAGCGCAAATAGTGGTCAACGGGGGACAAACCCAAATTGACGTCACAAACTTAGGTAACCGCTTAAACAATAGAATCTAAATTAAGCGGTAAAAATGGATTATTTATTTATGTATGGTAAAAAATGTTTTAATATTTGTGTTATGTTGAATTAATAATTAAATTTAATTTTGTTAATTAATGTGTTATAGTGAATGTATCTAGTGAGGATATATGTTAACCACACATTCAATCTTTATATATATAACTAGCTGTTGCTCGCGGCTCCGCCCGCGTGGAGGTTATTTTCGGGAGCAGAAGTATACAATCCAAGGAGTTGTCCTCTGCACTGAGGCACCTGTAGCGATTGTCCAGCCTCTCAGTTGTTGTGCCTGAATCTTGAGATTGCATCTAAAGAATACCTCATAAGTTTAACTTGACTGACGGACTGGCGGACTGACGGACTGACGGACTGACTGACACTCTCTCACTCTCTCACTATTTAACTTCGTGTAAAAATGTGAAACACGTATTTCTTTATTTCCTACCAAAAGCCTAAATATGAATTTACAGACCCCTAAGTCGAGGAATTATGGATTTCCCATAAAAATTTTGACCTCCCATTTGACCCCTTTCAAGGTTGTTTTTTGAAGAAAAATATAGCCTATGTCCTTCTCCAGAATATAATCTATTCCCTTACCAAATTTCATTACAATCCGTTCAGCCGTTTAGTCGTGAAGAGGTAACAAACAAACAAACAAACAAACAAACAGAGTTACTTTCGCATTTATAGTATTCATATTTTGTCTGTTTTTTTACAGCTGAATTTAAAAAACTTCTCGTTCTTAGACAGAGTGTCATGTGGTCTTCAGAATTCACTGATAATGTCTGACATTGAGTCTCTACAAATACTCGAATATGACAAAAATATAAAAACAGAGAACCAAGCTGACAGTGACACTAATGAGACATGCAATACAAGTGAACCAGATGATGACAGTAAGTGTTGTCTCTTAGTTACTGAAACGCCCATCAATTACATAGCTTATAAATATTTACAATATAGAATGTGTTACAGAAGTAGGTGGTTATGTAAGGTTATCAAACCTTAATTGAGCTTCAGCTGGCCTGCTGACATGTTGCAGCAAGTAGTGTGGGAAACTCTGACTATAATTATACCGGGGATACTGTAGTGTTAAACACACAGCAATAACTTCTGTAACTCATTGTGTATATGTATAAATGGTTTTTTTTAATATTATAATAAACTAGCTGTTGCTCGCGGCTCCGCCTGCGTGGAGGTTATATTCGGGAGCAGAAGTATACAATCCAAGGATTTGTCCTCTGCACTGAGGCACCTATAGCGATTTTTCAGCCTCTCAGGTGTTGTGCCTGAATCTTGAGATTGCATCTAAAGAATACCCCATAAGTTTAACCTCACTTTGCCCCTTTTAGGGATGATTATTCAAAAACGTTGAAACACGTATTTCTTTATTTCCTACCAAAAGCCTATATATGAATTTACAGATCCCTAAGTCGAGGAATTATGGATTTCCCATACAAATTGTGAACTCCTATTTGACCCCTTTCAAGGTTGATTTTTGAGAAAAAAGATAGCCTATGTCCTTCTCCAAGATATAATCTATTCCCTTACCAAATTTCATTACAATCCGTTCAGCCGTTTAGTCGTGAAGAGGTAACAAACAAACAAACAAACAGAGTTACTTTCGCATTTATAGTATTAGTATGGATGCCAACACTCTTTGAACAATAACCATGAAAAATTACTGATGAACTGATGTAAATTTATCATGGAGAAGGTTTTTGTACTGTCCATTTTATTGTAAACATCAACTTCTAATAGTTCAACTGACTGCCGTAATTATAATAAATGCCAACACTCTTTGAACAATAACCATGAAAAATTACTGATGAACTGATGTAAATTTATCATGGAGAAGGTTTTTGTACTGTCCATTTTATTGTAAACATCAACTTCTAATAGTTCAACTGACTGCCGTAAAAACTAATTTAAATAGGTATTTTGAATGCAGAGATTTTAGCTCTGCCCGTCTTGTTGTAATTAGTAAATACATATACATACATATACACTCACGCCTATAATCCCCGAAGGGGTAGGCAGAGGTGTTACCAGTACACCCACTTTTTGCCGAATTTCGGTCCCATAATGTGATAGGGGGCGAGCCTATCGCCATACCGGGCACAGGTTCCAGACTCCGGGCTAATACTGAGAATTTCTAGATAGAAAAACCCAATATCACTTTACCCGACCCGGGGATCGAACCCGAGACCTCAGCACAGCGGTTGTAATGCATGCGCAATTACAACTGCGCCACCAAGGCAGTCAAATAGGTATAATAGATAATTAGTAAATAGATGGCATTGAAGGGCATCATGGGCAAAAGATACAATCTTATAATTTTAAATGTTCATCTGGTAATGACAACAAACCAATTATCGCTTGTTGTAAAGAAATTTCTATGCCTGAGTATTCTCAATAAGAATTTCGTATGCGTGTTAAGTCTACTAACTTGCGTTAGACCAGCAACGACTAAGGCATAACCCTGCTCGTTACTAGAGGAGGCCCGTGCCCAGCATACCTGTTTTACAATTATACTAGATCATTGTGAAACAAGTGCGACAAGTTGTCGATTGCCCACGAAAGCGAAGTTGAACGCACGAGCGAGCGAGGTAAACTTGTCGCACTCGTCGGCAAACGGTTCTTTTTCAAACGTAACAGCGAGCGTCAAGATACTACTTTTCCCGCATGAGTAATACAAAAATATATTATGGTTCTATGAAAAGTATTTATGATTTTTAAGGAGCACCGCCCTGCAAAAAGCCTAAACTGGATGAAAAATATAACTTAAGCCAATTTAAAGCCAATTCTGTAACTGAAAAGACAAAAAACATATCTGGAACTCAAACGAAAATAGCCGTTGATAAAAATAAGTCATCCCAATTACTATATGATGGAAATAATAAGCAAGTGTTAGTCAACAATGATAAAAATACTTTTATATGCGATGATTGTGGTAAAACATGTGATTCGAAAGCTCGTCTTATCACACATATTAGTGGACATAAACCTGTGATGATAAAACCAAATAAAGCATATATAAACATACATAAATCTAAAACTAAGGATAAAACTACAGCCCATGATAATTGTATGCACACAGGAAAAAAACATTTAAATGTCAATACTGTCATTATTCATGTGTACGTAATTATGATTTAAAGAAACATATTAGAACGCACACAGGAGAAAAGCCGTTTAAATGTCATTTCTGTAATTATACATGTACAGTTAATAGTAGCTTAAAGAAACATATTAGAACGCACACAGGAGAAAAGCCATTTAAATGTGAATACTGTAATTATACATGTGCATGTCATGGTGATTTAAAAGTCCATATTAGAACGCATACAGGAGAAAAGCCATTTAAATGCCAATACTGCAATTATACTTGCGCACGGCATGGTGATTTAAATGTCCATATTAAAACTCACACCGGAGAAAAGCAGTTTAAATGTCAATACTGTAATTATATTTGTGCACGTCAGTGTCACTTAAAAGTTCATATTAAAACTCACACAGGAGAAAAGCCGTTTAAATGTGAATACTGTAGTTATACATGTACAGACAATAGTAAATTGAAGAGACATATCAGAACCCACACAGGAGAAAAGCCTTTTAAATGTCAATACTGTAGTTATACATGTACGGAAAATAGTATTTTGAAGACACATACTAGGACCCACACAGGAGAAAAGCCGTTTTAATATAATTACTGTAATTATACATGTACAGTAAATAGTAGCTTAAAGAAACATATCAGAACGCACACAGGAGAAAAGCCATTTAAATGTCAATACTGTAATTATACATGTGCTTGTCATGGTGATTTAAAAGTCCATATTAGAACGCACACAGGAGAAAAGCCATTTAAATGTCAATTCTGTAGTTATACTTCTGCACGTCATGCTGATTTAAAGGTCCATATCAGAACGCACACAGGAGAAAAGCCGTTTAAATGTGGATACTGTAATTACACATGTATAGTAAATAGTACTTTAAAGAGTCATATTAGAACTCACACGGCAGAAAAGCCGTATATATGTGAAATATGTGATATGTTATTTAGGGCAAGAAGTACATTGAAAAAACATTTACGAGTGCATATGGACAATAAAAGACAAAAAGTCGGTAATACTGTATCTTAAATCATCTCAAATAAGTGGATCCTCTAATCTTATATTTATTTATTATAAGTATTATTCTAGAATAATCTGTGACATACTTTTTGGAAGGGAAATGAATTGCAGAGATGAAAGTCGTAGGTTCGAAATCAGCCCAAATAACATAAATACCTCTAACTTCTCTAAAAGTTACGTGTGTATTCATTGGTAATTTGCTTAATTTGCACCACTTGCTTTAACGACGAAGGAAACATTGTGAGGAAACCTGCATACCTGAGAATTCTCCATAAGAACTTTAAGGATATGTGAAGTCCGAACCTCATGGCGGACTGAGGCCTAACCTCATTAACAGAGGAGACTCGTGATCAGTGGGACAGAGTTCAATACAGAGCTGGTTATACATATACAAGATTACTCAGAAAGGATGACATGGCCAACTTAAAGTATCGCAGATACCGATATTTACCATGAATATATCATCACTTAAAAATTAAACATTGTTCATTTTTATTTAAAACCCCATAACCTTACCAGTGAATATTAACGGCCATGTCTTGGCGACTAAATTTAAAGCAGCACGACAACGCGCGACGCCTGTGTTATACCTTATTATGACATACGTAAGTACCTATCTGGACTTCCACTGTAAATATAGTCACTGGTTACATTACGATACGATACTGGTTACGTTAGGTGAATATAATATAATCAGTCATTTTACTTTCGCAAGATCTGGTGGTTCTGTGGGAAAGCCGCAAAAAGACTTTTTAAAATGCAGTAAAAGCGACGAAAAACTCAAGAATAACGAAGTAGTACACTATTGAGTTTTAGAAACTATTTTTTACTAGATGTTGCTCGCGGCTCTGCCCGCGTGGAGGATATTTTTGGAAGAAAAGGTATACAACCCATGGAGACATCTTAAGTTATTACACCTTTCTATATTTTGCTATCCCATAGGATGCGTGCATTTTTCCGGGATAAAAAGTGGCCTATGTCATTTTCTGATCCCTAAACTACCACTATGCAAAAAATCATGTCGATCCCTTGCTCTGTTAAAAACTAAACTATCCCACGGGAACTGTACATTTTTCCGGGATAAATAGTAGCCTATGTGCTATTCCATACTATAATGTGACTTTGTACCAAATTTCAATCAGATCCGTCCAGCCGTTGTAGCGTGATGGAGTAACAAACATCCATCCAAACATTAGAGTAGGCAACCAAAAGGAGACGGCATTACGCTCGAATCTTGAACAAAAAATTCAGCAATGTCGGTGGGGGGCTTCGTACAACTACAAATAAACATGTGCACACAAATGTAATCACGTCGCTACGCACGCACACTACACCATTTCATACAACACTGGCAAATTTATGCACACAGTTACAAATTTATCTTGGTGTGTAATGTATTTACAGTGTCATATATTGACAACTGTGTAAAAACAGTAGAGCGTAGCAATGTCGACACGGGGTATAGATAGCGTTGTCCTTATCTATCGATAGATAAAATAAAACAATTATAATTTATGAAATGTTTTAAAATATTTTTTTATGTGTATCATCTTTTCTATCGCTTTCTTGCAATCTCTGGGTGTGATATCGTGAAAAAGGACGGAAGTATAGCTTGTCAAAAAACTCATGGCAATAATTGAGGGCGCCACTTAATTATGCATGGTATCACTAAAACTACACTGTAAAACTAATTTGATACTTGACATTATTCATATTTACTTACTAACTAAAAAAATCTAAAAAGGTTTTGTACTGATGTAAACATGTCTTATTATAAATCTTTCTAGTATCCCCCTAAGACAAACTATTTACTAGATATTCCCAGCCGTTACCTTCGACCAAATTATTTATTTATATATTTAAGTAATAGGGTAGTTGACAGAAGTAAAAACCTGATATAATTTTGTTTTTTATAATAGATTTTAGTCTAAAAATATCGAAAATTAATCCAATTTGTTAATTTATATGTGATTATTTAATATTTTCAAGAAATAAATATGTAGAAAATAAAGCATTTTGTTACATGACATGAAACAGCCCAGACTGCATGACGTCACAGTATCATCAAATGTTAAATTGTTTTGTTGATAGTTCGAGAATCCATACATTGAGGTACCAAATCTTTTGTAATTTTTAGTGATCAGTTGCAATCAGTCAGTTGCAATTTGTTCAAAAAACCAAAATCTAAATACATTAGTTATAAACGAAGGGTTTTCTAAGGCAAATAACTGTAATTTGCCTCGAATAGACGTGATGATGTTGGGAGAATTTTTGGCGGCAAACAAAGATTTTTGTTCAACAGAATATAAAAATGTCAAAACTTCTATGTAAGTAATAATCTATAAAAAATATAATAATTCATAAGTCAAGACCTTATAAAATTGCTTTTTACATACTCTTATTGGTAGATTTATTATCTACAGAAAATTTTAAATTATTAGAGGTTACATTGAAATGTTTTATTTTTAATTATGGTCTGCAAGTACTTACACAATTATTTCTTCATTATAGGTCTTCCAAGCCATATATTATTCGTTTTTTATAACAAAATAATATAGATAAAACATTAACGCCATCTATCGGTACTTTTTATATCATTATATTATACCTATATACGTATTAATTGTGATATTGTCTATTAACTGTTATAAAGAAGAAATTAAAGTCAGCCTGTTTCAAAAGCCATTACTGTATTACTATATATTTTATCATATATTATATTCCAGGCCAGGTCTGGCCAGGCCAGGAAAAGAAAAATGACTTTTGAAAAAATCAAATTAATACATGCGTGTGGTTTTAGCATATAAAATTCACGTAAACGTCTTATAACTCTTTCTATGTGTATCCTTAAGCTTGCTATTTGTTTGGTTTGTTTCGCATGTTTTCACATTCATAATGGTGGTATTTTGACATTGAGGTTTTACACAAATCTTGTAAAACTTCGAAATAATTATAAATAAAAAAAATCGATACACTGAAATCACATATCCAACCAAACGACTATTAGTTTAACATACTGTGACGTCACACGACAGGCCATGGCAGTTGGTAGCGTTTCAGTGGGAAAAATAAAGTTGGTTTATAAAAATGCAAATTAACGTATGTTTTATGTTTATTAATGATAATATTTTAATAATATAGGCCATGAAGAATAATATAAAACGGTTTCCAAAAAATAGTCAACTAGCCTATTGAACTGGTGTTAATTTAAAACAACAGGTTGACAATCAAAATAGTTATTTAATTAAAAATCATCAAAATCCAAATGTTGAAAATCTTCCAAGTATTCATTTGGTGTAAATGTGGTAGTTACTTCATCATTGCTGCTGATGTTATATTCATGGTAGCTGTGGTTGTCATCATCATTAACTTGTATTACCAGTTATTTTATATCTTGATACAGAGTCTTGTCTCTTTCTAGGTACTCTTGTTAAATTTAGATCACATGCTGACAACTTTACGCTTCTTCTGTTAAGCGTTTAATGTCAACCGCCCCTTGATGTAGCGAAGCATTTTTTTTTTCAAGAGCCCATATTAGCTCTATGGGGTTGACATCACAATGATAGGGTGGAAGTCTTACCATATCATGGCCAAGATTACCCAAAATGCCATCAGTGATATTAGGTATATTTTTTCTGTTAGCCATTTTTTTTATTTAAGGATTTCGTTTCTGAACGGTAGTCTTCTTTTTATTGTTACCACTAATAACTAATAGACTATTCGGCAGAAATCCTTGTTCACTTACGGCATGCACTATTATGTATATTTTCCTTTCCTTTCCTGAAAAGTGAGAGCAACAAATTTATATTATAATCATAATACACAACGTGTCAGTTTTAATTTTGGTATTTTGCTCTATTATGCCATATAACCATATGAACAGCCTAACTGTGGATATTGGTTTAAAAAACCCTTTGTAAATTAGTTTAGCGAATAATCTTACAATAATTTTAATTAAAAATATCAAACATCAAATAGAATAAGCATTGTCCTCGCATATACGTATGTGAATTAAATTGACAATGTACAATAATTATATTGTAAATTAATAATATATTTAGGTTAAGCAAAACCCAATAATAATATTTTTCATCAAGTCAATTTTATTACACAATAATGTATGTGAAATATCTATGTTATTAGAACCAAGTATGGTAAGTATCAAATAGGTTAGAGTGTACTATAAAATTACGATTCATAACCTCAAATTACAAAGGATGTAAACAAACTTATATTTTAAGGAAATATATATCACAGTATCAGAAAATTAATTAAAATACAAATAAAAACATCAAATAAATCGTTTACTTACCTGTCAACATAGCGACGAGGGCATAAACATTGTCTTAACTGGGTAACAAACTACCATTTTGTTGTTTAGCAATACAGGCTTAGTATACATTATATATCATTTTTCTGCCCTCACTTCGAATTGTTTTCTTCATTTTTAATACAAAAGTATAATATACCGCAGTATAGTTGGTTAATAATATCGATTTCACTATGTTTACATAAAGAAATGTTTGGATGTCCGAAAGTTGATATGAGAAATGACATTGGACATATGTCGATTGGGGTTGCCAAGCATAAAAAATATTAGTTTGCAAATTGTCCACTGCCATGAGTTTTTTGACAGACTATAGAGAGTTATAGTTAAAAATAGTGTAAATTAATATTTCTAATTTAATCTAAATACTGTAAAGATAATAAAGGTAATGAGTACTGAGAAAAATACAAGCCAAATAAGCAAAAATAAAAACTTTATTATTTAAAATATGAATTTTAAATAATACGCCTTTAATTTATTTAAAATAGATATCCACCTGTTGTTACATTACTTAGGACTAAGTTATAATGAGGTAACAATAATCTTGCTATTAATGAACAACATTTTAAGGATACCACGACATGCGTTGAGAAAAAAAAGTAACACCTTGGTTTCTTATATAAGTAAACTCTTCTTCTGTTTTCCTAATGAAAACACGACCTTGCTTAATCTACAGGAATTTGTACTCTTTATATTTGGCGATCTGGCGAGCCGCTGCGTGTAATTTGTTTTTTAGGTGATAGGTGCTCAACAATGTAAAGCGGCGATTCATTACCTCCAATGCCTATGTGAGCAGTACTGAGCTTGTCATTTGGATTTGCCTTATTAAAATTTATTGTTTTCGCTAAAAATGTATCCCGAAGCCTAGGGGTAGCCAATTTAACAATGATTGAGCGAGGTCTCTCTGTTACTTTTTACCACACGAGTGCAATGATGAATGTCGGATTCTTTCAAGTCGCAGGATACCTTAGACAGCTGAGAAATCATAGATAGCAAGTTTTACTGTTTGTGCTCTCAGCTCTCGGGACACACTCTATCTCAAGATTGTTAGAACGGTTATGCTGCTCAGCAACCTGAAGCCTGATTTGCAGATCCTGTAACGTATTTGTTAACTGAACGTTCTCTTTCTTTAGCTCTCCCAGTGTGTCTTGGTATTTGGCGATGGTGGATTTGGTGGTTTTATAATTTTCATTCAGAAACAAACATTATTCTCCAAAGCAGTTATTTCCTGTTTTATAGATTGAATTTCGGTTCTCACCATCTGCTTAAGGGTTTGGTTAAGCTCCTGTGCTAAAGCCAATTTCATGACATTAATTCTTCTCTTATTATTTCCCTAACGTCTTTCTTTCTTTGTAATAACTGACGCGGACGAGTTTAAGCCGGAACTTCCACTAATTGCGCTAGTATCAACAGTGGCTTTGTTTCGATACGTAATATTGTCATTAATAAAAGGTAGCGAGTCATTATTGTACATTGACTTGCCGGATGAGTCAATGGGACGTAAAGGTGTATTGCTGTTATCAGTTTTTGGTTGCTTTGCACATCATCCGTGACACTTCCATTTTTTTTGGTCTACACTAATTGTAGAGAAGCGTTTTTGTCAGCACATGGAACACAACAATGACGGCCGTTGCAAATTATTTTAAAATGTATTTGATGATTACTCACTCGTTTTGAGGTATTCCAATTCAGCAAATATACCACCGGAAAGTACACAAAACGACCTTTCCGATGGTATATAGTTTGTGAGAAAATGTTCTGTTATTCCATAAAATTTCTAATTAAATAAGCGGAGCCAAGAAATACAGTGTTACTGGTAACGAATGCGATTAGCGAATGAAATTATTGTATGTCATTGAGAGCGATTATCGCCTGTTTTGTTCTGTGTGGTAGCCGGCTAACGGCTATCTATTATGAAGAGCATATAAAAAGGGCTTGACATCTCGACATGAATACAGGGTGTCCCAAAAGTCTACGTCAAGCCGGAACCGGGTGAAAAGGCAAGTCATACCGGTTATCAAAAAAATATAAAACAATCTAAGTTGCAATTTTAAAATTATAGGCATGGCCCGCGCTTTTTCAAAGTATAATCCTAAATTGCGCATTTGTGTGATCTTACGTAAGAACTATTAAGACTCCCTCCCACCCTTTGTATGAAAAAATAAGGCATGATCGACTCCCCCTACATCATCTTACGTAATAAATGAATGGCGCCAAAATTCATACCTAAATATTTTTTAAATATACCGGATATATTTTTAGGATCACATTTTTTTTGCAAATACTTTATTCTGGTTTTGGTATATTTTGTGACATTCCTAGTGTGTTAGAACTATTTACATTAAAAGTATGTGTTTAGAATGTTAGGTCCATTAAAACCATTATAACATATTGTAGTAGTATATTAGACAACCAAGAACGGAATAGCAAAAACAAATCACATCAAGTAAAAGAACACTGTCAAATAAATAATTTCAAATATAAAACTATTATAAACAGCCAGCTTCAATTTACAGAAAGATAGTTTTTAATCTTTAATACGCCCCTTTAAATTGAAGCTACTAAAACAGAATTCAATTACAAGTATTAAGAAGCTTTAATACCTAAAGCACTGACACACTGAGCGTGTTTGACTCGAGGTAATGGTTTAGTCAATATATCAGCGACCATATCGACAGTAGGTACATGTCGCAGCTCTATGTCATTATTATTTTTTAATACGCCCCTTATAAAATGATGTTTAATATCAATGTGCTTACTACGAGCATGATTTAAGGGATCTTGTGCCAAAAATATCGCACCCTGATTATCGGCATGCACAGTCACTTTACTATACCTTGAAAGTCCTATTTCATTCAGTAAACTGTTCATATAAACTGCTTCCTTTATAGTCTCCGACAAACTGACATATTCAGCTTCGCAACTCGAAGTAGCTACTGTTCGTTGTTTACGAGATTGCCAAGAAACACAAGTGGCTCCTAAAATAAAAGCATATCCAGAATATGAACGTCGGTCTATCAAACAATTTCCCCAGTCTGCATCCGAGAAACCTTGTATATGTTTACCTGTTTTTCTAAACATAAGCCGATAGTTTAAAGTTCCTTTCAGGTAACGTAAGATCCGTTTAGCTGCTTTCCAATGACACACTTCAGGACAAGTTGTAAATTGGGCCAACTTAGCGACGGAATTGGTTATATCGGGTCGAGTACCAATACTTATATACATTAATGAACCGATCAATTCCCTAAATGGCCATTTCTCCCGAGTCTCGACACTACTACTCATTTTCATCGTACTAGTTTTTGTACTATTAATCTCCATTGGGGTTTTACATGGTGAACATGAAAACATATTATATCGGCGTAAGACATCACGAATATATTTTTCTTGAGATAAAAGAATGACACTGTCATTGTCAAGTCGAGTGAAATCTATACCAAGAATATACTTTGCCTGTCCGTAATCTTTTAGACTAAACTCCTTGGATAAATTATTTTTAAAATTTGATATCCAATCTTTTTCTTCTGAAGCAATGAGAATATCGTCGACGTAAACTAATACATATAAATGTTTTCCGTCCCTTTGCTTGAAATAAAGACATGGTTCGTTCAGGCTCTGCATCAACCCCATTTCTTTGAGTTTTTCATCTAGTCGAATATTCCATTGGCGGCCAGCCTGCTTTAATCCGTATAAGGATTTTCTTAGCAGACAAGTATCACACCCGTCTTCTATTTGTTCTAACATTTTCTTTGCTCGATTTACAGTCATTTTGTCCTCTCCTTCAGACTTTGTGAGCTTGATTAGACATTCTTTTAACAGCTTCGGAGTTTTCATGTAGATTTCTTCATCTAAAAAACCATTCAAATACGCCGTGTTTATATCTACTTGGTGTATTTCCATTCCCAGTTCAACAGCCAAAGCAGCCATTAGTCTAATTGACTGTAGTCTGGCGACTGGTGCAAAAGTTTTTTCATAATCTACTCCAAATCGTTGACTAAATCCTTGTGCCACTAATCTTACCTTTTTCTTTATTGTTTTGTCCACCTGAAGCTTGTTACTCAAAATGTATCGACAACCAACGACATTTATACCTTTCGGCCTCTTTACTAATTCCCACGTCTCTTTTTCTATTAAGCTTCTTATTTCTGTTAATATTGCTTCCTCCCATGTTTCTTTTTCCTCACCATTTAAAGCATCTTTTAGAGAAATTTCGGTCATTCCTATAAAATCAGTACAATCCGCAAAAGAATCCTCGGAATTTTCAGAATCAATATCACATGCCTCATGATTCAATTCTAATTGCCGCGGTTGTTCCGCTTGCACTTGCATAGGCTCCACTTCAACCATTTTGTACATTTTCTTAGGACGGCCGACATTTCCAGTACGCAATAATCTTGGACGACCTTGGGCTCGTTTCAATATTGTGGGTCCTTCAATTTGTGACATCTCTGTTTGGTTCTCTTCGCCTATATTTTCACTGCAATTATCTAAATTTCCTTCTTGAAATTCTTGCCTTCTCTCTAATGTATCGTGTTTTTTCTCTTTCAGAAAAATGACTTCTATAAATTCTTTATCATTGATGTTGTCCGACGAGCCACGTTCTTCTGGAGCTCCAGTCTCTGATTGCACATCTTCATGGAATTTAATATCTCTAGCAATCAGTGACTTTCTTTTCTCCGGTATCCATACTCTGTATCCCTTATTCATTTTTGGATAACCAATGAACATACCTGATATACCTCTAGCAGCAAATTTATCCTTGTTTGGCTCTTTGTCTAGAACATGTACTCTGGCTCCGAATCTTCTAATATGTTCGATATTAACTGGTTTCTCAAACCATTTCTCATACGGAATACCACCTCCAAGTTTATTGTTTGGACAACGGTTTCTGACATAACATGCTGTATCCACCGCTTCTGCCCAGAAACATTTGGAAAGATCAGAATTAAATAACATGCACCTGGCCATTTCCACCAGCGTCCTGTTCATTCTCTCCGCCACTCCGTTCTGCTGGGGTGTATAAGCAACTGTGAGCCTTCGTGATATTCCTTCTTGACGCAAGAATTCATCAAACTCTTTATTGCAATATTCACCACCATTATCACTCTGGAAGTATTTGATTTTGAAACCTGTCAATTTCTCAACATTACTTTTGTATATTTTAAAAGCATCCAAAGCTTTACTCTTTGATGACAAAAAATATACTTCGCACCATCGTGTACAGTCATCTATAAAAGTTATAAAATATTTTGACCCTTCTCTAGATTCACACTTCATAGGGCCGACTATATCAGAATAGATAATCTTTAATTTTTCATTAGAGAGTTCAGTGCAATTCGAAAATGGAAGTGCAGTCATCTTACCTTTAGCACAAATATTGCAATCACGTAACTTTCGTACCTCATTTATATCTATACTCGCACCTAATTTGTTGAGAAGTTTAACTACATCTTTTCCGTTTAGATGCCCCAATCGCTCATGCCAAATTTGTAAATTAAAATCCGAGCTCATAGTGTATGCAGATTCACATTCGCGCATACAATATAAATTCCCTTTGCGATAAGCGGTCACCTTAACTTTTCCATTTTTACCTATAATTTTAGCGGTATCCCTAGTAAAAGTGACGTCATAACCGCTATCTGTAATTTTAGATACTGAAATAAGATTAGTTCGCAATTCCGGTACATATAGTGCATTACGGAATTCAATTACGCTTTTTGTGTGATCATTGCATGCCGATAATCTGACGGTACCTTTACCTGTTACGCTAGTACTTACATTTGTCGCTAAATTCAATATACCATTAGACTGTGTCAAAGTGTCGCCGAATTTACTCGCGTTATTACATAGATGCGATGTGCACCCACTGTCGATAACCCAATCGTCTTTTTGTATATTTATTACCTTACACGCATCCGTGTCAGCGCCTGAAATATTAAGACTTATTAGAGTTTCATCAACATTAACGTAATTAGACTTATTTTTTGCATTTCTTGGACACTCTGAAAACTTATGTCCTACTTGATGACATTTAAAACATTTCATCTGAAATCTTTTTCTTCCAGTTTGGCTCGAACTTGCTCGATTCTCTTTTCGATTTGTATACATTACTCTTTCTATCATCCCTTCTCGTACTTCGCCGTGTCTTCTTGACTCGTACTCTTCTAAGATTTTCACCTTCAAACTTTCAGGTTTGGGTAATTCATCTCTCGATTCAATAGCACATCTAAAATTTTCTAAGCTCTCAGGTAAACTATACAACAACATTACTGATAAAAGATCATCATGAATTCCAACATTCATATCTGCAAGTTTATCAACAGCATCGAAGAATGTATCCATGTGTTTTCGTATATCCTCAGCTTCTTTCATTTTGTGCAACATGAGTCTCTTTAATAGTGTTGCCTTCTTAGCAGGACCTTTTGAAGCATATACAGACTCTAATTTTAACCAAACTTCTTGTGATGTTGTGCACCCTCGTACGTGCCGCAACTCACTTGCACTGATCGATAGGACTAGATCAGCCTTGGCTTTTTCGTCTTCCTCTTCCCATTTTTCAGCTTCAATTAGCTCACCAGGTTTTTGAGCTTTTCCGTTTACGTATTTCCAAACTCCGTCTTTCACCAAAAACGCTTGCATTTGGATACGCCAACTATCATAGTTGTCTTTTCCTAGCGGTTCGAATTTCATGATGGAATTCATCTTCCCGCACTACTTTCAGTTATATCAATCCGCAGAAATTCACTATTCTGGGCCCATAACCATTGTTAGGTCCATTAAAACCATTATAACATATTGTAGTAGTATATTAGACAACCAAGAACGGAATAGCAAAAACAAATCACATCAAGTAAAAGAACACTGTCAAATAAATAATTTCAAATATAAAACTATTATAAACAGCCAGCTTCAATTTACAGAAAGATAGTTTTTAATCTTTAATATAGAAGACAGTCCAGATGGATTAGTAATTTTATCGATAACCTTTATAAGTTTATCTACAACACTATTTGAGTCTTGCATAAACGACAGTGTTACCACATAAACCACCCAGAATGCCAGTGTAATAAAGTTTATGAAATTGTAAACTTAGTCGTAATATTTTTAAATTATAAATTAAGTTAAGGAAGCATAAATAAAGTAATCCTACTTATATTATAAATGCGTATGTTTGGATGGATGCATGGTTGTTTGATATCCAATCACACTACAACGGCTGGACGGATCTACTTAAAATTTGGCACAGAGATAGATTATAGTCTGGAAAAGCACATAGGCTACTTTTTATCCCGGATAAATGTACAGTTCCCATGGGATAGTTTAGTTTTTCACAGAGCAAGGGATCGACATGATTTTTTGCATAGTGGCAGTTTAGGGATCAGAAAATGACAAAGACCACTTTTAACTCGAAAAAATGCATGCTTCCTATGGGATAGCAAAATATAGAAGGTTAAAATGCTCCAACATACACGCAGGCGGAGCCGCGGGCAACATTAGTTAAAAATGAATATTAAAAAAACAACTTGCGTTTAAGATATTGAATGCAAATAAATTTTGCACTACTGTGGCTAAAAGTTTAACCTGGCAACATTTATTACCCGATGATAATTTTTAGAAATTATATGTTTTGTTGCTTTTAAGGATAATATTACTTTAAAAAAATACGTCCAAGTGAAAAATAATGTTGTATTTTTGTAAGTTTCATGTGTCAGATCTATTTTTACATGTTAATAACCGCTACAGGCGGGCTTTTTCACGGAGCTCCATTCGCACGTGATGTCACTTTTTTAGTGGCGGATCACGAAGCGCTACTAGTTTTATAGAACGTGTATGAGCACCGTGCTCTTACATTTGTCAAACGGGGTAAGCGCTCAATGGCGTCTCCAGTGTTAAATACTCTAAGATCCAAACATTCGCATTTATAATATTAGTAGGATTATTATTGTCTGTCTGCCTGTCAAGACAACCCGTCTGAAGTACTGTTTTACTACAAAAAAATCTGCAATAAAATCTTAGAATTTATCTCGAGGTAATTAATACATATACACTCATTCCTGAAATCCCCGAAGGAGTAGGCAGAGGTGTTACCAGTACACCCACTTTTCGCCAAACGGTCCCATAATGTGATAGGGGGCGAGCCTATCGCCATACCGGGCACAGGTTCCAGACTCCCGGCTAATACTGAGATTCTAGATAGAAAAACCCAATATCACTTTAATTGACTCGGGGATTGTTGTCATTGGTTAAATTAAATAACTCCTCAGATTAAAATATAATATTCGGCAAAATTGTCTTTCGACTTATACAAAACTTATCAGTTTTTTTAATTGGTCTCAGACTGCCTCGGGTTCGATCAGCACAGCAGCTGTAACGCTTGCGCAATTCCAACTGCGCCACCGAGGCAGTCCGGTAATTAATATTAATCTACATTTCATTAAAGTTGGTGCATTAACGACTGTTTTCAATATGCAAACTTCAGTTGGCTGATCGCGCTAATCTATACTACTATAAAGAGGAAACATTTGTATTTTTGTATGTTTGTAATGAATAAACTCAAAAACTGCTGTGCCGATTTCAAAAATTCTTTCACCATTGGAAAGCTACATTCACCCTGAGTAACATAGGCTATATGGTTTTTGGAAATACCACTCCTAAAGGGGTAAAATAGGGGATGAAAGTTTGTATGAAAATCCGTCATTATTTAAGTTAAACGCATGAAAATTCGTATTTTGTATTATATACTTTTTCTCCCATACATAACCTCCACGCGGGCGGAGCCGCGAGCAACAGCTAGTCTATAATAAAATCGATGCCGGATTTCTCTTCAACCTGCATTTCAATATCAACAAATTCGATCAAGTTTCACGAGAGTTTGTAAATCAGGCCGGCATTATTATGTTGAGTAGCGGGGGACTGATGTCTCATGCTACTTGATACTTTAACTGGATGACACTGCACTTATCATCATCATTTATTCTTATTTATCATCAGATGCTGTGTGGTCACTTTGCCGTACAAGGATTTTAAAAAAATCTTCGTTTCCTTCCGCGCGTTTTATTTTAAGCAGTAAATATATTTTAACCTTATTGTAAATATACAGGGTTATAGTCATTATTGCGTGTTCTACCGTCTGTATCATGGCGAATGCTCTGAAGAATTGTTTGATCTTAGCCCATCCTCTCCCTTCCATACCAGAACCACGCGTACTGGCTCGCGGAGCCACAGCTTCGTGGTATCTACCCCGGCCCGAACCAAGAGGTTCGCAAACTCGTATTTTTGCCTCACCATCAAGCTGTGGAATAGTTTGACATCTACCGTGTTCCCTCCCTCTTATGATCCTGGGTCTTTAGGCGTAGTGTGAAGAAGCTAAACAGCAGGCCGGCATGATTGCGTTGAATAGCGAGGGATAGACTGTCTCTTGCTACTTGATACTCTATTTGGACGGCACTGCGCTTACCATCAGGTGCAGTGTGGTCACTTAGCCGCGCCAGAATTAAAAAAATTATAACAGTCAATTTTATAAGATTTCTACTTATTGCACACTATTTATGTATACTGGGTAACAATAAAAAAAAAATAACAAAGCTTACTCGTAGGTTACTTTTCTGAAGTTTCATGTTTTTTATGTTAGTATCTGAATGCGTGTTTGCGCATGCATATTAAAAAGCTTACTCATAGGCATTGACATATATTCTACCGATAGGCACGAAACAATACGTTCCAAATACCTTTTCCGCACACTAATGCCATCTATCCCTTTTCAAATCCAAAGACCAAAGAGCATCACAATGAGCAGTTGCGACAGTTCATTTCAATTTTTGAGGAACTATCCTGGAGATTGTGTAGTTGTGTAAAATTTAATTTTATTACCCAATAGTGGCAGAGCCCAAAATAATGTATTTCATCATCATGTATTTTGTTGAAACAAATTACTTTCATTTTAAACTTTTGTATTTACAATTATTTGGGTGACTCAAAGTTAGGTATTATTGGAGCCACATAAATAAATAAAAATAATGCAAAGTTTAAATTTTAGTGGAAAATAAATAAATCACCTTAAATCTATACTTATATATAAAGCTGAAGAGTTTGTTTGTTTATTTCAACGTGCTAATCTCAGGAACTACTGGTTCGAATTGAAAAATTCTTCTAGTGTTGGATAGCCTATTTATCGAGGAGCGTTATAGGCTATATAACATCACGCTATGACCAATAGGAGCGGAGCAGCAATGAAAAATGTTGCAAAAACGGGGAAAAGGACAATGGCGAAATCGTAGTTACAAAAAAATATTGCGTTTAGGAATTTCATACTTTGTAATCTAAATATTATTATTTTGCATGATTTTTCAGCATACTAACAATAGCTGTGTAAGTATAGATAAGTTGTATAATTTATTAAAAATCTCAATTGATTTTTTTGTAACGTGTTATGGCCGTAAGATTTTTTTAATGAATGGCTTAAGGTCTTTTATTTTAGGCCAAAGAAAAATCTTTTTCATAAGAATTCTATAAGCCGTTAAAAAAACTATAAAATCAATGCAAGTGTGTGTGTCCCTACAATTACAAATAACAAAAATAAATAAGCTTTACTTTTTACCAACTTAGTGAATGACTGGATCGTCTGTTATTTGGCTGTATAGTAACGACCATAGCTTATCTTATTTAGGAAAAAAAACACTACTTCCGTCATTTCATACTGACATATTGTGACATAGTTTAAATCTTCTATTAAATAAATGGTTTAAATACACGAATACTTGAAAGATTTCACTTAGAAAATAATCTAGCAAACATGACTGTGGCCAGTGGCCACAAATGTGATCTGGAGATCGGCTAATTTCCAAAGCATAGCAGACCGATATAATATGCTATATTTGCCGTGAGAACGTACCAAATTCGACAAACACGTTCCTATTATGGTGAACATGTACGTTTCCACGGTAGTTGTTTAATTGAAGTGTGCAAAGAAACAATTAGTTCATCTTAATTTAATTTAAGAGGCAGTTCAGATACCTTATTGATAAGAGGTAAAATAAAATCACACCATGTTTCAAATAAACAGTATTATGTTTAATTACTGGTCCACCAGGCTGGTCGACCAGGCATTATAGAATACTGTTGTAGTTGCTTAGTTGTGCGTCGTACAGTGGCCTGCTGCGCTCATACCATGATAGTAATCTGGTATTTGGGACGAGCCAGACATCAAGACATATCTGCCCCTGCAGCATTTTTAGATATATAAGATAGGATAATTATGAAGATGAATAAACATAAAAAAACCAGTGTTTTATTTTTATTTAGAACCCGTTTTTAACCGACTTCAAAAAAAGGAGGAGGTTCTCAATTCGACTGTATGTTGCTTTTTATTTTCCAATTTAATTTCTAAGTCCAGGATTTAGGGTCTGAAGATATTTTCTGCACAATTATTGACAAACTCTGTGTCTTCCATTCCAACTTAGCTTGTATTGAAATAAATTATATGTGGCTTATGTTACTTTTGGTATAAATCTAATGGTGAATTATTAAAAACGGTTCAGCAGTTTATAAGTTTAAAGGATTTATCGATTTCCAAAAAATAAACAAATTATTCCTATAATTAAGTATGTGTAATGTGTTTTAAGTACCTACGGTGTGGCGGATCATCCTTCCCCACAATAGTTATAAGTCAAGTAGGTAAATGTTTAATTCACGACCCTGCCTCAGGTGACAATAGCAGTAGTATTATAATGCTCTTTGGAAAATAGGCAAATAACATTTTTATCAGCTTCATAGATAAAAATATTTTATTCAGAAATGTCAAATAGATCATAACCTCAAAATCTTTCAATTGAAATATCTCTAGTATTAGACTTTTTCATCAGAAATCCCTAATACATTATTGTTTAGGAATTGCTGCTGAATTTTTTGATATTTTTTTCACTTCTAAACGCTTCATATTTATGTCAACTAATTTCATGTATGGGAACCTGCCATTGTCCTTTATTCCTTTCGAGAGCTTCCGTTGCGTGCGCTCCGTAAATGATTAAAGTTACGTAACAATCATGTATCACGGAATTGTTCCTCTTAAGAATACATCATAAGTTTAACCTCACTTTGCCCCTTTCAGGGATGATTTTTCAAATCGTTGACACACGTATTTCTCTATTTCCTACCAAAAGCCTTAATAAGAATTTTCAGATCCCTAACTTGAGGAACGATAGATTTCCCATACAAATATTGAACTCTTATTTAACCCCTTTCAAATTTGTGTTTTGAGAAAAAAAATAGCTTATGTCCTTCTACAGGATAATATAATCTATCCTTGCCAAATTTCATCAC
This sequence comes from Laothoe populi, assembly GCA_905220505.1. NCBI lineage: Eukaryota > Metazoa > Arthropoda > Insecta > Lepidoptera > Sphingidae > Laothoe > Laothoe populi. The sequence continues at coordinate 7,113,945 of HG992174.1, read as the reverse complement.
AAACAAACAAACGGACTGACGGACTCACTCTCTCACTCTCCCACTCTCTCGCTCTCTGACTATTTAACTTCGTTTAAAAATGTGACACGTATTTCTTTATTTCCTACCAAAAGCCTAAATATGAATTTACAGACCCCTAAGTCGAGGAATTATGGATTTCCCATACAAATTTTGACCTCCTATTTGACCCCTTTCAAGGTTGTTTTTTGAGAAAAAGATAGCCTATGTCTCCAGGATATAATCTATTCCCTTACCGAATTTCATTACAATCCGTTCAGCCGTTTAGTCGTGAAGAGGTAACAAACAAACAAACAGAGTTACTTTCGCATTTATAGTATTAGTATGGATTATTACTAGCCCTGTATTGATCATTGTCCCACTGCTGGGCACGGGCCTCCTCTGCTATTGAGAGGGGTTAGGCCTTAGCCCAGCAGGCTGGCCTAATGCGGGATCTATCGTAGACTCAAGTTATTACAGTATATTTATTGACATTTTTGGAAGTGTTTTTACAATAACGCTGTATGCGTCCTGACATTTCTACAAGCGGGCACTTACTCCTTTAAAAAGAACTACTACTCCTTTTCAGAATTGAAATTAACTAATTATGTCATTTACCTTACATACTATTAACAGTTGCACTGTAAATCAATTTAAGGCTGATTTGTTCGGGAATATTTCTACAAATAATTAAAATTCATTCGACACTGAAAGATGCATTGTGCCGTGGTTACTTCGTTAGCATGAAGCAAACTAATGTCTATGCGGTATCGGAACCGCAACTCGATGGAACATTATGTTTGTTCTGGTCGCCGCATCTAGTACGTAGTACATATAGATCGCTGCTCATAGCTAACTTTACTTTTGTTTTTAATAATATTTTACGCGTCTAGTTATGTTAAAACAATATCACTTTCAGTTAGAATAGTTAGGGATTACAATGCCAGTTTAAATTATCCAATTTCCAAGTTGACATTGCTTGGAATCAACCACCCCCAGGGCGGGCGGCAGTATTAAAACGCTTTCCCCGCGATAACAAAAAAGTTTCTTTGTTACGTTTTTCTTCACCGTTAAAGCAAGCGATTATAATTAATAAAATGAATACACACGTAACCATAGGAAAGTCAGTGGTGTATGCCATTTGAGCTGGTTTCGAACATTTTTTTTTATCCTAGCACAGCAAAGTGACCGCACTTGATGGTAAGCGCAGTGCGGTCCAATTAGAGTATCGAGTAGCGAGAGACGACCCATCCCCTGCTACTCAACACAATCATGCCGGCTTGCTCCTTCACACTACGCCATGGGCAAGAAGGTTAAGAAGCGGTCGAGGATCTATTGTCAGAGTACTCAGAAGGCCGCAAAATGGCCAAACATTGTACCCCAACTCTAGACCACCGAGAAAAACCGGATGTACACTGGCTGATCCTGGAACGCGACACGCTTGCTTGTGCCACTATGGCGGGTTTTTCACCCTGTGTACGGTGGTCGCTATCCGGGCGGATATGAATATCCTACCACCAGCGACATACTACGTTTTGACAGTTCAAACTACTACCAACTAGACAATTGCTGCTATCTGTAATATTCCTCACTTGGTAGCAACCAGGGAACTTAAGGATAACAACGGAAATAACTTCGACCGTTACAAACCACGTTTAATACTGAACTGAGGTGATAGCTATGTATTTCATAATTACCCCCACTTGACATATAGTATCCAATTAATTATAAAAAAATATACTACAAGTAAGTAAAATATCACAATTCAACAATGTGATAGCATGAAATGCCGCTGCGTAATAGAAGTTAAAAAAAAGTTTATTGTATTTACATACATTTTGTACGGAAAATCTTTTTACCCTCTGGGAAAGTACTTACAATTAATTTTAAGGGCTATAAATAATTTCTAGGGAATTATTTTTACGATATGTCGAATCAAATTTTAGATGGGGAGTCATAAAAATAGTCGAAAAAAACACAATATATTATTATATATAAGATATTATATACAAGGTTAGTCAGAAAGGTTTATTAAGCCGTGGCCATAAAGTTTCGGTGACAAAGATTACAATCGTGAATATCTCATTGCTTAAAAGCAATATTTTTATTTTCATGCAAAAATCAAATATTATTTATTTTTATTTTAAATACGCACAACCCTGTACGTATATGTTAGAGAATTTAGTCAATTCCTACTGTGAAGATTTGTTTACAAATATTTGAAAATCGAGTGTGTAGATCATTTTGACGCAATGGATGCTCACGATATTTTGACTACTTTTGTTGTGTAGATGTTATTGATTTTCTTGGATGTATAGAATTATTTGAACACATTATCTGCTTATATATATCTGCTGCTGACTGTACTACGTACTAGATGTGGCGACCAGAACAAACATTATGTTCCACCGAGTTGAGGTGTATACTCCACACCGACGTTAGTATGCTTCATGCCACCTATGAATGCACACCAGTTAATTTGAACGTTATATCAATAAATATTAATTAATTTCAATTCTGAATACGGAATGAAGTCTATATTTCATAACAAAATTCATTATAGTTTGTTCCGTTTTGGCGCGCGGAAAGTCCCATTCGAGAAAAAGTGACGAGTCGAAAAAGTGAGTTATAACGCTTCTTACTACCAAATAGTTCTTAGTTAAATGAATAGATGGCATTAGTGGGCGGACAGGGTATTTGGAACATATTGTTTCTTCGACAGTTCCAGTCTTATTTATAAAAAATGCTTATTCCAACCTTAATCTGGAGTTACTCTTAGACTAGTTATTCCCAGAGTAACGTCGTATTAACTTCGTAATTGCATTGTTATATTTAAACTTGGAGTAACCTCGGAATAGCAATACATTCGCTACACCGGGATTACGGTGTGCAATATGGCAACCCACATCAATTAAAAGTGAAAAGAGTGAGTCAATGAATGAACTCAATCCCCGATGATGACATTAATGACAGTGACACAATATTTTGGACGGCGATTTATCAACAAAACTATGTTTATCAAACTGTATGTTCTGTGTTTCGATCTCTAGTTTGTGTAAATGCGTGTTGTTATCAGCAGAAAAATACAATAAATTTCGGCGGAAATCAACTCAAAAAAGTATTCGTTCCTTTAACTGGGATGAAGACGAAAAGGTAAATAATGTATAAAAACATTTTATTGCATTGTTGTTACAAGTTCATTTAACAGAGAATGATATCCTTGGTATTTATTGACCTGTATACCTTATGTTTCAGCAATTATTTCGTCCAGTTCTTATTAAATATGCTTTAACTAGCTGTTGCTCGCGGCTCCGCCCGCGTGGAGGTCATGTTTGGGAGAAAAAGTATACAATACAAAATACCAATATTCATGCGTTTAACTTAAAAATGACGGATTTTCATACAAACTTTCATTCCCTATTTTACCCCCTTAGGGGAGGAATTTCCAAAAATCCTGAAACATATATTTTTTATTTTTAACTAAAATGCCAAATACTAATTTTCATGAATTTAACTTCAAAAATGACGGAGTTTCATACAAACTTTCATCCCCTATTTTACCCCCTTAGGGGCGGTATTTCCAAAAACCCTTCCTTAGTGGATGCCTACGTCATAAAAGGTACCTACTGTGAAAATTTCAAGTCTCTAACCCCAGCCGTTTAGGCTGTGCGTTGATCGATCAGTCAGTCAGTCAGTCAGTCAGTCAGTCAGTCAGTCAGCTTCTTCTTTTATATATACAGATAATAGAAAATAAATTCCTGGATTTACAACATTCATAAGAATAAAGTTGAACCAGTGACTACTAGCGAGACATATATGGTTCTTAAAGAACAGGTCAGTTGATTTAGCCAGATCGCATAATGATAAAGAATGATAGTTATTTAGTGTCTGCCATACATAATACTATCTTCTTTTTCAGGATTCCAAACCGTTGATAATCACAAGTCTTAATGTAGATAAATAGGATGTAGCTGTAAGTATCAATCAGTATTATTAAAGCAGAAAGCATTATAATTATCTCTGGAATAATTATTAAATATACATTTTATTTTTTCTAGAATATATTCATTGAAACTATTGAAAATGTTGATGAACAAGTAGACATTCAAAAATTCACTCCAGTAGTGGTGAGCAGATAGGAATATAATTATTGAGTATACATTCATTTATTATGCACATACATACAAGTGGTTTACCTAAATTTAAATGTCTTACAGGTCTCTGAAGATGATCCATCATGGCCACACAAAAAAAAACATATGGACACACAATATAAACTTTGTTATAGACTTAATTTATAACTTTTGTAGATACTCAGAAGAAACATTAAGATAAAGAATATAGCAGAGAACTGTTTGAAGTCCAGAAAGGTAATATAACTACTACTTTTGCTAGATTAATGGGTCATATAGGAAAACCCATGTGTTTGTAATATATGCAGGCATGGTATGATTGACACCTATGTGTGTCTGATGTGACATTATAAGGAAGACCTGTTGGTATCAACCAAATCACTGCAGAGAGGTACTATTATAATGCTGTTATTTGAGATGGGGGTGATGAGTCCTGCACTGATGTCCCGCTTAGGGTGTATTTTGCATTCCCCTTACCAGCTCCCCCTAGCCAACCTAACTCCCTATGATCCGAACCTATGATTTTTTTTGCACATGTTAACAAAGTAAGTCAAACTTTGTTAACAAGTTTTATTAACCAACTGTGATGTAACTGGTTGTTATTTTTACAGGACCGTGGTGACTATGTCAATAATATGATAAGCCATGGTAAAATGTTGAAGGACGAAGAGCAATTACGGATTACGGCTGAAGAGGAACATTTAATAAAAATTCACAAAGAAATAAGGTGTATATTGATGACGTGCTGATTCTCAGCATGACACTTAGCGAAGGGATAGCCCTGTTGCGCGAAGTGTTGAAGACCTTGACAGAAGCAGGGTTTTCGATCAACCTTAAGAAGTGTTCCTTCCTTGACACTGAAGTTGAGTACCTAGGCAGAGTCATCAGTCATGGGCAGGTTAGACCGAGCTCTCGGAAAATTGAGGCATTAGCTAACTCGCCTGTCCCAACTAACGTGAAACAGGTCCGTCAGCTGTTGGGTTTGGCAGGATATTTCCGCAGATACATTGAGGGCTACGCGGCGAAAACTGCATGTATTTCACGGCTTACCAAAAAGGACGTTAAGTTCGAATGGGGGCCTGAACAGGAGCGGACCCGCGTGTCTCTCATTAAGCAATTGACCAGTGAGCCTATACTTGCAATTTTTGACCCGAACCTGCCTACGGAGCTCCAGACGGATGCGAGCAGCGCCGGCTATGGAGCCGTGCTCATGCAAGAGCATTCTTACTGCAGCAAACGCGTGGTAGCATACTTTCGCAAGGTCACACAGGGGGCGGAAAGTAGATACCACTCATATGAGTTAGAAACGCTGGCGGTCGTCAGGGCATTGCAGCATTTCAGACATTATTTGGTTGGCCTAGAATTTAAATTAATAACGGATTGCAATGTCTTGAAGGCCATTGAGCGTAAGAAGGATCTACTCCCGCGGGTTGCGCGTTGGTGAATTTATTTACAGGATTTTAACTTTACCATTGTTTACCGAAAGGGAGTGATGATGGGGCACGCTGACTATCTCAGCAGGAATCCACCAACAGCGCAAGTCCACTATGTCGAGAGACCATTAAACTGGGCTCAAATGGCTCAGTCTGCAGATAATGAGACACAGGGTCTGATCCAAAAATTAAATGATGGTATTTTAGACTCGCACCGCTATATGTGTCAAAGGGACGTTTTGTATTATCGCCATACTCCTGTAGGCGAAGAGGCGAGATTATTGTGCTATATCCCGAAGGGGCATAGACTGAGTCTGTTGCGCGTTTTTCACGACGAGCATGAACATATTGGAGCGGACAAAACTTACGATTTGATACTGAAACATTTTTGGTTTCCTGGCCTTAAGCAGTTCGTACGAAAATACATTGCGCATTGCCTAATTTGCATCTCCAGAAAGCGAGTACCGCGAGCTCCGCGGCAACCCATTACGTCATGGGAAAAACCCGATGTCCCCTTTAATACTGTTCATGCGGACGTGTTGGGGCCGTTATCCCACGGCTATAAATTTGTCTTTGTGTTAGTAGACTCTTTTACGAAATTTTGTTTGCTGTACCCTATGTACAGACAAGACACTGTTGAGCTCAAACGCATTTTCAACAACGCAATTTCATTATTTGGCACCCCGAGACTATTAGTTTGTGACCGTGGTCGCATGTTCGAATCTTCGGATTTTGCGTGCTGGATCACGGAATTTGGTTGCGACATCCACTACGTAACACCGGAGATGCATCATGCAAACGGCCAAGCGGAACGATACGTACGGACCGTTCTGAACTTGATTCGTGTTGAGACCCGTAATAAAAATACATCTTGGTCGGAAGCATTGTCCAAAATTCAATTAGTGCTAAATGTAACTAAGCAGAAAACCACTCAATACTCAGCTTTGTATTTGTTGATTGGTACTAATGCGACCACTCCTGTGATTCGTGCTCTGATCCGTGACCTAGCAGTTAAAGACGCAAACCCGAATCACGAGGCGACCCGAGAGATTAGCAGGAGCCTAGCAGGAGCCTTGCTAAAGAAAAATCAGGACAGACAAGATGCTCATGTGAACCGTCATAGACACCCTCCCAGAGTCTTCAAAGTTGATGACCAAGTTTTCGTCGTAAAGTACTCTCAAGCTACCGGAAAACTTGACTCTGGCATGCGAGGCCCATACCGTGTAACCAAAGTCTTACCAAGTGACCGATATGAACTCAAACTGTTGAGTGGTGCCCGTGGGAAAACCACACAGGCAGCCGCACAATACATGGTGCCTTGGAAGGGGGAGTGGTGTCCCGAAAGTTGCGCCGCATTTTTTGCGGGTAAGTTTGCTTTCTGTTCCAGATGCTTACTTGCTTACATGGGTGAGTGTGATGCTGTGTACGATGCGAATGAATCGCTTCGTGAGGCTGAGCAGTTGAAGCGGTGCTGCCTGAGCGGTGCTGCTTGGGCAGTTCTGTTTGGGGCGCATGGTGGAGATGCGGTCTGGCAGACACACCGTGATGTGTGTATTCGGGCTTTAGCCTGGCAGACGCACCGCCGTGTGTGTATTCGGGCTACGGCCTGGCAGACATACCGCCGTGTGTGTATTCGGGCTATGGCCTGGCAGACATACCGCCATGTGTGTATTCGGGCTTTAGCCTGGCAGACGCATCGCCGTGTGTGTATTCGGGCTACGGCCTGGCAGACACACCGCCGTGTGTGTATTCGGGCTTTGGCCTGGCAGACGCACCGCCGTGTGTGTATTCGGGCTTTGGCCTGGCAGACGCACCGCCGTGTGTGTATTCGGGCTTTGGCCTGGCAGACACACCGCCATGTGTGTATTCGGGCTTTGGCCTGGCAGACACACCGCCGTGTGTGTATTCGGGCTTTGGCCTGGCAGACGCACCGCCGTGTGTGTATTCGGGCTTTGGCCTGGCAGACACACCGCCATGTGTGTATTCGGGCTTTGGCCTGGCAGACACACCGCCGTGTGTGTATTCGGGCTTTGGCCTGGCAGACGCACCGCCGTGTGTGTATTCGGGCTACGGCCTGGCAGACACGCTTTTGTCGTGTGTAGGTTTTGCTGTTCAATCTGTACGTACAGAGGTATGAGAATGAAAGAGTCTGTCGAAGACACGTGTCAGATGATGTTTGATGATATGTGCCAGCGAAGGAGTCTAGAATCAAATAGCGGAGTGTGTAAGATGTGTGTTGTTGTTATGAATGAGGGCCTTGCAAGTAGATGGATGAAGATCATAGGCATCTTTTGCTTGAGACATTATGAATTAATTCTTGTTTCATCAACAGGCTTTGATAATGAAGATGACGGTGTCGAGGCTGGGCCATCTGTTGGTCCCGCTAACATCACGGATGCTCCTGATGAAGATATCTCCAAGGATGCGTCCGAGGGCGGCGCATGATCAGGAGAGGCCGTGTTAGGATACTTTTTGCTAGTTATATACTTTTTGCTAGGTATTGCTAAATGGCGTCATTTGACAGCAGGCTATAAATGTCGTCGCATTCCCCGTTTACTTTTCGGGAAGATTTTAGGCAGTAAGATAGTCGTAAGTGGTCGTCGGCGCATTTTGCAGTAAGTCGTTCAATATTTGGTTATATTTGTGGTGACTCGTTTTTTACTAAGTTTCGTGCTGATTCTACTATAATTGTTTTCTTTGTGAACAAAGCTTGTTTGCTATCTTAAGTTTAAATAAAATTGTTATATTGAAGTAAATTGTTTTTAGCAGTAAGATTGATGTTATTTTTTTATTAAATTCCTCTTCTGGTTCTAAAAATATATTTGACTGGTATTACCTTGAATAATATTAATCCATAATATAAAAATAATAAATAATAATAATGTTAAATACCTTAGGAATAATTAATTGCTAGGGTATTGATGATGCTATGTATGTTATGTATATACTTTTCTATGCTTATATGCTTTTCTTAAAATTTCTTTACTTTTTTTAATGTTCTGACTTGTCATAACAGCTATGTAATTGCCTACTTGATCAATAAACGATTTCATTTCATTTCATTACAAGGATATTAAAAAAAGTAGGGAGTACAATACAAGCTTTTATTTCCATAGCATTAAAGTTAAAAGTAGCATGGAAGAACGGCGAGTGTTGCTAGTGTTGACGCACTGCACCGCCGGCAAGCTTATGATTTTTTTTCTTTTTTTTCCGTTTTTCCCTTGTAATGGGAAGGCAAAGGGTTCCAGCCCATACAGCCCAGTCAAACGTGTATAAAGATATGTTGTCTTTTTCCCAGTGAGGCCTAAGCCAAGTCTTCAATTTTATCTTTCAATATAGGTTTTTTTTTCAATAAGGCCTAAGCCAAGTCTTATTTATTTTTACAATATATGTTTTTATGTTTTCCCTAAGGCCTAAGCCAAGTCTTCGTTATATTTCGTTTATCCAATTTTTATTTAATTCTCCGGCCGAAGCCACGTCATTTCCTTATATATCCGTTATCTCACTTCAATCAAGCCATTTATTTATTCCTTTATCAAAAGAATTTATCATGAATTCTCCGGCCGAAGCCACGTCTCTTATTCCCGCCATTCTCCATTCCTTTCCCATAGGTTTCTTATGTTGTTCAAATAATGTCTTCAGTATAAAATCTTCACTCTTCAATAACTAGGCTTTAATTAAGCCATTTATTTATTCATTGTCGTCACATTTCACTGATTTTACACTCGGTTCACATTTACAAACGACGGAAAGCGCGGGAACGTCTTTTCTCACTTAGACGTTCCCGCGCTCTCGCAAGCTTATGAGTCATAACATCGTTTTTTTTTATTTTTTTCTTTTTATATATGGGTTTTTCGATGACGACATAATAAGTTTTTTCGTCATTGGGGATTTTCTTGTAATTATGGCGATTTTAGGGGGTTTTCTGAAGTAAAAAAAGGGGTCAATATTTTTGGAGTTGGTAACACTGATATTTTCTGAAACTGTACTATCCGTTTCTTATTATTTGAAATCTATTTGTTGTTACTGAATAAACTACATTTTACAGCGATGCTTTAAATAATTTGTGTATTAACATAAAAATGTTTGAACCACAAATATGCAGAATATGTCTGACCAACAAGGTCCGATTACATCGTATATCGGGGTCGGAAGTTCAATATGTGTACGAAAAGTTAACAAAAAAGGTAAGTCCTAAAATATTCAAGCACTAATTTTGAGATGTCATGCAGAGACTACTTATAGTATAATACTCTTTGGACTACTTATCCCTGATGAATTACGCGATGGCCTGGCTAGACCAGAGGTTATTTTACACCTAGTTTTTTTATCTTGGCACGGGAATATGACCACACTGCATCTGATGGTAAGCGCAGGGACTTTTTGGCGGGAAGTCAAATAAGGCGGCAATATAAAATTTTCCAATAGTTTTATTTTAATAATTATTAGTTAACAATGTGTAAATATTTTGTTTCATAGTATTATTAAGGCTGTGTTCCGAAAAACACTGGAAGCACTGTACACTTTTTTTTTTTTTTTTTTAATTATTTATTCATGGCCATGGATACATGTCCTTCAGCCGGATACATTGTAATAATTGTATTTCACACGAATCAAATCACTGTAAATAGTTCAATAGTCTTCAGTATAAAATCTTCAGTTATCAATAACTAGGCTTTAATTAAGCCATTTATTTATTCCTTTATCAAAAGAATTTATCATGAATTCTCCGGCCGAAGCCACGTCTCTTATTCCCGCCATTCTCCATTTTTTTCTGATAGGTTTCTTATGTAGTTCAAATAATGTCTTCAGTATAAAATCTTCACTCTTCAATAACTAGGCTTTAATTAAGCCATTTATTTATTCGTTGTCGTCACATTTCACTGATTTTGTACTCGGTGTACATTTATAAACGACGGAAAGCGCGGGAACGTCCTTTCTCACACAGACGTTCCCGCGCTCTCATCGCACTGTACACTGCTCTTCAGTGTCGCCAACAACTAAACTAGTTCTCCCCAGATGCAACTACTTAACCACCAGAAAACCACTAACAAAAATTGTCATATAATACAGTACCATATACACATAACCACCAAAATTTCCACTGACAAAATATTTTTTTTACTAAGTATATACAATACATATTTTTTTTACTAAGTATATACAATGCCTGTAATCCCCGAACTGTAGGGACACGATATCGAATAGAAAGTATCGATACATTTCCTAGGGCTTAAGCAACTAGAAAGGAGGAGTCTGCCATGTCAAAATCTATCAATGGAGACATTTCTGGTGGTAGTAGCTGGCGTGGTGGTAGCTGCTATGGTCTATGGGGTCGGGAACAAACCGATTCCGCTCGCCACCAATCGAGGGGGCGCCGAGTTTGATCACTGGCTGGCGCCTCCCGCCCTTTTTACCCGACTGCCAAGGAAGGTTTATGTTTTTCGCGAGTATCTTGTATGTATGTTTGTAAATTTGTTTATAACCTCGTATCTTCTAAACGCCTGGATGCATTACGACAATTAAGATATCGTTATATTCTAGGGCTTGCAATTACCGTAGATTTTATTTACCGGTAAAAAAATACCGTATTAATTTATTTTACCAGTAATAGGTGCATTTTTCAATTTTCTTTAAAATTGGAGAAGATAATATTATTTAGTCGCCTTAAAGTAAATAGGAAGCGAAAGTATATAAAATAAACCTTAACTCATAAATTAAACAAAATCATACATTTGTTTCACTAAGACAGTAAAGGCCAGCCAACAATTATGTTTGCTGGTGTTAGGATATTCATATCCGCCCGGATAGCAACCACACCCTGTAAAACCCGCCATAGTGGCACACGCAAGTGTGTCGCGTTCCGGGATCAGCCAGTGTACATCCGGTTTTTTTTTCGATGGTCTATAGTTAGGGTACGATGGTTGGCCGTTTTGCGGCCTTTTGAGTACTCTTACACTAGACCCTCGACCGCTTCTTTATTTATTTTGCAGAAAGTTTGGGGAGAACTAATTCTGTGTCTAATTAATAAAAGAAATCTAAGATTTGTTCTTCGTGTCGTAATTGAAACGGCAGGCGTAAAACAATACAATGCTGCCAACAGTATTCTTTCGATAACATGCCCGCTGCAGCGCGTCGCGGTCGTGCCGCTGCCACACGCCAATGCCGAGTCAAATATCTCATCTCGTGTACCAATCAGAGGGAAGTGTTAGATAGTGAAATGTATGTAATTTTGGATAAAGTAAATAGATGAAAACTGTGTTTTATTTTTAGTAGATGTCAAATCAATACAAATAAATAATGCTGAAGCGTCTGTTTGTAATATCAAAATGACCACTTATTTAGAAATTTATATGAGAGCATAACTAATACCTATAGCAAAATATTTTTTGCCTGTCTGTTCCAAATAATCTCCCAAACGGCTGGATCGATTTTGATGGAACTTTCACTAGTATGAAATGAATGTGGAATGAGCTCCCTGCCGAGATGTACAAGGGGACTACAGTCCTTCAAGAAGGGAGTAAATAGGTTTTTGAAGGGTCGGGAACGCGCATGACGCATGTGATGCTCCTAGTGTTGCAAGTCGTCCATAGGCTACGATAACCACTTACCATCAGGCGGGCCGCCAGCTCGTTTGCCATCATCGTGATATAAAACAAAAAAGTGGATTACTGGAAGTAAAATAGGCTTTTTTTTATTCCGATATTCCTGTGGTAACATTGAGATAAAAAGGAAAAATATTGTGGGGAAAAAATTCGGAAATATATCTTTTTAGGGAAAATTTAAACCTGAAATGGGGAAATTTCATATACATAACCTGGAGAAACTGTTTCTGAACGCTATTGATCACGTGACCAAAGCACTGAGAGCACCTTACCTCGAAAACGCCAGTGCTCCCAGTGGCTTTCAGTACAAAAATGGCGCCGATTTATAACGTCATTTCATACAGCGGCAGTATGAGAGCACTGAACAGTGGCGCAGTGTATACCGGAACACGGCCTAAATAAATCCTTTCAACATGGGTCCTCCCAGTAATGGTGAGGACCCGGGAGACTTCAAGAGGAGGAAATATTCTCGTCTTACTACTGAGGAGGCTAAGGGCGGTAATCTTGATAAGTATAGTATTTTCATGAAACCAAACTATAAAAGACTTTTCCTGGAAAATAATAACACAGTGTATATAGTATATGTAGAGTCTACTGAGAATGAAAAAATAGGAAATAAAAACCCTATAACTTTAACAAATATGTTAAGTGACTATGTTAAGGATATAACTGGAGTACACAGAATCAATGCTCTTAAAATTGGTATATCTTTCAAGTCTGCAGCATCTGCAAATAATTTCTTAAAAATGGAAGATTTTTTGGAAAAATATAAATTAAAAGCATTTATTCCATCATATTTGACAGAAAAAATAGGCGTTTTAAGATTTGTTCCCAAGGAGTTGTCGAATGAGGAAATTTACAAAAATATTAGCAGCGATGCTGAAGTTATTTCTATCAAGAGGATGATGAGGAAGCTAGACAGAATATTAACACCTTTAGAAACAGTAATAGTTACATTCGCTTCAACATCTTTACCTGAGTATGCATATATTAAATTATTTAGATATCCGGTCAGCAAATACATCCCACCACTACTTCAATGCTATAAATATTTGAAGTTTAACCATTCAGCAAAAGTATGTAGAGGAGTGCAGAACTGCTCCTCATGTTCAGGTCAACATTCCTATAAGGAATGTCAGGTAGAAGAGGTAGTCTGCATTAATTGCAGCAGAAATCACTTGGCAATATCGAGAGACTGTCCAGTTAAAAAGCAGAAGATTGAGGAAAAAAAGAATAGATACATGCAGAACTCATATGCCACTGTGGTGAGTACTCCACCTGCATTCCATGCTAAATCTTTTCCCACATTGCCCATTAAAAAAAATAATATTAATTCTAAAGGTACTACTGAACTAAATGTACAAGAAATAGTTAATAACGATGTTATTCTTAGAGCAATAGTAAATCCCTTGTAATGCTTGGTAATAATTTAGAAAGTTCTCCTTTAACTACTAAGAAAATTAAAGAAATACTTTTATCAAATCTAACATAATGGATAATTTTTTACAAATATTACAATTTAATATACAGAGTTTGCAGAGCAAAAAAGCCTTATTACAAAATTTATTAAATGAAAAATCAGTCGACATTTGTTTACTTAATGAAACATGGTTAACTCTAGAATTCCCAATTTTCCATCATATAATTTTATTTACAAAATGTCAGAAAATCCTCATAACGGAGTAGGTATTTTAATTAAACATGGTTTAGAGTATAGAGTTATTGACACATTGTACCATGAGTCTGTTCAAAACATTTGTATCTCAGTCAAAACTGAAACTGGTTTTATATATTTGCTCTGTATATATTGTCCACCCACTAATCAATTTGACAATTCCAAACTCAAGAGACTTATTCATTCCCTACCGAGACCATGTGTTATAATGGGTGATTTCAATGCCCATCATATGGCTTTTGGTTCTAACCATGATAACATTAGAGGTAAATGTCTGTTTAATATTATTGATGATTATGATTTGTGCATGTTAAATAATGGTACCCCAACAACTGTTCCTTATCCAGGTAGACATGCTGCTGCTTTAGACTTGGCTCTTGTCAGCTCCTCTATTGCTCATCTTTGTAATTGGTCTGTTCATGACGATCCAACGGGTAGTTATCACCTTCCAACTCTCTTAGAGATCACTGTGACACCATCATTATACTGTGCCCCTTCTGTAAATGAAGAAAAATATATTTACTCTAAAGCAAATTGGCCTGAATACTTCTCTTTAAGTGAAAATGGCTTTTCACATTTGGATTTTGTTAATGACAGTTCACTATCATTATATAATCATTTTGTTTTAATATTAAAAACCTTAAGAGATAGAACTATTCCTAAAGTTAAATCAATAAACTCAATTTCAAGAAAACCAGTCCCTTGGTGGAATCAGAAATGTGCTGATGCTGTAAATAACTCTAAAAATGCTTTAAAATATTATTTTTCTCAGTCTACAATAGAAAATTGGATAAAATATAAAAAGATGGATGCTATCAAGAAAAGGATATTAAAGGAGGAAAGCATTGATTCTTGGCGCCATTTATGTGGTAGTTTCAATAGATTAACACCTATTTCTTGTATATGGGGTTATGTTAGAAAATTTAAGAGGATAGTGTAATGATTCTATAATTTATTAGTAAATTAATGTAATTTTTAGTATATTAACAATGCCTATTTTTAAAGATATACAATATTTTCAGTTATGATTTTGACTATTGTCGTTCAACGTTAAATTAAAATCAAATCTTCTTTTAAATTATATCTACATGTGAAATAAATTTGTAAACTACTAGATTATTAAAATAAGAATTAATGTAAGATTTGTTGATCGATTGACTTTACAATTGTTATAAAAATAAAGATTCGTTTCCTGTGAATGATAGTCGATGTTACACGGTTCGCTGTAGATGGTAGATTCATTCGTTGGAGAACTGTCGATCGATTTACAAGTGAAAGAATAAGAGTGTGGAATCCAGAATAAACCTATTGGCTGTGTACTTGGATTGTTTGATTACTTCACATTTCAGAAGTGGGATTAAAAGGTACGTACAATTACCATTACCTACTTACCACAATAACGTTGAGCTAAGCCCACTTTAAAGTGCCTTGTTAACAAAGGTGATTTTAGTATACCTAAACAACAAAAATGTTATAAACTAGTCAAGTGATTTCTAGTATTGTTATTATAAGCAATGTGTACCTAGTTATTTTTGGACATACAAAAACTTTTTCTACCTACCTAAACAAAATATAATATGAGATGTCCTAATGATATTGACGAGTTAGTGGGGATTAGGTATGCTACCTGTAGTTACTAGAATATGTTTACTAAGTATAATTATTATACTCAAATCACGGACTATGAATACTAGATAAATATATCAAGATCATTATGTGTGCTCTATTAAATGTGATCACAGGCTATGTATGCCGAGAAAGCCAAGTGTGCTTTGTTAAATGTGATTATGGCTATGTATGCCAAGAAAGCCAAGTGTGCTTTGTTAAATGTGATTATGGCTATGTATGCCAAGAAAGCCAAGTGAGCTTTGTTTAATATGATTATGGCTATGTATGCCAAGAAAGCCAAGTGTGCTTTGCTAAATATCACTATGGGCTATGTATGCCAAGAAAGCCATGTGTGCCGTTATAGATCAGCGAATGATATCATACAACAGTAGTCCAGTATTTGCAATGATTTTTATATATTTTCTAGCGTAAGATGTGTAGAAATAATTTCACATTTTATCTTTATTTTCTTATAACCAGTATGAAATAGAAATTCCTAGTCTTCTTAGTGATACTATTATTTATTACACCTATACAATTATTGGAAAAACGAGACAATTATTCTAATGCATTTTAATTATTTTGAGGTTATGAGTTCGAGTGGGACTATGACCCCAGAGGGCAAACCGCCAAGCTCTGGGGACAGACATAGAAAACGCAAGCGGCCGAGTTCGAAGGAAGCTGCAAAGACTAGGCATTCAAAGAAGTCTACAAAAGGGAAACGTAGACGATCTTCGAGTTATTCATCATCTAGAAGTTCAAGGTCCCCGTCACGGCGTAGAGACAAGGGATCAAGGAGCTGGACTACCGAAAAGGTGATTGAACTTTTTAATTCTTTTCATGAGAACAAAAGAAAGTCACATAATTTTAATAATAGTCAATTTAATAATGTTATACCGGAATTCGATCCGTCTAGTAAAACTCAAAGTGTAAATAGTTGGATTAGAAAGGTTAATGAATGCGCTGTAATATACGAGTGGGACGAAAAGCAAACCATACATTTTGCGTTACAAAAACTATCTGGCCTGGGGAAGAAATGGTTCGAAGCTCTTCCTAGTGTAATATTTAGCTGGGACGATTGGCAAATTAAATTGAGGAAAGCATTCCCCAATGAGCAAAATTATGGTCGGCTTCTCGAAGAAATGTTGGCTCGTACTACGAGACATAACGAAAATTTACGCGAATATTTCTATGACAAGTTAACGTTAGTAAATAGGTGCGAGATCAACGGCAAGAAAGCCGTAGACTGCGTAATTCATGGTATACAGGATAAGGCGATTAGAAGTAGTGCTCAGGCGTTGATTTGTGATGAACCGGAGGATTTATTAAATTTTCTCAGCTCTCAGCGTCTCATGCTAGATAATAGCCAACACTTAAATAGAAAAAGAGGTGACTACCCAAACACAAATCGGTCTGACCACAATAATGTGTCAACCTCTAATGATAATTTGATTACTTGCTTTAACTGCCGCACCAAAGGGCACCCATACTTTCGATGTCCTAAGCCACTCGTCAAGTGCCAAAAATGCCAGAGGGTAGGCCATAATAATGAAAATTGCAAACTTGAACCTTTAATTACACGGAATGAAATAAAGACTGTAGATAATCATGCGCGAAAAACTTTGACAATTTCTACTTTAAGTAATAATAGTGATAAATTTTATAAACCAGTCAAGGTCAATAGTGTTGATTTAGTAGCTTTTATTGATTTCGGGAGCGAATGTAGCTTGATGCGCGAGTCTATTGCCCAAGGCCTAAAGCTGTCAAAGACTTTAACAGACTTACCGGTTGTCAAGGGATTCGGTAATTCTAAAGTATTTCCTATATATAGAAGCGAAATAGACTTAAGGTTAGACGAGGTAATTGCCAATGTTGAGGTTCTTGTAGTAAAAGACGAATTTATGCAATCAGCTTTATTAATAGGGCAGAATGTAACTGAGCTTCCGTGGGTATCTGTTTTCAAAGACAACAGTCAGTTAACTTTTTACCAGAGCCCCATTGCTGATAATAAAGTGCATTACGTTAATTGCTTTAAACTAAACACTTTATACGGCAATGAAGTATCCTTAACTAGTCTAATCGAAGTTAAAACTTCCGATTCTAACTACTCTGGGGATATTTACGTTGAAGGTTACAACAATACAACACCTAGGAAAGAATATTACTTACATCAAGGTGCATATCACGTTAATAATGGAAAATGCTTTTTAAATTTAACGAATTTGTCTGATAAAACCCTAGTATTAGCAAGTGATTACCCCATTGCTAGAGCAGTACCTTTTGTTGAAAAAGAAGTTTTGTGTAACAATCAGATAACTACTAAGGATACTTCTAACTTTGAACAATTACAGATATCTGACATTAATGTTGGGCCTAGAATAGATAAAGAAACGTTGGATAGACTTTATAAATTATTACAAAATTATCGTGATTGCTTTGCGTTTAATCTGAGCGAGATTGGTTGCATCAACTCTGTAGAAATGATGATAGATGTACTAGATGATAGACCAGTCGTGTATCGACCTTACCGATTATCTTTTTCCGAAAGAGAACAGGTTAGGGACGTTATTAGTGAGCTTTTACAAAATGATATAATTCAAGAATCTAATTCCAGTTATGCTAGCCCTATCCTGATGGTAAGGAAAAAGACAGGAGAACAGCGTTTATGCGTCGATTATAGGGCACTGAACAATAAAACTAAAAAGGATTGTTTCCCTTTACCTCTGATCGACGACCAAATAACTAACCTTAGTGGTAATAAGTTCTTTACTTCGCTAGATCTAGCTTCTGGCTACTATCAGGTGCCGATGGCAGTAGAAAGTCGTCCATTGACAGCATTTGTGACGCCCGATGGGCATTATGAATTTAAGAGAATGCCCTTTGGATTGGCTAATGCCCCGGCGGTTTTCCAAAGGTTTATGAACACAATGCTTGGTAGTAAACGTCACAAGTCTGCTATGGCGTATTTGGATGACATTCTTGTGCCATCGGCTAATTTAGAAGAAGGCTTTAAACGATTAGAGGATATTTTAAAATTATTGCGGGAAAATGGCCTAACTCTCAAACTTTCAAAGTGTCGATTTTTTGATAGCTCTCTTGACTATCTAGGTTATGAAATTTCCGCGGAAGGGGTACGTCCTAACATAAATAAGATATTGGCAGTCAAAGAGTTTCCGATCCCTCAAAATATACATGAGATTCGTCAATTTTTGGGCCTAGCGGGGTATTTTAGAAAATTTATGAAAGGTTTCGGAGAAATTGCAAAACCATTAACAAATTTATTGAGAAAGGGAAATAGTTTTAAATGGACAAATGATGAATCTCATGCATTTAATTCCTTGAAAGAAAATCTTATGGCCCGACCATTACTTGCATTATATAACCCTGAATACGAGACAGAGTTGCATACGGATGCAAGTTCATTGGGCGTAGGGGGTATATTGATGCAATGGCAACCTGAACCTCGCGTTCTAAAACCTGTAGCTTATTTTAGTAGGCAGACTACACCGGAAGAACGTCACTTACACTCTTATGAGCTAGAAACGCTGGCAATAGTTTGCTCACTAAAAAAATTCAGAGTGTACTTGTTAGGTCTTGATTTTAAAATTGTTACAGACTGCAATGCCCTTCGTACAACATTGACTAAACGCGATTTGATACCACGCATAGCTAGGTGGTGGCTCCAAATTAGTGAGTTTACTTTTACTATAGAATATCGTCCCGGAGCCCGTATGGCCCATGTAGATGCGTTGAGTCGTAATACTAAACTGCGGGCTGATAACAATGAATCGACTTTTACAGTTTATAGCATAGAAACTGATAATTGGCTTTTAACCCTACAATTATCAGATCCTGATTTATCCCGAATTGCTAAAATTCTAAAACCCGACACTGACGAAGAAGCTAAAGACATCAGAAAGAATTATGCGATTAAGAATAGTAGGATATATAGAAAAGTTGGTGATAAACTTTGCTTAGTTATACCTCGAGGTGCTCGTTGGCAGATTTGCCGGTTCAATCACGATGACGTGGGTCATCTAGGTATTGCTAAAACAACTGAGAGAATTCAATCTATATTCTGGTTCCCTAAATTACGTAAATTCGTCAAGAAGTACGTAAGATCCTGTATTCACTGTGCTTATAATAAAGATGATACTTCTAGAAATAAGAGCGGACAGTTGTATCCTATAGAGAAGATAAGCATTCCATTCCACACAATACACATTGACCACCTAGGTCCATTCGTTAAAAGTAAGAATGGCAATGCTTATATTCTCACAGTGGTAGATGGGTACACGAAGTACATGTTTGTAAGAGCTGTTAAAGACACTAAAACTAAGACAACGGTTAAGGTTCTCTCAAATTTATTTTACGATTTCGGATTACCATCGCGGATTATATCAGATCGAGGCACTTCCTTTACTTCAACAGCTTTTAAAATATTTTGTGATACGAATGGTATCAAACATGTGCTTAATGCCGTTGCATGTCCTAGAGCCAATGGTCAAGCCGAAAGATACAATCAAACAATATTAAATGCATTGGCAAAATATAACGATGGTGATGACGAGCGGAAATGGGACATGTATACTGGCAAAATCCAATGGGGAATAAATAACGCTACTAATTCTACTACACAAAAAACGGCCACAGAAGCATTATTTGGGATCAGATTGAGGGATAGTCTTAGTAACAAATTAGATGTTAATGCCGATGAAACTATTGGTCCTGAAACTTTGACAAATATGAGGAATGAAATAACTAATAATATTCAATCTAGCCAAATCAAACAGAAACAAAGTTACGATCAAGGTAGAGCACCTGCACCTATGTATAAAAAAGGTGATTTAGTCAAAATTACTAGAACAAATTTTAATAATAAAGGTAACAGCACTAAACTTTTGTCTAAATTCATAGGGCCGTATAAAATAGCTGAGGTTTTGGCCAACGATAGATATAAAATTATAGAAATACCGGGGTTCAGCACTAAAAAGAAAAAGTTTGAAAGCGTTGTTGCGGTCGACCGTATTCGACCTTGGATTAATATTAACAGATCGGACCAGACAGGCAAAAATGATTCTTCGAGTAGTAGTAACAATTCTGAAAGTGAGAATGAAGACGAGAGTATATTACCAAATCAATCTGAGACCATTTAATAGCCGAATGTAATGATATATAATGATGTTTCTTTTAAACACTAACCAGATTTATGTATTACTATTATGTATTGATTATACGATCTTCATTATTATGTAACTTCATGTTATATTAGATTATATTGTGACGTGCGTCAGGAGATCGCACGTAGTAGGACGGCCGAATGTAATGATTCTATAATTTATTAGTAAATTAATGTAATTTTTAGTATATTAACAATGCCTATTTTTAAAGATATACAATATTTTCAGTTATGATTTTGACTATTGTCGTTCAACGTTAAATTAAAATCAAATCTTCTTTTAAATTATATCTACATGTGAAATAAATTTGTAAACTACTAGATTATTAAAATAAGAATTAATGTAAGATTTGTTGATCGATTGACTTTACAATTGTTATAAAAATAAAGATTCGTTTCCTGTGAATGATAGTCGATGTTACACGGTTCGCTGTAGATGGTAGATTCATTCGTTGGAGAACTGTCGATCGATTTACAAGTGAAAGAATAAGAGTGTGGAATCCAGAATAAACCTATTGGCTGTGTACTTGGATTGTTTGATTACTTCACAATAGGAAGTACTAATAGAAACCGAATTTTTATTGATGACTGGGTTCCCGAATTTTTAAATAACTTAGTGGACACAACTAAACACAATCAAGATAGGCTTACTTATTTATTTGATAATGCAACAGAAAATGATATTAATGCATTTCTCAATAATTCCTTTAATTTAGACGAATTACATATTTCTTTGAGTACAAGAAGAGATACTACACCAGGCCTAGATGACATTCCATATATTTTAGTTAAAAAATTACATTTAAATGCACAAATCATTCTACTTAGTATTTATAATAAAATGTGGAAAGAACTGGTAATACCAGATTCCTGGAAAACTCAATGTGTCATTCCTATACTAAAACCTGATAAGCCAATAAATTGTCCATCTTCATATAGACCAATATCTTTGTCTTCATGTTTGGGAAAACTTGTTGAGAACATGTTAAAATTAAGATTGGATTATTTTATAGAGTCAAATAATGTAATTCCTCCTATACAGTTTGGTTTCAGAAAAGGTAAAAGTTGCTCTGAAAGCTTTGTATCATTAATATCAGATATAAAACTAGCTCGATTAAGTCACTCCAATATGATATGTGTTTTTCTGGATGTAAAAGGAGCGTTTGATAATGTTAACATAGAAGAACTCATTCAAGTTCTAAATGACACAGGTGTACCTGCCCATGTATTAAAGTGGCTATATCACTTCATGAGTGACAGAATTGTTTTTGTTAGATATAATAACAAACTACATGGACCTAAAAGTATAAATAAAGGTATAATGCAGGGGGCTACATTGTCCCCGCTATTATATAATTTATACACATCAGAAATAACAAAATATGTTGATACAACAAATATAAAGATCCTACAATTTGCAGATGACTTACTTTTATACAGTATAAATCAAAATTTTGATGTTGCTCAAAATAATATAAACATTGCATTAAAACAACTGTATAACTTCTACCATAATAAGCTTAAACTTGATATTAGCCCTTCAAAAAGTTCTGTTTTAATTTTTAGTAGAAAGTTAAACATTAATGATGTTAATATTTTTTACAATACAAATCAGATCCCATTAGTAAAGCAACATAGATTTCTTGGAGTCATTATCGATTATAAACTCAAAGATCAGCATATTAACTATATTTGTAAAAATGCATTCAAGGGTATTAATTTACTAAGATATTTAGCAGGCACTTTTTGGGGGTCTGACCCAAAAACAATGGCTATGTTGTACAAAAGTATAGTTAGAAGCCACTTTGATTATAACAGCTTAGCATATATGAATGCTAACAGCACTCTTTTAAAGAAGTTGGATGTAATTCAAAATATTGGCTTGAGATTGATTTGTGGGGCTATGAAGTCTACACCTATTAATTCATTAGAAATAGAAACTTGTATATCTCCTCTTGCTTTGCGTAGATTACAGTTAGCTCAAAGATTTTATTTGAAAATTGTGTCCTTAAATAACAGTCTTCTTCGTAATAAACTAGAAGTGAATCCACTGGCCATAGAATTAGTCTCATCCAATGTAATGTCTATTTCTTCACTTGTTCATGGGACAATACCTGAAATTCAAACAATTTATAACCATGTTAAAGAAAATTCTGTACATATTAAAAAATATAATAACTGGCCATTGTACACTAATCCTTTCAGAGTTCTTGTTGATTCTTCTAGAGTAATCCTAAATGAAAATACTATACATAATAATACAGACTTTTTAGAATTTAAGAACAGCAAAAATACTTATTATTTCTTATATACAGATGGATCTAAGACTGATAATTATTGTACAGCAGCATTTTATGATCCTCAATTAAATCATACAAAATGTATTAAGATTAATACCAATTGTAGCATATTTACAGCAGAAGTTTATGCAATTTACTCTTCATTACTCTATATTGATTTGTTAAATAACTGTCTAAAGGATATTTTAATAGTTTCCGACTCGAAAAGTGTATTGTACTCATTAAAAACATTAATATTTCGTATAAGGCGAACTATTTACTGTTTGCAATTAAAAATAAGTTATTACAACTCGGAGATGAAAAACAACTAAATATTGAATTTCTGTGGGTTCCCTCACACAGTGGCATACGGGGAAATGAAATAGCGGATAGGGCCACCCATGCGGACCCTGACGACTATCACAATGAATTAATGAAAGTTCCTTTTACCGACTATTACAGTTCATTTAAAACTAACAATAAACTTTTATGGAAACAGTACTGGGACTTTACACTGCAGACCAAAGGAAAATGGTACCGGCAAATACAAAAAGAAATACCAACGAGACCTTGGTACGACAAATTTAAATATATTGACAGGAAGTTTATTACCTGCATCCCACGAATGAGGTTGGGCCATTGTTTGACTCCAGCACATCTTCACAGACTGCGCATAGTAAATAATAATAAGTGTAAATATTGTAATCAAATTAACGCCGATTTGGACCATATTGTGCTTCGATGCCCTGCATTTGGAATTGACCGTTTAGTATTAGCTAACGACATTAGTGACAGAATATCAAATGAGAACAAAAATGAAAATGATGTTGAATATGAAGCTGTTAAAAGTATACCCCGCCGATTAGAAGATTTATTGTCCGATACCAGAATGTATATAGAGTTGCGAGAGACAATCTATCCCCCGCTACTCAACACAATCATGCGGGCCTGCTTCTTCATATTACGCCATGGGCAAGAAGGTAAAGAAGCGGTCGAGGGTCTAGTGTCAGAGTACTCAGATGGCCGCAAAGCGGTTGTAAGCGACGTATTTCTATTTTTAGAACATTTATGTAATAGTATTAATGTTAACTGTAACCTACGTGGAAGCGTCTGTATCAACCATTGTTTCATATGTTTATTTAATTAAAAACACCGGGAGAGCTGACACATGGTAGATCTGTACAGGGCGATATCGGGGGTGCCGCGAGTGGAATCGACTGTACAAAAGTCGCTGTCGCTCTAAGCACCGCTACGAGTCCACACGAGTTAACCAGACAGAGCGCGCCACAGTACAGATCTATCACCGTCGACATCTTAAATCTGTTAAAACACTTTTGTTTTATTCGCAACCCTTACAGCGGTCAAACATCTGATCTGGCTGATCCCGGAACGCGACACACTTACCTGTGCCAATGTGGCGGGTTTTTACACCCTGTGTATGTGTCTATTAAATGTCTCCAAAGATTAAAATAAAACATTCAGCTAAATTTTCTTTTTACTTATAGAAAAGTTTCATTTGATTATTTTTTGATTTGCCAAAAAACAAGTCAGGAAGTTCTATACGACTCATTTGAACTCATCTCAATATTTAAAAGGATAACTATGATTTCATGTTTGTAGCACCTCTGATTGTTTTTTTCCAACTTTTCAACTAATGTTGTGTTGCATTACTCAAATTACATACATACATATACACTCACGCCCGTATCCCATGGGGGTAGGCAGAGACTATTGAGTGCCACAAGCTACGATCCTGACACACTTCTTTCGCCTCTTCTACATTCATACATCTTCTCATACATTTACGACGGTCTGATTTGCCCTTTTAAGAGAAGATCGTTTATCTGATTCGTAAACGTTTTACTTGGGCGCCCTCTACCCACTCTTCCAGTAATTAATTAATTACTGGAAGAGTGTTTAAATCACTCAAATTAATAATATGTATAATTTTCTCCGCAGGTTCTAGAGGATGGAAATCTATACTTTGCATGTTACATGTGTTATTGTCAGCTAAAGAACTGTGGCTACTTATTAGAAAATTACAAAAATCAAAGGAGTTGCTTCAACAAGTTCCAATTAGTAGTGAGGTACATGCAGATGACTAATTAATTTCTATCATTTTTGACTGCCTTGGTGGCGCAGTTGTAATTGCGCATGCGTTACAACCACTGTGCTGAGGTCTCGGGTTCGATCCCCGGGTCGGGTTGAGTGATATTGAGTTTTTCTATCTAGAGATTCTCAGTATTAGCCCGGAGTCTGGAACCTGTGCCCGGTATAGCGATAGGCTCGCCCCCTATCACATTATGGGACCGAAATTCGGCGAAAAGTGGGTGTACTGGTTACACCTCTGCCTACCCCTTCGGGGATTATAGGCGTGAGTGTATATGTATGTATCATTTTAGACTCATGGTACACACTTCTGATCAACAGTGGACCAAGGGTGGGAGTTAGTACGCCTTGAACTCTTAATACCAACATGTCAATTTCTAAGCAGACTGAGGGCCTCATTATTTTCACCATCTGGACTTCCTTCCTGAGCTTAGTTCACCACTGCTGCAGATTAGTTGAGACCAAGCATCCGTATTAGTTCAATGCAGTCTATAAATGACATCTTAACGGCTGCCCCATTACGGAGTGGACATGCGAATGAGATAATGGGATATTCCCACTACAGACACCCTTTTGCCCATATCAGCTGTGTTTTTGATGTGTAACATATTTACTATTTATTTCTGGGATTTTATGAACAGGTACATAAGTTTGTAACTGGAAGGCTATTTTTGAAAAAGGAACTATACTTTACCTCAAACCATACTGACAACATTTATTAAATGCCTCTGTCGGGTTCGTACCGACGAAATAAAGGGCTGGATATATGGTTATATACTTTTAATAACGCAGCCTGAATACATGGACGTACGTGGACAATACAATGTTTAACTTAATAGGAATATTTAATCCAATATAAAATACACTCCTGTCGTTACATTCTTTTGGCGGGCAATGTGACGTCTCTGTGTAATAATGTTGCCAGTTGAAACCTCTTGGGAATGTGACTGGCAACATTTGGTAGGAAACAATCCGCCACACCACCCCCCCACGGAGGAAAAAAAATTTGTAAAACAAAATTTTAAACAATGCCACTGCAATAATTGTACAATAGTATTACAAAAATATTTTTACATACCAATACTACAATAATTTTACCTAATATTACTACAGGCTTCTTACAACTGGTACAATTTACTTATAATTAACATTACAATCTTATATTTGTACCTTTATAAAATACAAATAGAAAAACAAAAACAATTTTACATGTCTATAGGAACTTTGAAACACACCTGTCTGCCAGATCTGGTTGTATAAGGTTTCTGTGTTACCCTATTGTCGACCGGTACAGGAACCGGATCCGGATTAATTATGTCATTTTTAGTGTCATTAACCGGAACAGTAGTGTGGTGTCTTCATCACAAAGAAAAGCCGGTTTAATGCGGTCTATGCTAACAACAACAGTTTATTACCTATATTGTTTATTACCTATTTGGAGTCGGTGCCAGCCAAAACATGGAAAAAACAGAATAATCAGGCATACAAAAAAATATAAAATAGATCCAGACTTGGTTTTTATAAATCTAAAAGTAAAGAAAACAACACCGGCACCGACTCCAAAAATAATTGATTTAAATTGCATATAACTAATTGATTTAAATGTAACCAATTATTTTTTGCTTTTTAGTTGTGTCTGGGTTTTTTTGAAGGCGGTTTAATTTTTATTTAAAAAGTAATGTAGAATACATGTAGCAAAAAAAAGAAAGTTTATAATGTAAAATACTGTATGTTGGTGTACTGTACTTTAGATAGATATGTGTTACGGTCCGCCTGACGGCGGGGCACAAAAAAAACAAGTTACCGAAGAAAAAAAATACTTTTATTAAAAAAAACAATTACTGAGGTAGAGGAGAACCACTCAGGGCGTGAGCTCTCGGCACAGAGAAAGTTCCGTTTGGTGATGGTCGACGGGCAATGTGCGCTGGGGACTTAACTACGCTCCAATGTCTGCCGGCGTGGTAGGGACCGGGGGCGCCGCGTGGCTCGCGATGCAGCGGCGTGCCGGGCGCAGAGGTCAGCAGAGGTCGGCGACTATGTTCTGCCGCGGTCGCACTCCTTCCCGGCTCGGAGCCGTAGTCGAGTCAGTGTTGGACGGTACGGGAGTTGGTACCTCCCGGCTGCAACCCGTACGGTGGTCCCCCAGATTCCTGGAACGCGTCGACAGGACGTTTGTAGCGCAAAAGACCCCGAGACCCAAGCACTAGTCGAGACCATGTGTGGGTGTCGGCATCTTTCGCGAACAATAAAAAAACAACAAAATACAATACGCGCAGTGGAGTGGCGATATACCAATCCGGTAATAGTAGAAGAACAAAAAAAAAATATAAAATTATTTGAAAACCCAAAACCGAACTTCATCTAACTATTTACCGGTCGATCACCAATCCACTACGCCATGAGGTACAAAAATAAAAATAACTTCCTTCTCGTATGCAATAATTACAAACTAGTAGGTAGTTAAAGACAAGCATATCGGCGAAGCGATGACCTGCGATATTTGCTACGCCGGTACATAAAAAACTTCACTGATTTAACAATAGACTCCCAGCGATTTAGATGGGAGTAATATTATATAATTTCTTTTAAAACCTAAAGAATTTAAGTTATTATCAAATTTACATTTCTAGATACATTACTACAAATTAAATATAAGATACATTTTTACGGTGGATATTATTTAAGTTAACAAATGAATGATTAATTTTGAGTCTACTAAATTACAGTTACATTAAAGAAAGAAAACCACCGATATTGTGAACACACGCGTGAAATACAAGTGGTCATTTAATTTCTGATCTAGACCATCTTCATTTGGCAACAGTATTTAAATGAAATTAACCCGAGTGAACATATGTAAGGTAAGGTTATGTTTTACTGCACCACGCGTCACATTTCTCTACGTAATTAAATCATTATTATACGGTGGAAGAATTTAAATCGGATAAAACCAGACACGAATTAGCTAACAGCAAAAAGCCTAAAGAATTATAATTAACTTACCAAGGGGGATGATGATTAAGCACTGATTTTACTACTTTATTTTAACTGGTGGTATTTACTTGTAAGCCGACCTGTTTCCTGTGCGTATTGGAATCAACTGTCGTTTTGTGTCCCGCGCCTTGTATTTAAAGGAAGGGTTTTTTCCTTGTGTGCGTGATAATTGATATTTTTTAGTGGGGATTCGTGTTTCAGACAGAAGGATTACCCTGATTGGTTCTATACGCTATTGCTAGATAATTTCGCGTGGTTTCGCTCCGTAGTAACAACTTAATTATTTTGTCTTTATGTTTGTAATTATTTTAACATTTTTTATTTTTATGTATTATCTTGTTACAACGTAACAATACCCCCTCTCCCAGAGAAAGGATTTTACGTAGTAAAATCCGCTGCGGTAAGCGCCTAAGTATCGGTAGAACCGCCCAGTACTGTCTCACATTCATACTTCCACTAACAAATACCTACCATGCGACCTAGCATCCGACCTTTCATAGTTGTCTGGTGAAATTTAAAATCAACAGACTTCCGTATAACTAGAGTACAATTCTATTAACGAATTGGACTCGAGAACAGTACTGCATGACAAAGAGCGTCTAAGAAGAAGAATACTGCAACGTGAACATTCTGACGAATCGGCACTGTGAAATACATTGGTCTTTGATGAATTTGTTACAGTCACGACCCGCTGTAACGAAAAACAGCAGACGAGCAGACCTATACCAAGAAACTGTCATGCTCCGCTAAAATTTTGCAAAACGCAAAAACAAAACGTGTGTAGACCTATAAGGAAGTCAATACACACAAAAAAAAACGTGTAGGCTTATTTTAATTCATCAAAGACAATGTGTACAGAGACCAAAACGTAACAATTTTTAATTTGTAATAATTGTAGACGAGAAAAGAAAAAAAAATATTCCATTTTCTGAACACTATGAATCAAGGAAACCTGAATTGAACTGTTAACGGTAATGACTTCGATGAATAAATGATCATTTGATCAAGCTAAATAAAATAGCTAAACGACATTGCGAGTATGTCTATTCTTTAGCGAATTTGTTACAGTCACGACCCGCTGTAACGGAGAGAAGAAAAAACAGCAGACGAGTAGACCTATACCAAGAAACTGTCATACTCCGCTAAAATTTTGCAAAACGCAAAACAATAAAATGTGTGTAGACCTATATAGAAGTCAATACACACAAAAAAATTCGTGTAGGCTTATTTAACTCGCTAAAGAACGGATAATAAACGAATGTTAACATATTATAGAATTGTTTAACAATCCTAAAAAAAAAATTCCTATGAAACAGGACAAAATTGATGAGGTTATCTATCGTGTATAATTCACGTGATAACTATAAAAGTGTGACAACACACCAAAAAAAAATCTTTACGAAGGAGAGAATCCGAGAAATTCCGGGAAAATTCCGATAAAATCCCGGTAAAATTCCGATAAAATCCGTACATTCATCGCGCGGTGAGAGCATTCGGTCACTTGGGTCTACATCTATAATATGATGCGACCCGCATGGTATAAGTTTTCCCACCGTACGCTAGAAATGCCGGTGTGACTATCTATTAGTATCCTAAAATCGTCAACCCTATTCATAGGTTCTAAACTACGCATGGCTACTTCATACCTAAGCTTCGGCTTAGCTAGATGTAGATGTTTAATAGTACGGTCCATTTTTAAATATATAATAAAATAATAAAATAAAAAAAAAATACTTCATATGAACCGAACCGAAAGAATCGAACCCACGAACTGGAAAGAACCAAAAGGAACCGAAAAGAACCGAAAGGAACCGAAAAGAACCGAAAAGAAATGAAACGAAATGAACCGAAAAGAAACGAACCGAACCGAAAGAATCGATCCCACGAACCGAAAAGAACGAACCGTAACGAACCGGAAAGAACCGAAATGATCAATCTAATTTTATTGGTCAGCTAAGTCGAAGATAAAAAGAAATTTTAATCGATGTTAAAAAAAAAATCCGAAAAAAAAAATTTATTCGAAGTTAAAAAAAAAATTTTAAGTCCGAAAAAAAAATTAATCAAAAAAAATATTCGAAGTTAAAAAAATTTAACAATACGCGACGAAATGTGACACGAAAGTGGCAATGTTAATAAAATATTAATTACGATGTAAAATAATGTACGTTACTATCATTATCTTTTCAGAGTATAAAATAAAATTTGCAAAACAATAATGATTGCAACAAAAAAATATCAATGCAGAAATGCACTAAACAAAAAGATCTCTGAAAGGAAATGTTTAACTACGCACATACATAAATGCAAGAACGATTGCTAAACAAGAAACATGTAAATGCACAAAAATCAGAATGCAATGTTATGAGAAAATAAAATTATGATGTTATGCCACTTGCAGTTCACGCGTATGTGTGTGGGTAACCATAGATGGTATTTGATTACCCTGCGGAACCAGAAGACAAAATTTCGGCTACCCGTTCCTCTATAAAGAGAAAACGGGTCGGTGGTGCCTCCCCGTTCAGCCTCGTCCGCATAGGCTTACCACCTGGTTGAGAAAAAAAAATACCGACACCACAATAGTACCAAACGAAACTTCTCTGTGCTTGCTTTTAATAGTTGAGCGCCATTTTGTTACGGTCCGCCTGACGGCGGGGCACAAAAAAAACAAGTTACCGAAGAAAAAAAATACTTTTATTAAAAAAAACAATTACTGAGGTAGAGGAGAACCACTCAGGGCGTGAGCTCTCGGCACAGAGAAAGTTCCGTTTGGTGATGGTCGACGGGCAATGTGCGCTGGGGACTTAACTACGCTCCAATGTCTGCCGGCGTGGTAGGGACCGGGGGCGCCGCGTGGCTCGCGATGCAGCGGCGTGCCGGGCGCAGAGGTCAGCAGAGGTCGGCGACTATGTTCTGCCGCGGTCGCACTCCTTCCCGGCTCGGAGCCGTAGTCGAGTCAGTGTTGGACGGTACGGGAGTTGGTACCTCCCGGCTGCAACCCGTACGGTGGTCCCCCAGATTCCTGGAACGCGTCGACAGGACGTTTGTAGCGCAAAAGACCCCGAGACCCAAGCACTAGTCGAGACCATGTGTGGGTGTCGGCATCTTTCGCGAACAATAAAAAAACAACAAAATACAATACGCGCAGTGGAGTGGCGATATACCAATCCGGTAATAGTAGAAGAACAAAAAAAAAATATAAAATTATTTGAAAACCCAAAACCGAACTTCATCTAACTATTTACCGGTCGATCACCAATCCACTACGCCATGAGGTACAAAAATAAAAATAACTTCCTTCTCGTATGCAATAATTCCAAACTAGTAGGTAGTTAAAGACAAGCATATCGGCGAAGCGATGACCTGCGATATTTGCTACGCCGGTACATAAAAAACTTCACTGATTTAACAATAGACTCCCAGCGATTTAGATGGGAGTAATATTATATAATTTCTTTTAAAACCTAAAGAATTTAAGTTATTATCAAATTTACATTTCTAGATACATTACTACAAATTAAATATAAGATACATTTTTACGGTGGATATTATTTAAGTTAACAAATGAATGATTAATTTTGAGTCTACTAAATTACAGTTACATTAAAGAAAGAAAACCACCGATATTGTGAACACACGCGTGAAATACAAGTGGTCATTTAATTTCTGATCTAGACCATCTTCATTTGGCAACAGTATTTAAATGAAATTAACCCGAGTGAACATATGTAAGGTAAGGTTATGTTTTACTGCACCACGCGTCACATTTCTCTACGTAATTAAATCATTATTATACGGTGGAAGAATTTAAATCGGATAAAACCAGACACGAATTAGCTAACAGCAAAAAGCCTAAAGAATTATAATTAACTTACCAAGGGGGATGATGATTAAGCACTGATTTTACTACTTTATTTTAACTGGTGGTATTTACTTGTAAGCCGACCTGTTTCCTGTGCGTATTGGAATCAACTGTCGTTTTGTGTCCCGCGCCTTGTATTTAAAGGAAGGGTTTTTTCCTTGTGTGCGTGATAATTGATATTTTTTAGTGGGGATTCGTGTTTCAGACAGAAGGATTACCCTGATTGGTTCTATACGCTATTGCTAGATAATTTCGCGTGGTTTCGCTCCGTAGTAACAACTTAATTATTTTGTCTTTATGTTTGTAATTATTTTAACATTTTTTATTTTTATGTATTATCTTGTTACAACGTAACATATGACTGGTTATGTTAGATAGTACAGGTAATGGGAGTGTAATAGTGACATTATAGTAACATAAATCTCTAATATATATCCATACTAATACTATAAATGCGAAAGTAACTCTGTTTGTTTGTTTGTTTGTTTGTTTGTTTGTTTGTTACCTCTTCACGACTAAACGGCTGAACGGATTGTAATGAAATTTGGTAAGGGAATAGATTATATCCTGGCGAAGGACATAGGCTATCTTTTTTCTCAAAACACAACTTTAAAAGGGGTCAAATAAGAGTTCAATATTTGTATGGGAAATCTATCATTCCTCAAGTTAGGGATCTGAAAAATCATATTAAGGCTTTTGGTAGGAAATAGAGAAACACATGTTCCAACGTTTTTGAAAAATCATCCCTGAAAGGGGCAAAGTGAGGTTAAACTTATGAGGTATTCTTTAGATGCAATCCAAGATTCAGGCACAACAACTGAGAGGCTGGACAATCGCTACAGGTGCCTCAGTGCAGAGGACAACTCCTTGGATTGTATACTTACATACATACATATACATACATATTCACTCACGCCTGTAATCCCCTAAGGGGTAGGCAGAGGTGTAACCAGTACACCCACTTTTCGCCGAATTTCGGTCCCATATTGTGATAGGGGGCGAGCCTATCGCCACACCGGGCACCATTCCAGACTCCGGGTTAATATACTGAGTATTTCTAGGTAGAAAAACCCAATATCACTTTACCCGACCCGGGGATCGAACCCGAGACCTCAGCACAGCAATCGTAACGCATGCGCAATTACAACTACGCCACCGAGGCAGATTGTATACTTCTGCTCCCGAAAATAACCTTCACGCGGGCGGAGCCGCGATCAACAGCTAGTTTATATACGTATGTATGTATAGATAAAATAATAAGTTAATAAACATAACAAAATTACATGTTCCAGCATCAGGTCAGGTGGCTTCACCGGCAGCATCAGAGCAGATTCACCAGAGCTGCTGCGACGAAAGATAGTTGATATAATATTATCATTGTATTGTATTCACAACGACAACAACAATAATAAATAATAATAAGTATAAATATAGAAAAGAAAAAATATATAATGTGTGTAAAAAGAATATAATTATTATCAACCTTTCCCTTCCCCTTCCCCTTCCCCTTCCCTTCACCCTCGTCACACATAAATAAACAAACAACACAAACCCCCCCCCCCCCTATGCAGTCGTCACGTTCGCCGAGCGAAAAGGTAAAATTGAACGTTCGCGTAATGATTTTTAATTTTTTATTTTGATTTTCTTTAAATGCAAAATGACAGTAATCTTTTGCCTTTTATAGTTACTAACAATACATGGGTCGTGAATTATATTTTCTATTAATCTAATTACATACATTTAACAATAAAAATTAAAAAATCGCTTAATAACGAAATGAACCGTGGCAGGATGCGCGTGCGGGCAAGCCGCGGGGAGACAGATGAAATATTTGAAATGTATTTGAGAAAGTTCAAATCCAACGCTTGGCGAATTTTGCTTCGCAATGATAGCAAGAGCCGACATCGAAAGATCAAAAAGCAATGTATTTGAGAAAGTTCGCGTAATGAATTTATACTAGTATAAATAATTCGAAATTCAATTTTGGTGTATGTATTTGAGAAAGTTCACGTAATGAATTTATATTAGTATAAATCATTCGAGATTCAATTTTGGTTGTATGTATTTGAGAAAGTTCACGTAATGAATTTATACTAGTATAAATAATTCGAGATTCAATTTTGGTGTATGTATTTGAGAAAGTTCACGTAATGAATTTATATTAGTATAAATCATTCGAGATTCAATTTTGGTTGTATGTATTTGAGAAAGTTCACGTAATGAATTTATACTAGTATAAATAATTCGAGATTCAATTTTGGTTTTTGAGTTTGTGTGTTAATTAATTATATTATATAATATGCGTGTGTAATTGTTGTTGTTGTTGCAGTTGCTGCAGCAGCAGATTCTATCTAAACGTTCCCGTTATGAAAAAAAAAAAAAACAATCGCGTGTTGTTGACTAACTTACGCAACGCAAATGCGCACATTACACGATCGAATCGAATATCATCATCGTCCTCGGACGAATCACCTGGCGTAGGGCTGAGTCTCAACAGATCGCAGCACGACGCTGCTCTACCGAGCACAACACCCCGCCAGGAACGGAAGTCGTCTACAGACTATTCCGAGCCCCGACATCGAACTGAGGTAAATGTGGACCTTCGGAGCCGTGATGCACGTGTTAAACCGTTAGCACCGATCTCCGCGATCCAAATGGGCTTCGACGTCGCACCTCACGTGGTGAAGCGCGACTAGTAAAGTCACATTGTTTAGAGCCTCCCGACTCTCGGAGCTCCACAGTGAGCATATCCTTGCCGGATTCGGCTAGGCTGGCTTCGGCCTTAGAGGCGTTCAGGCATAATCCCGCGGATGGTAGCTTCGCACCACCGGCCGCTCGGCCGAGTGCATGAACCAAATGTCCGAAACTGCGGTTCCTCTCGTACTGAGCAGTATTACTATCGCAACGACAAGCCATCAGTAGGGTAAAACTAACCTGTCTCACGACGGTCTAAACCCAGCTCACGTTCCCTTTTGATGGGTGAACAATCCAACGCTTGGCGAATTTTGCTTCGCAATGATAGGAAGAGCCGACATCGAAGGATCAAAAAGCAACGTCGCTATGAACGCTTGGCTGCCACAAGCCAGTTATCCCTGTGGTAACTTTTCTGGCACCTCTTGCTAAAAACTCTTTATACTAAAGGATCGATAGGCCGTGCTTTCGCAGTCCCTATGCGTACTGAACATCTGGATCAAGCCAGCTTTTGCCCTTTTGCTCCACGCGAGGTTTCTGTCCTCGCTGAGCTGGCCTTAGGACACCTGCGTTATTCTTTGACAGATGTACCGCCCCAGTCAAACTCCCCGCCTGGCAGTGTCCTCGAACCGGATCACGCGGGAGTTGTACGGCACGACGGCGTTGCCACCGCCGCGCCACTCTAACACGCTTGGAACGAAACACCGTGCGCCCGCCGATATAATCGACCGCGCACCGCTTCCGCCCAACCGAGTAAGTAATGAAACAATGAAAGTAGTGGTTTTTCAGCGACGATCGCGAACGATCTCCCACTTATGCTACACCTCTCATGTCTCCTTACAATGCCAGACTAGAGTCAAGCTCAACAGGGTCTTCTTTCCCCGCTGATTCTCCCAAGCCCGTTCCCTTGGCTGTGGTTTCGCTAGATAGTAGATAGGGACATTTCCCACCAACCTCCCATGGCCCAACCGATCTTCCGATCATATGGGGCCTAAACTGGGTGTCGCACGCGCGGAATTGGAGCTCCACCGCGCGAGTTCTTCGGACACCCTACAAGTTATTTCTTAGCCAATGTCCCGGAGCATCTCTCCCCTTTCTGGGGCATGCTGTCCTATCTAGCTTGCCGTGCCTAGTAGAAACTCGCCATGTGACGTATCCTGATTGACGAGCCTCGGTGCGTTCCTCCTTCTGTGCCAGTTGTAGGCGAATTCACGCAGCTGTCCAAAGTTGACCTCAGAGCTCACGAGATCGGCGTACCAAACAGGGCCGTGTGTCTCCAAAACCAGACCGTCAAGCATTCTCCAGCGGAGGTCGTCATATAAAGAACAGCACCACAGAACGTGGTGCCTGTCCTCCTCCATCCATCCACACTCACAAGAACTGTCGTCCCGAAGCCGCATATCAGATAGGCGCTTGTTGAAGCACCCATGTCCAGTAAGAACCTGAGAAGTCACATAATCTGGTACGACCCAGCTCATGCTGAGTCTTCCAGCCACGTCGGGGAAAAACAAGTATAGCTCGCGACCCTTCGTCTCTTCCTGCCAACGTTCCTGCCAGAGTACGCTTACCGAACCCGAAATTTCACGTTTCAGTCTGCGCATCTCTGTCTTAGCCGCGGTTTTACGTGCGTCCTCCACACCGCCAGCACGGTTGACCTCGAGGTCGGCCGGCAACACCCCGGCAAGCACCGGGAGCGCAGCAGTGCTGACCGACCGGTAGGCCTTGGTCAAAAGCACTAGTGCAGGCCGCTGCCCCCGGAGAAGAGTGTCGCGGATCGCCTGTACCGTAACCCGCTGGAACCAACACGCCGCGGCATACACAAGAGTGGCAACAAAAGTGCCCTGGTACAAGACACGCAGGCCAAGGAAACGGATGCCCCAGGAGGACGCCGACACACGCGACATCTTCCCGAAGCACCTGGCCGCGCGCTCGACGATGTCCTGTGCATGCCGCGAGAACAGGAGACTTCCATCCAGTACCACTCCGAGCACAGTTACCGAGTTCACTGAACGTATCGAGACGCCATCAAGGCGAACGACTGGGGGCCTCTGGAACTTTCCCCTGATAGTCATCGTAGATGATTTACCAGGGGAGAATCCCAGTCTATTGCGGGCACCCCAGGCGGAGACAATGCCCAGCGTTTCCGCTGCAGCTGCCTCTATTCCAGCTCTTGATTGCGCCTCGATTAAAATCGTGACATCGTCGGCATAAGCCACCATGCTAACCCCCCCCGGCAGTGGAGACTGGAGCAGGTCATCTAGCAACACGTTCCATAACGATGGGCCGAGTACAGAACCCTGCGGACATCCCATGGTGGACTCCTTCCACAACACCCGGCCCCCCACGAACAGGCCAACACGGCGGCCGGTGAAGTATCCCACCAACATTTTGTAAATGTTTGGTGGGCATCCTCCACCCTTCACCTTGGCCAAGATCATGGGCCACCATGCGTTGTCGAAGGCGCCCGAGATGTCCAGGAATATCGCCTGAACATAGCGTGCCCCTGATAATTTAGCAACCCCAATGACGGAGTTGAGAGCTGTCACAGTAGACCTACCCCGTGTGAAACCATGCTGGCGGTCAGATAACCCACTAGTTATTTGTGGGGCGCACTCCAGAATTACTCGCTCCAGTAACTTGCCGAAGGCAGAGAGCAGCGTAATTGGACGATACGCTTTCGGGTCCGTAAGTGGCTTACCGTTGCCCTTTGGCAGAACCAAGAGACGACCGTCCTTCCAGACGTCCGGGAAAACGCCTTCGTCGATGCATTTGGCATACACCGAGTGGAACTCCACCGATGCAGCGGCCCAGACATTGCGCAAAATCCTGGCGGTGACCCCGTCGAGCCCAGGAGCCGTGTTAGGCGTCTGCCTAATCATGTTCCCCAGGCCCCAGTAGATAGGGACATTTCCCACCAACCTCCCATGGCCCAACCGATCTTTCGATCATTTGGGGCCTAAGCTGGGTGTCTCTCACGCGGAATTGGAGCTCCACCGCGCGAGTTGTGCGGACACCCTACAAGTTATTTCTTACACCAATGTCCCGGAGCAACTCTCCCCCTTCTGGGGCATGCTGTCCTATCCAGCTGCAGTGTCGAGCGTCTCGTGCCAACGGTGCGCCTCGATGGATCTTCTGGTCTTGTGCCATCCGTGCGCAAACTTCCGTAACTGACCGAAGTTCACCTCAGAGCTCACCAGATCAGGATACCAAGCGGGGCCGTGGGACTCCAGTACCAGTCCTTCGAGCATACTCCAACGGAGGTCATCGTATAGGGGACAGTACCACAGGGCGTGGTGTCTGTCCTCCTCCTTCCAGCCGCATTCACACGCACTGTCATCCCTGAGCCGCATATCCGATAGGCGCTTGTTAAAGCACCCGTGTCCAGTAAGAATCTGGGAGGTCTCATGATCCGGGGAGACCCAGCTCATGCTGAGTCTCCCGGCCACGTCGGGGAAGAACGTGTGGAGCTCGCGACCTTTCGTCTCCTCTTGCCATCGTTCCTGCCAGAGCACTCTTACCGTTCCCAAAATTTGACGTTTACGACTGCACATCTCAGCCTTGGGCGCGGACTTACGTGCATCCTCCACACAACCAGCGCGGTACACCTCTAGGTCAGCCGGCAACACCCCGGCAAGCACCGGGAGCGCAGCAGTGCTGACGGACCGATAGGCCTTGGTCATGAGCACTAGTGCAGGCCGCTGCCCCCGGAGAAGGGTGCCGCGAATCGCCTGAACCTTGACCCGCTCATACCAGCACGCCGCGGCATACACAAGTGTGGCTACAAAAGTGCCATGGTAGAGGATACGTAAGCCAGGAAATCGAATACCCCAGGAAGATGCCGAGACACGCGACATCTTCCCGAAGCATTTGGCCGCGCGGTCAACTATATCTTGTGCATGCCGCGAGAAAAGAAGGCTCCCATCCAGCACCACACCGAGCAGAGTTGCCGAGTGCACCGAGCGTATCGAGACGCCGTCAAGGCGGACGACCGGAGGCCTCTGGAATTTCCCCCTGATAGTCATCATAGATGATTTACCAGGAGAGAATCCCAGCCTATTCTGGGCACCCCAGGCGGAGACTATGACAAGCGTTTCCGCTGCCACAGCCTCAATCCGAGCTCTTGATTGCGCCTCAATCAAAATGGTGACGTCGTCAGCATAGGCGACCATGCTGACTCCGCTTGGCAGTGGGGACCGGAGCAGGTCATCCAGCAGCAAGTTCCACAGCGGTGGGCCAAGCACGGATCCCTGCGGACATCCCATGGTGGATTCCTTCCACAACACCCGGCCCCCCACGAACAGGCCAACACGGCGTCCAGTGAAGTAACCCACCAACATTTGGTAAATATTAGGTGGGCATCCTCCACTTTTCGCCTTGGCCAAGATCATGGGCCACCAGGCATTATCAAAGGCACCCGAGATGTCCAGGAAGACTGCTTGAACGTAACGGGCCGGGGACAGTTTGGCAGTGCCAATCACTGCGTTAAGAGCGGAGACGGTAGACTTACCCCGGGAAAAACCGTGCTGGCTGCTCGAGATCCCAGTGGTGATCTGTGGGGCGCACACTAACATTACGCGTTCCAATAACTTGCCAAGAGCCGAGAGTAGCGTTATTGGTCGATACGCTTTTGGGTCCGTAAGCGGCTTGTTGTTGCCTTTAGGCAGGACGAGAAGACGACCGTCCTTCCAGACGTCCGGAAATACGCCCTCGTCAACACATTTGGCGTACACCAGGTGGAATTCCACTGGTGCAGCGGCCCAGACGTTGCGCAGTATTCTGGCGGTGACCCCGTCGAGCCCTGGAGCCGTGTTAGGCTGCTGCCTAATCATGCTTCCCAGACTTTCACGAGACGGAGGATGGACGCGGGGGCCAGGAGGGAGCTCGTCAGCCAAGGCACGTAGCCGAGTGTGGCACACCATGTCCTTTGACTGGTCGTCATCAGGGCATAGGGCCCACATAAGGCCGTGCATGGCTTCATCCACAGATCCCGCATGTCCATTGGCGAAACTCGTGCCGTTAATTACATTAGCAGGAGGGCGGTTCCTCCCGCTCGCCGTACGGTACGCGAGTCCCCAGGGATCCTGGTTACCGGACTCAGCGATCCGCCGGAGGTACGCGGACTCAACTTCCTCCATCCTCCTCCGATATGCGATTCTGTCCTTCCGGAAAATCTCACCCGCATATTCCTCCGCTGGACCCCCCGCTCGTCGGGTACGCTGCCACGCTCTACGCGAGGAAGCGCTCCTTCGGCGCAGGCGGTCAAGTTCGGGCGTCCACCATTCATAGCCAACCTCACGCTTCGGCTTCCTGACACCAAGGGTCTTGCGTGCAGACTGAATAATCACTTCCGTGAAGACAGTACAAGCCTTGGTAGCAGGAGCACGTGCATTCACTCTTCCCATTTGCAGGTGGATCATGGTCCTGAAACGACCCCAGTCGACACCCCGATCCCGAAAGCCCGTCGGCTCCTCGGTCGGTTCCACACGTGTTCGCCCATCCCGCCGAGCAAAGGGCTGGCTCGCCGTAAAGGTGATCAAGCGGTGATCGCTGCTGCTGGCTACGATGTGCACGCACCACTCGCCGACATGGCAGCTTCTGGTCGACAGAGTTAGGTCCACATTAGATTCACCGTTGGCGGTGGAGAAAGTCGCCGGCTGGCCCTCCATGTTGTTAATGACGAGGGAGTTGGACGAGATAAAATCCTCAACTGCTGACCTACGATAGTCCGCAACGACGCCCCGTCCTCTGGACTGCTCCGAGGAGCAATACCACATCGGCGAGTGGGCGTTACAGTCCACTCCGATGATGATGCGTCGTCCTCTGAAGTGGCACATGATGCGGGTTAGGTGATGCACATGAGGATCAATCGGGTCCGAGTACTTGAAGTAGGCAGAGATCAGAATAGTGTCCACAGCCTGGATGTGAACGACGAAACAGTAGTCCGTGCACCACTCCTGCAGAACGGCCACTGCAACATCCCGCCGGTGAACATAGAGGCCCGCCTGTGAGGACGGGCCGCGCTGAAGCACAAGCTGGGACCTCGAATACTGTTCTTGGATAAGAACAACATCGAGCCCCAGCTCGCGGGATATTGAAGGTAGCTCGTTAGTTGCTAGTT
Organism: Laothoe populi; assembly: GCA_905220505.1. NCBI lineage: Eukaryota > Metazoa > Arthropoda > Insecta > Lepidoptera > Sphingidae > Laothoe > Laothoe populi. The sequence continues at coordinate 7,073,265 of HG992174.1, read as the reverse complement.
CACCTCCTGCTAGATTTATCTGACCAATTTTAAATAGCTCAGGCGAGAATGTATCGTGTAGCTGCAATCGACCGCTCTACCGCATGTGCACGCGCCGGGCAGTCCCTCGAAGCCGTGGCGTGGGTGGTTGCATCCTTACGGCCAAACTTGGTGCAAGTAGCGCAGCGTGATGTCCCCGATTTGCAGTCGCCAGACCGATGCCCAGTGTCCCCACATCGCCCGCACACAATCTCGGCTGCACGACAGTACTTCTCCGGGTGACCGTAAAGTTGGCACTTATTGCAGCACGTGATCTGGACGTAGTCATTGACCCGGCAGACGTCCCATCCGATGTATATCTTTTCTTTGCCAATCAATGTGGCTCTCAGCTCCGGGGAGCACTCCAGAACCACTGTGGTGACGCCGCCCTCACGGCGCCCCTTTTTGAAGGCTACACGTCCAGACTTCAGGAACCGGTCCAGTGGCCATTCAACTAATTGGGACGACATATTCTGCTCGTGAATGGACTGCATGAGCTGGTCTTTGTCCGGGTCTCCTACGACTCCGTAAACCGCAACCAGCGGCATGCGCTGTCTCGGTTCAGCAATGCGGAGGGAGGGTGGGATGGCGTCCTTAAGGCGCTTGGCCGCGTCCTCACTGGCTGTCTTAACTAGTATCCCAGCGTTCCCTATCTTCCGCACCTGCTCAACCTGAATGTTTGTGCTGCGCGGATTGACCGATTTTTTTATTTCAGCCTTTGTGTCCTCCGCTGTTTTCAGTGTTGCTTGCCCTGATTCCGACGGGTAGACCGCAAATGTGGGGCCCCCCGGAGCCGGAATGGGTACCGTCGCGCCCCTGGTCCGCAGCACTTCTGCAAAGGTTGGCTGGCGGGATTCAGCAGTTGGAGCCACAGATTTTATCCGGTCGATCTTCTGCGTCAGTACCGACAGCATCCCTGCTTCTTTCCCCTGAGCAGCCAGTTGATGCTCCAAGGTGGAGCACCTGGTTGCCGAGGAGGCCAGTTCCCGCTCGACGTCGCCCAGCCTCAGCTCTAGCATGGCAACCACCGTCACAATCTCCTGGACCCGGGAGTTTACAATGCATCTGTCAACAGCATTGAGCTTGGCCTTCTTCTCTGACACGTTCCCATTGGCGATCTTGCTAACGTCGTTCAGGGCCACACTCACACGCTCGAGCAGCTGCTGCTTATTGGCACCGCTCAGCTGTCCCATGTTCGAAGTCGTCGACGGCGAACAACACGTCGTCGGAGCCACCGTCAACTGCTCCACCGGCTCCTCCCCACTAGGTAGCTGCTTGGAGGTAGAAGGCCTCTGTTGACTGGCTCCCTCAGTGCATTGACGCACCGCGTCCTGCACCTCGTCCGGGGAGCACAAAGGCCGCTTGGCTGCTTGCTGCTGCTGTTGCTGTGGCGGCGGCGTACGGGCGATTGAGCGCGTCGGTGTGAAGACGCTATCAATAACCGCGCGCGCCTGGTCTAATTCCTGCTGTTGGAGGCTAATTAAAACCTCCAATGACCGTCGCCGCTCCTCGAAGACTGCAGACTCCTCGTCATCCGACATTCCAGTGCCTATGCACTGACACCGGCCAAAAGACTAGTTGGCCGAGCCGTAAAATAGGTGCTGGGGATTTTATAAATATAAGGTGGCAAAACAAACGGCTGAATATCTGGGAACCTTAGCCTAGAATTTTAGTAGCGGCAACACCGGTACGCACCCGTCAGCCGGTGCCGAACCCACGCGGTCCGGTGACAGCTGTCAGCGGCCACGCGGTTTGCTGCGCGTGCACCTAGACTAACCTATAAACTTAACCTAAAAACTACTAACTATAACAAATTTCACCGCGTATGCAGTTGCAAGCGTCTTAACTATTCCTAAAATTGTCTTTATCTTCCTAAACTAACCTATTACTGAAGACAAGCACGATAAATATAAAAGTACATACGGTTTGGCGTCCATTAACACACTCGCACAATTTTAGGTCCTATCCTTTTTGGGGCACAATGACAAAACAGAAACTGCGGGTCCACTCCCTAAATAATCCACATGATCAAAGTATACAACTGCACTCAACACATAACGTCAATAGAATATGTATATAAGGAAAAATCCACAGAAACGGATCACTGGCAACAAATCCACGCGGAGCACACCGACAACACGTCCGCTCGCTACCGCGTAGATAGGGACATTTCCCACCAACCTCCCATGGCCCAACCGATCTTCCGATCATATGGGGCCTAAACTGGGTGTCGCACGCGCGGAATTGGAGCTCCACCGCGCGAGTTCTTTGGACACCCTACAAGTTATTTCTTAGCCAATGTCCCGGAGCATCTCTCCCCTTTCTGGGGCATGCTGTCCTATCTAGCTTGCCGTGCCTAGTAGAAACTCGCCATGTGACGTATCCTGATTGACGAGCCTCGGTGCGTTCCTCCTTCTGTGCCAGTTGTAGGCGAATTCACGCAGCTGTCCAAAGTTGACCTCAGAGCTCACGAGATCGGCGTACCAAACAGGGCCGTGTGTCTCCAAAACCAGACCGTCAAGCATTCTCCAGCGGAGGTCGTCATATAAAGAACAGCACCACAGAACGTGGTGCCTGTCCTCCTCCATCCATCCACACTCACAAGAACTGTCGTCCCGAAGCCGCATATCAGATAGGCGCTTGTTGAAGCACCCATGTCCAGTAAGAACCTGAGAAGTCACATAATCTGGTACGACCCAGCTCATGCTGAGTCTTCCAGCCACGTCGGGGAAAAACAGGTATAGCTCGCGACCCTTCGTCTCTTCCTGCCAACGTTCCTGCCAGAGTACGCTTACCGAACCCGAAATTTCACGTTTCAGTCTGCGCATCTCTGTCTTAGCCGCGGTTTTACGTGCGTCCTCCACACCGCCAGCACGGTAGACCTCGAGGTCGGCCGGCAACACCCCGGCAAGCACCGGGAGCGCAGCAGTGCTGACCGACCGGTAGGCCTTGGTCAAAAGCACTAGTGCAGGCCGCTGCCCCCGGAGAAGAGTGTCGCGGATCGCCTGTACCGTAACCCGCTGGAACCAACACGCCGCGGCATACACAAGAGTGGCAACAAAAGTGCCCTGGTACAAGACACGCAGGCCAAGGAAACGGATGCCCCAGGAGGACGCCGACACACGCGACATCTTCCCGAAGCACCTGGCCGCGCGCTCGACGATGTCCTGTGCATGCCGCGAGAACAGGAGACTTCCATCCAGTACCACTCCGAGCACAGTTACCGAGTTCACTGAACGTATCGAGACGCCATCAAGGCGAACGACTGGGGGCCTCTGGAACTTTCCCCTGATAGTCATCGTAGATGATTTACCAGGGGAGAATCCCAGTCTATTGCGGGCACCCCAGGCGGAGACAATGCCCAGCGTTTCCGCTGCAGCTGCCTCTATTCCAGCTCTTGATTGCGCCTCGATTAAAATCGTGACATCGTCGGCATAAGCCACCATGCTAACCCCCCCCGGCAGTGGAGACTGGAGCAGGTCATCTAGCAACACGTTCCATAACGATGGGCCGAGTACAGAACCCTGCGGACATCCCATGGTGGACTCCTTCCACAACACCCGGCCCCCCACGAACAGGCCAACACGGCGGCCGGTGAAGTATCCCACCAACATTTTGTAAATGTTTGGTGGGCATCCTCCACCCTTCACCTTGGCCAAGATCATGGGCCACCATGCGTTGTCGAAGGCGCCCGAGATGTCCAGGAATATCGCCTGAACATAGCGTGCCCCTGATAATTTAGCAACCCCAATGACGGAGTTGAGAGCTGTCACAGTAGACCTACCCCGTGTGAAACCATGCTGGCGGTCAGATAACCCACTAGTTATTTGTGGGGCGCACTCCAGAATTACTCGCTCCAGTAACTTGCCGAAGGCAGAGAGCAGCGTAATTGGACGATACGCTTTCGGGTCCGTAAGTGGCTTACCGTTGCCCTTTGGCAGAACCAAGAGACGACCGTCCTTCCAGACGTCCGGGAAAACGCCTTCGTCGATGCATTTGGCATACACCGAGTGGAACTCCACCGATGCAGCGGCCCAGACATTGCGCAAAATCCTGGCGGTGACCCCGTCGAGCCCAGGAGCCGTGTTAGGCGTCTGCCTAATCATGTTCCCCAGGCTCACACGGGACGGAGGATGGACAATAGGGCCAGAGGGGAGCGTGTCAGCCATCGCGCGCAGTCGAGTATGACACTCCGTATCCCTAGACTGGTCGTCATCAGGACACAGAGCGTACACAAGGCCACGCATGGCTTCCTCCACGGTCCCCGCTTGACCATTGGCGTAAGTCGTGCCATTGATAACATTTGCAGGCGGACGGGACCGCCCGCTGGCCGTGCGGTACGCGAGTCCCCAGGGGTCCTGGTTACCGGACTCAGCGATCCGCCGGAAGTACGCGGATTCAAACTCCTCCATCCTCCTCCGATATGCAGCCCGATCCTTTCGGAAGATCTCGCTGGCATACTCCTCCGCTGGACCGCCCGCTCGGCGGGTGCGCTGCCACGCTCTACGCGAGGAGGCGCTCCGCTTTCGCAGGCGGTCAAGTTCAGGCGTCCACCATTCATAACCCTCCTCATTCTTTGGTTTCCTGACACCGAGTGACTTCCGCGCAGATTCAACAACAATGTTGGTGAAGACCACGGAAGCCTCGATGGCAGGTGCACCCGGATTCATTCGTCCCACACCCAAATGAATCATAGTTCTGAAGTGGCCCCAGTCAACACCCCGATCCCGAAAGCTCATTGGCTCTTCGGACGACCGCGCAAGAACGCTTCCTGCGTGCCGAGCAGAGTGGAGACCGACTTGATACGTGATCAGTCGGTGATCGCTGGTGCTGGCATCAATATGCACCCTCCAGTCAGTGACGCGGCATCCACGTGATGCAAGAGTAAGGTCAACATTGGACTCCCCATTTGCGGTGCTGAAGGTCGCCGGTTGATCCTCGGTATTGATGAGGTTGAGCCGAAGTGAATTAATCATGTCTTCAACCGACGACCTACGATGATCCGACACGCTGCCTCTTCCACGCGACTGCTCCAGGGAGCAGTGCCACATTGGGGAGTGGGCGTTACAGTCCACACCTATGACGATCCGACGTCCTCTGTAGTGGTTGACAATATTGCACAGGTGCTCGATGTGCGGGTCTACAGGATCCGAGTACTTGAAGTATGCTGAAACGACAATTATATCGACCTGGTCGATGTGGGCAACGAAGCAAAAGTCGTTGCACCATTCCGACAGTACTGCAGTCGCCAAGTCCCGTCGATGTAAGTAGAGGCCTGCTTGTGAGGTGTCGCCGCTCTGTAGGATGTGTCCCGCCGCGGAGTACTGCTCCTGAACCAGGATGATGTCAAGTCCCAGCTCACGCGACACCGCCGGTAACTCCCTAGTCGCCAGAGCAGCACCTGCGAGGTTTAGCTGGCCTATGGAGATGGGTTCAGGCGAGAATGTACCTGGTGGCCGCAATCGAGCGCTCCTCGGCGTGCAGTCTTGCAGGGCAATCCCTTGACGCCGTCTGATGGTTCACCGCGTCTTTTTTGCCGAACCTGGTGCAGGTGGCGCATCGGATAGTTTCCGACCTGCAATCTGCAGTCCTGTGGCCTATCCCGCCGCAGCGCCCGCAAATAACGTCCGCCGATCTGCAGTACTTCTCCGGGTGTCCGTAACTCTGACATTTGCTACAACAGGTCACATTAACGTAGTCCGTGACCCGGCAGACGTCCCACCCTATATATATCTTGCCGGCCTCCACCAACCTGGTCCGGAGCTCCGGCGAGCACTCCAGCACCACTGTAGTTGCCCCTCCTCCTCTGCGACCCTTCTTGAAAGCCACCTTGCAGGACTTCTGCAGTCTGGCCAGGGGCCACTCGCCAGCGCCATCCGTGTTTTGTTCATGGATGGCCCTGAGTAGCGGCTCCTGATCAGAGTCCCCGCTAACGCCGTGTATGGCCACAAGAGGCATGCGCTGTCGTGGCTCTGTGGTTCTAAGGGTTGGCGGCATTGCGTCCTTAAATCTTTTGGCTGCATCTTCGCTGGCCGTCTTGACCAGCACTCCGGCGTTCCCAATTTTACGGACCTGGTCTACCTGGAGATTAGTGGCCACTGGGTTCACTGATTTCTTTATTTCAGCTTTGGTGTCGTCAGCAGTTTTGAGTAGCCCTTGCCCAGCCTCAGAGGGGTACACCGCCAAGACTGGACCACCTGGTTCCGGGATGCGAAGGGTTGCGCTCCTGGTACGTAGCACTTGCGCGAAGGACGGTTGTGCCGAGGAGGGAGCCGGGTCCATACCCTTTATCAGGTCAAGTTTACCCTCGATTGTGGAGAGCCTACCATTGTCTCGGCCCAGAGCCGACAACTGAAGCTCCAGAGAGGAGCATTTAGTGTTGGCACAAGCAGCTTCACGTTCCATGTCGCCCAGTTTCAGCTCCAGCATGGCAACCACCGTCAAAATCTCCTGGACCCGGGAGTTTATAGTGCATCTGTCTCTAGCATTGAGCTTGGCCTTCTTCTCTGAAACGCTCCCATTGGCAATCTTGCTAACGTCGTTCAGGGCCACACTCACACGCTCGAGCAGCTGCTGCTTATTAGCACCGCTCAGCTGTTCCATGTTCGAGGGCGTCGACGGCGAACAACACGTCGTCGGAGCCACCGTCAACTGCGGCACCACCTCCTCCCCACTAGGGAGCTGCTTGGAGGTAGAAGGCGTCTGTTGACTGGCTCCCTCAGTGCATTGACGCACCGCGTCCTGCACCTCGTCCGGGGAGCACAAAGGCCGCTTGGCTGCTTGCTGCTGCTGTTGCTGTTGCTGTTGCTGTGGCGGCGGCGTACGGGCGATTGAGCGCGTCGGTGTGAAGACGCTATCAATAACCGCGCGCGCCTGGTCTAATTCCTGTTGTTGGCGGCCAATTAAAACCTCCAGTGACCGTCGCCGCTCCTCGAAGACTGCAGACTCCTCGTCATCCGACATTCCCGTGCCTATGCACTGACACCGGCCAAAAGGCTAGTTGGCCGAGCCGTAAAATAGGTGCTGGGGATTTTTTAAATATAAGGTGGCAAACAAACAAACGGCTGAATATCTGGGAACCTTAGCCTAGAATTTTATTAGTAGCGGCAGCACCGGTACGCACCCGTCAGCCGGTGCCGAACCCACGCGGTCCGATGACAGCTGTCAGCGGCCACGCGGTTTGCTGCGCGTGCACCTAGACTAACGTATAAACTAGAACAAACTAACCTAAAAACTACCAACTATAACAAATTTCACCGCGTATGCAGTTGCAAGCGTCTTAACTATTCCTAAAATTGTCTTTATCTTCCTAAACTAACCTATTACTGAAGACAATCACGATAAATATAAAAGTACATACGGTTTGGCGTCCATTAACACACTCGCACAATTTTAGGTCCTATCCTTTTTGGGGCACAATGACAAAACAGAAACTACGGGTCCACTCCCTAAATAATCCACATGATCAAAGTATACAACTGCACTCAACACATAACGTCAATAGAATATGTATATAAGGAAAAATCCACAGAAACGGATTACTGGCAACAAATCCACGCGGAGCACACCGACAACACGTCCGCTCGCTACCGCGTAGATAGGGACATTTCCCACCAACCTCCCATGGCCCAACCGATCTTCCGATCATTTGGGGCCTAAGCTGGGTGTCTCTCGCGCGGAATTGGAGCTCCACCGCGCGAGTATTATGGACACCCTACAAATTTTTTCTATATCCAATGTCCCGGAGCATCTCTCCCCCTTCTGGGGCATGCTGTCCTATCTAACTGCCAGCAGACGTTGTGCTTCCTGGTGAAGCCACAATAGTTGTAGACGTCGCCGATGGTCCTTGCTGCTGCTGCGGTACGCAGTCCACCATCCGGGCGAAGGTTCTTGCTTTGTGCCACGCATGCGCAAATTCACGGAGCAGCCCAAAGTTTGCCGCGGTACTCACGAGATCGGGATACCAAGCGGGGCCATGCACCTCCAGGACCAGTCCATCTAGCATTCTCCAGCGGTGGTCATCGTAAAGAGGGCAGGACCACAGGGCGTGATGCCTGTCCTCTTCCTCCCAGCCACATTCACAAGCACTGTCATTCCTAAGCCTCATATCAGACAGGCGCTTGTTGAAGCACCCGTGACCCGTCAAAATCTGGGAAGTTTCATAATCTGGTACGACCCAGCTCATGCTGAGTCTCCCGGCCACGTCGGGGAAAAACATATGAAGCTCGCGACCCTTCGTCTCCCCCTGCCAACGTTCCTGCCAGAGTACTCTTACCGAATCCAAAATTTCGCGCTTTCGTCTGCGCATTTCAGCCTCGGGCGCGGACTTGCGTGCAGCCTCCACGCTACCAGCACGGTAAACTTCGAGGTCAGCCGGCAACACCCCGGCAAGCACCGGGAGCGCAGCTGTGCTGACCGACCGGTAGGCCTTGGTCAGGAGCACAAGTGCAGGCCGCTGCCCCCGGAGAAGAGTGTCGCGGATCGCCTGCACCCTAGTACGCTCAAACCAGCACGCCGCGGCATACACAAGCGTGGCAACAAAGGTGCCCTGATAAATTATGCGGAGACCAGGATAACGGATGCCCCAGGAAGACGCCGATACTCTCGACATCTTCCCGAAGCATCTGGCCGCGCGTTCTACAATGTCTTGTGCATGCCGCGAGTACAGGAGTCCTCCATCCAGCACCACTCCGAGTACGGTTACCGAGCGCACCGAACGTATCGAGGCGCCATCAAGGCGGATGACTGGGGGCCTCTGGAACTTTCCCCTGATCGTCATCGAAGATGATTTCCCAGAGGAAAATTCCAGCCTATTCTGGGCACCCCAGGCAGAGACTATGCCAAGCGTTTCCGCTGACACAGCCTCGATCCTCGCCCTTGACTGCGCCTCAATCAAAATAGTGACATCGTCAGCATAGGCAACCATGCTGACCCCACTCGGAAAAGGAGACCGGAGCAGGTCGTCCAGAAGCACGTTCCACAGCGATGGTCCAAGCACGGACCCCTGCGGACATCCCATGGTGGACTCCTTCCACAACACCCGGCCACCCACAACCAGGCCAACCCGGCGTCCGGTGAAGTAGCCCGCTAGCATTTTGTAGATGTTAGGCGGGCATCCTCCACTTTTCACCTTGGCCAAGATCATGGGCCACCAGGCATTATCGAAGGCACCCGAGATGTCCAGGAAGATCGCCTGCACATATCGCGCCGACGAGGACTTGGCGACACCTGTGATTGCATTTAACGCAGTCACTGTGGACTTTCCCCGTGCAAAACCATGCTGGCAGCTCGAGATCCCACTACAGATCGTCGGAGCGCACGACAGCATGACGCGTTCCAAAAGCTTACCGAGGGTTGAAAGCAGCGTAATTGGACGGTACGCTTTTGGATCCGTAAGTGGCTTTCCGTTGCCCTTTGGCAGAACCAGGAGACGACCGTCTTTCCAGACGTCCGGAAATACGCCTTCGTCGATACACTTGGCATACACCATGTGGAACTCCACTGATGCAGCGGCCCAAACGTTGCGCAATATTCTGGCGGTGACCCCGTCGAGCCCTGGAGCCGTGTTAGGCATCTGCCTAATCATGCTCCCCAGACAGTCACGGGTCGGAGGATGGACGTTAGGCCCCGAGGGTAGCGTGTCCGCCGCGGCACGGATGGTGCTGTGACACTCCGTATCCCTAGACTGGTCGTCGTCGGGACACAGAGCGTGCACGAGGCCGTACATGGCTTCATCCACGCTACCCGCGTGGCCATTGGCGAAGGTCGTGCCATTTATGACGTTAGTGGGGGGACGGCTCCTCCCACTGGCCGTGCGGTAAGCGAGTCCCCAGGGGTCCTGGTTCCCAGACTCAGCCAACCGCCGGAAAAACGCGTCCTGTATTTCCTCCATCCTCCTCCGATATAAGACCCTATCCTTCCGGAACAAGTCACCCGCATGTTCCTCCGCTGGACCGCCCGCCCGGCGAGTGCGCTGCCAAGCTCTACGCGAGGAAGCACACCGCTTGCGTAGGCGGTCTAGTTCAGGCGTCCACCATTCATAACCTACCTCACGCTTTGGTTTCCTGACACCCAGGGACTTGCGCGCAGACTGAACAATCACATCAGTGAAGTCCCTGCTTGCCTCTGTGGCAGGAGCCCGCAGATTCACGCATCCCATTCTTATATGGATCATGGTCCTGAAGCGGCCCCAATCGACACCCCGATCCCGAAAACCCGTCAGCTCCCCGGATGACTCAGCACACGATGATCCAGACCGCCGGGCTCCATGGTGGCTTATTGTGTATGTGAGAAGCCTGTGATCGCTCGTACTGGCCCCTATGTGCACCCGCCACTCGCCGACACGACAGCTCCTGGAAGTTAATGTTAGATCGACGTTCGATTCACCGTTTGCAGTGCTGAAGGTCGCCGGTTGGTCTTCTGTGTTAATGATCGTGAGATCGTGTGAGGTGATGAGGTCCTCAACCGACGACCTACGATGATCCGCGACGATACCCCGGCCTCGCGATTGTTCCGGAGTGCAGTGCCACATCGGCGAGTGAGCGTTGCAATCGACCCCAATCACGATGCGTCGTCCGTGGAAGTAGGTCAGTACCCGAAGTAGGTGTTCAATGTGAGGCTCTATCGGGTTCGAGTATTTGAAATAGGCCGTGATGGCGATGATGTCCCAGTCTGCAATGTGGGCCACAAAGCAATAGGTATTGCACCATTCTGGCAGGGTGGCAACGACAAGATCTCCGCTGTGAATATAGATACCGGCCTGGGGGGATTGGCCGCACTCCAGTACCAGCTGTGTCTGAGGGTATTGCTCTTGGACAAGGACCAGGTCCAGCCCCAGTTCGCGCGACACCGCGGGCAGCTCCTTTGTAGCAAGTTCAGCGCCTCCCAGATTAATTTGCCCAATCTTGAGGGTTCTAGGCAAGAATGTAGCGAGTGGCCGCGATGGAGCGCTCCACAGCGTTGGCCCTGGCTGGGCATTCCCTCGACGCCGTAGGGTGGGTGCTGGCATCTTTCCGGCCGAACCTAGTGCAAGTGGCACAGCGCATAGTGTCCGACTTGCAGTCGCCATTCCTGTGGCCCGCACTCCCACAACGGCCACAAACCACCTCTGTTGCCCGGCAGTATTTTTCGGGGTGACCATACATTTGACACTTGTTGCAGCATGTCACCTCCACATAGTCATCCACGCGACAAACATCCCAGCCAATGTAGATTCTTCCCTTCTCCACCAGCACAGTCCTCAATTCTGGGGAGCATTCCAGGACAACCATCGTGGTGCTGCCTCCCTTGCGGCCTTTTTTGAACGCAACCCTGCCCGATTTGAGAAAACGTTCCAGAGGCCAAAGTTCCGTTAATTCAGAGAAATTCTGTTCATAGATAATCTCTAGGAGCTGGTCCTTGTCCGGGTCCCCACTGACCCCATAGATAACTACTTGGGGCATGCGCTGTCTTGGCTCAGAGACGCGTAGAGTTGCCGGCATGGCGTCCTTGAGGCGCTTGGCCGCATCCTCATTTGCCGTCTTGACTAGGATGCCGGCATTACCTATACGGCGCACCTGTTCCACCTGAATGTTCGAGATCCTGGGGTTGACGGCCTTTTTTATTTCCGCCTTCGTGTCGTCCGCAGTCTTCAGCGTGCCCTGGCCAGACTCCGAGGGATAAACCGCCAGCGTAGGGCCGCTTGGTGCCGGGATGGGTACAGTGGCGCTCCTAGTACGGACGACCTGTGAGTAAGACAAAGACGGCTGAGCCGGGAAGGGGGGCGGCTCCATACTGTTAATCCGGTCAAGCTTGTCCTCAATGGTCGAGAGTCTGATGTTGTCCCTCCCTAAGGCCACCAGCTGGAGCTCCAGGGACGAGCACTTCACCTTTGCGCACGCAGCCTCCCGCTCCATGTCTCCTAGCCTCACCTCCAGAGCAGCCACTACTGCCATGATCTCCTGGACATTGTTATTGATCACGTTGCGGTCATTGGCATTTAATTTAGATTTCTTTTCGGAGACTTGGCCATTTGAGATACGACCCACCTCCCTTAGAGCCCCGTGCACACGGTCTAACAACTCCAATTTTGTGGCCCTACTAAGTTCGCAATGGCTGCTAGATGTCCCCGCATTGGTTAGAGATGGTACGTCCTCCTCAGCTAAACCCATATCAGAGGCTTGGGGCGGGGCGGTTGTAGTCCTGTCCTCCTCTTCAAATCTTCGCTGGGGGCCTTGTGCCTCCTCCGGCGAGGGTAGAGGACGCTTGGCTGCTTGTGGGGGAGGAGGGGGGGTCCTGGTGATGGCTCGTCTAGGTGTAAACACGCTCTCAGCGCCACCTACCGTCGTGCGCAATTCCTCTATCTCCCGTTGCTTGGCCGCGATCAGGATCTCTATTGAGCGTCGGCGCTCCCCGCTCGCAACATCTTCTTCGTCCGACATTTTAGTTCCCCACGATGTGGTTTGGCAGTATGGATAAGAACCTTTGCCTATTTATGAATAAAATTTGCAACGGCAACACCGGCACGCGCCCGTCAGCCACCAAGTCCCAAGTGCGCACAGTGTGCAAAAGACCGTTCGCCAGCGCCGTAAAAGGCGCGGGAGAGTTCGCGCAGTGACGGTGACAGCAGCACTAGACAGCTGTCACACGCCACGCGGACGCAGAGCACATGTAACTCTAAAACAACTAACCTAACCTAAAATATATCCTAAAAATCACAGCACAACAAGAATTACTATAATAATTTAAGTTAAGCAAGCAATTAAAAGCTAATAAAGCGTCCCAAATGCGCGAATTGATACTATCAATAAATAAAAGTACATACAGTTTATAGTCCGTCCATTACCGGCAGCACACACAAATATAGCAGGTCCTTTTCCTTAAAATAGCACATACACAGAACACCGAGTATATAGCAATAATAGTATATAAGCACAACACGAATACAACGAATAACTAACAATAATCCCCTATATGCCAAATCTACACGGAGCGTTCCGAAAGCACGTCCGTCCGCTACCGAGTAGATAGGGACATTTCCCACCAACCTCCCATGGCCCAACCGATCTTCCGATCATATGGGGCCTAAACTGGGTGTCGCTCGCGCGGAATTGGAGCTCCACCGCGCGAGTTCTTCGGACACCCTACAAGTTATTTCTTAGCCAATGTCCCGGAGCATCTCTCCCCTTTCTGGGGCATGCTGTCCTATCTAGCTTGCCGTGCCTAGTAGAAACTCGCCATGTGACGTATCCTGATTGGCGAGCCTCGGTGCGTTCCTCCTTCTGTGCCAGTTGTAGGCGAATTCACGCAGCTGTCCAAAGTTGACCTCAGAGCTCACGAGATCGGCGTACCAAACAGGGCCGTGTGTCTCCAGAACCAGACCGTCAAGCATTCTCCAGCGGAGGTCGTCATATAAAGAACAGCACCACAGAACGTGGTGCCTGTCCTCCTCCATCCATCCACACTCACAAGAACTGTCGTCCCGAAGCCGCATATCAGATAGGCGCTTGTTGAAGCACCCATGTCCAGTAAGAACCTGAGAAGTCACATAATCTGGTACGACCCAGCTCATGCTGAGTCTTCCAGCCACGTCGGGGAAAAACAAGTATAGCTCGCGACCCTTCGTCTCTTCCTGCCAACGTTCCTGCCAGAGTACGCTTACCGAACCCGAAATTTCACGTTTCAGTCTGCGCATCTCTGTCTTAGCCGCGGTTTTACGTGCGTCCTCCACACCGCCAGCACGGTAGACCTCGAGGTCGGCCGGCAACACCCCGGCAAGCACCGGGAGCGCAGCAGTGCTGACCGACCGGTATGCCTTGGTCAAAAGCACTAGTGCAGGCCGCTGCCCCCGGAGAAGAGTGTCGCGGATCGCCTGTACCGTAACCCGCTGGAACCAACACGCCGCGGCATACACAAGAGTGGCAACAAAAGTGCCCTGGTACAAGACACGCAGGCCAAGGAAACGGATGCCCCAGGAGGACGCCGACACACGCGACATCTTCCCGAAGCACCTGGCCGCGCGCTCGACGATGTCCTGTGCATGCCGCGAGAACAGGAGACTTCCATCCAGTACCACTCCGAGCACAGTTACCGAGTTCACTGAACGTATCGAGACGCCATCAAGGCGAACGACTGGGGGCCTCTGGAACTTTCCCCTGATAGTCATCGTAGATGATTTAACAGGGGAGAATCCCAGTCTATTGCGGGCACCCCAGGCGGAGACAGTGCCCAGCGTTTCCGCTGCAGCTGCCTCTATTCCAGCTCTTGATTGCGCCTCGATTAAAATCGTGACATCGTCGGCATAAGCCACCATGCTAACCCCCCCCGGCAGTGGAGACTGGAGCAGGTCATCTAGCAACACGTTCCATAACGATGGGCCGAGTACAGAGCCCTGCGGACATCCCATGGTGGACTCCTTCCACAACACCCGGCCCCCCACGAACAGGCCAACACGGCGGCCGGTGAAGTATCCCACCAACATTTTATAAATGTTTGGTGGGCATCCTCCGCCCTTCACCTTGGCCAAGATCATGGGCCACCATGCGTTGTCGAAGGCGCCCGAGATGTCCAGGAATATCGCCTGAACATAGCGTGCCCCTGATAATTTAGCAACCCCAATGACGGAGTTGAGAGCTGTCACAGTAGACCTACCCCGTGTGAAACCATGCTGGCGGTCAGATAACCCACTAGTTATTTGTGGGGCGCACTCCAGAATTACTCGCTCCAGTAACTTGCCGAAGGCAGAGAGCAGCGTAATTGGACGATACGCTTTCGGGTCCGTAAGTGGCTTACCGTTGCCCTTTGGCAGAACCAAGAGACGACCGTCCTTCCAGACGTCCGGGAAAACGCCTTCGTCGATGCATTTGGCATACACCGAGTGGAACTCCACCGATGCAGCGGCCCAGACATTGCGCAAAATCCTGGCGGTGACCCCGTCGAGCCCAGGAGCCGTGTTAGGCGTCTGCCTAATCATGTTCCCCAGGCTCACACGGGACGGAGGATGGACAATAGGGCCAGAGGGGAGCGTGTCAGCCATCGCGCGCAGTCGAGTATGACACTCCGTATCCCTAGACTGGTCGTCATCAGGACACAGAGCGTACACAAGGCCACGCATGGCTTCCTCCACGGTCCCCGCTTGACCATTGGCGTAAGTCGTGCCATTGATAACATTTGCAGGCGGACGGGACCGCCCGCTGGCCGTGCGGTACGCGAGTCCCCAGGGGTCCTGGTTACCGGACTCAGCGATCCGCCGGAAGTACGCGGATTCAAACTCCTCCATCCTCCTCCGATATGCAGCCCGATCCTTTCGGAAGATCTCGCTGGCATACTCCTCCGCTGGACCGCCCGCTCGGCGGGTGCGCTGCCACGCTCTACGCGAGGAGGCGCTCCGCTTTCGCAGGCGGTCAAGTTCAGGCGTCCACCATTCATAACCCTCCTCATTCTTTGGTTTCCTGACACCGAGTGACTTCCGCGCAGATTCAACAACAATGTTGGTGAAGACCACGGAAGCCTCGATGGCAGGTGCACCCGGATTCATTCGTCCCACACCCAAATGAATCATAGTTCTGAAGTGGCCCCAGTCAACACCCCGATCCCGAAAGCTCATTGGCTCTTCGGACGACCGCGCAAGAACGCTTCCTGCGTGCCGAGCAGAGTGGAGACCGACTTGATACGTGATCAGTCGGTGATCGCTGGTGCTGGCATCAATATGCACCCTCCAGTCAGTGACGCGGCATCCACGTGATGCAAGAGTAAGGTCAACATTGGACTCCCCATTTGCGGTGCTGAAGGTCGCCGGTTGATCCTCGGTATTGATGAGGTTGAGCCGAAGTGAATTAATCATGTCTTCAACCGACGACCTACGATGATCCGACACGCTGCCTCTTCCACGCGACTGCTCCAGGGAGCAGTGCCACATTGGGGAGTGGGCGTTACAGTCCACACCTATGACGATCCGACGTCCTCTGTAGTGGTTGACAATATTGCACAGGTGCTCGATGTGCGGGTCTACAGGATCCGAGTACTTGAAGTATGCTGAAACGACAATTATATCGACCTGGTCGATGTGGGCAACGAAGCAAAAGTCGTTGCACCATTCCGACAGTACTGCAGTCGCCAAGTCCCGTCGATGTAAGTAGAGGCCTGCTTGTGAGGTGTCGCCGCTCTGTAGGATGTGTCCCGCCGCGGAGTACTGCTCCTGAACCAGGATGATGTCAAGTCCCAGCTCACGCGACACCGCCGGTAACTCCCTAGTCGCCAGAGCAGCACCTGCGAGGTTTAGCTGGCCTATGGAGATGGGTTCAGGCGAGAATGTACCTGGTGGCCGCAATCGAGCGCTCCTCGGCGTGCAGTCTTGCAGGGCAATCCCTTGACGCCGTCTGATGGTTCACCGCGTCTTTTTTGCCGAACCTGGTGCAGGTGGCGCATCGGATAGTTTCCGACCTGCAATCTGCAGTCCTGTGGCCTATCCCGCCGCAGCGCCCGCAAATAACGTCCGCCGATCTGCAGTACTTCTCCGGGTGTCCGTAACTCTGACATTTGCTACAACAGGTCACATTAACGTAGTCCGTGACCCGGCAGACGTCCCACCCTATATATATCTTGCCGGCCTCCACCAACCTGGTCCGGAGCTCCGGCGAGCACTCCAGCACCACTGTAGTTGCCCCTCCTCCTCTGCGACCCTTCTTGAAAGCCACCTTGCAGGACTTCTGCAGTCTGGCCAGGGGCCACTCGCCAGCGCCATCCGTGTTTTGTTCATGGATGGCCCTGAGTAGCGGCTCCTGATCAGAGTCCCCGCTAACGCCGTGTATGGCCACAAGAGGCATGCGCTGTCGTGGCTCTGTGGTTCTAAGGGTTGGCGGCATTGCGTCCTTAAATCTTTTGGCTGCATCTTCGCTGGCCGTCTTGACCAGCACTCCGGCGTTCCCAATTTTACGGACCTGGTCTACCTGGAGATTAGTGGCCACTGGGTTCACTGATTTCTTTATTTCAGCTTTGGTGTCGTCAGCAGTTTTGAGTAGCCCTTGCCCAGCCTCAGAGGGGTACACCGCCAAGACTGGACCACCTGGTTCCGGGATGCGAAGGGTTGCGCTCCTGGTACGTAGCACTTGCGCGAAGGACGGTTGTGCCGAGGAGGGAGCCGGGTCCATACCCTTTATCAGGTCAAGTTTACCCTCGATTGTGGAGAGCCTACCATTGTCTCGGCCCAGAGCCGACAACTGAAGCTCCAGAGAGGAGCATTTAGTGTTGGCACAAGCAGCTTCACGTTCCATGTCGCCCAGTTTCAGCTCCAGCATGGCAACCACCGTCAAAATCTCCTGGACCCGGGAGTTTATAGTGCATCTGTCTCTAGCATTGAGCTTGGCCTTCTTCTCTGAAACGCTCCCATTGGCAATCTTGCTAACGTCGTTCAGGGCCACACTCACACGCTCGAGCAGCTGCTGCTTATTAGCACCGCTCAGCTGTTCCATGTTCGAGGGCGTCGACGGCGAACAACACGTCGTCGGAGCCACCGTCAACTGCGGCACCACCTCCTCCCCACTAGGGAGCTGCTTGGAGGTAGAAGGCGTCTGTTGACTGGCTCCCTCAGTGCATTGACGCACCGCGTCCTGCACCTCGTCCGGGGAGCACAAAGGCCGCTTGGCTGCTTGCTGCTGCTGTTGCTGTTGCTGTTGCTGTGGCGGCGGCGTACGGGCGATTGAGCGCGTCGGTGTGAAGACGCTATCAATAACCGCGCGCGCCTGGTCTAATTCCTGTTGTTGGCGGCCAATTAAAACCTCCAGTGACCGTCGCCGCTCCTCGAAGACTGCAGACTCCTCGTCATCCGACATTACCGTGCCTATGCACTGACACCGGCCAAAAGGCTAGTTGGCCGAGCCGTAAAATAGGTGCTGGGGATTTTTTAAATATAAGGTGGCAAACAAACAAACGGCTGAATATCTGGGAACCTTAGCCTAGAATTTTATTAGTAGCGGCAGCACCGGTACGCACCCGTCAGCCGGTGCCGAACCCACGCGGTCCGATGACAGCTGTCAGCGGCCACGCGGTTTGCTGCGCGTGCACCTAGACTAACGTATAAACTAGAACAAACTAACCTAAAAACTACCAACTATAACAAATTTCACCGCGTATGCAGTTGCAAGCGTCTTAACTATTCCTAAAATTGTCTTTATCTTCCTAAACTAACCTATTACTGAAGACAATCACGATAAATATAAAAGTACATACGGTTTGGCGTCCATTAACACACTCGCACAATTTTAGGTCCTATCCTTTTTGGGGCACAATGACAAAACAGAAACTACGGGTCCACTCCCTAAATAATCCACATGATCAAAGTATACAACTGCACTCAACACATAACGTCAATAGAATATGTATATAAGGAAAAATCCACAGAAACGGATTACTGGCAACAAATCCACGCGGAGCACACCGACAACACGTCCGCTCGCTACCGCGTAGATAGGGACATTTCCCACCAACCTCCCATGGCCCAACCGATCTTCCGATCATTTGGGGCCTAAGCTGGGTGTCTCTCGCGCGGAATTGGAGCTCCACCGCGCGAGTATTATGGACACCCTACAAATTTTTTCTATATCCAATGTCCCGGAGCATCTCTCCCCCTTCTGGGGCATGCTGTCCTATCTAACTGCCAGCAGACGTTGTGCTTCCTGGTGAAGCCACAATAGTTGTAGACGTCGCCGATGGTCCTTGCTGCTGCTGCGGTACGCAGTCCACCATCCGGGCGAAGGTTCTTGCTTTGTGCCACGCATGCGCAAATTCACGGAGCAGCCCAAAGTTTGCCGCGGTACTCACGAGATCGGGATACCAAGCGGGGCCATGCACCTCCAGGACCAGTCCATCTAGCATTCTCCAGCGGTGGTCATCGTAAAGAGGGCAGGACCACAGGGCGTGATGCCTGTCCTCTTCCTCCCAGCCACATTCACAAGCACTGTCATTCCTAAGCCTCATATCAGACAGGCGCTTGTTGAAGCACCCGTGACCCGTCAAAATCTGGGAAGTTTCATAATCTGGTACGACCCAGCTCATGCTGAGTCTCCCAGCCACGTCGGGGAAAAACATATGAAGCTCGCGACCCTTCGTCTCCCCCTGCCAACGTTCCTGCCAGAGTACTCTTACCGAATCCAAAATTTCGCGCTTTCGTCTGCGCATTTCAGCCTCGGGCGCGGACTTGCGTGCAGCCTCCACGCTACCAGCACGGTAAACTTCGAGGTCAGCCGGCAACACCCCGGCAAGCACCGGGAGCGCAGCTGTGCTGACCGACCGGTAGGCCTTGGTCAGGAGCACAAGTGCAGGCCGCTGCCCCCGGAGAAGAGTGTCGCGGATCGCCTGCACCCTAGTACGCTCAAACCAGCACGCCGCGGCATACACAAGCGTGGCAACAAAGGTGCCCTGATAAATTATGCGGAGACCAGGATAACGGATGCCCCAGGAAGACGCCGATACTCTCGACATCTTCCCGAAGCATCTGGCCGCGCGTTCTACAATGTCTTGTGCATGCCGCGAGTACAGGAGTCCTCCATCCAGCACCACTCCGAGTACGGTTACCGAGCGCACCGAACGTATCGAGGCGCCATCAAGGCGGATGACTGGGGGCCTCTGGAACTTTCCCCTGATCGTCATCGAAGATGATTTCCCAGAGGAAAATTCCAGCCTATTCTGGGCACCCCAGGCAGAGACTATGCCAAGCGTTTCCGCTGACACAGCCTCGATCCTCGCCCTTGACTGCGCCTCAATCAAAATAGTGACATCGTCAGCATAGGCAACCATGCTGACCCCACTCGGAAAAGGAGACCGGAGCAGGTCGTCCAGAAGCACGTTCCACAGCGATGGTCCAAGCACGGACCCCTGCGGACATCCCATGGTGGACTCCTTCCACAACACCCGGCCACCCACAACCAGGCCAACCCGGCGTCCGGTGAAGTAGCCCGCTAGCATTTTGTAGATGTTAGGCGGGCATCCTCCACTTTTCACCTTGGCCAAGATCATGGGCCACCAGGCATTATCGAAGGCACCCGAGATGTCCAGGAAGATCGCCTGCACATATCGCGCCGACGAGGACTTGGCGACACCTGTGATTGCATTTAACGCAGTCACTGTGGACTTTCCCCGTGCAAAACCATGCTGGCAGCTCGAGATCCCACTACAGATCGTCGGAGCGCACGACAGCATGACGCGTTCCAAAAGCTTACCGAGGGTTGAAAGCAGCGTAATTGGACGGTACGCTTTTGGATCCGTAAGTGGCTTTCCGTTGCCCTTTGGCAGAACCAGGAGACGACCGTCTTTCCAGACGTCCGGAAATACGCCTTCGTCGATACACTTGGCATACACCATGTGGAACTCCACTGATGCAGCGGCCCAAACGTTGCGCAATATTCTGGCGGTGACCCCGTCGAGCCCTGGAGCCGTGTTAGGCATCTGCCTAATCATGCTCCCCAGACAGTCACGGGTCGGAGGATGGACGTTAGGCCCCGAGGGTAGCGTGTCCGCCGCGGCACGGATGGTGCTGTGACACTCCGTATCCCTAGACTGGTCGTCGTCGGGACACAGAGCGTGCACGAGGCCGTACATGGCTTCATCCACGCTACCCGCGTGGCCATTGGCGAAGGTCGTGCCATTTATGACGTTAGTGGGGGGACGGCTCCTCCCACTGGCCGTGCGGTAAGCGAGTCCCCAGGGGTCCTGGTTCCCAGACTCAGCCAACCGCCGGAAAAACGCGTCCTGTATTTCCTCCATCCTCCTCCGATATAAGACCCTATCCTTCCGGAACAAGTCACCCGCATGTTCCTCCGCTGGACCGCCCGCCCGGCGAGTGCGCTGCCAAGCTCTACGCGAGGAAGCACACCGCTTGCGTAGGCGGTCTAGTTCAGGCGTCCACCATTCATAACCTACCTCACGCTTTGGTTTCCTGACACCCAGGGACTTGCGCGCAGACTGAACAATCACATCAGTGAAGTCCCTGCTTGCCTCTGTGGCAGGAGCCCGCAGATTCACGCATCCCATTCTTATATGGATCATGGTCCTGAAGCGGCCCCAATCGACACCCCGATCCCGAAAACCCGTCAGCTCCCCGGATGACTCAGCACACGATGATCCAGACCGCCGGGCTCCATGGTGGCTTATTGTGTATGTGAGAAGCCTGTGATCGCTCGTACTGGCCCCTATGTGCACCCGCCACTCGCCGACACGACAGCTCCTGGAAGTTAATGTTAGATCGACGTTCGATTCACCGTTTGCAGTGCTGAAGGTCGCCGGTTGGTCTTCTGTGTTAATGATCGTGAGATCGTGTGAGGTGATGAGGTCCTCAACCGACGACCTACGATGATCCGCGACGATACCCCGGCCTCGCGATTGTTCCGGAGTGCAGTGCCACATCGGCGAGTGAGCGTTGCAATCGACCCCAATCACGATGCGTCGTCCGTGGAAGTAGGTCAGTACCCGAAGTAGGTGTTCAATGTGAGGCTCTATCGGGTTCGAGTATTTGAAATAGGCCGTGATGGCGATGATGTCCCAGTCTGCAATGTGGGCCACAAAGCAATAGGTATTGCACCATTCTGGCAGGGTGGCAACGACAAGATCTCCGCTGTGAATATAGATACCGGCCTGGGGGGATTGGCCGCACTCCAGTACCAGCTGTGTCTGAGGGTATTGCTCTTGGACAAGGACCAGGTCCAGCCCCAGTTCGCGCGACACCGCGGGCAGCTCCTTTGTAGCAAGTTCAGCGCCTCCCAGATTAATTTGCCCAATCTTGAGGGTTCTAGGCAAGAATGTAGCGAGTGGCCGCGATGGAGCGCTCCACAGCGTTGGCCCTGGCTGGGCATTCCCTCGACGCCGTAGGGTGGGTGCTGGCATCTTTCCGGCCGAACCTAGTGCAAGTGGCACAGCGCATAGTGTCCGACTTGCAGTCGCCATTCCTGTGGCCCGCACTCCCACAACGGCCACAAACCACCTCTGTTGCCCGGCAGTATTTTTCGGGGTGACCATACATTTGACACTTGTTGCAGCATGTCACCTCCACATAGTCATCCACGCGACAAACATCCCAGCCAATGTAGATTCTTCCCTTCTCCACCAGCACAGTCCTCAATTCTGGGGAGCATTCCAGGACAACCATCGTGGTGCTGCCTCCCTTGCGGCCTTTTTTGAACGCAACCCTGCCCGATTTGAGAAAACGTTCCAGAGGCCAAAGTTCCGTTAATTCAGAGAAATTCTGTTCATAGATAATCTCTAGGAGCTGGTCCTTGTCCGGGTCCCCACTGACCCCATAGATAACTACTTGGGGCATGCGCTGTCTTGGCTCAGAGACGCGTAGAGTTGCCGGCATGGCGTCCTTGAGGCGCTTGGCCGCATCCTCATTTGCCGTCTTGACTAGGATGCCGGCATTACCTATACGGCGCACCTGTTCCACCTGAATGTTCGAGATCCTGGGGTTGACGGCCTTTTTTATTTCCGCCTTCGTGTCGTCCGCAGTCTTCAGCGTGCCCTGGCCAGACTCCGAGGGATAAACCGCCAGCGTAGGGCCGCTTGGTGCCGGGATGGGTACAGTGGCGCTCCTAGTACGGACGACCTGTGAGTAAGACAAAGACGGCTGAGCCGGGAAGGGGGGCGGCTCCATACTGTTAATCCGGTCAAGCTTGTCCTCAATGGTCGAGAGTCTGATGTTGTCCCTCCCTAAGGCCACCAGCTGGAGCTCCAGGGACGAGCACTTCACCTTTGCGCACGCAGCCTCCCGCTCCATGTCTCCTAGCCTCACCTCCAGAGCAGCCACTACTGCCATGATCTCCTGGACATTGTTATTGATCACGTTGCGGTCATTGGCATTTAATTTAGATTTCTTTTCGGAGACTTGGCCATTTGAGATACGACCCACCTCCCTTAGAGCCCCGTGCACACGGTCTAACAACTCCAATTTTGTGGCCCTACTAAGTTCGCAATGGCTGCTAGATGTCCCCGCATTGGTTAGAGATGGTACGTCCTCCTCAGCTAAACCCATATCAGAGGCTTGGGGCGGGGCGGTTGTAGTCCTGTCCTCCTCTTCAAATCTTCGCTGGGGGCCTTGTGCCTCCTCCGGCGAGGGTAGAGGACGCTTGGCTGCTTGTGGGGGAGGAGGGGGGGTCCTGGTGATGGCTCGTCTAGGTGTAAACACGCTCTCAGCGCCACCTACCGTCGTGCGCAATTCCTCTATCTCCCGTTGCTTGGCCGCGATCAGGATCTCTATTGAGCGTCGGCGCTCCCCGCTCGCAACATCTTCTTCGTCCGACATTTTAGTTCCCCACGATGTGGTTTGGCAGTATGGATAAGAACCTTTGCCTATTTATGAATAAAATTTGCAACGGCAACACCGGCACGCGCCCGTCAGCCACCAAGTCCCAAGTGCGCACAGTGTGCAAAAGACCGTTCGCCAGCGCCGTAAAAGGCGCGGGAGAGTTCGCGCAGTGACGGTGACAGCAGCACTAGACAGCTGTCACACGCCACGCGGACGCAGAGCACATGTAACTCTAAAACAACTAACCTAACCTAAAATATATCCTAAAAATCACAGCACAACAAGAATTACTATAATAATTTAAGTTAAGCAAGCAATTAAAAGCTAATAAAGCGTCCCAAATGCGCGAATTGATACTATCAATAAATAAAAGTACATACAGTTTATAGTCCGTCCATTACCGGCAGCACACACAAATATAGCAGGTCCTTTTCCTTAAAATAGCACATACACAGAACACCGAGTATATAGCAATAATAGTATATAAGCACAACACGAATACAACGAATAACTAACAATAATCCCCTATATGCCAAATCTACACGGAGCGTTCCGAAAGCACGTCCGTCCGCTACCGAGTAGATAGGGACATTTCCCACCAACCTCCCATGGCCCAACCGATCTTCCGATCATATGGGGCCTAAACTGGGTGTCGCTCGCGCGGAATTGGAGCTCCACCGCGCGAGTTCTTCGGACACCCTACAAGTTATTTCTTAGCCAATGTCCCGGAGCATCTCTCCCCTTTCTGGGGCATGCTGTCCTATCTAGCTTGCCGTGCCTAGTAGAAACTCGCCATGTGACGTATCCTGATTGGCGAGCCTCGGTGCGTTCCTCCTTCTGTGCCAGTTGTAGGCGAATTCACGCAGCTGTCCAAAGTTGACCTCAGAGCTCACGAGATCGGCGTACCAAACAGGGCCGTGTGTCTCCAGAACCAGACCGTCAAGCATTCTCCAGCGGAGGTCGTCATATAAAGAACAGCACCACAGAACGTGGTGCCTGTCCTCCTCCATCCATCCACACTCACAAGAACTGTCGTCCCGAAGCCGCATATCAGATAGGCGCTTGTTGAAGCACCCATGTCCAGTAAGAACCTGAGAAGTCACATAATCTGGTACGACCCAGCTCATGCTGAGTCTTCCAGCCACGTCGGGGAAAAACAAGTATAGCTCGCGACCCTTCGTCTCTTCCTGCCAACGTTCCTGCCAGAGTACGCTTACCGAACCCGAAATTTCACGTTTCAGTCTGCGCATCTCTGTCTTAGCCGCGGTTTTACGTGCGTCCTCCACACCGCCAGCACGGTAGACCTCGAGGTCGGCCGGCAACACCCCGGCAAGCACCGGGAGCGCAGCAGTGCTGACCGACCGGTATGCCTTGGTCAAAAGCACTAGTGCAGGCCGCTGCCCCCGGAGAAGAGTGTCGCGGATCGCCTGTACCGTAACCCGCTGGAACCAACACGCCGCGGCATACACAAGAGTGGCAACAAAAGTGCCCTGGTACAAGACACGCAGGCCAAGGAAACGGATGCCCCAGGAGGACGCCGACACACGCGACATCTTCCCGAAGCACCTGGCCGCGCGCTCGACGATGTCCTGTGCATGCCGCGAGAACAGGAGACTTCCATCCAGTACCACTCCGAGCACAGTTACCGAGTTCACTGAACGTATCGAGACGCCATCAAGGCGAACGACTGGGGGCCTCTGGAACTTTCCCCTGATAGTCATCGTAGATGATTTAACAGGGGAGAATCCCAGTCTATTGCGGGCACCCCAGGCGGAGACAGTGCCCAGCGTTTCCGCTGCAGCTGCCTCTATTCCAGCTCTTGATTGCGCCTCGATTAAAATCGTGACATCGTCGGCATAAGCCACCATGCTAACCCCCCCCGGCAGTGGAGACTGGAGCAGGTCATCTAGCAACACGTTCCATAACGATGGGCCGAGTACAGAGCCCTGCGGACATCCCATGGTGGACTCCTTCCACAACACCCGGCCCCCCACGAACAGGCCAACACGGCGGCCGGTGAAGTATCCCACCAACATTTTATAAATGTTTGGTGGGCATCCTCCGCCCTTCACCTTGGCCAAGATCATGGGCCACCATGCGTTGTCGAAGGCGCCCGAGATGTCCAGGAATATCGCCTGAACATAGCGTGCCCCTGATAATTTAGCAACCCCAATGACGGAGTTGAGAGCTGTCACAGTAGACCTACCCCGTGTGAAACCATGCTGGCGGTCAGATAACCCACTAGTTATTTGTGGGGCGCACTCCAGAATTACTCGCTCCAGTAACTTGCCGAAGGCAGAGAGCAGCGTAATTGGACGATACGCTTTCGGGTCCGTAAGTGGCTTACCGTTGCCCTTTGGCAGAACCAAGAGACGACCGTCCTTCCAGACGTCCGGGAAAACGCCTTCGTCGATGCATTTGGCATACACCGAGTGGAACTCCACCGATGCAGCGGCCCAGACATTGCGCAAAATCCTGGCGGTGACCCCGTCGAGCCCAGGAGCCGTGTTAGGCGTCTGCCTAATCATGTTCCCCAGGCTCACACGGGACGGAGGATGGACAATAGGGCCAGAGGGGAGCGTGTCAGCCATCGCGCGCAGTCGAGTATGACACTCCGTATCCCTAGACTGGTCGTCATCAGGACACAGAGCGTACACAAGGCCACGCATGGCTTCCTCCACGGTCCCCGCTTGACCATTGGCGTAAGTCGTGCCATTGATAACATTTGCAGGCGGACGGGACCGCCCGCTGGCCGTGCGGTACGCGAGTCCCCAGGGGTCCTGGTTACCGGACTCAGCGATCCGCCGGAAGTACGCGGATTCAAACTCCTCCATCCTCCTCCGATATGCAGCCCGATCCTTTCGGAAGATCTCGCTGGCATACTCCTCCGCTGGACCGCCCGCTCGGCGGGTGCGCTGCCACGCTCTACGCGAGGAGGCGCTCCGCTTTCGCAGGCGGTCAAGTTCAGGCGTCCACCATTCATAACCCTCCTCATTCTTTGGTTTCCTGACACCGAGTGACTTCCGCGCAGATTCAACAACAATGTTGGTGAAGACCACGGAAGCCTCGATGGCAGGTGCACCCGGATTCATTCGTCCCACACCCAAATGAATCATAGTTCTGAAGTGGCCCCAGTCAACACCCCGATCCCGAAAGCTCATTGGCTCTTCGGACGACCGCGCAAGAACGCTTCCTGCGTGCCGAGCAGAGTGGAGACCGACTTGATACGTGATCAGTCGGTGATCGCTGGTGCTGGCATCAATATGCACCCTCCAGTCAGTGACGCGGCATCCACGTGATGCAAGAGTAAGGTCAACATTGGACTCCCCATTTGCGGTGCTGAAGGTCGCCGGTTGATCCTCGGTATTGATGAGGTTGAGCCGAAGTGAATTAATCATGTCTTCAACCGACGACCTACGATGATCCGACACGCTGCCTCTTCCACGCGACTGCTCCAGGGAGCAGTGCCACATTGGGGAGTGGGCGTTACAGTCCACACCTATGACGATCCGACGTCCTCTGTAGTGGTTGACAATATTGCACAGGTGCTCGATGTGCGGGTCTACAGGATCCGAGTACTTGAAGTATGCTGAAACGACAATTATATCGACCTGGTCGATGTGGGCAACGAAGCAAAAGTCGTTGCACCATTCCGACAGTACTGCAGTCGCCAAGTCCCGTCGATGTAAGTAGAGGCCTGCTTGTGAGGTGTCGCCGCTCTGTAGGATGTGTCCCGCCGCGGAGTACTGCTCCTGAACCAGGATGATGTCAAGTCCCAGCTCACGCGACACCGCCGGTAACTCCCTAGTCGCCAGAGCAGCACCTGCGAGGTTTAGCTGGCCTATGGAGATGGGTTCAGGCGAGAATGTACCTGGTGGCCGCAATCGAGCGCTCCTCGGCGTGCAGTCTTGCAGGGCAATCCCTTGACGCCGTCTGATGGTTCACCGCGTCTTTTTTGCCGAACCTGGTGCAGGTGGCGCATCGGATAGTTTCCGACCTGCAATCTGCAGTCCTGTGGCCTATCCCGCCGCAGCGCCCGCAAATAACGTCCGCCGATCTGCAGTACTTCTCCGGGTGTCCGTAACTCTGACATTTGCTACAACAGGTCACATTAACGTAGTCCGTGACCCGGCAGACGTCCACCAACCTGGTCCGGAGCTCCGGCGAGCACTCCAGCACCACTGTAGTTGCCCCTCCTCCCTCTGCGACCCTTCTTGAAAGCCACCTTGCAGGACTTCTGCAGTCTGGCCAGGGGCCACTCGCCAGCGCCATCCGTGTTTTGTTCATGGATGGCCCTGAGTAGCGGCTCCTGATCAGAGTCCCCCGCTAACGCCGTGTATGGCCACAAGAGGCATGCGCTGTCGTGGCTCTGTGGTTCTAAGGGTTGGCGGCATTGCGTCCTTAAATCTTTTGGCTGCATCTTCGCTGGCCGTCTTGACCAGCACTCCGGCGTTCCCAATTTTACGGACCTGGTCTACCTGGAGATTAGTGGCCACTGGGTTCACTGATTTCTTTATTTCAGCTTTGGTGTCGTCAGCAGTTTTGAGTAGCCCTTGCCCAGCCTCAGAGGGGTACACCGCCAAGACTGGACCACCTGGTTCCGGGATGCGAAGGGTTGCGCTCCTGGTACGTAGCACTTGCGCGAAGGACGGTTGTGCCGAGGAGGGAGCCGGGTCCATACCCTTTATCAGGTCAAGTTTACCCTCGATTGTGGAGAGCCTACCATTGTCTCGGCCCAGAGCCGACAACTGAAGCTCCAGAGAGGAGCATTTAGTGTTGGCACAAGCAGCTTCACGTTCCATGTCGCCCAGTTTCAGCTCCAGCATGGCAACCACCGTCAAAATCTCCTGGACCCGGGAGTTTATAGTGCATCTGTCTCTAGCATTGAGCTTGGCCTTCTTCTCTGAAACGCTCCCATTGGCAATCTTGCTAACGTCGTTCAGGGCCACACTCACACGCTCGAGCAGCTGCTGCTTATTAGCACCGCTCAGCTGTTCCATGTTCGAGGGCGTCGACGGCGAACAACACGTCGTCGGAGCCACCGTCAACTGCGGCACCACCTCCTCCCCACTAGGGAGCTGCTTGGAGGTAGAAGGCGTCTGTTGACTGGCTCCCTCAGTGCATTGACGCACCGCGTCCTGCACCTCGTCCGGGGAGCACAAAGGCCGCTTGGCTGCTTGCTGCTGCTGTTGCTGTTGCTGTTGCTGTGGCGGCGGCGTACGGGCGATTGAGCGCGTCGGTGTGAAGACGCTATCAATAACCGCGCGCGCCTGGTCTAATTCCTGTTGTTGGCGGCCAATTAAAACCTCCAGTGACCGTCGCCGCTCCTCGAAGACTGCAGACTCCTCGTCATCCGACATTCCCGTGCCTATGCACTGACACCGGCCAAAAGGCTAGTTGGCCGAGCCGTAAAATAGGTGCTGGGGATTTTTTAAATATAAGGTGGCAAACAAACAAACGGCTGAATATCTGGGAACCTTAGCCTAGAATTTTATTAGTAGCGGCAGCACCGGTACGCACCCGTCAGCCGGTGCCGAACCCACGCGGTCCGATGACAGCTGTCAGCGGCCACGCGGTTTGCTGCGCGTGCACCTAGACTAACGTATAAACTAGAACAAACTAACCTAAAAACTACCAACTATAACAAATTTCACCGCGTATGCAGTTGCAAGCGTCTTAACTATTCCTAAAATTGTCTTTATCTTCCTAAACTAACCTATTACTGAAGACAATCACGATAAATATAAAAGTACATACGGTTTGGCGTCCATTAACACACTCGCACAATTTTAGGTCCTATCCTTTTTGGGGCACAATGACAAAACAGAAACTACGGGTCCACTCCCTAAATAATCCACATGATCAAAGTATACAACTGCACTCAACACATAACGTCAATAGAATATGTATATAAGGAAAAATCCACAGAAACGGATTACTGGCAACAAATCCACGCGGAGCACACCGACAACACGTCCGCTCGCTACCGCGTAGATAGGGACATTTCCCACCAACCTCCCATGGCCCAACCGATCTTCCGATCATTTGGGGCCTAAGCTGGGTGTCTCTCGCGCGGAATTGGAGCTCCACCGCGCGAGTATTATGGACACCCTACAAATTTTTTCTATATCCAATGTCCCGGAGCATCTCTCCCCCTTCTGGGGCATGCTGTCCTATCTAACTGCCAGCAGACGTTGTGCTTCCTGGTGAAGCCACAATAGTTGTAGACGTCGCCGATGGTCCTTGCTGCTGCTGCGGTACGCAGTCCACCATCCGGGCGAAGGTTCTTGCTTTGTGCCACGCATGCGCAAATTCACGGAGCAGCCCAAAGTTTGCCGCGGTACTCACGAGATCGGGATACCAAGCGGGGCCATGCACCTCCAGGACCAGTCCATCTAGCATTCTCCAGCGGTGGTCATCGTAAAGAGGGCAGGACCACAGGGCGTGATGCCTGTCCTCTTCCTCCCAGCCACATTCACAAGCACTGTCATTCCTAAGCCTCATATCAGACAGGCGCTTGTTGAAGCACCCGTGACCCGTCAAAATCTGGGAAGTTTCATAATCTGGTACGACCCAGCTCATGCTGAGTCTCCCAGCCACGTCGGGGAAAAACATATGAAGCTCGCGACCCTTCGTCTCCCCCTGCCAACGTTCCTGCCAGAGTACTCTTACCGAATCCAAAATTTCGCGCTTTCGTCTGCGCATTTCAGCCTCGGGCGCGGACTTGCGTGCAGCCTCCACGCTACCAGCACGGTAAACTTCGAGGTCAGCCGGCAACACCCCGGCAAGCACCGGGAGCGCAGCTGTGCTGACCGACCGGTAGGCCTTGGTCAGGAGCACAAGTGCAGGCCGCTGCCCCCGGAGAAGAGTGTCGCGGATCGCCTGCACCCTAGTACGCTCAAACCAGCACGCCGCGGCATACACAAGCGTGGCAACAAAGGTGCCCTGATAAATTATGCGGAGACCAGGATAACGGATGCCCCAGGAAGACGCCGATACTCTCGACATCTTCCCGAAGCATCTGGCCGCGCGTTCTACAATGTCTTGTGCATGCCGCGAGTACAGGAGTCCTCCATCCAGCACCACTCCGAGTACGGTTACCGAGCGCACCGAACGTATCGAGGCGCCATCAAGGCGGATGACTGGGGGCCTCTGGAACTTTCCCCTGATCGTCATCGAAGATGATTTCCCAGAGGAAAATTCCAGCCTATTCTGGGCACCCCAGGCAGAGACTATGCCAAGCGTTTCCGCTGACACAGCCTCGATCCTCGCCCTTGACTGCGCCTCAATCAAAATAGTGACATCGTCAGCATAGGCAACCATGCTGACCCCACTCGGAAAAGGAGACCGGAGCAGGTCGTCCAGAAGCACGTTCCACAGCGATGGTCCAAGCACGGACCCCTGCGGACATCCCATGGTGGACTCCTTCCACAACACCCGGCCACCCACAACCAGGCCAACCCGGCGTCCGGTGAAGTAGCCCGCTAGCATTTTGTAGATGTTAGGCGGGCATCCTCCACTTTTCACCTTGGCCAAGATCATGGGCCACCAGGCATTATCGAAGGCACCCGAGATGTCCAGGAAGATCGCCTGCACATATCGCGCCGACGAGGACTTGGCGACACCTGTGATTGCATTTAACGCAGTCACTGTGGACTTTCCCCGTGCAAAACCATGCTGGCAGCTCGAGATCCCACTACAGATCGTCGGAGCGCACGACAGCATGACGCGTTCCAAAAGCTTACCGAGGGTTGAAAGCAGCGTAATTGGACGGTACGCTTTTGGATCCGTAAGTGGCTTTCCGTTGCCCTTTGGCAGAACCAGGAGACGACCGTCTTTCCAGACGTCCGGAAATACGCCTTCGTCGATACACTTGGCATACACCATGTGGAACTCCACTGATGCAGCGGCCCAAACGTTGCGCAATATTCTGGCGGTGACCCCGTCGAGCCCTGGAGCCGTGTTAGGCATCTGCCTAATCATGCTCCCCAGACAGTCACGGGTCGGAGGATGGACGTTAGGCCCCGAGGGTAGCGTGTCCGCCGCGGCACGGATGGTGCTGTGACACTCCGTATCCCTAGACTGGTCGTCGTCGGGACACAGAGCGTGCACGAGGCCGTACATGGCTTCATCCACGCTACCCGCGTGGCCATTGGCGAAGGTCGTGCCATTTATGACGTTAGTGGGGGGACGGCTCCTCCCACTGGCCGTGCGGTAAGCGAGTCCCCAGGGGTCCTGGTTCCCAGACTCAGCCAACCGCCGGAAAAACGCGTCCTGTATTTCCTCCATCCTCCTCCGATATAAGACCCTATCCTTCCGGAACAAGTCACCCGCATGTTCCTCCGCTGGACCGCCCGCCCGGCGAGTGCGCTGCCAAGCTCTACGCGAGGAAGCACACCGCTTGCGTAGGCGGTCTAGTTCAGGCGTCCACCATTCATAACCTACCTCACGCTTTGGTTTCCTGACACCCAGGGACTTGCGCGCAGACTGAACAATCACATCAGTGAAGTCCCTGCTTGCCTCTGTGGCAGGAGCCCGCAGATTCACGCATCCCATTCTTATATGGATCATGGTCCTGAAGCGGCCCCAATCGACACCCCGATCCCGAAAACCCGTCAGCTCCCCGGATGACTCAGCACACGATGATCCAGACCGCCGGGCTCCATGGTGGCTTATTGTGTATGTGAGAAGCCTGTGATCGCTCGTACTGGCCCCTATGTGCACCCGCCACTCGCCGACACGACAGCTCCTGGAAGTTAATGTTAGATCGACGTTCGATTCACCGTTTGCAGTGCTGAAGGTCGCCGGTTGGTCTTCTGTGTTAATGATCGTGAGATCGTGTGAGGTGATGAGGTCCTCAACCGACGACCTACGATGATCCGCGACGATACCCCGGCCTCGCGATTGTTCCGGAGTGCAGTGCCACATCGGCGAGTGAGCGTTGCAATCGACCCCAATCACGATGCGTCGTCCGTGGAAGTAGGTCAGTACCCGAAGTAGGTGTTCAATGTGAGGCTCTATCGGGTTCGAGTATTTGAAATAGGCCGTGATGGCGATGATGTCCCAGTCTGCAATGTGGGCCACAAAGCAATAGGTATTGCACCATTCTGGCAGGGTGGCAACGACAAGATCTCCGCTGTGAATATAGATACCGGCCTGGGGGGATTGGCCGCACTCCAGTACCAGCTGTGTCTGAGGGTATTGCTCTTGG
Source organism: Laothoe populi (assembly GCA_905220505.1). Classification (NCBI taxonomy): domain Eukaryota; kingdom Metazoa; phylum Arthropoda; class Insecta; order Lepidoptera; family Sphingidae; genus Laothoe; species Laothoe populi. The sequence goes on along the minus strand of HG992174.1, from coordinate 7,040,770 downwards.
ACAAGGACCAGGTCCAGCCCCAGTTCGCGCGACACCGCGGGCAGCTCCTTTGTAGCAAGTTCAGCGCCTCCCAGATTAATTTGCCCAATCTTGAGGGTTCTAGGCAAGAATGTAGCGAGTGGCCGCGATGGAGCGCTCCACAGCGTTGGCCCTGGCTGGGCATTCCCTCGACGCCGTAGGGTGGGTGCTGGCATCTTTCCGGCCGAACCTAGTGCAAGTGGCACAGCGCATAGTGTCCGACTTGCAGTCGCCATTCCTGTGGCCCGCACTCCCACAACGGCCACAAACCACCTCTGTTGCCCGGCAGTATTTTTCGGGGTGACCATACATTTGACACTTGTTGCAGCATGTCACCTCCACATAGTCATCCACGCGACAAACATCCCAGCCAATGTAGATTCTTCCCTTCTCCACCAGCACAGTCCTCAATTCTGGGGAGCATTCCAGGACAACCATCGTGGTGCTGCCTCCCTTGCGGCCTTTTTTGAACGCAACCCTGCCCGATTTGAGAAAACGTTCCAGAGGCCAAAGTTCCGTTAATTCAGAGAAATTCTGTTCATAGATAATCTCTAGGAGCTGGTCCTTGTCCGGGTCCCCACTGACCCCATAGATAACTACTTGGGGCATGCGCTGTCTTGGCTCAGAGACGCGTAGAGTTGCCGGCATGGCGTCCTTGAGGCGCTTGGCCGCATCCTCATTTGCCGTCTTGACTAGGATGCCGGCATTACCTATACGGCGCACCTGTTCCACCTGAATGTTCGAGATCCTGGGGTTGACGGCCTTTTTTATTTCCGCCTTCGTGTCGTCCGCAGTCTTCAGCGTGCCCTGGCCAGACTCCGAGGGATAAACCGCCAGCGTAGGGCCGCTTGGTGCCGGGATGGGTACAGTGGCGCTCCTAGTACGGACGACCTGTGAGTAAGACAAAGACGGCTGAGCCGGGAAGGGGGGCGGCTCCATACTGTTAATCCGGTCAAGCTTGTCCTCAATGGTCGAGAGTCTGATGTTGTCCCTCCCTAAGGCCACCAGCTGGAGCTCCAGGGACGAGCACTTCACCTTTGCGCACGCAGCCTCCCGCTCCATGTCTCCTAGCCTCACCTCCAGAGCAGCCACTACTGCCATGATCTCCTGGACATTGTTATTGATCACGTTGCGGTCATTGGCATTTAATTTAGATTTCTTTTCGGAGACTTGGCCATTTGAGATACGACCCACCTCCCTTAGAGCCCCGTGCACACGGTCTAACAACTCCAATTTTGTGGCCCTACTAAGTTCGCAATGGCTGCTAGATGTCCCCGCATTGGTTAGAGATGGTACGTCCTCCTCAGCTAAACCCATATCAGAGGCTTGGGGCGGGGCGGTTGTAGTCCTGTCCTCCTCTTCAAATCTTCGCTGGGGGCCTTGTGCCTCCTCCGGCGAGGGTAGAGGACGCTTGGCTGCTTGTGGGGGAGGAGGGGGGGTCCTGGTGATGGCTCGTCTAGGTGTAAACACGCTCTCAGCGCCACCTACCGTCGTGCGCAATTCCTCTATCTCCCGTTGCTTGGCCGCGATCAGGATCTCTATTGAGCGTCGGCGCTCCCCGCTCGCAACATCTTCTTCGTCCGACATTTTAGTTCCCCACGATGTGGTTTGGCAGTATGGATAAGAACCTTTGCCTATTTATGAATAAAATTTGCAACGGCAACACCGGCACGCGCCCGTCAGCCACCAAGTCCTAAGTGCGCACAGTGTGCAAAAGACCGTTCGCCAGCGCCGTAAAAGGCGCGGGAGAGTTCGCGCAGTGACGGTGACAGCAGCACTAGACAGCTGTCACACGCCACGCGGACGCAGAGCACATGTAACTCTAAAACAACTAACCTAACCTAAAATATATCCTAAAAATCACAGCACAACAAGAATTACTATAATAATTTAAGTTAAGCAAGCAATTAAAAGCTAATAAAGCGTCCCAAATGCGCGAATTGATACTATCAATAAATAAAAGTACATACAGTTTATAGTCCGTCCATTACCGGCAGCACACACAAATATAGCAGGTCCTTTTCCTTAAAATAGCACATACACAGAACACCGAGTATATAGCAATAATAGTATATAAGCACAACACGAATACAACGAATAACTAACAATAATCCCCTATATGCCAAATCTACACGGAGCGTTCCGAAAGCACGTCCGTCCGCTACCGAGTAGATAGGGACATTTCCCACCAACCTCCCATGGCCCAACCGATCTTCCGATCATATGGGGCCTAAACTGGGTGTCGCTCGCGCGGAATTGGAGCTCCACCGCGCGAGTTCTTCGGACACCCTACAAGTTATTTCTTAGCCAATGTCCCGGAGCATCTCTCCCCTTTCTGGGGCATGCTGTCCTATCTAGCTTGCCGTGCCTAGTAGAAACTCGCCATGTGACGTATCCTGATTGGCGAGCCTCGGTGCGTTCCTCCTTCTGTGCCAGTTGTAGGCGAATTCACGCAGCTGTCCAAAGTTGACCTCAGAGCTCACGAGATCGGCGTACCAAACAGGGCCGTGTGTCTCCAGAACCAGACCGTCAAGCATTCTCCAGCGGAGGTCGTCATATAAAGAACAGCACCACAGAACGTGGTGCCTGTCCTCCTCCATCCATCCACACTCACAAGAACTGTCGTCCCGAAGCCGCATATCAGATAGGCGCTTGTTGAAGCACCCATGTCCAGTAAGAACCTGAGAAGTCACATAATCTGGTACGACCCAGCTCATGCTGAGTCTTCCAGCCACGTCGGGGAAAAACAAGTATAGCTCGCGACCCTTCGTCTCTTCCTGCCAACGTTCCTGCCAGAGTACGCTTACCGAACCCGAAATTTCACGTTTCAGTCTGCGCATCTCTGTCTTAGCCGCGGTTTTACGTGCGTCCTCCACACCGCCAGCACGGTAGACCTCGAGGTCGGCCGGCAACACCCCGGCAAGCACCGGGAGCGCAGCAGTGCTGACCGACCGGTATGCCTTGGTCAAAAGCACTAGTGCAGGCCGCTGCCCCCGGAGAAGAGTGTCGCGGATCGCCTGTACCGTAACCCGCTGGAACCAACACGCCGCGGCATACACAAGAGTGGCAACAAAAGTGCCCTGGTACAAGACACGCAGGCCAAGGAAACGGATGCCCCAGGAGGACGCCGACACACGCGACATCTTCCCGAAGCACCTGGCCGCGCGCTCGACGATGTCCTGTGCATGCCGCGAGAACAGGAGACTTCCATCCAGTACCACTCCGAGCACAGTTACCGAGTTCACTGAACGTATCGAGACGCCATCAAGGCGAACGACTGGGGGCCTCTGGAACTTTCCCCTGATAGTCATCGTAGATGATTTAACAGGGGAGAATCCCAGTCTATTGCGGGCACCCCAGGCGGAGACAGTGCCCAGCGTTTCCGCTGCAGCTGCCTCTATTCCAGCTCTTGATTGCGCCTCGATTAAAATCGTGACATCGTCGGCATAAGCCACCATGCTAACCCCCCCCGGCAGTGGAGACTGGAGCAGGTCATCTAGCAACACGTTCCATAACGATGGGCCGAGTACAGAGCCCTGCGGACATCCCATGGTGGACTCCTTCCACAACACCCGGCCCCCCACGAACAGGCCAACACGGCGGCCGGTGAAGTATCCCACCAACATTTTATAAATGTTTGGTGGGCATCCTCCGCCCTTCACCTTGGCCAAGATCATGGGCCACCATGCGTTGTCGAAGGCGCCCGAGATGTCCAGGAATATCGCCTGAACATAGCGTGCCCCTGATAATTTAGCAACCCCAATGACGGAGTTGAGAGCTGTCACAGTAGACCTACCCCGTGTGAAACCATGCTGGCGGTCAGATAACCCACTAGTTATTTGTGGGGCGCACTCCAGAATTACTCGCTCCAGTAACTTGCCGAAGGCAGAGAGCAGCGTAATTGGACGATACGCTTTCGGGTCCGTAAGTGGCTTACCGTTGCCCTTTGGCAGAACCAAGAGACGACCGTCCTTCCAGACGTCCGGGAAAACGCCTTCGTCGATGCATTTGGCATACACCGAGTGGAACTCCACCGATGCAGCGGCCCAGACATTGCGCAAAATCCTGGCGGTGACCCCGTCGAGCCCAGGAGCCGTGTTAGGCGTCTGCCTAATCATGTTCCCCAGGCTCACACGGGACGGAGGATGGACAATAGGGCCAGAGGGGAGCGTGTCAGCCATCGCGCGCAGTCGAGTATGACACTCCGTATCCCTAGACTGGTCGTCATCAGGACACAGAGCGTACACAAGGCCACGCATGGCTTCCTCCACGGTCCCCGCTTGACCATTGGCGTAAGTCGTGCCATTGATAACATTTGCAGGCGGACGGGACCGCCCGCTGGCCGTGCGGTACGCGAGTCCCCAGGGGTCCTGGTTACCGGACTCAGCGATCCGCCGGAAGTACGCGGATTCAAACTCCTCCATCCTCCTCCGATATGCAGCCCGATCCTTTCGGAAGATCTCGCTGGCATACTCCTCCGCTGGACCGCCCGCTCGGCGGGTGCGCTGCCACGCTCTACGCGAGGAGGCGCTCCGCTTTCGCAGGCGGTCAAGTTCAGGCGTCCACCATTCATAACCCTCCTCATTCTTTGGTTTCCTGACACCGAGTGACTTCCGCGCAGATTCAACAACAATGTTGGTGAAGACCACGGAAGCCTCGATGGCAGGTGCACCCGGATTCATTCGTCCCACACCCAAATGAATCATAGTTCTGAAGTGGCCCCAGTCAACACCCCGATCCCGAAAGCTCATTGGCTCTTCGGACGACCGCGCAAGAACGCTTCCTGCGTGCCGAGCAGAGTGGAGACCGACTTGATACGTGATCAGTCGGTGATCGCTGGTGCTGGCATCAATATGCACCCTCCAGTCAGTGACGCGGCATCCACGTGATGCAAGAGTAAGGTCAACATTGGACTCCCCATTTGCGGTGCTGAAGGTCGCCGGTTGATCCTCGGTATTGATGAGGTTGAGCCGAAGTGAATTAATCATGTCTTCAACCGACGACCTACGATGATCCGACACGCTGCCTCTTCCACGCGACTGCTCCAGGGAGCAGTGCCACATTGGGGAGTGGGCGTTACAGTCCACACCTATGACGATCCGACGTCCTCTGTAGTGGTTGACAATATTGCACAGGTGCTCGATGTGCGGGTCTACAGGATCCGAGTACTTGAAGTATGCTGAAACGACAATTATATCGACCTGGTCGATGTGGGCAACGAAGCAAAAGTCGTTGCACCATTCCGACAGTACTGCAGTCGCCAAGTCCCGTCGATGTAAGTAGAGGCCTGCTTGTGAGGTGTCGCCGCTCTGTAGGATGTGTCCCGCCGCGGAGTACTGCTCCTGAACCAGGATGATGTCAAGTCCCAGCTCACGCGACACCGCCGGTAACTCCCTAGTCGCCAGAGCAGCACCTGCGAGGTTTAGCTGGCCTATGGAGATGGGTTCAGGCGAGAATGTACCTGGTGGCCGCAATCGAGCGCTCCTCGGCGTGCAGTCTTGCAGGGCAATCCCTTGACGCCGTCTGATGGTTCACCGCGTCTTTTTTGCCGAACCTGGTGCAGGTGGCGCATCGGATAGTTTCCGACCTGCAATCTGCAGTCCTGTGGCCTATCCCGCCGCAGCGCCCGCAAATAACGTCCGCCGATCTGCAGTACTTCTCCGGGTGTCCGTAACTCTGACATTTGCTACAACAGGTCACATTAACGTAGTCCGTGACCCGGCAGACGTCCACCAACCTGGTCCGGAGCTCCGGCGAGCACTCCAGCACCACTGTAGTTGCCCCTCCTCCTCTGCGACCCTTCTTGAAAGCCACCTTGCAGGACTTCTGCAGTCTGGCCAGGGGCCACTCGCCAGCGCCATCCGTGTTTTGTTCATGGATGGCCCTGAGTAGCGGCTCCTGATCAGAGTCCCCGCTAACGCCGTGTATGGCCACAAGAGGCATGCGCTGTCGTGGCTCTGTGGTTCTAAGGGTTGGCGGCATTGCGTCCTTAAATCTTTTGGCTGCATCTTCGCTGGCCGTCTTGACCAGCACTCCGGCGTTCCCAATTTTACGGACCTGGTCTACCTGGAGATTAGTGGCCACTGGGTTCACTGATTTCTTTATTTCAGCTTTGGTGTCGTCAGCAGTTTTGAGTAGCCCTTGCCCAGCCTCAGAGGGGTACACCGCCAAGACTGGACCACCTGGTTCCGGGATGCGAAGGGTTGCGCTCCTGGTACGTAGCACTTGCGCGAAGGACGGTTGTGCCGAGGAGGGAGCCGGGTCCATACCCTTTATCAGGTCAAGTTTACCCTCGATTGTGGAGAGCCTACCATTGTCTCGGCCCAGAGCCGACAACTGAAGCTCCAGAGAGGAGCATTTAGTGTTGGCACAAGCAGCTTCACGTTCCATGTCGCCCAGTTTCAGCTCCAGCATGGCAACCACCGTCAAAATCTCCTGGACCCGGGCGTTTATAGTGCATCTGTCTCTAGCATTGAGCTTGGCCTTCTTCTCTGAAACGCTCCCATTGGCAATCTTGCTAACGTCGTTCAGGGCCACACTCACACGCTCGAGCAGCTGCTGCTTATTAGCACCGCTCAGCTGTTCCATGTTCGAGGGCGTCGACGGCGAACAACACGTCGTCGGAGCCACCGTCAACTGCGGCACCACCTCCTCCCCACTAGGGAGCTGCTTGGAGGTAGAAGGCGTCTGTTGACTGGCTCCCTCAGTGCATTGACGCACCGCGTCCTGCACCTCGTCCGGGGAGCACAAAGGCCGCTTGGCTGCTTGCTGCTGCTGTTGCTGTTGCTGTTGCTGTGGCGGCGGCGTACGGGCGATTGAGCGCGTCGGTGTGAAGACGCTATCAATAACCGCGCGCGCCTGGTCTAATTCCTGTTGTTGGCGGCCAATTAAAACCTCCAGTGACCGTCGCCGCTCCTCGAAGACTGCAGACTCCTCGTCATCCGACATTCCCGTGCCTATGCACTGACACCGGCCAAAAGGCTAGTTGGCCGAGCCGTAAAATAGGTGCTGGGGATTTTTTAAATATAAGGTGGCAAACAAACAAACGGCTGAATATCTGGGAACCTTAGCCTAGAATTTTATTAGTAGCGGCAGCACCGGTACGCACCCGTCAGCCGGTGCCGAACCCACGCGGTCCGATGACAGCTGTCAGCGGCCACGCGGTTTGCTGCGCGTGCACCTAGACTAACGTATAAACTAGAACAAACTAACCTAAAAACTACCAACTATAACAAATTTCACCGCGTATGCAGTTGCAAGCGTCTTAACTATTCCTAAAATTGTCTTTATCTTCCTAAACTAACCTATTACTGAAGACAATCACGATAAATATAAAAGTACATACGGTTTGGCGTCCATTAACACACTCGCACAATTTTAGGTCCTATCCTTTTTGGGGCACAATGACAAAACAGAAACTACGGGTCCACTCCCTAAATAATCCACATGATCAAAGTATACAACTGCACTCAACACATAACGTCAATAGAATATGTATATAAGGAAAAATCCACAGAAACGGATTACTGGCAACAAATCCACGCGGAGCACACCGACAACACGTCCGCTCGCTACCGCGTAGATAGGGACATTTCCCACCAACCTCCCATGGCCCAACCGATCTTCCGATCATTTGGGGCCTAAGCTGGGTGTCTCTCGCGCGGAATTGGAGCTCCACCGCGCGAGTATTATGGACACCCTACAAATTTTTTCTATATCCAATGTCCCGGAGCATCTCTCCCCCTTCTGGGGCATGCTGTCCTATCTAACTGCCAGCAGACGTTGTGCTTCCTGGTGAAGCCACAATAGTTGTAGACGTCGCCGATGGTCCTTGCTGCTGCTGCGGTACGCAGTCCACCATCCGGGCGAAGGTTCTTGCTTTGTGCCACGCATGCGCAAATTCACGGAGCAGCCCAAAGTTTGCCGCGGTACTCACGAGATCGGGATACCAAGCGGGGCCATGCACCTCCAGGACCAGTCCATCTAGCATTCTCCAGCGGTGGTCATCGTAAAGAGGGCAGGACCACAGGGCGTGATGCCTGTCCTCTTCCTCCCAGCCACATTCACAAGCACTGTCATTCCTAAGCCTCATATCAGACAGGCGCTTGTTGAAGCACCCGTGACCCGTCAAAATCTGGGAAGTTTCATAATCTGGTACGACCCAGCTCATGCTGAGTCTCCCAGCCACGTCGGGGAAAAACATATGAAGCTCGCGACCCTTCGTCTCCCCCTGCCAACGTTCCTGCCAGAGTACTCTTACCGAATCCAAAATTTCGCGCTTTCGTCTGCGCATTTCAGCCTCGGGCGCGGACTTGCGTGCAGCCTCCACGCTACCAGCACGGTAAACTTCGAGGTCAGCCGGCAACACCCCGGCAAGCACCGGGAGCGCAGCTGTGCTGACCGACCGGTAGGCCTTGGTCAGGAGCACAAGTGCAGGCCGCTGCCCCCGGAGAAGAGTGTCGCGGATCGCCTGCACCCTAGTACGCTCAAACCAGCACGCCGCGGCATACACAAGCGTGGCAACAAAGGTGCCCTGATAAATTATGCGGAGACCAGGATAACGGATGCCCCAGGAAGACGCCGATACTCTCGACATCTTCCCGAAGCATCTGGCCGCGCGTTCTACAATGTCTTGTGCATGCCGCGAGTACAGGAGTCCTCCATCCAGCACCACTCCGAGTACGGTTACCGAGCGCACCGAACGTATCGAGGCGCCATCAAGGCGGATGACTGGGGGCCTCTGGAACTTTCCCCTGATCGTCATCGAAGATGATTTCCCAGAGGAAAATTCCAGCCTATTCTGGGCACCCCAGGCAGAGACTATGCCAAGCGTTTCCGCTGACACAGCCTCGATCCTCGCCCTTGACTGCGCCTCAATCAAAATAGTGACATCGTCAGCATAGGCAACCATGCTGACCCCACTCGGAAAAGGAGACCGGAGCAGGTCGTCCAGAAGCACGTTCCACAGCGATGGTCCAAGCACGGACCCCTGCGGACATCCCATGGTGGACTCCTTCCACAACACCCGGCCACCCACAACCAGGCCAACCCGGCGTCCGGTGAAGTAGCCCGCTAGCATTTTGTAGATGTTAGGCGGGCATCCTCCACTTTTCACCTTGGCCAAGATCATGGGCCACCAGGCATTATCGAAGGCACCCGAGATGTCCAGGAAGATCGCCTGCACATATCGCGCCGACGAGGACTTGGCGACACCTGTGATTGCATTTAACGCAGTCACTGTGGACTTTCCCCGTGCAAAACCATGCTGGCAGCTCGAGATCCCACTACAGATCGTCGGAGCGCACGACAGCATGACGCGTTCCAAAAGCTTACCGAGGGTTGAAAGCAGCGTAATTGGACGGTACGCTTTTGGATCCGTAAGTGGCTTTCCGTTGCCCTTTGGCAGAACCAGGAGACGACCGTCTTTCCAGACGTCCGGAAATACGCCTTCGTCGATACACTTGGCATACACCATGTGGAACTCCACTGATGCAGCGGCCCAAACGTTGCGCAATATTCTGGCGGTGACCCCGTCGAGCCCTGGAGCCGTGTTAGGCATCTGCCTAATCATGCTCCCCAGACAGTCACGGGTCGGAGGATGGACGTTAGGCCCCGAGGGTAGCGTGTCCGCCGCGGCACGGATGGTGCTGTGACACTCCGTATCCCTAGACTGGTCGTCGTCGGGACACAGAGCGTGCACGAGGCCGTACATGGCTTCATCCACGCTACCCGCGTGGCCATTGGCGAAGGTCGTGCCATTTATGACGTTAGTGGGGGGACGGCTCCTCCCACTGGCCGTGCGGTAAGCGAGTCCCCAGGGGTCCTGGTTCCCAGACTCAGCCAACCGCCGGAAAAACGCGTCCTGTATTTCCTCCATCCTCCTCCGATATAAGACCCTATCCTTCCGGAACAAGTCACCCGCATGTTCCTCCGCTGGACCGCCCGCCCGGCGAGTGCGCTGCCAAGCTCTACGCGAGGAAGCACACCGCTTGCGTAGGCGGTCTAGTTCAGGCGTCCACCATTCATAACCTACCTCACGCTTTGGTTTCCTGACACCCAGGGACTTGCGCGCAGACTGAACAATCACATCAGTGAAGTCCCTGCTTGCCTCTGTGGCAGGAGCCCGCAGATTCACGCATCCCATTCTTATATGGATCATGGTCCTGAAGCGGCCCCAATCGACACCCCGATCCCGAAAACCCGTCAGCTCCCCGGATGACTCAGCACACGATGATCCAGACCGCCGGGCTCCATGGTGGCTTATTGTGTATGTGAGAAGCCTGTGATCGCTCGTACTGGCCCCTATGTGCACCCGCCACTCGCCGACACGACAGCTCCTGGAAGTTAATGTTAGATCGACGTTCGATTCACCGTTTGCAGTGCTGAAGGTCGCCGGTTGGTCTTCTGTGTTAATGATCGTGAGATCGTGTGAGGTGATGAGGTCCTCAACCGACGACCTACGATGATCCGCGACGATACCCCGGCCTCGCGATTGTTCCGGAGTGCAGTGCCACATCGGCGAGTGAGCGTTGCAATCGACCCCAATCACGATGCGTCGTCCGTGGAAGTAGGTCAGTACCCGAAGTAGGTGTTCAATGTGAGGCTCTATCGGGTTCGAGTATTTGAAATAGGCCGTGATGGCGATGATGTCCCAGTCTGCAATGTGGGCCACAAAGCAATAGGTATTGCACCATTCTGGCAGGGTGGCAACGACAAGATCTCCGCTGTGAATATAGATACCGGCCTGGGGGGATTGGCCGCACTCCAGTACCAGCTGTGTCTGAGGGTATTGCTCTTGGACAAGGACCAGGTCCAGCCCCAGTTCGCGCGACACCGCGGGCAGCTCCTTTGTAGCAAGTTCAGCGCCTCCCAGATTAATTTGCCCAATCTTGAGGGTTCTAGGCAAGAATGTAGCGAGTGGCCGCGATGGAGCGCTCCACAGCGTTGGCCCTGGCTGGGCATTCCCTCGACGCCGTAGGGTGGGTGCTGGCATCTTTCCGGCCGAACCTAGTGCAAGTGGCACAGCGCATAGTGTCCGACTTGCAGTCGCCATTCCTGTGGCCCGCACTCCCACAACGGCCACAAACCACCTCTGTTGCCCGGCAGTATTTTTCGGGGTGACCATACATTTGACACTTGTTGCAGCATGTCACCTCCACATAGTCATCCACGCGACAAACATCCCAGCCAATGTAGATTCTTCCCTTCTCCACCAGCACAGTCCTCAATTCTGGGGAGCATTCCAGGACAACCATCGTGGTGCTGCCTCCCTTGCGGCCTTTTTTGAACGCAACCCTGCCCGATTTGAGAAAACGTTCCAGAGGCCAAAGTTCCGTTAATTCAGAGAAATTCTGTTCATAGATAATCTCTAGGAGCTGGTCCTTGTCCGGGTCCCCACTGACCCCATAGATAACTACTTGGGGCATGCGCTGTCTTGGCTCAGAGACGCGTAGAGTTGCCGGCATGGCGTCCTTGAGGCGCTTGGCCGCATCCTCATTTGCCGTCTTGACTAGGATGCCGGCATTACCTATACGGCGCACCTGTTCCACCTGAATGTTCGAGATCCTGGGGTTGACGGCCTTTTTTATTTCCGCCTTCGTGTCGTCCGCAGTCTTCAGCGTGCCCTGGCCAGACTCCGAGGGATAAACCGCCAGCGTAGGGCCGCTTGGTGCCGGGATGGGTACAGTGGCGCTCCTAGTACGGACGACCTGTGAGTAAGACAAAGACGGCTGAGCCGGGAAGGGGGGCGGCTCCATACTGTTAATCCGGTCAAGCTTGTCCTCAATGGTCGAGAGTCTGATGTTGTCCCTCCCTAAGGCCACCAGCTGGAGCTCCAGGGACGAGCACTTCACCTTTGCGCACGCAGCCTCCCGCTCCATGTCTCCTAGCCTCACCTCCAGAGCAGCCACTACTGCCATGATCTCCTGGACATTGTTATTGATCACGTTGCGGTCATTGGCATTTAATTTAGATTTCTTTTCGGAGACTTGGCCATTTGAGATACGACCCACCTCCCTTAGAGCCCCGTGCACACGGTCTAACAACTCCAATTTTGTGGCCCTACTAAGTTCGCAATGGCTGCTAGATGTCCCCGCATTGGTTAGAGATGGTACGTCCTCCTCAGCTAAACCCATATCAGAGGCTTGGGGCGGGGCGGTTGTAGTCCTGTCCTCCTCTTCAAATCTTCGCTGGGGGCCTTGTGCCTCCTCCGGCGAGGGTAGAGGACGCTTGGCTGCTTGTGGGGGAGGAGGGGGGGTCCTGGTGATGGCTCGTCTAGGTGTAAACACGCTCTCAGCGCCACCTACCGTCGTGCGCAATTCCTCTATCTCCCGTTGCTTGGCCGCGATCAGGATCTCTATTGAGCGTCGGCGCTCCCCGCTCGCAACATCTTCTTCGTCCGACATTTTAGTTCCCCACGATGTGGTTTGGCAGTATGGATAAGAACCTTTGCCTATTTATGAATAAAATTTGCAACGGCAACACCGGCACGCGCCCGTCAGCCACCAAGTCCCAAGTGCGCACAGTGTGCAAAAGACCGTTCGCCAGCGCCGTAAAAGGCGCGGGAGAGTTCGCGCAGTGACGGTGACAGCAGCACTAGACAGCTGTCACACGCCACGCGGACGCAGAGCACATGTAACTCTAAAACAACTAACCTAACCTAAAATATATCCTAAAAATCACAGCACAACAAGAATTACTATAATAATTTAAGTTAAGCAAGCAATTAAAAGCTAATAAAGCGTCCCAAATGCGCGAATTGATACTATCAATAAATAAAAGTACATACAGTTTATAGTCCGTCCATTACCGGCAGCACACACAAATATAGCAGGTCCTTTTCCTTAAAATAGCACATACACAGAACACCGAGTATATAGCAATAATAGTATATAAGCACAACACGAATACAACGAATAACTAACAATAATCCCCTATATGCCAAATCTACACGGAGCGTTCCGAAAGCACGTCCGTCCGCTACCGAGTAGATAGGGACATTTCCCACCAACCTCCCATGGCCCAACCGATCTTCCGATCATATGGGGCCTAAACTGGGTGTCGCTCGCGCGGAATTGGAGCTCCACCGCGCGAGTTCTTCGGACACCCTACAAGTTATTTCTTAGCCAATGTCCCGGAGCATCTCTCCCCTTTCTGGGGCATGCTGTCCTATCTAGCTTGCCGTGCCTAGTAGAAACTCGCCATGTGACGTATCCTGATTGGCGAGCCTCGGTGCGTTCCTCCTTCTGTGCCAGTTGTAGGCGAATTCACGCAGCTGTCCAAAGTTGACCTCAGAGCTCACGAGATCGGCGTACCAAACAGGGCCGTGTGTCTCCAGAACCAGACCGTCAAGCATTCTCCAGCGGAGGTCGTCATATAAAGAACAGCACCACAGAACGTGGTGCCTGTCCTCCTCCATCCATCCACACTCACAAGAACTGTCGTCCCGAAGCCGCATATCAGATAGGCGCTTGTTGAAGCACCCATGTCCAGTAAGAACCTGAGAAGTCACATAATCTGGTACGACCCAGCTCATGCTGAGTCTTCCAGCCACGTCGGGGAAAAACAAGTATAGCTCGCGACCCTTCGTCTCTTCCTGCCAACGTTCCTGCCAGAGTACGCTTACCGAACCCGAAATTTCACGTTTCAGTCTGCGCATCTCTGTCTTAGCCGCGGTTTTACGTGCGTCCTCCACACCGCCAGCACGGTAGACCTCGAGGTCGGCCGGCAACACCCCGGCAAGCACCGGGAGCGCAGCAGTGCTGACCGACCGGTATGCCTTGGTCAAAAGCACTAGTGCAGGCCGCTGCCCCCGGAGAAGAGTGTCGCGGATCGCCTGTACCGTAACCCGCTGGAACCAACACGCCGCGGCATACACAAGAGTGGCAACAAAAGTGCCCTGGTACAAGACACGCAGGCCAAGGAAACGGATGCCCCAGGAGGACGCCGACACACGCGACATCTTCCCGAAGCACCTGGCCGCGCGCTCGACGATGTCCTGTGCATGCCGCGAGAACAGGAGACTTCCATCCAGTACCACTCCGAGCACAGTTACCGAGTTCACTGAACGTATCGAGACGCCATCAAGGCGAACGACTGGGGGCCTCTGGAACTTTCCCCTGATAGTCATCGTAGATGATTTAACAGGGGAGAATCCCAGTCTATTGCGGGCACCCCAGGCGGAGACAGTGCCCAGCGTTTCCGCTGCAGCTGCCTCTATTCCAGCTCTTGATTGCGCCTCGATTAAAATCGTGACATCGTCGGCATAAGCCACCATGCTAACCCCCCCCGGCAGTGGAGACTGGAGCAGGTCATCTAGCAACACGTTCCATAACGATGGGCCGAGTACAGAGCCCTGCGGACATCCCATGGTGGACTCCTTCCACAACACCCGGCCCCCCACGAACAGGCCAACACGGCGGCCGGTGAAGTATCCCACCAACATTTTATAAATGTTTGGTGGGCATCCTCCGCCCTTCACCTTGGCCAAGATCATGGGCCACCATGCGTTGTCGAAGGCGCCCGAGATGTCCAGGAATATCGCCTGAACATAGCGTGCCCCTGATAATTTAGCAACCCCAATGACGGAGTTGAGAGCTGTCACAGTAGACCTACCCCGTGTGAAACCATGCTGGCGGTCAGATAACCCACTAGTTATTTGTGGGGCGCACTCCAGAATTACTCGCTCCAGTAACTTGCCGAAGGCAGAGAGCAGCGTAATTGGACGATACGCTTTCGGGTCCGTAAGTGGCTTACCGTTGCCCTTTGGCAGAACCAAGAGACGACCGTCCTTCCAGACGTCCGGGAAAACGCCTTCGTCGATGCATTTGGCATACACCGAGTGGAACTCCACCGATGCAGCGGCCCAGACATTGCGCAAAATCCTGGCGGTGACCCCGTCGAGCCCAGGAGCCGTGTTAGGCGTCTGCCTAATCATGTTCCCCAGGCTCACACGGGACGGAGGATGGACAATAGGGCCAGAGGGGAGCGTGTCAGCCATCGCGCGCAGTCGAGTATGACACTCCGTATCCCTAGACTGGTCGTCATCAGGACACAGAGCGTACACAAGGCCACGCATGGCTTCCTCCACGGTCCCCGCTTGACCATTGGCGTAAGTCGTGCCATTGATAACATTTGCAGGCGGACGGGACCGCCCGCTGGCCGTGCGGTACGCGAGTCCCCAGGGGTCCTGGTTACCGGACTCAGCGATCCGCCGGAAGTACGCGGATTCAAACTCCTCCATCCTCCTCCGATATGCAGCCCGATCCTTTCGGAAGATCTCGCTGGCATACTCCTCCGCTGGACCGCCCGCTCGGCGGGTGCGCTGCCACGCTCTACGCGAGGAGGCGCTCCGCTTTCGCAGGCGGTCAAGTTCAGCAGTGCTATTCCGCTAAAATACAGCCTTGCATACAGCGCTGCTACAGCCACAAAAAACATAATGGTATTCACTTATCCATGATATGCTACACTAGCGCTCTAGGCTGTGGTGGCCGTGAGTTATAACTACTTATCGGCGAACAAATTGACATTTCTCCATACACTTTGGTATTCCCCTAAAAAAACAGCGTCATATACGCCTACAGCCTCGCCCACAGCTTTGTTTTTTATCTGTCAAATCTAAAAGCTACTAAAAACACGCTGAAACTTCTTTTATTTGATAAATTTTACACCAAGTATTCTTTTACACTGAAAATAATGGCTGCTCATTTAATTGTGAAGCTCTATTTATTAGAAGAATCAAAGAAAAGTGACGATTTGAAGAAATCTCGGCAAGCAAAAAAATTTAGGAGTCTTAAAACAGTATCGCGTGATGCAGAGTTTATAAACATATTTAGGCTATCTGAAGATTTAATTAAGATATTAGAAAGTGATTTACTACCATATTTGCCTCTGCGGCTTCGTTCCGATAGTCTAACCGATAGGTTGAAGGTATGTTTGTTGTTTGATTTATAACGAATAATTTAATATAAAGTCTGTGATTATAGATATAGTACAAACACTCCAAATTAATATTCGTAAAATCTGGTTCCAGATATTATGCACATTGTCATATTTGGCTAATGGAAGTTACCAAAAAATTATTGGCAAAAATATAGACACCTATGTATCTCAATCTTCTGCCTCTCGAGCTATTCATCAGATTGTTAATGCACTTAATAATGAAAATATTATTAGCAAATATATAAGATTCCCTCAAAATTACAATGAACGACAGGTTCTTAAGGAAAGGTTAGTAAATAATATATAAAAACCATTTTGCTGAACTAAATTTTATTATCTAAATCAATATATAATATTTTTATAATAATATATATTGTCTATTTTTAGATTTTATAATACATTCAAAATTCCTGGGGTGCTAGGTTGCATTGATGGCACTCTGGTATCTATTATTCGCCCCAAACAGCATGAAGAAAGATATTATTGCCGCAAAGGTTACCATGCCAGAAATGTCCTTATTGTAAGAATTACCATATTTATTACATTTTGGCTTATGATACTTAATTATTGTTGATGTGGAGGATAATTTTAATACATTAATACATAATTAATACTCTGCCTTAGCATATTTAATTATTATACTTATTTCAGATAAGTGATGCAGATTTAAATATATTACATGTAGATGTTTCATTTGGGGGTGCAACTCATGATAGTTTTGTCTTTGCAAACTCCCAGATAAAGGCTCATTTAGAAAATATTAGCAATAATGGAGAAACAGTGTACTTACTTGGTGAGTTATTAAAGTATTGACAGATTTTATATATACTCCATTAGGTCAATAAATAACTTATAATAATAATATACATATATATATATATAAATAAATAAATAATACCATTTGATTTTTTAGGTGACTCAGGATATGCTCAAAGGCCATATCTTATGACTCCTTTTAACAATCCAGCATCAGGGACTCCCGAAAGTCACTATAATAAATTGCACAGTAGCGCTCGCAATAGTGTCGAGAGAACTATTGGCATTTTGAAAGGGAGATTTAGGTGTCTCTTATTCCATAGGGTTTTGCACTATGACCCTATAATGGCTGGAAAAATTATTAAAGCTTGTTGTGTTTTACACAATATGTGTAACCGAGCAGGGCTACCAGCTCCCAAATTAAGCCAACGGGAGGAAGATGAAGAGTGCAGGCTACTTAGAACTGTGACACAGCAGCCAGCACAACAGGATGATTTAGTGAGTGGACAGATAAGTAGGAGAGATCTGGTCCGTCGATTATGGAGAGCACGTCATGTCTAATTTTAATTCATTTTTTAATATAATTAATAATATATTTCAAATCTGTCTATCAGTGGCAAACTTGTGTAATATAATATGTATTGAAGTTATTGCTTCACTTAATGCCTTAGCCTTTTTAATCATTAATTTGTGCTTACAGATTACACCTTGTGTGAACTGGAATCTCACAATACCCCATTTGTTTATTTTGTTATATTTTCTAATATACCCATATTTGAAATAGTGTATATGGTATTTTAACAATATTTTTTATAATATGGATAACTCATAAATTGTAATTTGTATTTACTGCAAATCATCCAATAATAGTTTTAGTTTAAAATTGTATTATATTATTGATTAGTAATAGTTGAAGTTAATTATGAAAAATTATGATTAGAAAAAATACTACAAAAATATGGTTCATTTTATTTTGTATAGTGGATCAAGAAATAAAAATAAGTATATATTCCATATTTCTTTTTATTTAATATAAGTTAGTGGGTTAGTGTTACTGCTTACTTGGTATGATTAGTGTTGTTAGTAAAATACTACTTTAAACTTAATTCCTTTTAATGTTTTGGACTAAATCCTGCAGTGCTCTACTTTGCAAATTCCATGCCTCGGCCATCTGCTGAAACACATTAACCATAGCTCGCTGGTTTTCAGCCAAAATGCGTTCTGTTTCCAAGCGCTTCTCTTCAATTGCAATGAAGCGCTCTGTTAGGCTTGCCATTTGTGACTGCCTTTGTGAAGGTGGCGAGTGCTGGATCACACGTCTCCTTGTCATAAAAGGACGACGTCTGCGTGGCGCTAAAAATAAAAAAAATGTCTGTTAGCAAAGGCTAAGTATTAAATTTTATAACATTTCTCTACTGAGGAGTCAACTCGGGAATAAAATCCAGGACATGGTCACTGCCACACAGACGGCATTCAACAAACCAATGAAGGTTATTAATACAATTTGAGATGAACTTACATGAAGAGGCAATGGACGCATTACGCCTTGAAGGCACTGCAGGTGGTGGTGATGAAGCATGACCCTGCAATTCAAACAATTGTTAGTTGGTTTAATATGCATAGCCGGATATACATATATAGCATTTTATATTCTAATCTCACCAATTGTTCTATGCCTGGTTCATTCTCCATTCTAATATCCCTGTGCTCATCTGCTTGAACATCCTAAAATTATAAATATAATATTAAATATTATCAATAACCAACTCACTTTATATATTGCCATCTACTTACTGGAAGGGAAGGTGTAGACTGTTCAGTCTGGACTGCACCTGTTTCTAGTTCCACAGGCACTGACAGTTCATAAACCTACAAATTAAATTGTAACTTTAAGGACATATATTATAATTAAAATAAATATTGATTAAAAAAAAATTGTAGGTACCTGGAGTATACTTTCAGAGCCAGTTGTGACATTATCTGCATCCTCTGCATCCTGTCTGCTCTATAAACAAAATATATATATGTATTTATTCAAGAAATAACACAAAATAATACATATTTCCTCATAGTAGGATATATGTGTTAGAATTTTTATTCAATTAACACTCATAGTCTTTATTCTGATTTGCTTAGCAAGTTCACTTATCCATTCAAGAAACGTGTGTAACTTTGTAGGTACATACCCACACTACCCTTTGAGGTGTTCTGGCTCTTGAGGTGCTAGGAACGTCAGGGGCCATAATATTATTTACTTCCTCCAATGCTCTATCATTTGTGGATGGCTAAAACAAGATTCATAATAATCATTATTATTTGAACACATAGATATAATGCATAAATTAGCAATTATAGTTACTTGAATTAAAAAAAACCAAAGCAAATAGAGTATATGCCAAAAAACATATGTACATGGAATGGGTTAGTTTCTAACACCCTATCACCAACTGCAAAGCCTTCACCACCCATAAGCGCAGTTATCCTTTCTTCTGTTACAGAAAGGATTACTTCCTCCGCTGCACCACCACCAGTTCTTTGCCTAGCCAACCGTATTGAACTTAATTTTTTCTTCACTGCTGCCTTCTTATCTTTGAAATACTAAAAAATATCCAATGTTTAACTATTAATATTTTTTTATCAATATAGGTATAATATAAATGACATCCTGCATGATTACATACAAACTAAACTCTATGTAAACAATACAACACATAGAATGTTATACATAAAATTAAGAACCAACTCAAACTTTTTACATTGTACCAAAATATAATACATTTTACAAACAAACCTTTGCCCATTGTTGCGAAGTTTTCATACAACCACTTCCATCAGCATTTAACGTCACGGCTATTTCTTGCCATGCTGTTTTCGTGCGATTACGAGCATGGGACGTCCGAGCGTGCCCTGTCGCAAGCCAAGGCTTTGCTTCTAAGCAATCAAGTAATTTCATCACTTGGACTTGCGAAGGTACAGCGCTTCTTGACATGCTGAAAATACCCAAAACTTCTTGATAACCGATATACACGATAAAATTTATTAGCTAATTAATAGCTAGTTATCCTTATGTTAAATCACAATTGATTTTCTAACTACTTAGTCTTAATGTCTTAAAGTGCATCCATATATATTTTAATAATAATTAAAATACTTACATTTCCGTTTATTTGACTTAGTCCAAAAAGAAACTTCAAGTACACTTGGGTACTCGGTTATTAGCTTGAGTAAGTTTATATATAATGTAATTTGTAAAAGTAAATTTGTAACTTCTAATGTTGCGTTGTTTTCAAAACAAAAAGTGGCGTCCTTATATTTTTTTTGTTCTAAAAATGGCCAAGGAATCATCATTCAGCCTTATAAAAATATATAAAAACCATCTTAAAGAGTCTTAAATGAAATATTAATTGGTATCTTTAGTTTGTTCGCCTTAATAATTACATAGAACTTAATATTCTATTTTATAATCCCTTAAAACTTTTAGTCGAGATAAATTGATTACAATGAACTAAAAAATGGTTCAAGCCCTAGCTCGTCGAAAAAAACAGCGACGAATAGAGACAGCCTCGAGTTCGCCCAAGAGTATAAACACTTACGTGAATACCGTTTGATACAGCGCTGCGCACTGGGTCGTTCGCTAGGCTGTGTCAGCGGCGAGCTCGTCGCAGCCTACAGCGGCCAAATTGTGTTTAAGAGAATAGCACTGCAGGCGTCCACCATTCATAACCCTCCTCATTCTTTGGTTTCCTGACACCGAGTGACTTCCGCGCAGATTCAACAACAATGTTGGTGAAGACCACGGAAGCCTCGATGGCAGGTGCACCCGGATTCATTCGTCCCACACCCAAATGAATCATAGTTCTGAAGCGGCCCCAGTCAACACCCCGATCCCGAAAGCTCATTGGCTCTTCGGACGACCGCGCAAGAACGCTTCCTGCGTGCCGAGCAGAGTGGAGACCGACTTTATACGTGATCAGTCGGTGATCGCTGGTGCTGGCATCAATATGCACCCTCCAGTCAGTGACGCGGCATCCACGTGATGCGAGAGTAAGGTCAACATTGGACTCCCCATTTACGGTGCTGAAGGTCGCCGGTTGATCCTCGGTATTGATGAGGTTGAGCCGAAGTGAATTGATCATGTCTTCAACCGACGACCTACGATGGTCCGACACGCTGCCTCTTCCACGCGACTGCTCCAGGGAGCAGTGCCACATTGGGGAGTGGGCGTTACAGTCCACACCTATGACGATCCGACGTCCTCTGTAGTGGTTGACAATATTGCACAGGTGCTCGACGTGCGGGTCTACAGGATCTGAGTACTTGAAGTATGCTGAAACGACAATTATATCGACCTGGTCGATGTGGGCAACGAAGCAAAAGTCGTTGCACCATTCCGACAGTACTGCAGTCGCCAAGTCCCGTCGATGTAAGTAGAGGCCTGCTTGTGAGGTGTCGCCGCTCTGTAGGATGTGTCCCGCCGCGGAGTACTGCTCCTGAACCAGGATGATGTCAAGTCCCAGCTCACGCGACACCGCCGGTAACTCCCTAGTCGCCAGAGCAGCACCTGCGAGGTTTAGCTGGCCTATGGTGATGGGTTCAGGCGAGAATGTACCTGGTGGCCGCAATCGAGCGCTCCTCGGCGTGCAGTCTTGCAGGGCAATCCCTTGACGCCGTCCGGTGGTTCACCGCGTCTTTTTTGCCGAACCTGGTGCAGGTGGCGCATCGGATAGTTTCTGACCTGCAATCTGCAGTCCTGTGGCCTATCCCGCCACAGCGCCCGCAAACAATGTCCGCCGATCTGCAGTACTTCTCCGGGTGTCCGTTACTCTGACATTTGCTACAACAGGTCACATTAACGTAGTCCGTGACCCGGCAGACGTCCCACCCTATATATATCTTGCCGGCCTCTACCAACCTGGTCCGGAGCTCCGGCGAGCACTCCAGCACCACTGTAGTTGCCCCTCCTCCTCTGCGACCCTTCTTGAAAGCCACCTTGCAGGACTTCTGCAATCTGGCCAGGGGCCACTCGCCAGCGCCATCCATGTTTTGTTCATGGATGGCCCTGAGTAGCGGCTCCTGATCAGAGTCCCCGCTAACGCCGTGTATGGCCACAAGAGGCATGCGCTGTCGTGGCTCTGTGGTTCTAAGGGTTGGCGGCATTGCGTCCTTAAATCTTTTGGCTGCATCTTCGCTGGCCGTCTTGACCAGCACTCCGGCGTTCCCAATTTTACGGACCTGGTCTACCTGGAGATTAGTGGCCACTGGGTTCACTGATTTCTTTATTTCAGCTTTGGTGTCGTCAGCAGTTTTGAGTAGCCCTTGCCCAGCCTCAGAGGGGTACACCGCCAAGACTGGACCACCTGGTTCCGGGATGCGAAGGGTTGCACTCCTGGTACGTAGCACTTGCGCGAAGGACGGTTGTGCCGAAGAGGGAGCCGGGTCCATACCCTTTATCAGGTCAAGTTTACCCTCGATTGTGGAGAGCCTACCATTGTCTCGGCCCAGAGCCGACAACTGAAGCTCCAGAGAGGAGCATTTAGTGTTGGCACAAGCAGCTTCACGTTCCATGTCGCCCAGCCTCAACTCCAGCATGGCAACCACCGTCACAATCTCCTGGACCCGGGAGTTTATAGTGCATCTGTCTCTAGCATTGAGCTTGGCCTTCTTCTCTGACACGCTCCCATTGGCGATCTTGCTAACGTCGTTCAGGGCCACACTCACACGCTCGAGCAGCTGCTGCTTATTAGCACCGCTCAGCTGTTCCATGTTCGAGGGCGTCGACGGCGAACAACACGTCGTCGGAGCCACCGTCAACTGCGGCTCCGCCTCCTCCCCACTAGGGAGCTGGTTGGAGGTAGAAGGCCTCTGTTGACTGGCTCCCTCAGTGCATTGACGCACCGCGTCCTGCACCTCGTCCGGGGAGCACAAAGGCCGCTTGGCTGCTTGCTGCTGCTGTTGCTGTTGCTGTGGCGGCGGCGTACGGGCGATTGACCGCGTCGGTGTGAAGACGCTATCAATAACCGCGCGCGCCTGGTCTAATTCCTGCTGTTGGCGGCCAATTAAAACCTCCAGTGACCGTCGCCGCTCCTCGAAGACTGCAGACTCCTCGTCATCCGACATTCCAGAGCCTATGCACTGACACCGGCCAAAAGACTAGTTGGCCGAGCCGTAAAATAGGTGCTGGGGATTTTATAAATATAAGGTGGCAAACAAACAAACGGCTGAATATCTGGGAACCTTAGCCTAGAATTTTATTAGTAGCGGCAACACCGGTACGCACCCGTCAGCCGGTGCCGAACCCACGCGGTCCGGTGACAGCTGTCAGCGGCCACGCGGTTTGCTGCGCGTGCACCTAGACTAACCTATAAACTAGAACAAACTAACCTAAAAACTACTAACTATTCCTAAAATTGTCTTTATCTTCCTAAACTAACCTATTACTGAAGACAAGCACGATAAATATAAAAGTACATACGGTTTGGCGTCCATTAACACACTCGCACAATTTTAGGTCCTATCCTTTTTGGGGCACAATGACAAAACAGAAACTACGGGTCCACTCCCTAAATAATCCACATGATCAAAGTATACAACTGCACTCAACACATAACGTCAATAGAATATGTATATAAGGAAAAATCCACAGAAACGGATTACTGGCAACAAATCCACGCGGAGCACACCGACAACACGTCCGCTCGCTACCGCGTAGATAGGGACATTTCCCACCAACCTCCCATGGCCCAACCGATCTTCCGATCATATGGGGCCTAAGCTGGGTGTCGCTCGCGCGGAATTGGAGCTCCACCGCGCGAGTTCTTCGGACACCCTACAAGTTATTTCTGATACCAATGTCCCGGAGCATCTCTCCCCCTTCTGGGGCATGCTGTCCTATCTAGCTGCACGTTCTGTAGCACGTCCTTGACGAACCGCACTCTGACTCCCTCTTCTTATTTTGTGCCAGCTGTGTGCAAATGCACGTAACCGTCCGAAGTTTACCTCAGAGCTAACGAGGTCAGTGTACCAAGCGGGGCCGTGAGTCTCCAAAACCAGACCGTCAAGCATTCTCCAGCGGAGATCATCGTACAGAGGGCAGTACCACAGTACGTGGTGCCTGTCCTCCTCCATCCATCCACATTCACATGCGCAATCATCCCGGAGCAGCATATCAGATAGGCGCTTGTTAAAGCACCCATGTCCCGTGAGTATCTGGGAAGTCTCATAATCTGGTGCGACCCAGCGCATGCTGAGTCTTCCAGCCACGTCGGGGAAAAACTTGAACAGCTCGCGACCCTTCGTCTCTCCCTGCCAGCGTTCCTGCCAAAGTACGCTTACTGATCCCGAAATTTCTCGCTTCCGCCTGCACATCTCTGCCTTGGCCGCGGTCCTACGTGCGTCCTCCACGCTGCCAGCACGGTGAACCTCGAGGTCAGCCGGTAACACCCCGGCAAGCACCGGGAGCGCAGCAGTGCTGACCGACCGATAGGCCTTTGTCAAAAGCACTAGTGCAGGCCGCTGCCCCCGGAGAAGAGTGTCGCGGATCGCCTGTACTGTGACCCGCTGGTACCAGCACGCCGCGGCATACACGAGAGTGGCAACAAAGGTGCCCTGGTACAATATTCGTAAGCCAAGAAAACGGATGCCCCAGGAGGACGTCGACACACGCGACATCTTCCCGAAGCATCTGGCCGCGCGTTCTACAATATCCCGAGCATGCCGCGAGAACAGGAGACTTCCATCCAGTACCACCCCCAGCACAGTTACCGCGTGCACAGAGCGGATCGAGACCCCATCAAGGCGGACGACTGGGGGCCTCTGGAGTTTTCCCCTGATCGTCATCGTTGATGACTTACCAGGGGAGAATCCCAGTCGGTTACGGGCACCCCAGGCGGAGACCATACCCAGCGTTTCCGCTGCGACAGCCTCGATTCCTGCCCTTGACTGTGCCTCAATCAATATTGTGACATCGTCGGCGTAAGCCACCATGCTCACCCCCCCCGGCAGTGGAGACTGGAGCAGGTCATCCAGTAACACGTTCCACAGCGATGGACCTAGTACAGACCCCTGCGGACATCCCATAGTGGATTCCTTCCACAGCACCCGGCTGCCCACGAACAGGCCAACCCGGCGTCTAGCGAAGTAACCCACTAGCATTTTATAAATGTTTGGTGGGCATCCTCCGGCCTTCACCTTGGCCAAGATCATGGGCCACCAGGCATTGTCAAAGGCACCCGAGATGTCCAGGAATATCGCCTGAACATAACGTGCCCCCGAAGATTTTGCAACACCAATGACAGTGTTGAGAGCTGTAACAGTAGACTTACCTCGAGTGAAGCCATGCTGGCAGTCCGATAACCCACTAGTTATTTGCGGAGCGCACTCCAACATTACGCGTTCTAGTAACTTACCGAAGGCAGAGAGCAGCGTAATTGGGCGGTACGCTTTCGGATCCGTAAGTGGCTTGCCATTGCCCTTTGGGAGAACCAAGAGACGACCGTCTTTCCAGACGTCCGGGAAAATGCCCTCGTCCACACATTTGGCATACACCTGATGGAATTCCACCGATGCAGCGGCCCAGACGTTGCGCAAGATCCTGGCGGTGACCCCGTCGAGCCCAGGAGCCGTGTTAGGCAGATGCCTAATTATGTTCCCCAAATCCACGCGGGACGGAGGATGGACGAAAGGGCCAGAGGGGAGCGTGTTGGCCACCGCGCGCAGTCGAGCATGACCCTCCGTGTCCCTGGACTGGTCGTCATCAGGACACAGAGCATACACAAGACCGCGCATGGCTTCCTCCACGGTCCCCGCTTGACCATTGGCGAATTTCGTGCCGTTTATTACATTCGCAGGCGGACGGTACCGCCCACTGGCCGTACGGTACGCGAGTCCCCAGGGGTCCTGGTTACCGGACTCAGCGATCCGCCGGAAAAACGCGGATTCAATTTCCTCCATCCGCCTCCGATATACTGCCCTGTCCCTCCTAAAGATCTCACTAGCATATTCCTCCGCTGGACCGCCCGCTCGGCGAGTGCGCTGCCACGCTCTACGCGAGGAGGCGCTTCGCTTTCGCAGGCGGTCAAGTTCAGACGTCCACCATTCATAACCCTCTTCATTCTTGGGTTTCCTGACACCGAGGGACTTCCGCGCAGATTCGACAACAATGTTGGTGAAGTCCACGGAAGCCTCAATGGCAGGAGCACCTGGATTCATTCGTCCCACTCGCAAATGAATCATGGTTCTGAAACGGCCCCAATCGACGCCCCGATCCCGAAAGCTCATTGGCTCCTCAGACGGCCACGTACACGTGGGCCTAACCCGTCGAGAGCTTAGGTGGCCTACCTCGTAGGTGATCAGCCGGTGGTCACTCGAGCTGGCGTCCACATGGACCCTCCAGTTCTCGGCACGGCATCCTCTGGTGGTGAGCGTGAGGTCCACGTTGGACTCACCATTCGCGGTGCTGAAGGTCGCCGGTTGGTCCTCAGTGTTAGCCAAGAGAAGAGAGAAGGAGGAGATGAAGTCTTCAACCGACGACCTCCGATGGTCAGAGACGGTGCCACGTCCCCGCGACTGTTCCGTTGTGCAGTGCCACATCGTCGAATGGGCATTGCAATCCACGCCCACCAGGATGCGCCGGCCTCCGAAGTGGTGGAGAATGTTCGACAGATGTTGTATGTGGGGGTCTATGCTGTCAGAATACTTGAAGTACGCGGAGACAACGATGAGTTCACATTCCTCAACGTGGGCGACAAAGCAGAAGTCGGTGCTCCACTCCGTCAGAGCGGCCACCGCTACGTCCCTCCGGTGAATGTATATCCCCGCCTGGGACGACGGGCCACACTGGAGAACGAGCCGGGGCATCGGGTATTGTTCTTGAACAAGGACAATATCGAGCCCCAGCTCGCGGGACATCGCAGGCAGCTCATTGGTGGCTAGCTCGGCACCAGCGAGGTTTAACTGCCCGATCTTCACTGGCCTAGGAGAGAACGTAGCGCGTGGCTGCGATGGACCGCTCTACGGCGTTGTGCCTAGCCGGGCAATCCCTAGAAGC